>CM021108.1:576376385-577082504 GCA_007115665.2 Sequoiadendron giganteum | reverse complement strand
CTCTCTCCCTCTCTCTCCAACTCTCTCCCTCTCTCCCTCTCTCTCCCACTCTCTCCTACTCTCCCTCTCTCCCTCTCTCTCTATCTCCAACTCTCCACTTCTCCCCTTCTCTGACTCTCTCCCACTCTCCCACTCTCTCCCACTCTCCCCCTCTCCCTCTCTCTCTATCTCCCACTCTCCACTTCTCCCCTTCTCCCACTCTCCCTCCCTCTCTATCTCCCACTCTCCCCTCTCTCCCTCCCACTCTATCTCCCACTCTCTCCCTCTCTCTTTCTCCCACTCTCCCCTTCTCCCTCCCTCTCTATCTCCCACTTTCCCCCTCTCTCCCTCCAACTCTCTCAGAAACTCCTATACTCTCAAAAATACACTAAGAAAACCAAATTTCACATAATGCGCTCGCGTTATAACGCATGCACGTTATAACGCAAGTTTGTTTTGCACTCCACTAAAACGGTAAAAAATTCTATATACCCATGATTTGAAGGCCCACGGTCTTCATATTCCCCTGGTTCTGTGTATGCTCCAACAAAAAATATCTTTTTGATGATGTTGTGAACTGTGCAAGCATCTTTTTCACATTTCATCACCTTTTCCATGATCTTTTTACCACCTTTGCATGAAATAGCAGAGTTTCCATGTTGAAAGACATATAATATCAATTGAAGTTTGAATTCCATTGAAAACTGATATACAATTGAAGTGTGGAAGGGAACAAGCTTTTGAACAATTCAAATTGTTGTGGAGTTTGAAGAAAGAAGAAGCTAAGGCTACATAATTGGGTTGAACTCCTCCATTTGAAAGTCTGGTTTTTAAGGTATGTGAAGTCTTTACAATTTTTCTTTCATTCTATTATGGCTTGATTTCATTTTTATTTGTCATTATAACCTTAGGTTGTCAATGCACATTTTAAATTAGCAAATTATATACACAATTATATACACTTGCCAATTATAGAAATTCAGAACCATTCACCAAAATTCATCCTTTAAGACAACTCCAAGCCTCTCCCATTCCTTTGAAGGGTCTAAACATCTTCAAAATACCCTGCACAAGGTCAAAAGTTCATTACATGGACCACTCCTTCAACACTTTTTTAGGGTTTAATATTCGTCTCATTACCATGGTACAAATAAAATTATCCGCCATGCCGAAGAAAAAGACAAAGAGGAAACTAACAGACGAAGAGAACAAAACCTTGAAAGAAAAGGAGAGAGTTCGAGTGGCAGAGTATTGTGAAAAGAAGAAATTGGAAACGATTGATGAAAACAAACCGATTGTAGAGCAACCTCAACCGTCAAAAAGAGGACGGGAATTGGCAACACAACAAGCACGAATGCGAAAGCATTGTCGGAAGATAGATTCAGATACCTTAGTTGGAGACACACCCTCTGCGACAAGTGAATATGAAGGGACACCATTAAACACAAGTGAATATGGAGGGACACCATCTAGCACAAGTGAATATGGACAGACACCATCTATTGCAAGTGAATATGGAGGGACACCATTTATCGCAAGTGAATATTGTTGGACACCATCCAACACATCTCAAGTTGAGAGTACCTCATCACTCGAAATTGATGAAGAAGGTATGCCATCATTCCCATGTGAACCTCAATGTATGTCTTCTTCTCCACCCTCGATCGAAGGTATGCAATCTAGCCCACCTCAATTAAATATTGATGAAATTTCTAATGTTGAGATGTATGTACCTAGAAGAACACCACCAAGAATTTTGCGTAGAAAGCCAAAGTATTTGATTAATATTGATGATGAGATTTTGCAGCACATGGAAGGTAAGATTTCAACACGCACTTGTAGAAGATATGCTGATAAGATTTGGGAAAGATTCTTTCAAAGGCTAAATGAGACTGCAAGATGTCAACTATTTGTTGAAATGATGCAGGGTGTAAAGTATAGGAACATCATGAAGACTCTTGGGTTGAGAACATCGAATGCATCGAGTGAAGACACTATTGTGAAGAATCTAATGGATGCTTATGAGAGTGTGGGTAAGACCTCACACTCAAAGGATAGTAATGTCACCTGACGTGTCATTACATCGCCTTTGGTAAGTTATCAAACAAAGAGAGCTCACCTAATTAAAAAGACTAGTGAAAAAATGGGAATTAGTAGAAAAACTTTATCAAGAGCCATTCAAAGGCGGTAAAGAATTGAGGGAAATGATACAAATGAATTATGGGAATTCTCGGGGAGACTGTCACGAAAAGATAAAGAAGTTGTCGAAGCCTTGAGAACACTAATTGAAGAGTATTGGAAGAATAAAACAAGGCCATCTTCGAATCAAAGGGATGTGGTAAGAAGGAGAATCGGTAGTCAGAATCGTGAGCCACATCCAAAGCATTTTTTGGATATGACTCAAACCCATTTTTTTTGGAAATTTGAAAATGATTATCTTGAAATTAGTATTTCTCAAAGATTTTTTGAACTGCTTAAACCTTTTTATGTCAAGATAGATCACACACGCACTACTTGTTGTTGTAGACTACATATTGAATTTTCTAACCATTATGATGTTTATCATTCTATATGTTTAGATTTGCATACTAATGATGTTTTGCAGGATTGTGGCATAGAAGCCCCACCAAAATCTTCAAGAGAGTTCTTATCAAAAAAATTATGTGAAATAGAGGATGGCTAGATATTCTATAGGACAACATGCTTGGATGGTTCATGTGAGCATTGCGGTGGCTTCTAGCATATGCCAGTATGTCAACATATGGAAAGCACAGATGAGGTGGGACAAAAACTAGTAGAGTTCGGGAAGTATAAAATAGTGGCATATGCTACAAAAGATGGGTCTCCAGCAAAAAGGTGTGATTTGGTTATTGAGAAGATTCTAGCGTACAAATTTATGACCACATTTCGTGACAGTATACTGTTTGAGTATGCAATGCATACCCATAGAGCCCGATGGTTGGACACATAGTTCAAGCTATGCAAGGACACCTTTCCGGTTGGAAGCATAGTATCCATGGTTGACTTTGTAGAGAACTACACTCTACAACCACAACATGAGGTGCAGTCATAGTATTACAACTCCACACAAGTTTCGATATTTGTGCACATAGCATTCATTCATGCATCTGATAGTACAGATGAGGAAAGGAAGGTATTGAGGGAGTACCACTTTTGCATTAGTGATGATCGCACACATTCTCCAGAGTTCATGCAAGGTTGCTTCCAAATCTTCTACAATGGTTTGACTCATAGGGGCATAGAATACGATCAACATATAATATGGTCTGATAACTGTGCAGCACAGTTCAAGAACTCGCGCATGTTCTACTGGTTGTGTAGGATGCATGTCATTACAGGTGTTCAACATATGTGGAAATTTTGTGAGGCTGGACATGGAAAGGGGGAGCATGATGGTGCAGGAGCATGCATGAAAAGAGCATTAGCACGAGAAGATTTAAAGTATAAAGACAGTGCAAAGTTGACAAATGCAAAATCAATCGTCAAGTGGTGTAATGCTTTGATGGGTCTAGGTAATAAAGGTACGCCTTCAATTCATATATTTTTTTGGTTGATGGATGATACTCACATTGCACCATATTAAGACTGTTGTACACTAATAGGATCGAATGAGGTACACTCTTTCCTTAGCTCAAATACAAGTTCATGGAGTATCGATACATGAAAGATGGCATACTTTTGTTCTTCATGTACAATGCAAGACTAGAATGATTGTGAGTCAGGGGAGTGGGTTGACAAATGGTTCACAAGTTATCTTAGCCCACTTCACACGTATCGCCCTTCGATGACATTGGAACTAACACAGATAGAATCATCGGTTGACTTTGACCACATATCAGATCTAGTTCAACGAGGTGATATATCTACTTTCTTAATTGTTGAAATTCCATATTGTTAGATCTTACTTTGTACTGTATTCGTAATGTTGACAAATTTCAAGAGATTTTTTGCACATATCAATGCAAGGCATGTTTATGCAATTATTGCAGATGAAGACAATGAAGAGGGAACACACTATTACTCGTGTCGTGTTGAGACCAAAAAGAAATTGGAGGCCCCAGTTATAGATGGAGAAAAAATCGAATACCCTATAGGCTCAGTTGTGGTTACTAGAACATGGCTTTAAGGTAGCCACATTCAAGTGTTAAACATTGGCTATTTCAGGACTTTGACATGCATCGTAAGATTTTTCATTGCTCGAACATCATTGTGGCATCCAATGTTCATTTGACCAAATATGGGGGTAGACCTTTGAACAAGACGTTATGGAAGGTCTGTGAGTCTGACCATGAGGCAATACTTGACACAATAAAGAGTAGAGCAGACCCGGATGGTTCATTGGATTAATTTGTAAGTATATGCACATTGGTTCTTATAGATTTATACTTGTATGCACATTAATTTGTTTGATGCCAATGCTATCATCTTATTTTACAGTGATTGGTGTCCCCTCACAAAAAATGCAGATATATGAGCCATCCAAGAGAATGTCAACCAGAAAAGCAATGCAACATCTGTAAGTGCCTTCCATCTATTTTTATTTCATTTCCATTTTGGATGCTCTTTCTTTTTCTCTTTTACTTTGCGTATTTATAAGTAAACTACTAAGGGTTGATTGATCTTTCGTTGCAGAAAATGCTAATTTAAGAGCCATCAAAGAGAATCTCAGCCAAAAAAGCAATGCAACATACTTATTTTGATGATTTTGACAAATCTCAATTTTGATTTCAAGCCATTATAAGAGATCATGTGAAGCTTAGTGAGGGAATCTCAAGTTACTCATTTGAAGTTAACCTCATAATCAACACCTATGATGTAGACATTTAAAGAGAATCTTGAATGTATGAGTGACATTGTAAAAGATCTGAGAGAACGAAGTGCTAGAGGCATTGTAATAAAATTTACTTACATAATGAGATATACTCAAATATTGTAAGGTTGGAGTTCATGTTTGGTGTAGTAGCACCTTGTTCTATAAATGCCTTGAGTAGAAAAATTTGCAAACTTTGAATTTTGAAATGTAAACAATGTGAAAAAGGTCATGTAAACAATTTGTACACATTTTTTTGCAACTCGTGTGACCAAGCGGACTGTTCCAACAGGTCAGAATAGGTATTTTTACGCTAGGCATGGTCCTCTTTCACACTGAAACATGTAGAATCGCTTCGAGCTATGTTCCACTAGATCGATCCCTTAAGGGTCCAAAGTGCAAAATGGCTACAAACTTCAACATGCTATTACTCGGATACCATGACACTTTGAAAATTCTCATCTAATCCTATAGAAAGGCATTGGACCCCTCTAGAAAAACCTCTCTCATTTTTGGCTATCTTGGAGTGGTTTTCTCGTGGCGGTGGATTTTCACTTGATGGAAAAACTGTCAAATTCAAGCAGTGCAAAGTTGCAAAGTGGTGCAACTTTCGCTCTAGAACTCATGTGACCAAGCGGACTATTCCAAAATGTCTGAGTAGGTAATTTTACACTAGACATGGTCTTTTTTCACACCAAAACACGTAGAATCGCTCTGAGCTATGTTCCACCGGATCGATCCCTTAAGGGTCCAAAGTGCAAAATGGCTGCAAACTTCAGCATGCTAGTACTCAGATACGGTAACTCTTAGAAATTTCTCATCTAATCCAACAAAAAGGCGTTGGGCCCCTCTAGAAAAGCCTCTCTCAGTTTTGGCTATCTTGGAGTGGTTTTCTTGTGGTGGCGGATTTTCACTTGATGGAAAAAGTTTTCAAATTCAAGCAGTGCAAAGTTGCAAAGTGGTGCAACTTTCGCTCTGCAACTCGCGTGACCAAACTAACTTCTCCAACGCATCTGAATAGGTATTTTTACGCTAGGCATGGTCTTTTTTCACATTGAAACACGTAGAATCACTCCGAGATATGTTCCATCGGATCGATCCCTTAAGGGTCCAAAGTACAAAATGGCTGCAAACTTCAACATGCTAGTACTTGGATATCGTGACACTTAGAAACTTCTCATATGATCCTACAGAAATATGTTGGGCACCTCTAGAAAAAAATCTCTCGGTTTTGGCTATCTTGGAGTGGTTTTCTCGTGGTGGCGGATTTTCACTTGATGGAAAAGGTGTCAAATTCAAGTAGTGCAAAGTTGCAAAGTGGTGCAACTTTCGCTCTGCAACTCATGTGACCAAGCAGACTATTCCAACACATGCGAATAGGTATTTTTACACTAGGCATGGTTTTTTTTGCACCGAAACACATGGAATCGCTCTGAGCTATGCTCCATCGGATCGATCCCTTAAGGGTCCAAAGTGCAAAATAGCAGCAAACTTCAACATGCTATTACTTGGATACTGTGACACTTAGAAACTTTTCATCTGATCCTATAGAAAGGAGTTGGACCCCTCTAGAAAAACCTCTCTCGATTTTGGCTATCTTGGAGTGGTTTTCTCGTGGCGGTGGATTTTCACTTGATGGAAAAGGTGTCAAATTCAAATTGTGCAAAGTTGCAAAGTGGTGCAACTTTCACTCTGCAACTTGTGTGACCAAGCAGACTGTTCCAACACATATGAATAGGTATTTTTATGCTAGGCATGGTCCTCTTTTTCACCGAAACACATGGAATCGCTCCGAGCTATGTTCCACCAGATCGATCCCTTAAGGGTCCAAAGTGCAAAATGGCTGAAAACTTCAGCATGCTATTACTTAGATGTCGTGATGCTTAGAAAATTCTCATCTAATCCTATAGGATCACGTTGACCCTGTCTACAAAAACCTCTCTCGGTTTTGGCTATCTCGGAGTGGTTTTCCAATGGTGGCAGATTTTCACTTAGTGGAAAAAGCATCAAATGCAAGCAGTGCAAAGTTGCAGAGTGGTGCAACTTTCGTTCTGCAACTTGTGTGACCAAGCGAACTATTCCAACACATCCAAATAGGTATTTTTACACTATGCATGGTCCTCTTTTGCCCCGAAACACATGGAATCGCTCTGAGCTATGTTCCACCGGATCGATCCCTTAGGTTGGAGGAGTCTTAAGTTGAAATTTTTTAAGTTGCTTAAAGCAACAAATTTGAAATGATATTGAATGGCCCACTTAGCACTCATTGCATCTAAGTGATGCTCATAGAGATGAGGCACTAGGCCTTCCCGGGAGGTCACCCATCCCAATATACTCCAGCTCAAGCGCTTAACCACGAAGTTTTTTCCCCAAGGTTAATCCCACTTAGCTTGCAACCCCATTTGCAAAACCTTCAGCAAGTGTTGTTCCTTATGAAACATTCATTATAGATCCCCTTTAGCTCATCAATTGATAAGTAGGAGGTAGTTTCTACAATGTGTCAAATTGTGATATTGCTATCAGGATTCCATTGAGCAGTCATTTGTAGTATTAGATATAGCTCTAGCTTCTATAGTATTGCACATGATGGCAGATAGTTTCAAGGATCTAGATAACATCAATAGTTCACATTACTCAAGAAGGATGAACATCTTAAAGACATTTGCGAAAATTAGAACAAGTAACCTTCTTGTGGACTTAGGGTTGCAATATTTGATCTAAAACTTGTTCCACCATTTCTTTAGTAGGATCAAGAACACACATAATGAAGGTGTGTTTGTAGCCATGAAAGATTATGGTTCGAACTATCTAGGAGAGTGATGTTTTATCTCAAACAAATATATCTATACCATGGTTTGTTTGGAAACAAGGATGGGTTCTCTCTTCATCGGCATATACATTATTCCTCGATGTGTTCACACCAATGTTACAAGACTAGGACTCACCTCAGACTTGACAAGCCATTTTTTGACTTGGACTCGGGCTCGGAGCCCAGACTCGACAGATAGAAAAACCTAAGAAATTCAAATATTTGTAAGGATTTAAAACTTGTTTCATGCACCCTTTAATAAATAAACCTTAAAGACACAATAGCATCATCAAATAGAAATTGATATGATCCCATACACAAACATACATCAATCACATAAGTATAAGCATAAATTTTAGCTGAAGGAAATAACACATTTAGATATATAAATATTGTGATATTGCTATAAGGATTCAATCGTGTAGTTTTACAAGTCAAACTCATTGACCCATGATTCATCAGTAGTGGTTCACAAGAACCCATCTCTTATGATAATGAATGGTTCATAAGGAGGAAGATAAATCTTCATACATTCCTTCTATCACAAATGAGATAAGTGCTTGGTTTCATGAAGGTCATGAGACAACCATTAATGGGGAGTGGATACATGAAGAACTGATGGAGAATGATAATGGCTTCAGACTTGCTATAAAGGAAAAAAAAATTCATTTCAATGATGCAAGAGGTTTTTGGTTTGACTACCAAAATGAGCCTACGAAGAATGCATGTGAAACTCCTTTTGACCTTGAGGGTGTACTTACTCCATCTCAAGGATCATGCATTGAGGATGACATACATCAATGTTAGGGCTAACCAATTAATAATTATACACGTGAATAAGTCAAACATGTACATGTCAATAAGGGAAGTACAAGTACTTAAAAACACGTAAGCCTCAAAAAGTATACACACAAATACATAGTATACACAAATTAAAACAAAGTATATGCACGAATACAAGGTATATGCATGAAAACATGTAAGCCACAAAGTATACACTCGAATGCACGTAAGTCACAAAGTATACACATAAGTTGTAAAGTATACACTTGAATATACATAACTCATATCTATTGAACCATCAATTTAGAATGCAAATATGGACAGGCATCGATAAAAGATATTTGTATTAACCAAATAGCCATGTAGGCATACATAAATATATGTCGATATAAGTATGAAATATATGTACAAAATAGCCATATAGGCTTATGAGAATGCCATCTAGGCATACAATGTCAATTATGTCCAATAAAAAATATGTACAAAACTGCCATGCAGGCATACAATAAAGGACTCTGGAATCAAAAGTCATTGCTCTCCATGCGCAAGAAATAAAATCTTTCCCTTTCCTTTTCACTCAGATGGTGATAGGTCTGTCACTCATTTTTGCTGCACTCGTAGAGTGCTCCTGCTACTCCTCCTAGGGTTTAGTTCATGGTGAAGTTTTAACTATTACAATAAGAAGTAAAGACATGAATATATAGAAATTACATTATAAAAAATGATATATTTGACAAAATAATCACTTACAGCCATCTCACGATCTCTCTCCATGAGGGAAATATCCTCATGCCCATGCTCAAGCATGCTCAATCCCTGTATAAACCATACAAATAGACAAAAACTACGTGAATCAATAATGGTTTGATTTTTCACTAACTAACATCTATAACAACAAATGTAAATTAAAATTTACTAATTTGCCTCATACCTCTTCTATCAGAGCCATCGAGGATTGTATAGCAGATGTCCCACCAATATCCATTTCCCTCATCACATTCAAAGGTGTATCGTCTCACAACAACTGAAAATAAAATAACAAATTATTCAACGTAATCAACGATGTGCATGTATAAACTACACAAATATATTAAGTACTTGATTAATTAGTTAAAATCTTTATTCTATTACCTATGTAAAGGTTTGAGTAAATACACTGCCACTAGGAAGTGTTCCATCAAAACCTCCAATATTAGTCTGTTCAACATCCAAAATTGCATATTAAATTACCATTCGTAAAACAATGCCATTAATATGCAATAAACTTATAGTTGTTTACTAGTTACATGCCCTAGCGATAGGTGTACTGGAAAAATAGGTTGATGGGGGGCCAGTGTATCCAGTCTCAACACTGTGACCCTACAATTTTATTAAAATCATAAAATATTTTTAGTTAATCTTGCATTTCAAAATCAAAATTTAATAAATTAAATTCAATGAGCACATGCACTAACTTTTACCTAACTATCAATGTCATATGCCTCATGCAAAATTTCAGGTGCCCTCTCCATCTCCATAGCTGCAGATGGATCCTACGTACCAGTCTCCTGAGGGTTGGTGGGGTCATGTGAAAAAGTAGCCCCGCAAGATTGACACACATGTGTTCGAAGGCCACCACTAGAAGACTCCCCTAGATGGCATTGTAGAATAGGGCTAGTATGATGGATGACACTTTGGGTCAAAGTGTTGATTGTTTGCAATGTCTCTACATCAGCAATTTCCTTCACGACGGAAGGCATAACAATGTGCTCATGAGGTGGCCTGGTGAGAGCTCGTCTACCTTGCTGCATAGGATCTGGTTGTGCACCAGGTCTATCCTGAGCTGACCCCCACCTCTCCCCTAGAAATCCCTCATATCAAAATAATTTTGGATTTTGTTCAATATGAACTCACTGTATAGTTTCCTAAGGAAATATTGTGGGACCTCACAATTGTTGCACGGTGGGTAATCGAAGACCATGTACCACCTATCATAAAACCACTCCTTCATCTATTGGTGGTGGAACCAATGGATAGGAAACCTCTTCGCATTGAGGGTAAGATTTTGATTTGTGCGTGGGTTGGTGAATAATGAGCACAAATCACCTTTTGTAATTTTTAAATCTTTCACATCCTTGTATGATAGTTTATTTGCATAATAGTCCCTAGCCACCTACCTCCTATCTTCCCATCCAGTTATTTGTTTGCTAATTGAATCTACATTTGTTAACATATCTTTCAATGAATTTGCTAGGGTCATTCTTTTTGTGGTTGAACCATTTGGATCACTCAACCTATTGCTCAAATCCTCAATTTGTTTTTTGTTGTTTTCAATTTCACTCATTAAATTTTGTTGAGTGCCAGAAGGGGGTTGAGTGATTGGTGGAGGAGGTTGATGTTGTGGTTGATTTTGATCTTGAGGATTTGGTTGGTCCTCCTGTTGAGGATTTTGAGGGTTTGTAGGTTGATTTGCATCTCCTAAAAATTCAAACAAATAGATATCAAATTCAACCTAAAACTAACAAATTCAACCAAAAAGTAACAAATTCAAAAAAAAAACCATAGAATCCTTACCTCTTATAACTCCTCATCATCGTGGCACCATCGTTGTGAAGAAATACGGATTCTTGGTGAAGAAATTCTCCTACTAGAACGCGAGCGTGATATTTTGGGGTTTTTGGCTGCGGGTGCAACAAAAAAACTAGTCGAAATACAAATGAGAGATTTGCATTTGTTTTTTTGCTCTTAACAGTTGATAACGCACTCGCATTATGGTTTTCAACTTTTCTTTTTGAGGGTGTCCATAGAATTGCTACACATTTCCATGCACCCACCCCAGATTGAGTACATTAACATATTATTAAAAATTTCATATTTTAATTCTATTACACTGATAATTTTTATGTGCACTCAATGATTCATTATTTAAATAAGTTGTTAATGTTTCCTTGCTAGCGTGGATCTTTGTATAAAATATAGAATATGTAGTAAAGTAAAATTTTGATTTTTTGATTTGATATGTGATTTTGTATCATTTTGGACAGTTTACAAACTATTTTGATTAGAGAGTTATACACGATTGAGTCATAAAATTAAGTTTACTCCTTCAACGGACCAACTCATATCTTCTTGTAATGTCACTACCTTACAATGAGAAACCAAGAAAAGAACAATACTTATGACACTACTTATAAATTTCTATTGTATTTCCATTCACACAATCTTTGATAAATAATTGAAAGGAATATTATTCAATTCCTTCAACAAAAGCTAACATTTCAACATCCATAACATAAACACATGATGTGATATGACAACTTATAAATAGCACTTGATTATTTTGAGTCAAATGATAGTGAATACAATGTTGAAGATAAAGATAGGTTGATATTCAAAATGAAAGAAATACACTTGAGCATTTGAATCATTTTTTTTTTTCACAAAGAAAAATTACAACATTTCCTATCTGTGCTATCAAATAGCTTGAACAGTTCAAAAAAAGCTTACAGAGAATGAGATGAAAGATCAAAAAAATAGAACGCTTTAAAAATTTGAATGAGGCTTGGGATTCCATTTTATAACATAAGGGGATCAAGAAGCAATGAATTGAATAACCTCATCCCAAAACTTTATGACAATGAAATTCTCAGACATGAGGCTTAGGAATAAAAACATGGATCCATTCATAGACCGGGTAAAAAATTATACTTTTTGTTCCATGCGTTAAGCATACTCTTAGAAGGCCAATCATGAGCTAAGATTTTTTATGTTACTCCAAATTTTAATGATACTTGGCATCAAGTAAAGCACTAGCCTCTCCACAAACAGTTTCCATCATTTGTTATGCATCTACCATCCTATCTAAATAGGAATCAAGCTGATTTAAACCAAGTTTTTTTTCTTTACAAATCAGAGGGAGGATTGGGGGGATTACATTGTTAAAACTATCCTTCCATTTCTCTAAGGTTTTCAACTCCCCATTATCTTCTAATAGGTGGGGTGCAACCCTTTTATCAATATTTATGAATGAGTTCATTTTTGCTTGTGCAACTTCAATTATACTTTCCAAATACCCTTTATAATTTTGTGCTAGCTTAACAATCTCAAAAGTAAGATAGATACTAGGTGGGGCATTAGATGTGTTTGTAGATCCCTTATACATACCCTCCAAAGATGAAAATCTATGATTCCATTGTTTAAATATACATTTGAGCCATTCTTGATTGCCACTTATTCTGGTAATGGAATTTCTCAAATTCAAGTATGACACATGGATATTTTCCAACCTTCTTAATATTCTAGATAGTCTGTGTTACAAGATGCATGTTGCAATATGCACAATCTCCTTTACCTGATTTTTTTGAGCAATTTTCAAGTGCTCTTCCAGTATTTGAATATTTTCTTTAAGCTTTGTGTTTTCAATCATCACATGAGCAGGGGGAGCTGAAGAAGAGGAGCCTACTTCCTACACACTTCGGTGAAGGGATGTTTTATGAGCCAATAATACATGTAGTTGGTTGTAAGATTCCATGAGATCATTATGTTCCTTCAACAATGTATTAAATCTATCTATAAAGCTTTGAACAATAGATTCATTAAACTTGGTGCAACAGCTTCAGGGGTAGAGGTGTCAGACACCCTTTTTACAATAAAGCCACCTTTGATACCTTTACCCTTCGATGATTTATCAATTGATGAATTGTTTATATTTGGGGAAAGGGCCTAGATTGCAAGGGCTTCCCAATGTGGGTTGAACCTTGATCCTAACAATGCTATCTTTGCTTCCTCTTCTGTGTAAAAAACTTCTTGTTGTTATTTCCTAATAGTATCAAAGACAATTGTAGAAGCAATGTCCCATTCAAGGAGTAGTAGAAATTCACTATCTTCCACCATTCTTCTCGCTTCATCAGGAGTAATGTTGTTGGACTCAAAATTCATTTCTTCCCTTACCTTTGTAGCCACTTCATCATACATTTCTCTAAGCACATCTGCTTGTGGCAACTAAACTCTTTTAAGGTACTCCTCTCTTTTTGATCTCAAAAAAAAATATTTGAACTCCTAGGAGTTTATAAACTCATCATTAGACATGAATTGTGAAAATTCCAATTCCCTCACATCATTCACATTATTTCTCCCCATATCCATGTCCAACTCGAACCTTTGTTGAAGAAGGGAAACAATATTTGGTCTTGGGGGGATGGAATATATTTTTGAATTTCATCCATGGTGATATAAACATCTTCACTTTCATCTAGATTGACGAGACTGTCATCAAAATTTGTGGTTGCTCAATTTTTTTCCTTTTTTATGGTTTCTCTCTTGGGGAGAATTAGAATCCACACTGATTGTTTTCATGGGAGGAGAGGAGGGGGTGAATTGTGGTGGGTGTGATTGCACATTTTCTCTAATAAGAGGTCCCTAGCACTGGGGCCTTCTAATAGAGAGGTCAGGTGCATGTCTAAACCGCTTTGGTTGTTTCCCTTCTAGGATAGGGGCCTTACCTACAACTCTATCAAAATTCTTCAACACCACCTCAATCTTGGCAATTGGTTCAACAATATCAGAAAATACTCCACGATAATCCTTATCATTCTTTATCCTTGTATCTTATGCCTTCTTGAATATAAGCCATTTTTCCTTTCTATCTTTGATCTTAGATTCATTCTTGTAATTTCCTATGAAATATTCATTTTCATCGACTTGGTGGAAAAAATCAGAGCTTCTGATACTTTTCCTGACCTCATGTATGAAACCTTCAGGCTCAAAATCCATGACATTTAACTGAAATAACCTATATTACCCAAGAATTTACTTCAACCTATCCAAGTCGTCTCTAGTAAAAGTGAAATATAAAAATATAGTAACATAAGAGAAAAAAAACCATTTCTTTTGTTTCATTAAATGAAACTATCAATCTCATTCAATTGCTACATAATTTCCATGCATACTAACCCAGGTGACACATATCTTGGTAGCACATGGGGGGGCTTGAGGGAACCCATATATTCTAATAGCAACTGAGTTTTCATGGAGGTTAAAATTTCCTCAGTTATGTTGTACTCCTAACTCCATCCTTCTCTTTTTGGGCCCAAGGAAGTCCAAAATTTCCTTGTGCAATCTGACTCCAAGTAGACCCAACCTTACCATGACTTGTCTTACAAATAAATTATCAAAAAATTAAATAGTCAGATTGGCTACAATGTTTGTCCCAAATATGGGTCCAACATTGCACTAGGAGATTCTTGTAGTCTTTATCTTTCATGTTCAGTTATAGAATTATGCTGAAATGATCATTCCCTTTGTACAAAAGCATATGGAAAAGGAGAGAATACCACATGAAATTCACCTCTGGATCCTTGCCACTTTTATTTTTCTTAATGTCCATTAGTTGATTGTGAATAGCCTTAAATAAAAAGTTGGCATAGTCAAAGTCAGTATTGATAAAAGGATGTTGTATATCAACAACCATATACATAAGAGGTACTCAATTTTTGAGCATGCATGTTCTCCCAATACCTGGCACAATGCCCAATATGTTTTATTGAAATAGTCTTCAAAATCCTTGACATCAAAAGGCTCATGTTAATTATTAGGGATTCTCAATAACTTTTCATAAAATATTTTGTGTCAAAGCCTAGGGAGTCATTTCACCCTGAAGCTTGCCTTGCTTGTATTTTGTTATGAAAGAAGTAAGGTCTATAACCTTATCTGCACCCACATTGAGTTTAAAACACTCACAAATAAACTCCCTACTTACATCCATTAGGAAAATTCCATCTAATGCCCTAATTACTCTGATATTCTCATCATACCCAAAAGTAAGGCGTCTGATGAGTTCCACATTTATAGAGACATTAGGAACAACTAGCTTCCCCAAACCATAGGTCCATGCATTGGAGACAAGCGAATGTCAATTTATTTTTCCATACCAATGTGGGAACAATTCCCACCTTGTGACCATGTCATTCTGATACTTCAACTCAACATCTCTACAATTTTTGGCTATGTTCACCATCCCCTCTACTACATTAGGGTCAAGGTTACGTTGACGTTGAGGATTTTCTGAGGATCCCAATAACTGGGCCAAAATATCCTCCTCAAAAGGTGTTTTAGATGTAGAGCCAAATAGTTGGGTGTTTGACCAATTCATAATTCTTGAATGATTTAAAATTGATTTCTGCAATGTTTTACAATAGAGTTTGCAAACCTAATTATGAGCTTCAAGACTAAGGGTGAATTTTTCCAAGAAGGACGTGCCTATTTTTAATTATTCATAACTTCAGCTTGAGTTGACATAGAATGGGCACACTTCTATGGGTTTTGTTACTATACTGAACCAAAGAAATGAACTCAAAATTTATGAAGGCAATTATAAGCCACCATCTATCACATTTGGAATTGCTTCTTTTTCGTGTGATGGTAGTTCTTTCATATACTCATTTATTAGTTTTGAATGTGGGTCGTCCATTTGCAAAAGGATCTACAATTCTCAAATTTGAATGATGACTAAAGCCTTGAATTTATTGAAAAGGACACAACTATTTCATTTTCCCAACACAATTCTTCGACATCCCACATGAGACTATCATCACACAGTGTCCTTCCATGGATCTGTAGCTAGAAAAAGGCCATACGACTTTGCATTCTTAGGCTTGCAAAGTGATTTTTCTTTGATGATGTGGCAGAATTTTGTGATGCCTTTAAATTCATGAAAAGGATGTGAGATTTCCCTCTCTTTGACAGAATTCTCCCACATCCCAAGTAAGAATAATGTCACACAGTGTCATTTCGTGGTTCTGCAACCATAAATGATCATTTCAACATAGTCCTGCATACTTACATAGTCCTTTGTCTTCCACCTCGTAGCATTAAACCAATTATTTTCGTCTTTGGCAATCTCTTCTTAGCTGAATTTCTATCCATTTTGTGGAATTATAGTGGGTTAGGGTTTATATTGTTAACTTGGGCTTTATAGAATTCATAGCCAATTAAGGGCCTGAGAAAAAATCAGCAGTGTATGGCCTTAATTCTTCACTATTTTATGGTTCTAAACTAACAAAAATCTTCTCTGCACCTTTATTTTTGGTTGAATTTAACTGACAATGTCGATTTACTTACTTGTTTGAGAACCCTGATTAGCACTAGAAGAAATTCCTTCGCATGTGGTGGGACTTTGAATTTTTTTCTAGTTCTAGGCTTGCATTTGAAAATTTGAGTCCTCCTAAGTAAACGGTTTTTCTTTTCATACTGCTATAGTTTAGTCTCAGGATTAAAACCCTTAATTGTAGAAAAATATCTAATGTTCTTCTATTTTGTCATTTTCCTAGTCATTTTAGCCACAACGTATGCCATTAAACAATTTCCTTTGTTGTCCACATCTTCTTCATAATATTTGGTGTAATGTGTTAAGTCCGAGCGGGTCAAAATATTTATGCTTTTTATCCATACTTTGGGTGAGGTTAAAATAATTATTTTAAATGCCTAGGTCAAACATGCATCCATGTAGGGAGTCCTATTTTTTAAGTCACAACTTAGGGCACACGATGTTAAAACTGTTTAAAGAAGTGTCTTGGTCCGATGAATTAAATTTGGACCATTCCTTGCTACCCCACCCTGACATGTTGTCATGAAATACTATGAGGGATAGCGGGTGCATGTCGCCTATCCCATTCAGTGATGTTGGTGGGAGTAGGATCTGAGGGTAGTAATTAATCCTAGCAATTGAATCCTAGCCATTCCCTAGTAGTCTATGGGGAATCTTTCAAAGATAATGATGTCACGAGGGATAGTGGACAGTTGTCACGTGGCATCATCCAGTGCATTCAAAGAACTATTGAGAGGATGGAATATTTCATAATGACTTTAGGCCCATTAAATATCAAGCTACTAAAATAGTTTTTGGAACACGGGGTAAAATAAAGGGGAGATATTTTAATCTCATCCATTCATCTGATAAAGGTGCTATGTAGATGGGCATGAGTCTGAGGGTAAAGTGGTATATAGGTTGAAGTGTGTGGGGTAAATCTAGACTGCTCCTTGCTTTCCCATGGCCATTGATCATTATCCTCCAAATTTGAGTGAGATAGCGAGTTGGAAACATGTGGAAATTTTGAGGCTTGTAAATTATGGTGGAGCCTATTCTAGAAGCAAGGAAAGGAAAACACTTGGCAATATCTAATTGGATAGATGCCCAAGTTAGCATAAGTTAACATTTCAAACTTTTATGGTCCAACTGAACCATCCATTGATCCATATCATGGAAAGATCGATGGTTGTAATTTAAAATTAGAAACAAGGTTGATGAGGCTGTTATGGTTCACACAAGTGAGCAATAATGGTGGAGGTGATGTCCAATAGCCAAATTAAAGGATGTTCTCATCATAAAAGTAGGAATGAAAGAATCATTCTAACTTTTAAAGTGTTTTAAAGAATTTAGAGATTGGTAGCAATGATTTTCAAGCTCTTCATGAAAAAAATTAGGTTTTTCAGGCCTTGAACACTAGTAAGTAAATGTCACTCATTTGTTTGTTAAATCCACATCAAATTTATACATAAGTTTTGGTTTCCTATCTCAAATTTCAATTAAGAAATATTTTAATATTTGGTGTTCACATAGTTGCAATCTAGCTATATTAAAATTGCTTTACTTCCTTGCATTTTGTTTAGACCCTAGTTGTACCTAGAAAAATTGTGAGGGATATTTAGCTTTTAATTAATATGTGGCTATTTATATTTTTGTACGACGAATTGGTTCCTTGACTTGTCTCGGGAGGTATCAAGATCAATGGTTGTAATTTAAAATTATAAATAGGGTTGATGAGGTCATTCTGGTTCACGCAAGCGAGCAATAATGGTGGAGGTGATGTCTAGCAGGAAAATTAAAGGGTGTTCTCCCCATAAAAGCAAGAATGAAAGAATAATTTTTATTTACAAAGTGTTTGAAAGGATCTAGAGATTGGTGGCAGTGCTTTTCGAGCGCCTTCATAGGACTTTACAAAATTTTATTGGTTCCAGGTTTGCATTCCAATATTTTGATCCTCCTAAGCATAGGTTTTTTTTTTTTATGTTGATAGGGGTTCAGTCTTTGGATTAAAATGCTCTTAAACCCCTTAATTCACAAAAACCCTAGTATTCTTTTAATTTTTGATTAGCCTTATGTTCACTTTTTGGGTCACTTAAGTTATGACTTGAAGTCATCATCGTCATTGGCCCCATCTTCCTAGTAATTTTTGGTCATGTGTTCCTTTAAATATTTCACATAAGGTCTATAGTCTAAGTGGGTCGAAAATATCAATCTTTACTTTACATGTGCCATCTTTTGGGTGGACCCCAACAATTTGCAAAACGATAATGGTGGTGGGCCCAAGATCTGAGGGTTGTGATTGATCTAACAGATTTAATCCTGGTGATTCCCCACTTCCCCTCACTGATTTTCTAGAGCCATGAAAAATTGTGAGGGACATCGAGCAATTGCTCCATGGCATAATCTACAGTGCTCAGGGAACTATTAAAAAGAGGAAATATTTCATGAAATCTTTCAGAGAGACTATAAAGGTTCAAATTTGGAGCTACTAAAGGTGTTTTTAGAGCACATGGATAAACAGAGTCGTAGATGTTTTAATTTCAACCATTCATTTGAAAAACGTGTTATGCGTGTAGATGTAAGAATAAAGGTTAAATGGCAAGAAAGTTGGGTTGTACTGGGCTAATCTGAGTCATTCCCCACTAACCCATAACCATCGATCAATTTCATGCAAATCTTAGTGGGATAGTGGGTTGGCGACATATGAACATCTCATGGCATGTAAGTTATTGTGGAGCGCGTGGTGACACTAAAGGAAGGATAACACATGGCGATGTTTGATTGGTTGGATGTTGAAGTCAAAGGAGGTCAACAAGATAAGTGCAAAAATATGGTTCCCAAAAAGGGGGGCTTAAGTGGCCACTTTTTTCTGAAATCAGGAAATATTGACCTTGGACGTGAAATTGAGGATAGTTACACTCAAAATTTTGAGATGGAACAAAAACAAGGATCGAAGCGCTCCAAGTATACTTTCTAAACTACTAATTTATTTTGAAAATGGTTGAGATTAAGGGGCTCAAAAGAGGGACATACAGAAATTGGTGTTGTTTTTGTCAGAAAAATAAACCATAGCAACTCTTGTACAACCCTAGAATGGTAAACTTTTTTTTAGTATTTTTAAAATCGCTACGGTGAGAAGTTAGCTAGCAGTATGTAGTTGATGCATGATTTTTCTGATAATTTTTTAATGAATATTTGATATTTTACTAACTTTCTAAGTGGACACTTCCTGAAAAAATAGAATTTTGGCCGTGCTACCCCTACAAAATTTGGAAACTAATTAATTTAAAAAAAAAAGAAAAAAAATTGTAGAATGGAGTCTAGTTTCTAAAAAATTAATTTATTTGAAATTTTGATGAATGGTTAATTTATAATGAAAAAAACACCAAACATTGCTTTCTGCCAAAAAAGAGACACAAATAAAAGAAATTATGGATGAAAGGCTTAACATTGTCAAAAAGTGAAAAAAATTACATCATTGGATAGCTAAGATAGAACCTAACATTACCCAGGTGTTTGATTTGTTTGACATTGAACGGATGTGCAATCCTGATGGTGAGCATGAGCCCGATTATGTGAAATATTATAGAATTTGCAAAAACATGTCTCTGGTCGTTGGGAATGCCCTCCAAGCCTTTGGGTTGGTATTCCAAGGGAAATACCAATCCCAAGGCTTGGGGATTCCCAAAGAAAGATATAACACATGCGCGCTATAATACAAGCATGTTATATCTTAGTTTTGACATGGATTTTGCATTTTTGAATGCATTGATAAAATGCGAGCACATTATAACGCACTCGCATTTTGATCTACATTGAATTTATTTTTCTTCTTTTTTGTTTTCTTTCTTCTCATTATCTTTGAGGGAAACTATATACATGAAATAAACATTTAATGTATATAGTTATATGGGCATTTACTTTCTTATACTTTAAGTTATATTTCATGTATATATTTTTAGGATGTTTGAGAGTGGTTTTGGATCTCTAGGAGTTATAATGAAAATTCTAGTTTTTGGAAAATCTCACAAATTCCAGACAGTCAAATTTTAGTAATTAGGAGGTCAAATTTTATTAATCAACAAGTTTTATTATTTCTCTCTCTATCTCACTCATTTTTATCCCTTACACTTTAGAACTCTCTCTCACTATCTCTATCCCTTTACCTAACTCTCTCTCCCTTGATCTCAAGAACTCTCTCTCTCTCTCTCTCTATATATATATATATATATCTTTGTCTCTTTCTCTCTCTCTCTCTCCCCCCTTTTCCCTCTAATTCTCTCTACCTCACTTCTATCTCCCTCCCTCCCTCCTTCCCTCTCTACTTATCTCTATCTCCCTCCCTTCATCTCTCTCTCTCTCTACCTACCTACCTCTCCCTCCCACTCCCTCCCACTCTCTCTATTTCTCTCTACCTCACCTCTCTCTCACCTCCCTCTCTCTCCCTCCATACTTCTCTCTCCATATCTTCTTCCCTATCTACTCTCTATCTCCCAATCCCTCTCTCTACCTACCTTTGCATCCATAAAACCTTACCACTCCCTCTCAACACCTCTCTATCTTACCTTTATCTCCCTCCCTACCTCTCCCTCCCTCATTCCCTCTCTACTTCTCTCTATCTCTCCTCTCTCTCTACCAATCCTTCCATCTCTACTTATCTTCATCTCCTCTCTCCCTCTCTCTACCTACCTCTCCTTCCACCACTCTCTATTTCTCTCTATCTCACCTCTCTCTCCCTCACTACATCTCCCTCCCTCTCTATTGATCTATATCTCCCCTCTCCCTCTCTACCTATCTCTCCATTCATCACAACCTACCACTCTCTCTCTATTACTCTCTATCTCACCTCCCACTCTCTCAATCCATACATATCCCTCTCCTTCCCTCTCTACCTACCTCTCCATACATCACTCCTTAACACTCTCTCTAAACCTAGGTATGTGCAAGATCATCATGGAAAAAACAGGCCCTTAAGTGGCAATAAAATTTAGAAAATTAGAGTTAGGCAACTTGATGTAAAAATTTGAATAAGTTATCTATATTATTTAAAAAATATGTAAGAATAGAACCTGTAGAAAATTGAATGTAGTTTCTAAAATACTAGGTTTGTTTTTTTTTTAAATAAAATCTATTAGGTGAAAATTTGAAATTTCAATGTAGTAGTACTTAAATTTCAGGGAAAAAATAAGTAGGTGTCTGTCTGACCACCCTAACCACAATAAAATGATAATATTTTTTTATAATATTTTAAATATAAGTAGGGGACTCATGTCCCGATGTGATGCATATTTTTTTGTATTTTTTTTCCAACTAAATAATTAATTATGATTTTTTTATTACAAATTTTAAAAAATATAAAAACTCGTATGTATAACCACCTTAACTTGGTCAAAAATTCATGAAATTCAATTTTTTTTTTTAATCCTATAGTATGCGAAGCATAGAATGTGATGCATGTTTCAGATTCAAAAAATTTGATACCATTTGAAAGTTATAGATGATTTTCAATCAGCTTATCAATCAGGACTTTAGTCATAATTCAAATAGAAAATGAATAATAATTATTTATTAAATTCAAAGTAAAGAATGATTTATATTGGTGGAAAGATGAGAATCTCCTTTAAAAACCCTTTTCATTTCATCAATTTTGGGTAGAAATAAGTCTTCATCCACATGGGCCATCATATCACTTAGATATTGCCTCTTTTTGGCCCATCATGATCCTGCACATACCCATGTCTCTCTATCTTGCTTCTCTCCCTCCCTCCCTCATTCCCTCTAAAATTCTCTCTCTCTACCTCTTCTTCCCTCTAATTATCTCTATATCCCCTAGCCCCCCCTCTCTCTCTCTCACTAGATGTCTCCCTCCCTACCTTTTCCCCTATCTACTCTCTATCTCTCCTCTCCCTCCCTCTACCTCTCTCTCTCACTCCTCCCTCACCCTCTTCCTCTCTCACTCTCTCCTCTCTATCTCACCAATCTTTGTTTCCCTCTTTGTAACTCTCTACTTCTCTATATGTCACCATTCTCTCTACATATATTTATCTCACCTATCCCTCTTTACTTCTCCCTTCCTCCCCTCTCTCTCCCACCCTTCCTCCTTCCCTCTATCTCTATCTCTCTCTACTTCCCTCTATCTCACCTATCCCTCTCTACCCGCATGTCCCTCCATCACTACCTACCACACTCTCTCTATTGCTCTCTATCTCACTTCTCTCTCACCTACCTCTCTCTCCCTTCATACCTCTCCCTCTCCTTCCCTCTCTACTCTTTATCTCCCTAATCCATCTCTACCTATATCTCCATCCATCACTCCCTACCACTCTCTCTACACCTCTCTATCTCGCTTCTCTCCCTCCCTTATTATCTCTATACTTCTCTCTACCTCTCCTTCTTTCTCTAATTATCTTTATCTCACCTAGCCCTCTCTCTCTCTCACTAGATGTGTCCCTCCTTACCTTTTCCCCTATCTAATCTCTATCTCTCCTCTCCCTCCCTCTACCTCTCTCTCTCACTCTCTCTCACTCTCTCTCACTCCTCCCTCACCATATTTTTCTCTCTCTCTCTCCCTCTCTATATCACCATTCTATCTTTCCCTCTATGTAACTCTCTCCTTCTCTATATGTCACCATTCTCTCTCTACTTATCTTTATCTCACCTATCCCTCTTTACCTCTCCCTTCCTCCCCTCTCTTGCCCACCCTTCCTCCTTCCCTCTGTCTCTGTCTCTGACTACTTATCTCTATCTCACCTATCCCTCTCTACCCGCATATCCCTCTATCACTCCCTATCACACTCTCTTTATTGATCTCTATCTCACCTCTCTCTCACCTCCCTCTCCCTCCATTCTTCATTCCTTATCTACTCTTTATCTCTCATGTCTATCTACCTCTCCTTCCCTCTCTAATTATCTTTATCTCCTCTTTCCCTCCCAACCTCTCTCTCCCCAATCCCTCCCTCCCCCTCTTTCTCTCTCCCCCTATGAGGGTTGAGGGTGTAAGGTTTAGTGTTTAAGGTATAGGGTTGAGGTTATCAGGTTAAGTGTATATAGAATAGGGATTAGGGTTTAGGATATTAGGTATAAAGTTGAGGGTATAGGGTATAGGGATGAGGGATGAGGGTTTAGTGTTTAGGGTTTAAGGTATAGGGTTGAGGGTTGAGGGTTGAGGGTTGAGGGATATTGTTTAGGGTTGAGGGTATAAGGTTAAGTGTATAGGGTATATGGATTATGGTTTAGGATATTGGGTATATATTTGAGGGTATTGAGTTGAGGATATTAGGTTTAGGGTTGATCGTTTAGGGTTGAGGGTTGAGGTATAATGTTCAGGGTTGAGGGTATGAGGTTAAGTGTATATGGTATAGGGATTAGGTTTTAGGGTGTAGGGTTAAGGGTATAAGGTACAGGGTTAATGCTTGAGAGTTTAGGGGTTTTTGTTTAAGTATAGGGTTGAGGGATAATGTTTATGGTTTAGGGTATAAGGTTGAGGATGTATGGTATAGAGATGAGGCTTGAGGGTGTAGGGTTTAGGGTTTAAGGTATAGGGTTGAGGGTTGAGGGATAGTGTTCAAGGTTGAGGGTATAGGGCTAAGTGTATAGGGTATAGGGATTAGGGTTTAGAATAATGGGTATAGGGTTGAGGGTATTGGGTTCGGGATTGAGGTTTAGGGTTTAAGGTTTAGTGTACAAGGTTGAATGTAGGGTTTAGGGTTTAAGTATGGTTGAGGGATGATGTTCAGGGCTTAGGTTATAAGGTTTAGGGTATAGGGTATAGAGATGAGGGTTGAAGGTGTAGGGTTTAGGGTTTAAGGTATAGGGTTGAGGGTTGAGGTATAATGTTCAAGGTTGGGGGTGTAAGGTTAAGTGTATAGGGTATAGGGATTATGGTTTAGGATATTGGGTATAGGGTTGAGGGTATTGGGTTTAGGGTTAAGGTTTTAGGGTTCAAGGTTTAGGGTACAAGGTTTAATGTAGAATTTAGCGTTTAATTATAGAGTTAAGGGTTTAGGGATAATGTTTAGGGTTTAGGGTTTAGGGTATAGGGATGAGGGTTGAGGGTGTAGGGTTTATGGTTTAAGGTATAGGGTTGAAGGTATAAGGTTAAGTTTATAGGGTATAGGGATTAGGGTTTAGGATATTAGGTATAGGGTTGAGGGCATTGGGTTGAAGGTTTAAGGTTAAGTTTATAGGGTATAGGAATTAGGGTTTAGGAGAGAGAGAGAGAGAGAGAGAGAGAGAAAGATCACCTAAGAGAGGTTGAGGGGGTGTGATGGAGAGACATGAGAGAGAGTATTCTCTAGTTAGGGTGGGAGGGAAATACTTGAGAGAGGGGGAGGGGGTGCGAAGGAGAGACTTGAGAGAGTGGGAGAGAGAGAGACAGGGAGGGAGAGAGAGAGATGACCCCCATTTCTTGGACCCATTTTTTCAAACAAGCCACTACATTGCCAATTTTAGGGAATTGGCAAGCCAGTGGGCCCACTAGCTTGCCAATTCAGTGAAATTGACAATCTAACTTGCTTTGTTTGAAAAAATGGGTCCAAAAAATGGGGTCTCTCAGTGATGTAATTCTTGGACCCATTTTTTCAAACAGGCCACTACATTGCCAATTTCACTAAAATGGCAAGCTAGTGGGCCCACTAGCTTGGCAATTCGGTGAAATTGGAGACCTAACTTGGCTTGATTGAAAAATTGGGTCCAAGAAATGGGCTCTCCCGCTGATTTACATCACTGGGAGACCCTATTTCTTGGACCCATTTTTTCAAATAGGCCACTACATTGCCAATTTCACTGAATTGGCAACCTAACTTGCCTTGTTTAAAAGAATGGGTCCAAGAAATGGGGTCTCTTGGTGATGTAAATCACTGAGAGACCCCATTTCTTGGACCCATTTTTTCAAATAGGCCACTACATTGCCAATTTCACTGAATTGGCAAGCCAATGGGCCCACTAGCTTGGCAATTCAGTGAAATTGGCAACCTAAATTGCTTATTTGAAAAAATGGGTCCAAGAAATGGGGTCTCTCAGTGATGTAAATCATCGGGAGACACCATTTCTTAGACCCATTTTTTGAAATAGGCCACTACATTCCTAATTTCACCAAATTGGCAAGCTAGGGTAGAGGGTTTGAGGGTTTAAGGGTTAAGGGTAGAGGGTAGAAGGTTAAAGGTAGATGGGAGAGAGATAGAAGGAGTGAGTGAGTGAGTGAGAGAGAGACTTGAGAGAGGGAGAGGGGGTAGGAGGGAGAAACTTGATAGAAAGAGAGAGAGGGAGGGAGTGGGAGACAGATAGATGGTAGAGGGTAGAGGGTTAAGGGTAGAGGGGAGAGAGCTAGGAGTGAGTGAGTGAGAGACTTGAGAGAGGGAGATGGGGTGGGAGGGAGAGACTTGAGAGAGATGGAGGGTAGAGGGTAGAGGGCTTAAGGGTTTAGGGTTTATGGGGGTAAGGGTTTAGGGTTAAGGGTAGAGGGGAGAGAGATAGAGGGAGTGAGTGAGTGAGAGAGAGACTTGAGAGAGTGAGTGGGAGAGAGATAAAGGGTAGAAGGTTAAGAGTAGAGGGTAGAGGGCCCACTAGCTTGCCAATTCGATTAAATTAACAACCTAACTAGCTTGGCAATTCACTGAATTTGGCAACCTAACCTGCCTATTTGAAAAAATGGGTCCAAGAAATGGGGTCTCCTAATGATTTACATCACCGAGAGACCTCATTTCTTGGAACCATTTTTTTCAAAAAGGCCACTACATTGCCAATTTCACTGCAATGGCAAGCCACTGGGCCTACTAGCTTGGCAATTCAGTGAAGTTGGAAACCTAACTTGCCTGTTTGAAAAATGGGTCCATGAAATGGGGTCTCTCGGTGATGTAAATCACCGAGAGACCCCATTTCTTGGACCCCATTTTTTCAAAAATGACACTACATTTCCAATTTCACCAAAATGGCAAGCCATTGGGCCCACTAGCTTGGCAATTCAGTGAAGTTGGCAACCTAACTTGCCTGTTTGAAAAAATGCATCCAAGAAATGGGGTCTCCTAGTGATGTAAATCATCGAGAGACCCCATTTCTTGGACCTATTTTTGCAAGTAGGACACTACATTCCCAATTTCACCAAATTGGCAAGCCAGGGTAGAGATTTTAAGGATTTAAGGGTGAAG
Organism: Sequoiadendron giganteum; assembly: GCA_007115665.2. NCBI lineage: Eukaryota > Viridiplantae > Streptophyta > Pinopsida > Cupressales > Cupressaceae > Sequoiadendron > Sequoiadendron giganteum. The sequence continues at coordinate 577,055,895 of CM021108.1, read as the reverse complement.
GGTAGAGGGGATAGAGATAGAAGGAGTGAGAGAGAGAGAGAGAGACTTGAGACCTCGGGAGACCCCATTTCTTGGACCCATTTTTTCAAAAAGGCCACTACATTGCCAATTTCACTGAAATGGCAAGACATTGGGCCCACTAGCTTGGCAATTCAATGAAGTTGGCAACCTAACTTGCTTGTTTGAAAAAATGGGTCCAAGAAATGGGGTCTCCCAGTGATGTAAATCTTTGAGAGACCCCATTTCTTGGACCCATTTTTTCAAGTAGGTCACTACATTCCCAATTTCACCAAATTGGCAAGCTAGGGTAGAGAGTTTAAGGATTTAAGGGTTAAGGGTAGAGGGGAGAGAGATAGAAGGAGTGAGTGAGTGAGAGAGAGAGACTTGAGAGGGGGAGAGGGGGTAGGAGGGAGAGAATTGAGAGAAAGAGAGAGAGGGAGGGAGTGGGAGAGAGATTGAGGGTAGAGGATAGAGGGTTTAAGGGTTAAGGGTAGAGGGTAGATGGTTAAGGGTAGAGGGGAGAGAGATAGGAGTGAGTGAGTGAGAGAGGGAATTGAGAGAGGGAGATAGGGTAGGAGGGAGAGACTTTATAGAAATAAAGGGTAGAGGGTCAAGAGTAGAGGGTTTAAGGGTTTAGAGTTTAAGGGTTAAGGGTTCAAGGTTAAGGGTAGAGGGGAGAGAGACAGAGGGAGTGAGAGAGAGAGAGACCTGGGAGAGGGATAGGGAGTGGGAGGTAGAGACTTGAGAGAGATAGAGAGAGAGAGGGGGAGTGAGTGGGAGATAGATAGATGGTAGAGGGCTCACTCGCTTACCAATTCGGTGAAATTGAAAATATAACTTGGCCTTTTTGAAAAAATGGGTCCGAGAAATGGGGTCTCTCAGTGATTTACATCACCGGGAGACCCCATTTCTTGGACCCGTTTTTTCAAACAAGCCACTACATTTCCAATTTCACCAAATTGGCAAGCTAGGGTAGAGGGTTTAAGGTTTTAAGGGTTAAGGGTAGAGGGGAGAGAGATATAAGGAGTGAATGGGAGAGATAGATACTTGAGAGAGGGAGAGGGGGTAGGAGGGAGAGACTTGAAGAGAGAGAGAGAGAGAGAGAGAGAGAGAGGGAGAGAGAGAGGGAGGGGGAGAGAGATTGAGGGTAGAGGGTAGAGGGTTTAGGGGTTTAAGTATTTAAGGTTTAAGGGTAGAGGGTTAAGGGTAGAGGGGAGATAGATAGGAGTGAGTGAGTGAGAGAGATACTTGAGAGAGGGAGAGGGGGTAGGAAGGAGATACTTGAGAGAGAGAGAGAGTGAGGGATTGGGGGAGAGATAAATGGTAGAGGGTAGAGGGTTCAAGGGTTTAAGGGTTAAGGGTAGAGGGGAGAGAGATAGACAGAGTGAGTGAGTGAGTGAGTGAGTGAGAGAGAGAGACTTGAGAGAGGGAGAGGGGGTAAGAGGGAGATACTTGAGAGAGAGAGAGGGGGGGGTGTGAGGGAGAGACTTTATAGATAGATACATAGAGAGAGAGAGAGAGTTCTCTAGTTAGGGTGGGAGGGAGAGACTTGGGAGAGGGAGAGGGGGTGGGAGGGAGAGACCTGATAGAGAGGGAGAGAGAGGGAGGAGAGTGTGTGTGTGTTCTCTAGTTAGGGTGAGAGGGAGACTTGAGAAGATGGGGAGGGATGGGGGGAGAGACCAAAGAGAGAGAGAGAGAGTTATCTACTTAGGGTTGGAGGGAGAGACTTGAGAGAGGGGGAGGGGCTAGGAGGGATAGAGCTGAAAGAGAGGTAGAGGTGGAAAGAGAGGGAGAGAGAGAGAGATATTTTTGTAGTTAGGGTGGGAGTGACAGACTTAATAGAGGGAGAGGTGGTTGGAGAGGGAATCCTGAGAGAGAGATTTCTCTAGTTAGAGTGGGAGGGAGAGACTTGGGAGAGGGAGAGGGAGTGGGAGAGAGACCTAAGAGATACGAGAGAGAGAGAGAGAGAGAGTTCTCTAGTTAGGGTGGGAGGGAGAGACCTTGGACATGGAGAGGGGGTGGGAGGGAGAGAGTGTATGAGAGAGAGAAACAAAAAGGGAAGGAGGAATGTTGGGAGATTCAGAGAGAGGGAGAGAGGGAGGGAGAGTTAGAGGGAATGAGGGAGGGAGAGTTAGAGGGAATGGGGGAGGGAGAGGTAGAGATGGAGAGAGGTGGAGAGAAGTATATAGGGAAGGAGAGATAGAGAGGGAGAGGAGGGAGGGAGAGAGATAGAGAGAAGTAGAGAGGGGAGGAGGGAGGGATAAAGGGAGAGAGAAGTGTGATAAAGAGAATGAGAGAGAAGGATGGAAGGAGGAAGGTGGATATATTGAGAGAGGGAGGAGGGAGGGTGAGAGATAGGCAGAGAGGGATAGGTTAGATAGAGAGAAGTAGAGAGGGAAGGTTGTTGGGATGAAGGAATACAAAGAGATAGGAGGGAAGGAGAGAGAGGTAGAGAGGGATAGGTTAGATAGAGTGAAGTAGAGAGGGAAGGTGGGTGGGAGGAAGGAAGAGAGAGAGATGGGGAGATAGAGAAAGTTAGAGAGGGAAAGAGGGAAGGAGGAAAGGAGGGAGGGATGGAGGGGGAGAGAGGTTAGATAGATAGAAGTGTAGAGGGAAGGAGAGAGTGTGAGAGAGAGGTCTAGAGAATAAGGGATAAAAAATGAGTAAGATAGAGAGAGAAAGATGATACAACTTGTTGATTATTGAAATTTGACCTCCTGATTACTAAATTTGACATGTTGATTACTGAAATTTGACTAGGTCTGAAATTTTTGAGATCTTCCAAAAACTAGAATTTGCATTATAACTCCTAGAGATCCGAAATAAACTATACACATGAAATAAAAATTTAAGTATAAGAAAGTAAATGTCCATATGTAAATGTCAACTTATACTTAAATGTTTATTTTATGTATATAGTTTCCTTGAAAGATAACAAGAAAGAGACAAGAAAAAGAGAAGAAAAAAAATTCAATGTAGACCAAAACGAGAGTGCGTTATAACATGCTCGCGTTTTCGAAATATTTTTTGATTTCAAAAAATGCATATTTTTTTAACTTAAAATGCATGCATTTTTTGAAATTTAAACCATAACGCGAGCATGTTATAGTGCGCTCACGGTATGGCTTGGTAATGACCGATCCTAGGCTCGGTCATTACCAAGCCATAACACGAGCACATTTTACTATAACGTGCTTGCATTTTTGCTATTTCAAGATGAAAAAGTAAATTTGCCACAAATTGGCTACCCATCTTTTTGCACTTGCCAAACAATTTAAACTTTCACAAATTCATCTGAAATGTCCATAGATCCAACTCATGGGGACATCAACAAATGTGTTTTAAATTTGCAAACAAGGTTGGGTGAGCCGTTCTGGTTCACGCGAGCGAAAAATAATGGTGGAAGTGATGTTCAATGACCCAATTAAAGTGTTATTTTGCTATAAAAGTTGGGATGAAAGTATTTTTTGATTTACCTAAGTATTTTAAAACATCCAATAATTTGTAGTACCATTTTTGGAGCATTTCACATCTAGAAGTAGGGATATCAAGCGTCAAAAAACCAGTACGTAAACCTTTCTCATTCTTGTGTTGAGTTTCAATATTAGTTGTGTGCATGTGCTAGTCTTCCTTATATTCTAAATTAGGCTTCTCTCGGGATTTGAATTTAATTGAATTGTACTGTAGTAATTCTGAATTTTCTTAGTTTTACTTGTGTTGAGTCAAGCACTAGTTGTACTTAGCAAAACTCTAGCCCACATTTTCTTTATTGTAACGACACCCAAGGCACATGCTTATAGTTCTGAAACTGCAACACGTCCCTTATTTTAAGACCTATTTGATGAACTAAAACCCTATACGAATAGCAAGATTTTGGGCCAATCAATGTTCTAAGGTCCTGGAATGAAGGATGGCATTGTCGACAGACATCATGCCATCAAAGATGCTACACTACCAATCCTATGATGAAATTTATTCAAGTATTGGTTTGGGAAGAGGTTCCTAAGTATCCCCTTGTGCAATGGTTAGAACCTAGACATGGGTAAACTATTTGTACCGAATGTGTATTTGGATGTGGATTTGTTGAAGGCCATAGTAGCTATGACCCAACTGTTAGGGTTGTAAGGAATTATAAATTAATTTTGCTTCTTAATATTTTTGGTTTTTGGCCCTTACTTTTTTCAGCTTCGAAATGAATATGTGCTTAAGGAAGCAAAGACTACTCCAAAATGTGTGCAATGTGTCACGTGGTGGATACACAACTTTTGTATATCATTTTCCTTTTGGGTGCAAGCTGGGACACTGTCAGCTTGGTAGGGTTTTTCTTCAAAGCTATTCTCATAAATCTGAGATTGCCCGCTCACTCGACATGTCATCTATTCGCTTCGAGCAGTTTGTAGAGTGATCCATTTGGGGGGCGTTTTTCAGAACGTGGTGGATTTCTTTCTTTTAGAGTGGAACCTTCGAGTTGGTGCCATACATCTATATGGTTGATCGATTACATTTTTACTAGGTTGTGATAAAATTAGATTATTTTCTGAAAACTATCTTTCCTAAATATCTAAGCCATTAATAAAGTAATTGGGACTTAATGAACAAAGATTGTTGTAATCTAATAAAAATCTAAAATTGGATTGTGAGCTATCAGGTTCAAACATCTGGTATTTTCTGCTTCTGAAAGTTTTGGCAATTTTTCTCTTCTTCAGGCTATAAATAAGGGGCGACAACATGAGAAAATAAGTTAGAAAAAATTACTTTGAAAATCTTTTCGAAGGAGATAGATCTAATAGGGAGTTTATGTTTTCACAAGTAGAAATTTTTTATAGAATACTGTTATTCTTTGGCATGTTATATTTTAACTCAAACTATCATCGAATTGGCATCTGACCTTTGTTTTTCAGTTCAGATATTATTGAAGTTCGATCTATTTAGGGGAAATGTTTAAAACTATGCATGTTATGGCCTTTTTCAAGTTTCTTCTTTATGTTTCTTTCATGTTAAAAACATTGTGTTAAAGCCTATTTTGATAGCTTGCGTAGCTAATTTTCATTTTGTTAAGCTTCTATGTTGAATGATAGCTTTCGTAAATCAAATTATGTCTATTGAACGTTTCCAACTTCTGTAAAAGGTTGTTATTTTCTATATTATGTCGTAAAGGGAGAAAGGGTTCTGTAGTTTCTAGATATTTCTGTTATTTTGTAGAATTTTCTTATGTCTGATCAGACCTTAATGGGTCTTCCTATGAGGAGATTTGAAAGACTACACTGTGCTTTCAATAAGTCAGTTTTTCTCATTCTCTTCCCAACAATGAAGGGTCTATGACATTTTGTGTCTATTATATTAGTTATAAGGAATGAATTGAGGTTTGAAATGTTGTAAAAGCTTTGACGCATCACCATTTTTATGTTTTATGTGCATTTATTTCTACCTTCCCAACACAAAGAAGAGTTGGAATTCTATAAAAATCTTGGAGGTCATTCAGTGAGGTGAAAATTGGTCCCCCACTTGCTGAATTTCCCATAAGGCTATTAGAGAGGCACAAGCTTTGATGATCAATAGTTCTTTTTCTGGCATGCCCGGTGGGACTCAAAGTTTTTCGAACGTTTGATTAGAAGTAAGAAATATTTCTTAAATCAAACTAAGAAAAGAGTGGAAATTTTATGACTAGAATCCAAACAAGAGCATCTTCAAAAGGATATTTCTAGTACTCCCAGCTACCTGCCTTGATAACAAGGAGAAGAAGGCTTACAAGTTTTGTATCACCTGTAAGAAGAAACAAGGAAAGAAGTGTTAGCCCAAGATCTACAGCCTTATCTAATCCACTAGGAGGTCAAACTTCTCAAATCAGAATACCAGTATACCCAATCCATAGGAGTCTATTTTCAATGGCTCATGTAGGTGCCCCTGCTCCTAGATATTTTGTAACCTAGAATAGTTGTAGTTCGCTAGAACTGCCTACACACCTAGATGTATGACCCACCATACCTTCCAATTATCTCAAAGCCATCCCAAAATTCTTCGAGGAGGATTTCAAGACCCCCTCTGAACATCTCCAAGATATAGCGGAGGTATGCAGAGTACATAACATCACGAAAGAGAATGTTTCTCTTAGTTTACTGGCCACGTCTTTTAAAGGAATATCCCAGGACTAGTATAGGTCTTTGGCTTTTGGTTCTATCTACTCTTAGGACCAGCTCAGAGAGAAGTTTTTTGAGTTCTTTTCTGAAAAGGGAGATCTCTCCTCTTTTCTATAGCAAATAATTACCATCAAAAGGGCCCCACAAGAGGCCATGAGTGAATTCAACACCAGGTTTCACAAAACCTAGAAAAGGATCCCTATGATTGCTAGGCCTTTGGCTGCTATGGCATTCATGTTTTACCTAAAGGCTTTCAATTTGGATATCATGGTCATGGTGCAGTCTATGGGAGGAGATATTCTTCTCGACGCATACAATCTAGTCGTGTGCACAGAAAATAGTATGATCGACATCGGGAAGCTTCCACCATGTCTTCCAATTCCTATTTTTGTGGAAATCTCTAGTGTCCCCTGGGAAGAAGTTACTCCAAGAACCTCTTCTCCATAAGAAACTACATTATCTATACCACCATCCATGTATGTTTACCCTGGTGCACAAACAAGCACATCGAGCTCCTCTTCACTAGTGGCGAATTTCAATGATATGAAGAACGTCATGTGATCCTTTGTGAAAAAGCTAGTCCTCATCTGATGGTAGCAAGAAACACCCTTGAAGCCTCCCATCCAGACCTATCAAGGATGAAGTCCATCTTATCAACAAAATGCATATCAAGGAGCCTCAAAAGGAGGAAGTCAGCAATTGATGCCCACAAACTAGATAGTCCCAGTCGCCATACCACTTTAGACCATTAGAAACAGTAGAAACAAATATTTAGTTACAGGCCAGAACAACTAGTGGAGGATGAGAAGGCATGGTGCTTCCTATGTAATGATAGCCATATGCCCCAAAATTTTCCAAGGGGAAATCTACAATAGAAGATAGCAAAGCAAAGAACCTAGGGCGTTTTCTCAAGCATGAAAGAATATCACTCTCCCGAAATGGAGAACGCCCACTTTAGAGTGCAAACAGAAGGGGTGTACTTAGAGTAGGAGCTGGATATCACACCAGATCAAGCACTCTTCTCTTGGATGGAAGAAGAAGATACATTATTTGTAAATGATTCTCCGATGACCAGTGCTCCAAAAGTATAGCCAGACTACAACACAAGGTCCAAAATAAGGCTCACCGAAGAGTACATACAAAAAGCTCCACAGCAACCACAACCACATCAACTCCAACCGCAAGGAAAGTAAGCCACAGAGGTCCGACCTGCTTCACAATTTCAATCTCCACCATTTCCAAAAAAGGAGATAGACGAAGCATCGAGTGCACCCATGTCGGATTGGCCTTCCCCAAATATGAGAGAAATACCACCATAAAAACCCAAGATCTCACTAGTCTAAACACTTAATGTGGTTAAACAGTTGAAGAAGGCACCCGCTAATACATCTCTGTAGGATGTTATATTGATTCCTGAACAAAAGACATTGCTCCAAGAAGAATTAAAGAAGGAAGAAAAAATACTACGAATGGATGCAATCCACTGCATGATCAAGTTAAATACAAAGATCCCACATTCAACCCTTAGTCTTCAAGAGCTATGACATACGTGAACATCACAGATGATGCAAGGGTGAAAGAGGTAAGAAAGCCAAAACCCACACCTTTCTTTTTAACACTTATTATGGGAGATAAGATTTTGCACAATAATATGATTGATTTGGGAGTTATTACTATGTTCATGCCTAAATAATTGGTTGATGCCCTAAAACTCAAGTATGAGCCTCTTGAGAAAGGGATCATGCAATTAGAAGGGAAGAAGGTCCCAAATTTCTGTCACATCAAGAATCTATCTTTGACCCTTTTCTCATGTGCAAGCCAAATGGTCACACAGGAAGTAGTTGTGATAGACATTCCTCTTTTGTTTGGGATGTTCCTTTCAAGGGAATTTATAGTGAAGCTTGGTGGATATTTAGTGCTCCATTGGTCTCATATGATATTATGAACCAAGCATGGGGAAAAGACGAAGATCATGTCTGAATCCTTGCACCCAAAGCATATAACGGACAATGTGGTTCTATGCTTTGAAGTAGCACATACCTCCTTCTCGAAAGGGGAGACGTATTATGTAGAAATCTTAGAAGATAATGAAGACACGAGTGATTGGACCCACCAAAGAGGAGGTCCTCCTCAATCAGTTTATTGACTTTGACCCGTTCGAAAATTTTCATTCTACCGGATTAGGTACCTATATGATCTTTGACGATGATCAAATCTTCCTAAGGTTGGTAAAGGAATAGGAGGAGTCTAGTAGTCTAGGTGACAACAATATATGGACATTATATTTTGATGGAACCAAATGCAAGGTCAAATATGGAGCAGGTGTCTGATTAGTATCCCCGACTAGATCGGAGACCCTCAAATATTTTTGTTTCCAGTTCCCATGCTCTAATAATGATCTGGAGTATGAGGCCTAGTTCGTGGTTTATTTCTCATAGAAAAAATGGGTGTGAAAATAGTACAAGAATTTGAAGATTCAGAGTTGATCGTAAGCCAAGTCCGTGGGTAGGTGGCTGCCAAAAATATACGAATGAATTCTTATAGACATAGAGTATGGGATCTACTCAGGAGCTTCGAGGATTTTAATGTACAAGTTATCCCACATTCTCAAAATCATGTTGTAGATCAGATGGCTTTGATTGGTTCAAAATTTGAGCCAACTTCCAAGTCTGCAATGAAGCAGAATGCAGTGCAGATCATCATCCGACCGTCTATTCCCGATAATGATCAAAACTAACAGGTTTTTGAGGATGATGTTCATATTGCTACTTTTTTATAGAAATCAAGAAAGGCTTTCGACCCTTCACAATCCAAAGCAAGAGAAGGTTTGGAAGGGCGAGTGATCCAATTAATAGGCAATAAGATCCCTTGAGGTTTAATTTCCCTTAAAAATATTTTTGACTACGAAGACGCGAGAAATAGCAAACAAAGATTCACTGCTGATGAAACAGACTATGAAGATCTTGATGTTGGAAATGGTAGAAAGCTAAAGGTCAGAAGAGACGTTCCATAGAAGGATAAAGAGAGACTAAAAGGGCTATGTTCTAGATATGATGGTGTCGTAGTTTGGAATTATGATGATCTAAGAGGATACAATCCCAACATAATTCAACATACTATTGACTTGGCTGAAGGCTCAAAGCCTATCCAACAAAAACAAAGGCCAGTCAATCCAAAGGTTGAAGCATTGATGGCACAAGAACTCACTAAACTAACTGAATCAAGGAGAATAAACCCAATCAAATATTCCACCTAGGTTTCTAATCTTGTACTAGTGCAGAAAAAAATGGCGATATTCGGCTCTACATGGATTTGAGGGATTTGAACAAAGCTTCGCTAAATGATCACTACCTTTTACCATCAATGGAGAAAATTCTACAGACCATGTCTGAATCAAAAATCTTATCATTGCTCGATGGATTTTTGGCTTATAACCAAGTTTATGTTAAAGAAGGAGATCAACATAAAACAACATTCACTACCAAGTGGGGAATGTTCACATACTCAAAAATGCCCTTTAGGCTCCCCAATTCTGGTACAACCTTTCAACGAGCAATGGAAATCACTTTCAAGGGATTGATTAATCAAATTGTTCTAATATATGTAGATGACCTAATGATATTTTAAAAAATCAAAGGATGATCACTTTCATAATCTAGAAAGGATCTTCTAGAAATGCCAATAGTTCAGAATTTCCTTAAATCCTAAGAAATGTGTTTTCAGAGTGCCCCAAGGTAAGCTACTCAATTTTCTGGTATCAAAAGAAGGAATAGCAATAGATCTCAAAATGGTGAAAGCTATAATGGACCTACCAATGCCATTCAACTAAGGGGTTCTAGTATTTTTGGGAGAAGATTAATTTTGTCAGCCGGTTCATCTCAGATTTCATAGGCATCACAAGACCTATCACACTAGTGTTAAAGAAGAATCTAGTGTTCAAATGGACTTCCGAAGGAAATATAACTTTCAATCAAATAAAGGAAGCCATCTCTACAGCCTCGATGTTAGCTAACGCAGACTTCTCCAAGTATTTCTTGCTCCACATCTACAACAACCAACATAGCATAGCTTTGGTGCTCACTCAGAAGGACAAAGACAATAGCAGAGAGCATCCCGTCGCATTCCACTCTAGGACTCTCAAAGGGTATGAAGCCAGGTAAAATTTTGTTGAGAAATAGGATTTTTCTATTGTTAAAAGCCTTAATAAGTTTTGACACTTGGTATCGGCCAACAGAATCACTTTTCTCATCACCCATCCCAATGTTCGGGAGTTTATCATTCAGGAAAAAATAACTGAAAAAAGGGCTAACTAGATTGCCAAGATCCTAGAATATGATGTAGATATTCGACCAGCCAAGCTAGTTTGGGGAAGAGGTCTTTGAGAATACCTTGCACAAGAATTAATCTCCTTGGTGGAAGAAGAGACCAATCAGACATATACAAATTAGTTCGAGTCCGATGAGTCATTTATGATGGAACACGATACATGTAAAAGGGATAGTACCCAATCAACATTCCACCTCACAAAAGAAATTACTACCAAATGTAAAGCACCAGGTATATACTAATTGAGGGTGTTCTTTTTAAACAAAATTATGATGCAATCCTTCTTCGATGGTTAGATAAGCCACATGTGGAAAGAGTTTTAAATGAGTTTCATAGCAGCCCTGAGGGCGAACATTTCTCTACCAAAACTATTGCTTTGAAAATAATGCGGGTAGGATATTATTGGCCTTCCATGTTTTCTGAGGCACACCAGCTAGTGTGAAAATGTACTCAATGCCAATATTTTTTTGGTAAGAGGAAGAATTTTTCCATGCCACTAAGCTCGATCGTAATTGAGGAACCCTTTGCTCAATGGGGTTTGGATTTTTTCAGAATGATAATCCTATTTCTAGCACTGGCCATAAGTGGATACTTAAAGAAATCGACTTTTTCACAAGATGGATGGAGGCCATTGCTCTAAAAAATGCTATAGAAATTGAAATTGTAAATTTTCTTCAAGGGCTAGTAACAAGGTTTGGTTCGCCGAAAACTATCATATCTGATAATGCATGAGCTTTCATGGGTTTTGGGATGTTAGACTTCGCTCTCAAGCATGAGATCTACCTTAAGACCTCATCAAACTATTACCCGCAAGGAAATGGGCTAGCAGAATCAACCAACAAAAGCCTGATCAAGTTAATTAAGTGTATCAGGTCCGAACAACAAAGGGAATGGAACAAGCACCTACGAGCCATTCTATGGGCCGACAAAACTATGCCCAAACAAATCTTGAAGGCCTCTCCTTATGAACTAGTGTTAGGAAAGGAGGTGGTTCTACCTGTTTCTATACAAATTTTGGCATTACAATTGTTAAAGGCCTTGGAAGTCGAAGAAAGCAATGGAATGGAAGTAAGGTTGGAAGAACTCCTGAATCTTGAAGAAAAAAGGGAAAAGGCATATGAAGCCATGATCGGGTGCCAATAGATAGTCAAATGATGGTTCGACAAAAAGGCCTCCAACCTAGATTTCCAAGAGGGAAGCCTGGTGCTAAAGTACGAAAAGCACATTGCAAAAATAGGGAAACATGCTAAATTTGAAGCACTATAGAAGGGTCCCGTCCACATTCACATGTGCAAAGAAAAGAGCGTGTATGAGCTAGAAGACATGGATAGAAACATTTTGGATATATTAGTAAAGGGTATTCATCTAAAATTGTTCCATTAAAGAACGCTAGTTCTTTTAAAATTTTCACAGTTATGTACCATATGTAAAATTTTTGTAGAATACAATTATTTTTGTCAATAGGCCATGAGAATAACACAAGAATAAGCAAAAATGTATTATATCATATTCATTGAAATATTTACAATGTAATACGAGCTAAAGATTTCTCATGCAAACCCAAAAAGAGTTACATTGCAAAAAAGCAAAAAAAAAGGGATGCAACACACAAAAAATAATAAAGTTAAAGCCTACAGCCATTGCTAAGCAATCAAAATGGCACTTCATTGGTTTCTTCTTCTTCTTCTTCTTCTTTGGCAGGGTGGAAAAGGGGGATCTACACACAACACATGTGGCTCGACACGACACGAACCTCACTCCTCATTCTCGTGGCTATACACTAGAAACTCAAAGTGTTTTTTCCAGTCCAGCCCAGGAACGTGCTCCATGCCAAACTCCCTCAATAGGAAGGTAGTTGTAGGTCAAGATAGTGAGCGATGCCTCTTAAGGTCCATAGTAAAAAAATCAGTAAGGAGGGGCAGCCAGATCACATCCTCCCCATAATTGACGTGCCTGTGGAGGTCCATGGCATTTGAAATGTTGCCACCAGGGATAGCCACTTGCATGATCTCATTGAGCCCATCCAAATACAGAGAGTCAAACATGGCGTGATAGATCAATTATCCAAGGCTTGGAGATGTCCAAATCAAGCAGGGAGGCCATGAAATGGGAGACAACATTGGAGTTGCACTATGGCTAGTTTTCATCCTTCACATAGTCCTTTCCAAGCACCCACTTTAACACCACCACAATGAGACGGTCATTCTTCCTCGCTAGGCACTTAATTTTGTCATTGGTAATTTCTCGCACAAAGGAATATTTTGGCCTTCATGGTAGGAGCCAAATGGGAGTTCGTAGGCCAAACAACATGATGGAAAACAAGCTAAAGCTAGCAAAACAAGAATATAGCAGGAAAATATTGCTAACTAAAAGAGCTTTTTAAAGGGAATATTTCACTAAGGTGGCATAGCTATTTATAAAAAAGGTGTACCAATGAGCTCAACCAACAAAAAATCCATCTCCTGCTAGATGGAAATGAAGAAAATATCAAAGCAACTAGAGGGAGAGAGATGAATCATATGAAAAATATTGTACCAATCCTTAAGAAATAAATTTGGGTGTTGGGAGTAAATGCTTACGTGTACTGATTTCTACCATGTGTATGTTGTCATCGTCAGTACCAACTTTCTTTCTTATACAAAAATACATTGAATAATGCACTAATTTCTGACAAATTAAATATGTACGTCTTTTTAGAGTACCTTATACCACTTAGGCATGCTTCACGTGGCGAAAATCACTCTTTTCAATAGATAAAGCTTACTTGTGAAAGAGGTAGAGAGGAAAATATAATAATTACATTCTCACAATGAATTTGGAATTCTTGAGGGATACAGATCCCTAATCCATATGTATCGCCTCACTGGCAACATTTAGTAAGCTAGTGGCAATCGTAGTACCTTACTACATGTACGTGCAAAAGAATTGAATACACCTAAAAGAAATTTTTTCTAAGTAAAAAGACAGCAAGTAGTCATTCTCTAAAGAAGCTCTGCATTTTTTTTTAACATAACAATGGCAGAAGCATCAAATTCTTGTAGATAGGCTCAATCTTTGTCTAAAAGACCAGACTACGCCAATATTTTTGGGAGAGAATCATTCGCTAATGACCTAATGTCTGAAGAGCGATGTTTTACCCATACCAAATTTGTATAGGCAGGTGACCCTATTAAGAAGGAAGTCATCCTAGATTTCATAGACAACATTTTTGACCCAAATTTGGTGGTGAACCCTAAAATATTTAGGGAAGGGGCATTACAAAGAATGGTCAAATATGGGGCAACCAAAGGTTTTGTATCACAGCTCTGTAATTTTGGTTTGCCACAATTTATGTTACATGTTGTACACCCATATCCAGAGCTAGTGGATGCATGTGCCATGAGGTTTGACAAGGAAGCAAGGGTTATAGTTGGTGGAAGAATAAGGGTTACAATTAGTGCAATGACCATTTAGGATATGTTATGTATCCCTACAAACTGGGGTGTCGATATCTTTGAGCAGGAAATGATGGAAGAGTTCTAGAGAACCAGAACCAAACAAATGCAATTTTATGAGGATGAAACAAATGAGAAGCCAGAAGGAGGCCAACTACTCTTCCCTTTGTCACACAAGAAATTAAAAATAGATGTACAGGTCATTTTCATGATATTGGCATGTATCTACGACTACGATGATGATGAAGGAGTTTATCCTTTCCAGATGGGCTTAGCTTTTATGATCAAGAAGGAAAAAATATAGAAGTGTTTTGATTTTTCTAAGATAATAGCTAAAACGATGCTTGAAAAAATGAGGAATTATGGCACCGAGTGAAAATTTAAGTATTCTTCTTTTTTGGTACATTTAATTTTGCACCAAAATTCTAATTTTTTTGAAAGACACTTGTCACTATTTAGGTTTGATGTAAAGGGGTTGTACCAACCAATTTTATTTTAGACACATGCTTTCAAAGACATGGGATAATTACTAGTTTGTGGATTATTTCATGAGGCCAGTGCTCATAGACTTGTCTGCATGCCCTCCAAGCCATTTTTCTCTTGAAGTCTTGCAATGGTTGAAAATCTCATAAACCCCTATGGATTATTTTCTGGGAGTGGATTTTACTTTCATCAGATTCCTTTGTTTTCTTGACGAGCCTTTTAGGCTCCCTAAATTTTTAATAGATAGGGTTTTCGCTTTGGAGGCATGCCGTCATACAACTATTGTTGACAACACCTATGGTGTCAAAAGGAACAAGACGGGGCTATACCCGACTTCCCTCACCATTTCCAATAACTAGGTAACACTTATAAAAAGGAAGGTGTAGGAGGTGATTACTAACAAATTGGCGCACTTGGGCCTGGTTCTTATTTGTGACACTTGGAGATACAACCCGATAAGACACCTCCCAACTGTAGGCTATAAGGCATGAGAGATAGGAATATTTTGAATCCAGAAAGAACCCAACCAAAGAGAGGCTAGATTTCTACATCGACTTAGATTTCATACCATTTGACTAGCCACCATGGCTTGAATTTTATGTCCAAAAGATGAAGTACCAGCAGAGCCTTCTAATGAACAAGTCCCCTCAACACCCAACTGAAGAACAAGGGATGGTTGGAGAGAAAGAGGGAAAATTTATGGAGGTTCCAACAAGAAATTAAGAGCCCCAATGCCATGTATGGGGATGTTCAACCACACAATGAAATTTTCAACCAAATTTATGATAAGGAGGCTGATACTAAGGATAGTAATGCTAAGACCAATTAGGACATTGAACTAGAAGAGCTTCCACTCTACACTTTGTATCCTCAAGAGCCCAACAAAGGAAAAGGGTTGAAACAGAAGGAATCACAGGTCACATCTTTTGTCGATGCCTGAAGGAAAGGAAAAAGGACTCGACGGTCCCCGAAGAAGTCTGTAATGGCTCTCGAAGACCAACTTTCAATGGGATCAACTGCCAAGGGGTCTGAATCTACTAGTTCCACTCATACAAAGAAGAGACGAGTCCAATACCTGGGCAGACCCAGTGCATCAAGCAAATGAGAGGAAGAAGTGGAGTCCACTCCACTAGGATATTCAGCTTCAACAACCCAAGTAAGTTTTTCTCCCCCTCTTCTTTCTACCCCCTCTTCTTTAGCTATCCATCCACCCTCATCCATGGAAAAGAGTCCTCATTCCATATATTTTGATCCTTTTTTTCTAAATGAACCCCTAGCCATATTCAACAATGAACCCCATGAGGAAACCCCACGTTCCAAGAAAGTATCATCCGCGTCGATCGTGATTGATTCTTTAATCACCCTATCAAGGGCCCCCATTGAAAAAGTTGAAGCATCCATGTTGCAAATTTCACCAAACCCATCTACTTTTAGGAAAATGTCTCTCTTTCCACCCACTTCCCTTTTCACTCGGATGGGTGTGCCCCCTCTTAGTACCCATATGACATCCCTCCATTTTCCATGATAATACTCCCCTTTTCCTCTCTGCAATATCATATAGCTGAGGCTTCTCCTTATGTCCCCCTTTTCAGTCTCACTCTAGGTGCTTCTATTTCTCCACAAAGAATTGACATCCCATAAAGCCTTCGAGGTCACTTGGATGCAACGAAGCTGGCCCGATAGGCTAGAAAACAAAAATTATAGGTAAAAAATGTTGCATAATCAGTTGCTCAGAAGATTGAGGCTTGTTTCAATGAAGAACTAAATTCCCTATTGATTGCTACCATGAAGCCTCTAGAATCCAAGCCATAGGGAGAAGTATGGATAAAATATTATGACATTAGAGTTGTGGGCCTTGATTTAAGTGAAACTCTCCTGCATGAAAAAGTGGTCTATACTGATTAGGAAAAGCTAGACAAGAAATTGAAGAAGCACGAGGTAGAGTTGGAAAATGTAAAGGACATAGTGAACAGGCTGTAAGTAGATATCAAGGGTAGGGATGTGGAGATGGCTCGCATAAGGTAGATACAAAGCCAATAGGGGGAAGCAACTAAGTTGCTCAAGGAGACCCAAAGTGACTAGAGTTTTCTTTATGGTGAAATAGAAAATTTGAAGGGTGAGTTTTTTGCTGAACATAAGGAAATCATAGACTATCAATGTATCCAAGAGAACATGCAGAAGGAATTGGACAATGTCCAATATCAGGCTTCCAAAAATCTACAAAAATCCTAGAAAGAGATGGAGAGGGAAAGGAAAGGGAAGCAGGAGATTGAGTCTATTTTACAGACACATGATGAGGAGGTCAGAAGGTTGAACTCTGAGCTAACAAATTCCCTCCAAGAGAAGAGTCGGTTGGAGAACATAAAGGAAAGGGAATCTCAATTTCGTCAAGAATTGGCTATGCTACAAGGATTCAGGATCCTCTTGATATGAAAACCTAATAGCCATGCATGGGGAAAGCATTGTGGTTGCAATTGCTGCCCTAAAACTAGTCTTGTAGTTTCTAAGGGATGCTCGATAATTAGATGAGAAGGTTGGTCCAATGGTCGACCAAATTCTGCAAATTTATGCTCCCTAGGCCATAGAATCAAAGAACCTAATTTCCAGGTTGTGCAAGGCCACCAAAGAAGCTTTAGGAGATGCAAGGATTCTTGATCGAAGGGTCACCTCAAGGAAATCGAGAAAATTCATCAACTTCCACAAGGTCGCATCGAAAAGAAGATTATTCTAGGAAGTGTTGAACAAGAAGGTCAATGAAATCAAGAGGGAGTTCAATGTTCTACTCGACTCCAGGTTTCTTGCCCTCTTCTCACCAGATGAAGGAGTACTATCAATTGAGTAGATCATAGATGTAATTAGGCTCAAGGTCTAGACTTCCACAACACTCCTAGGTCTAATCTCGTTTCCCACTATTGACGAAATCGAGGAGATCCTTCCCCTTTCTCAGCTCTACTACCACATTGGGGTTGTTTCATCAAGGTGGGGAGGTGTTTCTTTTAAAGAATTACTTAAGTTGGATCAATAATATGAGATTCTCCACACTCTCATCCAACCCACTAATTTGGATTGGTAAGTCCAACACTCTACCTTTCCTCAAACTCCAAGAATTATCAGAGCTCTAGGTTCATGCCTTTACAAGACAAGGCCCCCTATGAGTCACCAGAAATGTAAAGAAATTTTTCTTTTCAATCTTTTTGGTTTTTGGCCCTTACTCTTTTCAGCTTTGTAATGAATTTTTGATTCAGGAAGCAAAGATTTCTCCAAAAGGTGCACAATGCAAGTGGTGGTTGCATGGATTTTGTATATCATTTTTCTTTTGGGCACAAGCTAGGAAATGTATTAGATTGACGGGGTTTTTCTTCGAAGATATTCTCATAAATATGAGATTGCCCGATTGCTCGACACGTCATCTATTCACTTCAGGTAGTTTGTGAAGTAATCTCTTCAGGTAGATTTTTTCAGAACGCGATGGATGTTTTTATTTCAGAGTGGAACCTTCAAGTCAGCACCATCAATCTATATGGTTGATAGATCATATTTTTTCCAAGTTGTGATAAAATCTAACTATTTTCTGACAGTTATCTTTGCTAAATATCTAAGCCATTAATGAAGCAGTTGGGACTTAATGAGTAAATATTTCCGTGACCTAATCAAAATCTAAGATCAAATTATGAGCTATTAGGTTCAAACATCTGGCATTTTATGCTTCTAGAAGTTGTTGGCAATTTTTCTCTTCTTCAGGCTATAAATAGGGGGTGACAACATGAGCAAATAAGTTAGAAAAAATTACTTCAAAAATATTTTTGAAGGAGATAGATCTAGTAGGGAGTTTATTTTTTCAGAAGTAGAAAGGTTTTATAGAATACAATTATTCTCTAGCATGTTATATTATAACTCAAACTATCATCGGATTGGCATCTGACCTTTTTTTTTCAATTCATATATTATTGAAGTTTTATCTATTTAGGGGAAATATTTGAAACTGTGCATGTTATGGCCTTTGTCAAATTTCTTCTTTATGTTTCTTTCACGTTAAAAACATTGTGTTAAAGCCTATTTTGATAGTTCGGGTAGCTAATTTTCATGTTGTTAAGCTTCTATGTTGAATGATAGCTTTTGGAACTCGGATTATGTCTATTGCACTTTTCCAACTTCTATAAAAGTTTTATTTTTCATATTATGTCGTAAAGGGAGAAAGGGTTTTGTAATTTCTCGATATTTTTGTTAATTTGTAGAAATTTCTTATGTTTGATCGGACCTTAATGGGTGCTTCCCATGGGCAGATTTGAAATACTGCATTGTTCTTTAACTAAACCTTTGTTGCTTGTTCTCTTCCCAAAAATGAAGGGTCTATGGCATTATGTGTCTATTATATAAGTTATAAGGAATGAATTAAGGTTTGAAATGTTGTAAGAGATTTGGCACATCACCATTTTTATGTTTTATTTGCATTTCTTTCTACCTTTACCCCCCTAACACAAAGAAGAGCCGACTTTCTATAAAAATCTCAGAGGTCATTCATTGAGGCACAAATTGGTCCACCACTCGTTAATTTCCCATAAGGCTGTCGGAGAGGCACAAACTTTGATGATCAACATGAATAATTCAAGGGCTAAAATGGTTGATGTTATAAGGGAGGGACTCATCAAGGTTTTTAAATTGAGCCCTTACCATTTTGAGATGGTAAATATTGATCAAAATAAGTTGAAAGAAGAATATGATAAGGTAAGATTTACCTTCAAGGTATCTGTATTGACCATCTTCATGGATAGGGGAAAAGGGGGAAGAAAAATTACACTTAACCCCTCAGATAATGAGCCTTTTGAGATTAAGTTGTTTGAGCACTATTTCCAAATAAATTTTTATACCTTTTGTCACATTTTGGGGTATGAACCAAGAGAAAGGATGCCATCAGATTGTGTGTATATGGGTGCTAACATCTAGTATGGCATGATTGGCACATGTGATTTTGCTAGTTATTTTTCGGAAGAGATGCATAAGCCCCTAGTTGCTCTCAAGAATGGTGAGACAGCAGTAAGGTGTGGGTTGTACTCCCTATTGATGCATATATATTTTTATACATGGGAGTTGGTTTCTTTGGTGATGACATAAAGTTGGATAGAAAAAAATGAGCATGGTGAAGATATGCTTGTTCAGATGTGGACTTATGAACTGGATAGGGATGATCAACATTCTAGTTTTGTGGAATTTTCAAATGTTTTTACATACAAGTTGATGAGAGTTTTGGTGATGAATCCTCCTAGGATTCTAGTGGAGCTTCACTATTTTTTGAGGTCGAGGGAGAGAAGACTAGAGCTTGGTATTGAGCATAACTAGGGAGATGTCATCCCATATTCAGACTACACTATCCTTAGGGTTTATGTGTAAAACCCTGCCACACAACCCTAGAGGAAGTTGCAATTAACTATTTCAAACAGACTAATTTTTTATTTTAAGTACAGTTTACATGCAAGTGTACTACCCATTGCAAACAACCCCTAAGGTTACAAGATTGAGATTACTTTAAAACCCAAACAAAAAATATGAATGAAAACCATAAAATTCATTTACATAATAAATTAGAAATACATACATTCCATACAAGGTAAATTACATCAAGAATAAAAGATACCATGAGATCCCAAAGTACAATAGTCTAATAAGGAGATTACATCTCTCATTCCCCGAATGAGGTAAATCCAATAAGCATGATTACAAACTACATCTTCCACCTCGAATAAAAATGAGGGGTAATAAATTACAAGAGTCAACTGAAATGAATAAAAGCATAAAGAGTAATTGGATCCCACGAGCACTCCAACTGGAAATCTTGTCAACATGAACAAGAAGAAATCCCAATGGAGTAAGGTGCACGCCACCCAACCAATTCGTACCCGAAGGCCCACCCCCTATGCTAGGAGATAGTAACCAGGATTCCTAGCCAAGACCAACTACCTCTAGACATAGGCTAGAACATAAATGAACCATATCGACACAACCATTCACATGAACAACACAAGTACGACTCTCACATGGTCACATTGCTTCCAGATGTAAAACAGAGTAGGTATGCTAAGAAAGCCATACACATAATAAACAAATACCAATTTTTGTCCTAGACAGAGTGTCATCACACAACTTGTCATGGGTTTTTCTCTGGGAATCTTCATAGGCTCCGATCCCCACTATGGGTTATCCTGGTGGCCTCAACCGAATCTCGGCCCCTATACTCACTCATGCAGAATCAAATACCTTTTGTAAAGACAAGATAGATGACCTTGCCATTCCAGGCCTTCCCACTCATCCCAAGCCTAAACGAGCACTTGTGTCTATGAGTGAGGCATAATTATCTTGGTTAGTGAGAAGTACTACCTAATCTTCTAAGTTTTGTTTTAGTTATCACTTGATTAAACCACCTCCAAAGGTTATCCAGTTTACCTCTTTGGACTCTAGCCCCTATAGAAGCCACTCTTCTACTTGACAACATACCAAATGAAACCAATCACCAAGGAAACCCAAGTGCATACAAACAAGATATCACAACCACTCCTTTCTTAGGAGGTGACATAAGTCAAAACCCTCTCCAAACACTGGAGGTAACAAAAATAACAAAACCACTCCTTACAAGGAGGCACAAATCACATAATCCACTCCTTCCACAGGAGGTACAAAACATCCCCGTTCGTGGAAATTGGGTAAAACATTGACATAACTTCATGCACTACCCAAGGGAATAAACAAACGGTCGACAACACAAACGACAACCCGCAACCTCTAGGGTCCTCTGGAAGACTTACATATTAAAGACACTTAACCCATTTCCAAACATGAACATAGAGGAAATAATCACATGAAGCAATTGTGAGGAAATAAACTAATTTTGGATATATTAAATCCATTTCCCTTAATAACATTCAATAATTTATTGCACGATAAACTAATTCAATAACATCTCTTTCAGACAAAGGCTGAAATTTTAACCAAACATTTAATTCCTCAATTACTTGTAAATAATAAAATAAACATCTACTTCACCGATTTAAAACATACCATTTTCAAATCATCTACTTCTTCTTTTCAAAATAGATCATTTTAAAAATAATCAATTAATTTCTCTATTAAACATAATATCTGAAAATCAAATATTTGTTCCTTCCAAATATGTTATCTTAAAATAAACCAATTACATCAACTATAGCATATTGATTTAAAATTTTCTCAATTACATTAAAAAAACATGATATTAATCAAATACATCATAACATCATTTAAATCACCATTATAATATATATATATATATATATCTATTTTAATTAACTAAAAAAAATATAAATAATATTATAACATTATATAATATTATACTAAATATTAATACATATTATATTACTATAATATATATTAATATATTTATATTATAAAATATAATAATAAATATTAATATATTAATATTTTAATATATATTTTATTTTTAAAAAACAAAAAATCCTCAATCGAGTCTCGGGCCGTGCGCCAACCCTAAAGGTTGGGCTGCAGATTTTTGGCTGCACTAAGGATGACGCAGATTGTTTTTTGGTCGCGCTGGTAAGGGTGGCTGGCAGTGGTGTTGTGCACAACCGTCCACCACAATGGGTGGCTTGGCTGTGCTTAGCACAACCGACCACCACTTTGGTGGCAGTGGTGCTAAGCCACTGCACGGGAGTTGGGGTGGCTGGCGTGGCTCCCCACAACACCTCCCATGGGGGCGGCTGTGGGTTGAGCCCCAGCAGCCCTAGCAATTAAAAAAAAATATATATATTATTATTTTTTTTTGTTTATTGATTTTTAATCCAGAAAACGCCTACGGATTTTGAAACCCGCGCACCTCCACAGGGGGGTTTTTAGAAAATTTTGATAGCATAACCCCCACCCAAGATGATTTTTTTTTAATGTTTTATATATATATATATATTTGGATTCAAACATACCTATAAGAAATTGAAGAAATAAATTGAGCAAATGAAATTGAAATATCCATTTACAGCCAAGAACTCATCTTTTTTCTTGAAGATATTCATTTTCAACTAGAGGTTTTGTTTCAATCTCAAACTACTTTTCACATGGGTTTTCTTTGCACATCAAACATAATTTATAAATATTTTTCAAACAACACTAAAAATTGTGAAACCTTTCAAAATGAACAAATTAAACAAGAAGAAAACTTTAACCCAAAAGCTTGAAAGGTTAACAATGTAACTCTCAATTCTTTTTCTGATTCCAGCTCCTCCAAGAGTCCAACTTACTTCTTCCTAATCCAAAATCTAATAGAAAATTTCTATTCTTTCCTTCCTTTTCCAATTTTTTTCAAAACTCATTCAAAATCCCAATAATAAAGAAAATTCCAAAAATATCTATGCAACCACCCTCATAAATTTTTGAAAACAAAAATAGAAAATATCTCTAATTTCAATTTTTTTTGCATTGAAAACTTTAAAAAATAAAATTTGAAATCATTTTTTAATTTTCAATTAAAATATCTATCAATTCTATCAAGTAACTTAATTCAATTTAATTAATTTAATTAATTCGATAAAATGAATCTAATCCAAGATTAAATTATTTTATTAATTAAATTTAATTAATTAATTAATTAAATAGCATCTTCCAACATAATAACCAGATTAATTTAAATTAACAACTTAAATACATAAAGCCATTTATTTACCTTTTTCTAACTTGCAATTTAAATAAAATCAAGGCAAGTTGAACAATATTAAAACAACTGGACCAGACTAAGACCGACGACACACTATGCCCAAGGTGATGACTTGGCACGTAAAACCTAGCTACTATCTCCCAATTGAATGCCATTGGGCAATGTACATGCTCAAACCTGTGAAACCAGGTGGAGTTGATGTCTTGTACCTGTCAACCTGTGAATAAAGAGTATATCCACATGCATAAAAATGGCATAATTAATACACACCATGAAGAGGAAATCACGGAAACGCAGGGCGCTCGCAAGCGAGTGATGCGATGTCGTCCCCTTCACCAATACAATGTAACTAACTAAAAAATCTAACATAATAATTAATCCAAAGCATAAAACATCATTAATTCGAATATCCACTTATGCTAATTCAAAACATGCCATAATGATAACATTAGAATAAAATACCATCACATCAAAATATAACATTCACATCACTTTATAGATAGCGATCACATAGTAACTGTGTTCCAAAGTCAAAGTACAAACATAAAACACACATAATAATGTATTTGAATATCTAGAAACACATCAAAGCAACAAACAACACAAGGACACACTATCCACCCAGAAGGAAAAATGGAGGGGTATTACATCCTCCCCCCTAGGGTCAAGCTTACTCCTAGAAGCATGCAAACAAGTAGGGATATAAATCCCTTATACAAACTACATCCAAATCAAAACCTTGACCCTTGAGGACGAGTATCCTGCACTGAGCAACCAATTCCACAAGTGTTCTGTCATGGACAATTCCTAGCAAGGTGGCCCTATTCGCCACAAGAGTAACACCCCGTGTTACTAGCAAACTCTTTGTCTCCTAAAGGAGTAGTAGACTGTTGCATACTACCCCAATCAGCCAAAGACTGAGAACTTTGGGCTAGTTGCTCCTATCAATTGCACTTGTTGAGCCACCAATTTTGGTTACTTCTAGGTGAAGAACCACCATCGTCTTGATGCAATTGAGAGTCCTTACACTTCCCAAGTGCACTTTGCTACTACTGACCACTCTGTAGTGGTCCCTGTTGAGCCTTGGGAGGCACCACTCCCTGAGACTGTCCCCCTCAAGCACTAGATCCTGCTGGTGAACCACAGCCAAATAGTACATCAGTGTGGTCTCCTAGTGCCATGGCCAAGTTTTCTACCAACAATGCCATCTGGCTCAAGGCGTGGTACTCATCGCCTCGATGGTGATGCCAATGGTCGGATAAGAAATGAGTTCTGAACCTCTCTAAAAAAATATCCCAAGGCACCGAATTAATATTTAGGTGGAGCTTATGCTCCTTCACCCTCCACCACATGGATGCGAGTCCCCGCAGATGCACAATAGCACACCATGCTTTGGTATTACTACCATATGGATGCATAGCAAAGCATCGGTTGAGGTCAATGAGATAAGTCTCAGCCTTTAAGTGACTTCCTGCTCCATCAAATAAAGGTGGGCGTGCCCTTAGCAAATCCATCATATGTGCTAAGCCTACTATCTCTGCCTATGTCAAAACTACTCTCACACCAGGATTACCCTATGCATCTATCTGCCTCGGACCAAGGAGCGCCAATGCCTCCTCAAGTGCTTTATGTGCAACCTCAATCCCTAGAGGATTTAGTTGACAATCACCGACCCTTGGGGCATTCTGCAATGCCAGATGTTCCTCCTGATCTGGAACAAGTGATACACAAGAGGAGAGTCATGTCGATTCCCATCACGACCACCTATATGGCCACGTCCTCTCCCTCAACCTCTTCCACATCTAGGAGGCATAATCCTGCACAGACACCTCAAGGTATTAGGCAAGGTACACAACTTAAAAACCTAAACAAAGAAAAGCTTAATGGATCCATCATAATCCCAGTGTTTAAACCTAGGCTCTGATACCATGTGTAACACCCCGCCATGCAACCCTAGAGGAAGTTGCAATTAACTAATTCAAATAGACTAATTTTTTTTTAAGTACAATTTATATGCAAGTGCACTACCCATGGCAAACAACCCCTAAGGTTACGAGACTGAGATTACTTTAAAACCCAAACAAAGAACATGAATGAAAACCATAAAATTCATTTACATAATAAATTAGAAATAAATACATTCCATACAAGGAAAATTACATCAAGAATAAAAGATACCATGAGATCCCAAAGTACAATAGTCTAATAAGGAGATTACATCTCTCATTCCCTGAATGAGGTAAATCTAATAAGCATGATTACAAATTACATCTTCCACCTCGAATAAAAATGAGGGGTAATAAATTACAAGAGTCAACTGAAATGAATAAAAGCATAAAGAGTAACTGGATCCCACAAGCACTCCAACTGGAAATCTCGTCAACATGAACAAGAAGAAATCCCAACGGAGTAAGGTGCACACCACCCAACCAAGTGGTACCTGAAGGCCCACCCCCTGTGCTAGGAGATAGTAACTAGGATTCCTAGCAAAGACCAACTACCTCTAGACACAGGCTAGAATATAACTGAACCATATCAACACAACCATTCACATGAACAACACAAGTATGACTCTCACATGGTCACATTGCTTCCAGATGTAAAACAAAGTAGGTATACTAAGAAATCCATACACATAATAAAAAAATACCAACTGTTGTCCTAGACAGAGTGTCATCACACAACTTGTCATGGGTTTTCCTCTGGGTATCTTCATAGGCTCCGGCCCCCACTATGCGTTATCCTAGTGGCCTCAACCAAATCTCGGCCCCCATACTCACTCATGCAGAATCAAATACCTTTCGTAAAGACAAGATATATGACCTTGCCATTCCAGGCCTTCCCACTCATCCCAAGCCTAAATGAGCACTTGTGTCTATGAGTGAGGCATAATTATCTTGATTAGTGAGAAGTACCACCTAATCTTCTAAGTTTTGTTTTAGTTATCACTTGATTAAACCACCTCTGAAGGTTATCTAGTTTACCTCTTTGGGCTCTGGCCCCTACAGAAGCCACTCTTCTATTTGACAACATACCAAGTGAAACCAATCACCAAGGAAACCCAAGTGCATACAAACAAGATATCACGACCACTCCTTTCTCAGGAGGTGACATAAGTCAAAACCCTCTCCAAACACTAGAGGTAACAAAAATAAAAAATCCACTCTTACAAGGAGGCACAAATCACATAATCCACTCCTTCCACAGGAGGTACAAAACATCCCCGTTCATGGAAACCAGGTAAAACATTGATATAACTTCATGCACTACCCAAGGGAATAAACAAACGGTCGACATCACAAATGACCACCCCCAACCTCTAGGGTCCTTTGAAAGACTTACATATTAAAGACACTTAACCCATTTCCAAACATGAACATAGAGGAAATAATCACATAAAGTAATTGTGAGGAAATAAACTAATTTTGGATATATTAAATCCATTTCCCTTAATAACATTCAATAATTTATTGCACAATAAATTGATTCAATAACGTCTCTTTCAGACAAAGGCTGAAACTTTAACCAAACATTCAATTCCTCAATTACTTGTAAATAATAAAATAAACATTTACTTCGCTAATTTAAAACATACCATTTTCAAATCATCTATTTCTTCTTTGAAAAATAAATCATTTTTAAAAAAATCAATTAATTTCTCTATTAAACATAATATCTGAAAATCAAATATTTGTTCCTTGCAAATATCTTATTTTAAAATAAACAAATTACATCAACTATAGCATATTGATTTAAAATTTCCTCAATTACATTAAAAAAATATGATATTAATCAAATACATTATAACATCATTTAAATCACCATTATAATATATATATATATATATATATATATATATATATATATCTATTTTAATTAACTAAAACAAATATAAATAATATTATAATATTATATTATAACATAATAGTAAATATTAATACATATTATATTACTATAATATATATTAATATATTAATATTTTAATATATATATATATTTTTTAAAACTTCAATCGAGCCTCGGGCCATGCACCAACCCTAAAGGTTGGGCGGCGGATTTCCAACCGTGCTAAGGATGGCACCGATTGTTTTTTGGCCGCGCTGGTAAGGGTGGGTGGTGGCAGTGCTGTGCACAACCGTCCACCACAGTGGGTGGCTTGGTTGTGCTTAGCATAGCCGACCACCACTGTGGTGGCATGGCTGTACTTAGCACAATCAACCACCACTTTGGTGGCAGCAGTGCTAATCCACCGCATGGGAGTTGGGTCGGCTAGCGCGGCTCCCCACAGCGCCACGCATGGGGGTGGCTGTGGGTTGAGCCCCAGTAGCCCTAACAATTAAAATATATATATATTTTTTGTTTATTGATTTTTAATCCAAAAAATGCCTGTGGATTTTGAAATCCGTGCACCTCCACAGGGGGGTTTTTAGAAAATTTTGATAGCATAACCCCCCCCCATCCCCAAGATGATTTTAAATTTTATTTTTTTTATATATATATTTATATATATTTGGATTCAAACATCCCTCTAAGAAATTGAAGAAATAAATTGAGCAAATGAAATTGAAATATCCATTTACAGCCAAGAACTCATTTTTTTTTTTCTTGAAGAGATTCATTTTCAACCAGAGGTTTTGTTTCAGTCTCAAACTACTTTTCACATGGGTTTTCTTTGCACATCAAATAAAATTTATAAATATTTTCAAACAACACTAAAAATTGTGAAACCTTTCAAAATGAACAAATTAAACAAGAAGAAAACCTAAACCCAAAATCTTGAAAGGTTAACAATGGAGCTCTCAATTCTTCTTCTGATTCCAGCTCCTCCAAGAATTCAACTTACTTCTTCCCAATCCAAAATCCAACAACAAATTTCTGTTCTTTCCTTCTTTTTACAATTTTTTTCAATTTTTTTTCAAAACTCATTCAAAATCCCAATAATAAAGAAAATTCCAAAAATATCTATGCAACCACCCTCATAAATTTTTGAAAACAGAAATAGAAAATATCTCTAATTTCAATTTTTTTTGCATTGAAAACTTAAAAAAAAAAACAATTTGAAATTATTTTTCAATTTTCAAATTTAATTCCAATTTTCAATTAAAATATCTATCAATTCTATCAAGTAACTTAATTCAATTTAATTAATTTAATTAGTTCAATAAAATGAATCTAATCGAAGATTAAATTATTTTATTAATTTAATTAATTAATTAATTAAATAGCATCTTCCAACATGATAACCAGATTAATTTAATCAACAACTTAAATACATAAATCCATGTATTTACCTTTTTCTAACTTGCAATTTAAATAAAATCAAGGAAAATTCAACAATATTAAAACAACTGGACCAGACTAAGACCGACGACACACTATGACCAGGGTGATGACTTGGCATGGAAAACCTAGCTACTATCTCCCAATCGAATGTCGTTGGGCAATGGACACGCTCAAACCTATGAAACCAGGTGGAGTCGATGTCCTGTACCTGTCAACCTACAAACAAAGAGTATATTCACATGCATAAATATGACATAATTAATACACACCGTGAAGAGGAAATCATAGAATCACAGGACGCTCACAAGTGAGTGATGTGATGTCGTCCCCTTCACCAATACAGTGTAACTAACTGACAAATCTAACATAATAATTAATCCAAAGCATAAAACATCATTAATTTGAATATCCACTTATGCTAATTCAAAACATGCCACAATGATAACATCATAATAAAATACCATCACATAAAAATATAACATTCACATCGCTTTATAGATAGCAATCACATAGTAACCGAGTTCCAAAGTCAAAGTACAAACATAAAACACACATAATAAGGTATTTGAATATCCAGAAACACATCAAAGCAACAAACAACATAAGGACACACTATCCAGCCAGAAGGCAAAACAAAGGGGTATTACATTATGGAACAAGTAAGAAAACTCATGTACTTTCAAGAATTGTGCCTCTGAGGATTGGATTCTTGGAGGTTATATGGAAATTGGGTGATGTGGAGGACAAGCACTTGGCGGGAATGAGGAAAGGGACATTTTTCCCTATGTGCACAATGTTTTTTGTTTTTGTTATGACTAAGGATGGATGGTAGAATATCATGCCAAGATTAAAGCCTTTGAGGATGAAATGTTGTAGAATGAGGAGCCATGACCCAGAGGGTGTCATGGTTGCCTTAAAAATCAGAATTAGACGGGGTAGGTTCTGCCACAATTTTTGCTTCCCCTGAAGATGTCATCTAGAACATTTTTTATTATAAGGTGCAAGAGGATAGAAAAATGAAATGGCTAGAATTTAATAAATTGGAAAAGGAAATGCAAGAAAAGGATCCAAAGTATAAATTCATTTCAGATGTCAAAGATGAGATACTTAGGCTTGAAACAATGTTCCAAAATTTTGATAAGGTGGTATCAAAATTAAAAGAGGAGAGAATTATGCAGGAAAATGAGAAGGCTAAAGTAATAGATGAGAAAGATAAAGGAAAAGCATCTATGAAGGAGGAAAGACCCACATATCAACTCCCTAAGAAGTTTCATGTATTTTCAAGGAGGAAGACCACGCTAAGGAAATAACAAGCCATTGTCATCACTATTGTGTTAGAGGGGTCAAGAGCATCCTCACCTGTACAACAATTGCCACTAGTGTCTCCCCCAAGGTCAACTGCACCCCAGGTCATTGAATTGGATTCTCCTATTAGAGAATCATCACCAATAAAGTTTCCTTCACCACAAAGAAGGAGGATTGAATCAACTGGTTGTGTTGATTATGATGTTGATTTTATAGATGAGATTATTATAACCAAGGATGAGATGAGGCAAGATATTCCTTCCCCTTGAAGAGAAATAATTCCATAGGATATGTGCCTAAGGTTGAAAAAATTTGATTTAAGTGGTTTGAATAACATTGATGATGTGAGGGAAGAGGCGTATAGTAAATTTCATCAAAACCAAGGATTTTGAAGATTTTTTTTGGAGAGCCAAAAGGGATGAATATGATGAGAATGTCAAAATTGGAATGGTCATCATCCCATAGGTCCCTAGAGAGATCATTGAGCACAACGTACTTGCAAAAATGAGGGAAAAGTGCCAAAATATCACACTCGATGAAGGTAGGGAATTGGTAAGAAAAAGTGGTGTAATTTTTCTGCCAGAGTGGGACTTGGCTTCAACTATTTCTTTTAAAACTCTCAGGAGGCATGATAGGAAGAAAATTGCTACAAAGGAAGAGGCAAAAACTGCCTTGCAAGGATTAGATTTTAGCCCCCAATGGGACACTTTAGCAATTTGGGAATTGGACCCTAACACAAGGAAGCCAACAGTTGTAGAGCCCACATCTGACCTTAGGGGAGGATTGATAATAAAAAGAGTATCAGACACTTTAGTTGTAGAGGCAACCACATTGGTTGTAAATGTAAGACAATTTACTAAGGAAATTGCAGAGTCCATTCAAGAGAAGTATGAGGCCAAAAATAAAGAGTACAAGGACAAGAAAACAATTGTAGAAGTTCAGCTTGAGAATGCACTTATAAAGGAGCAATTGTAGGCATTGCAATTAGGAAAATCAAGGGCTCAAGTCCAAATTCCAATCCTTCAATCATCTTTAGTTTAGCCACCCTTTTTCATTCTCCACCTCCTCCTTCCACTTGCACAAAATTGATTTTATATGATCTTGTTGATGTGCCCATTACATATCTAACTCCTAGCACATGAACTAAACCTCAAAAAAGGAAGAGATCTAGTAGAAGGGAGTTGATTGAACAAATCTAGATTTATGATGAATTCCTTAAGCATGTGGATAGGACTGTATATATGAATAACATGAAGAATGTAACTTTGGTGTTGGAGCACGTGAATAAAAAGATTGAGAGGAAGACTCTTAGTGTTCATTCAACCTATTCAACCATGTTTGATGCAATAAATATATTTCATAGGGATAGGGAAATTTCTATTCCATTGATGAATAAATAGATACCTAGGTTGGAAACATTAAAGAGCATGGTTATTGGATCAACCCATGATGCCAATAAACCACCACACATTGCTCCAACCTATAAAATTGTGAAAAGAATTATAGAATGTCAAGTGTTGATGGATCCCATGGAGAAGAAGATAAGGGAGCTTGTGTAGAATTTTGATTAAGACGATTTTGGTTTGGTACTTGAAATTCTAAATGATGTTGGTTGAGTTAAGCCCCTTCAACAATGGAAAGATCAAATAAATAGTTCAATTGCCAAACTAGCTACACTGATTTCTAAAAGAGTATACATTGACATGTTGAAAGAGAATATGGATAAGTTGTCTTTTACATATACTTTCGTTGACGGATTTGACAAAGAAGAAACTCAAATAGTGATCAAGTATGGCCCTTACAAGAAAAATTTAGATGAATTTATTTCATATGTATGGCCATCTGAGGAGGATTTTTAACTATGGAAGCAAAAGTATGTTGGTATCCCAAACTTGTGAGTTATTTTTTAGTGGGAAGGTTGCACTAATTTTTGATCTTGATGCATTCAACAAATGAAGGTTTTCAACATAGATAGTTGTAGTAGGTTATTGGATCTTGAATGATTTACTAAGGAGGAATACAATATATGGCTTCAAAAGTGTATAGATTAATCCTTTGTTATATCAGTGTTTAAAAAGTATTTCCTCCTCAATTTAGAGTTGCTAATAATTGGTGCTCACGTGAGTATTTTTTTTCCTTTTCTCTACTTTATTGCTTTGTCTTGCAATTTTGAGAGAATGTGGAAGAAGTATTGCTGCTCGTGGAAAGAATATCTTCATCGACTAAAATTCCTTTTGGAAGGTGGGAAGTATCTTCACCAACAGATGGGAAATAAATTTTGTCTAATGCAAATATTTCCCCCAAGTTTTGCAAATATAATAGTCTTCTTGAGTGACTTATAATTGTCAAATGTAAATGTGGCAAGTGTCAATTGTCCTGAAGCTTGTTTTTCTCCCTTGTTTTTGTAAAAAGGAATTCAGGGTGATTTGACAGGGTTGTTGTTGAATGAATTTGACAAAAAAATTGTAATAGAGAACACAAATGTAAATTTGTCTAAGTTTTGTCTAGGTCTAGATTTTGAGTCTTTTGATTATTAGCATTGTACACAAGTACTGTTACTTCTGAATACAAATGGCATACTTCCAGAGCCTTTGTTCTCCAATTGTATACTTTATATAAATCATGAATGAAATGGAACAAAGATCTTTTAATTCATCTTCGTGGTTTTTCCATTAAATGTTTGTTTATTGTTAATTCTCTTGTTCAATGAACAAGTTAATTTTCTTTAACATAAATGAAGATTTATATGAGTGTATGTAGGGATAAATAAGAAATATTGGCTAGGAAATTTGATTTAAATGGTGAAACGCATCATTTAGTAGCTCTGTTGTGATAGAATGAATTTTGTTGTATAGTTTTAATTGAATGATTTAATCTTTCTGGTTTTCTATTAAAGAGAAATTAGGAGAATATATTTGTTGTTACAATGTTAATAGATAAAATTACACAAGAGAGCTTCAAAACATTAAATTTAGTGTAGTAGGCTATTGCATTTTGGTGGTTGCATAGCCATTGCCTATTTCAATAGCTCCAAATTGCTATTGCCATTGTCCAGATGAGAATTCTTAGTTTTCTTGAATATGGTGAAAAATAAATATTTTATTTTTAGATACTTGGCATCGGACAAGACCAATAACATGAGGATCTAGAACCATAAATGTGATTTGGAAGTATCAATAATTTGATCCTACACAATGATTGACGAGATGCAGTTCAAGTGTACAAAAGATATGGGATCTATTGCAAATCATTGTTCCTGTATGAAAAGACGATAAGACTTGTACAATGTGCACATCGATTTAAATACTACAAAATAAAGGAAGATAATAAATAATTTTCATGGTGGTTGTTGTAGTTTCCAAGCTATGTTTTGAGCTTTTCACAGTTCATTTGTGATGTATTAAAGATTGATAAATAAATATTCTGTATTGCAATAGACTATGCATGTGTCGATTCCTTACACATTAATCATAGATGTACTGCCAAAAACTTCCTATGTTTAAAAAAGTGCATTCCATTTATCATCTTCTTTATAGCTTTGTACTTAGTGAAATCATAAGCACTTTTCATATTCTTTGTCGACTAGCTTAGGAAATGTAACTTTTTAGTCTACTGGATTTTCAGCAATTGCAGATTTTATATAGTATATATGATTAATGTCATAAGTTGTTATAGAAGTATTTATGATTACTGGCCCTTTAAAAAAAGAAGTAATAATTGTATGCCAATTATTGTAAGTGTGATTTTGGATAATCATATCATTTAAATTTTAATTACATGGTTCAAAATTGGAAACTAGTGGGATTTAGTTTCTAAATAATTAAGATTAAAAGTTTCAAAAAAATTCAAAAATATTGTGAGGAGATAAAATCTTGGAATAAGATACCAATTTAGAAGTTTCAAAAATTATGTTCATAAATGAATTACCTTGTTTTAGATTCTCTTACAGATTTCCAAATTTCTTGATTTTTCCTCCACAAAATCTGATTTATGAATTCATAGTTGATTTTTTATATCTCTAATTAACTTAAATCATTATATTATATGTTATCCATAATGATTAATTAAATTAGCATTTAAATTCAAGTAATTAATATATGAAATTAGATTCACAATAGATTAAATTTTATATAGCTTAGAAAAGGAAACAGTTAGTGTTAGTTATATAAAATAAAAAGTAATTAATTTAATTTTTGTACAATATTGCTTTAATTCAAATTTGTTGGTAGTGAGAGAATTTGGTGTCGGTTTAATTATAACCCCAAAGAAAAACATATTTTGAAATATTGGTGTTCAAAATAATATTTCTAGTACTAGTTTAGATTTGAGATGGTAATTTTTATCAACATATCTACAACTATATTTACAAGATAGATAGTATCAATTCATTTAGTTAAGTTTTCTTTCACAAAAAATAGTGGTAATTATTTCTAAGAGATTTAATTAAGTCATTGGAAAATCAATGGCTCCAATTCAAAGTTGCTCAATGAGGTAGATTGAGGCATTGTTCTTCACATGAGCAAGAAGTAGTGGAGGAGCTGACACTGTTTGACTGAATTGAAGAGATTTTCACCATGGAAGCAGCAAGCAAAACATAAATGGAAATCAACAAAGAATTCTAAGGTGTCTAGACATCACATAGAGCGTTCTTCATGCTTCTGATGCTCAGAATTAGGGTTTGTGGCATTTGAATAGTGATAAATAAATTTGGCCTTTGTGTCTTGAAATTTCTAGCAAGTTTGGGTGCATTTGTGAGCTGTGTTTCGAAAAGTGTTTGCAACGAGCTCTTTTATGGTTTGAGGTTCATCAATTATTATTGGAACCCTGGCTTGAGTTACAGTTTGAGGTTCATCGATTACTATTACAACCCTAAACCCTTAATAAAAATGTGACAACTGTAAGTGGCCCATAGTTTGTTTTCTCTCTTGTTTTATAAAAGATGACTAAAGATGAATTGTAGGACATGATTATTCTCCCAATAAACTTTTGTAATGTAAGCACAGTGAATAGTAATTGAGTATGGGCTATGTTACTGAGCCTTTTTTTGTGAAAATTCCAATGTTGTGTAACAGTGGAAACATTTTGAATAGACAAATAACATGGTTCTAAATGTAGCTCTCTATTATTGTTCTCTTTGCACAAACTATTAATAAAAAATGAGCATTATTTTTGTTGGGTTGAATTTCGTATCCTAGATTAGGACACTAGTGTAGTATCTATATCTAGATTGGGAATTGTTGGAAGGACAAAAATTATTAGAATCAATTGTAATTGTATTTGTATAACAGAGCTAGCATCTTTGTCTTTTATTTTACATTTTATACAAATGATGTATGAAAATTATCAAATATATTTCATGCCAATGTATTTGTCTTTTGATTCATCTATATTATTGTTTTAGGTCTAGTTTAAAGAATTGATCAAATGCTTCAACAAGAATGCAGATTTGTATCAAGAATTGTAGCATGGGTGTTTAATGTTTGGATGATATAGGGTCAAATAGCTTCAATTGTATCTAGACAGAAATCACTTTTATCATGGGTTGTATCTATAAGCTATGGGACAAAAATAGTTTCTTGGGATATTTTGACAAGAAGGAAAATTCTTTGGTACCATTGAACTACCCTAAATCTCATTGTAATTATGTTTCTTTTGATGTATGTTCCTATTTTTTCTTCTTCTCAATGAATGAGTTAAATGGTTGAATAAGAAAAAGTTTCAAGTGGAGCTAAATAGTAGTGTCTGAGCCCTATTGTATAAGACATTGTTCTATACATGATGATAGCAATATGTGTCTATAGTATTAAAAATAAGTGCAATATTAAAAATAGTTACTAGGAATTTATATATTATAACATGAATACATGTATACTAGAATATATGAAATACATAGTGGTGAAATACATAAATTATATAATATGATATAGCAGGACATGTATATAACATATTTTTTTTAATATATGTTGCATACACTGGCTTATATAATATGGTGCAAATAGATTATTGAAATATAGTTGTTATTTCTTTTTCTTTCTTTTGGAACTAAAATTTTGTATAATACCATAAGCCTTGCTAGTGATGCAGAAAGTGCATTGTCCTAGATATTATTTAATGGTATAGATAATTAACTCTAAGATGTATTGTAATAATATCTATGTATTCTACTAAAAAATAATAGTGAAATTATCCTACACCAATAGAAAGATAAACTATCATAGAGTACCATGAGAACCTACCTTTCTTGAAAGATTCCACCAGGAAACCTAAATCTAAGGAAAACTCGGCTAGATCCCAAGGCTCGTTTATGTTAGGTCCTGACACACTAGGTTCACTCAAGGTTCATTGTGATATTTTTGTTAAACACGAGGGGTAAACGATTATTAAATATTGGTTGGTATCATAAAGATATGAACATAATCTTTGTCGAGTCATTCAATAACTTCATGAAATCAAAGAATTTGCAACAATATTTCATGAAACTCAAATAACTTGAGTACATTCAAGTAGATTTAGTATTAATTATTAAAAAACTTCATGGAATCAAAATATTTGTAATAAAACTCCATGCACTTATCATTTTTGAAATATTTGGGTATGTGTAGGATCATCATGGAAAAAACAAGCCCTTAAGTGGCAATAAAATTCAGAAAATCAGAGTTAGGCAACTTGACGTAAAAATATGAATAAGTCATCTATATTATTTCAAAAATATGTAAGAATAGAATCTGTAGAAAATTGAATGTAGTTTCAAAACTACTAGTTTTTTCTTTTTCTTAAAAAATCTATTTGGTGAAAATTTGAAATTTCAATGCAGTAGTACTTAAATTTCAGAGAAAAAATAAGAAGTAGGTGTTTGTCTGACCACCCTAACCACAATAAAATGATAATATTTTTTTTATAAGATTTTAAATATAAGTAGGGGACTCATGTCCCGATGTGATGCAAAAAAAATTGTAATTTGTTTCCAAGTAAATAATTAATTATGAATTCTTTATTACAACTTTTAAAAAATATAAAAACTTGTATGTTTGACCACCTTAACTTGGTCAAAAATTCATGAGATTCAATTCTTTTTTTTTAATCCTATAGTATGTGAATCATAGAATGTGACGCATGTTTTGGATTCAAAAAATGTGATACCATTTGAAAGCTATATATTTTTTTCAATCAGCCTATCAATTAGGACTTTAGTCGTAATTCAAATAGAAAATGAATAATAATAATTTATTAAATTCAAAGTAAAGAATAATTTATATTGGTGGAAAGTTGAGAATCTCCTTTAAAAACCCTTTTCATTTCATCAATTTTGGGTAAAAAAAAAAGTCGTCAGCCACATGGGCCATCATATCACTTAGATATCACCACTTTTTGGCCCATCATGATCCTGCACATACCCATTTTTTGGAATATAAAACATCTATTCTAAAATAAGGCATAATTTTTTTACTGAAAAGTAAAATTTCTCCTAGGTATTATCCACACATGCCTCAAGAAATAACCAAATCAGAGCAAACCATTCCATACATCACTAGATTGCTTCATAGCTAGACACAAAATGATGTAAGAGTTGTTAAAAAGGGGGATTATTTGCCACCAAATAGTGTTAGTATGCCCCCTTAAACAATGCAATGCACAGTCTTGTCTAATAGGAACAAACAATCAACTATGTAGTATTTTGTATTAGGAAATGGCTTTGAAATTGGCTCAAATACTAGTTAACTTCTAATGAAACATACAAGTTTTTAGTCTAGAATGGAATAGAAAACAAGGAAAAAAAAAAAACTTGATTTTTTTTTGGTTCTTTGACATCCACAAATTCTAAACTTAAAAAGAAAATAAAGCAACTAACAAAATTTTATAGGAACAAGGCCCCAAAGAGTTCAAACTTAATCCCATCAAAGATAATTAGAGAAAAAAAATAAAATGAAGTACATGGCAGGTGACAGTTGTCATCAAAACTTTCTAGGCAAAGTCCAAGATATCTTGACTTCTTCATCAATAGTAATCTTCAAACTTTGGGTTCCGGGTCATGAATAATTTACATAGGAAATAAGACTATCGACACTTTCAAAACCTTTAGGACTAACCGCCTTCACTAGGACTAGGAACAAACCTACAAAATTTACTTCAAAACTATACCCATGCACAAAAATTCTAGCCTGCAATATCTTACTTCTTATTCTTCTTCGTTGAACTTTGGGTCCAAAGACTCATCTTCACCTCTCCTCTTTTGACATTCTTGGAAAGAAATCAACACTTGATGTATACGTTCTTTTGAAACACCTTGGATAACTTTCTAGTTGTATTTATGCCTAGCATGCTCTTCTAATATTTGAATGATGTTTTCATTTCTCTACATTACTTTTGTCTCATATTTGGTCATAACATTCCTACACTTTATGATATTATCTATAGCCTCCCGACTTAATGACTAAGCAGTTTCCTTATTCACATTTTCAATCCATTCTTTGAAAGCTTTTAATTCCTTATCATCTTGTCCTAAAGTTTGAAGATCATAGCTTTGTTGAGCTAGCATTTCAATAAAGCTCTCATCTTTATCTATCAATTTCTTGCATATCTCAGTGACCTTTTCAAATCCATCTACACATTGTAGAAAAGTGTCACTTTCCCAATTCAATTATTCTATCCATTTCTCAAATACCAAAACTTCCTATTTTGTGGCTATCTTCTCATCTCTCAGACATCCATATGAAGAATGTTTAACTTTCACCTCTTTGCATCAATTTGTTCTTCGCGAAATCGACATTCACCTTCAAGTCTTCTGGACTTGTTGTACCAACGATATGATTCCTTATGCTTCCCAATTGCATCCTTTATTAACTCTTCTCGTTGGGGTAAACCCATAAAAGTGGTTTACAATTCAAGTGAGGAAGGAAAAGTTGAATAAAACAACCCCATGCAATTTTTTTTGCTTTTTTGGGTTCGAACAGGCTATTTGGTTCGAGCGAACCCAAAAGGGGTTCAATCAAACTAGGGTTCGAGTGAACCCATTAAATGTTGGCCCCCCATTCCCCATTCAAAAAAATCAAATAAAATGGTTAAGGAAAGGGGGTTTGCTCTAACCCTAGTTCGAGTGAACCCCCCCTTTCCCCATTTCTCCCCCTCAAGCACCAAAAAAGTCTAGAATTTTGCACTTCGAAGTTTAGATTTAGGATGAAAATGGAGGAGACTTCACAAACCCAACTGGATAATGGTAGTCCTCTGAATGAGCTATCCAACAAATATAATTTTAATATGTTTTGGTTTTTATTGTGTATTTGTTTTTTTATTTTTATTAAGCATAGGTTTTTCACCGAAAATTAAGCTCTCTGTTCTGCACATGTGGAAAAATAGAAGATTATTAAAAAAAATGAAAAATATGAGTGCACCATATATTGAAGTCCTTGATCCAACAAAAAGAATTTGAATTTTGATACATATAAAAAAAGTTATGTTGTATGTGGTCTGCCTATGTCTGAATTGCAATTGGTTTGACTTTGAAACTTGATTAAGGAAAAAAATATTCAATAAAACACTATAATACCAATTGGAAGCACTAGATATCATAGTTACAAATCTAAATTCGAAAAAATTAAACAACACACGAACACCATAATTTTTACGTGGAAAACCCAAAATGGGAAAACCACGGTGAGGATTAGCTCACAATATAGTATAACTAGTTATAATATATTACAAAGGGTGGCTAACTATCAGGACTCACTATACAAAATGGGAGGCTCACTACCTACAAAAGATACAATAAAAAATGGCCTATAGCCAGAATATGAACTGATAAAGTTACACCTAACAAGTGTTGATTCAGTTCCTTTGATGCTCAATAAACTTGCATACCAACATACATATATCCACCTTGATTCGTATTCACATTCATTCCATATATTTCAATCTCAAAACCATCCAATATAAAAATAACTCATCCACAAGCATCAATTAGGTTGGGCTAATTAGATGCATCCCTTATTCACCAAAAAGATTAACTTTCGGCTACAAGTTTTTATAAAACTTCTATAAAAACAATTCAAGCCTGTAGCATGATACAATATTTTGGTATGGAACTAATATAGGTTGCACATACATCTGCAATACAAAATCAATTCATTATACCATCAACTATTTATTAGGTTAGCCAAAGATAGACTTAATAACAAAAATATAGCAATAGAACGATGCCAACTTACCGTACGAGCACCTATACATGTAGAATTTTGAATATACAATCTTCTAGAAACCAAGAACCATCTTCAAAAATTGTAAAGAAACATATTCATCGATCGAGGATCACAGACCAGAATACCAGAGGATAATACTTGCATACCGGTTCAGAATATCAAATCAACCTTGAAATTGAACTTGTAGTTGCAACTCATATAACACGGTGACATCAATGATAACACAAAAGTTGCATAATGATATGTTCTTATTCATTCTTCCAACAAAACTTATGAGATCTAAAGGCGCTAGTTCCACCTACAACAATAGATCCATTTTCCTAACTAACCAGTCAGGTGCTTCTTCATTTTGTTTTGCCTCTTCATTATTACCTCATTCCTAATGATTAGCATGTTTAGGAACTTCTTCTCTTGAACTTTCAACATTACCCATCATAACCCCCAAAACTAGATTACCTTTTGTCCTCATGGGCATGGATTCTAGATTACCTTTGATTTATCACTGTCTCTTCCTCTTCGAGACTTACATTTTCCTATTGTCCCAAAACATCAGGATTCTCATCATTTCTTGGTTCACTACCCAAGGTCTATGAGGACTCTATACCTTCATTCTTATCCAAGATTTCTCCTGATTTCTTAAAAATCTTTAGTTGCTCAACATTCTCTTCATTTCTTCCTTGCAGAATCTGATCATCAATTATATCTTCTTTATCAATATTATCAATGGGGTTTTGACATGTAGTATCCCCTATTCTTCTTTCATCCATTTCTTCAGGGTTTCCCACTTCTAGAGCGAGTGATCCTCTTATAAAATCATCTTCTTCTCTATTTTCAAGATATGATCCTATTTCTGACACTTCTTCCATGACTGGTTGCATCATGGGACCTCCTTTAGATCAGTTTTCTTCAAACTATTTCATCTTGGTAGTTAGCTACTCCAACTGTTCTCTAACTTCTTCATTTGGTTCATGACCTTCCTCTTGAATTATAGGAGTTCCTCCTAGGGATTGTCTCATTGTTGTCATATTGACTGAAGGTGGAGAAGTAAATATATCTTCTACCTTCTACGATGCAGACCTTGTCTTAACACATGTCTATGTTTTCATTCTCACCTCTTCGCCAGTCATAAGATGAGCTCTTAGTTTCACCGTGGAATAAAATGTCACCTTTGGTGTCTCCATTACATTGGATGGATTGGCCACTATCTCTTTGTGTTGGCTAGCTGGCATTATTGGAATTCTTTGGTTTGAAGTATCAAGAACTTCCTCCTCACTTTGCTTAGTTGCCTCTGTTTCTACAATATTTCTTTTCTTTTTAGTAGTCCCTACATACCCTGAGTCATCCACCAACTATTTCTTTCTCTTGACATTAGATGGGTATGTGGGTTTTATCCCAGCTTCTTTCAGTGCCTCAACGTAACAATTGATTAAGTACTGAGTGTATGTCAATACTTTCTTAGAAGTCTCATCGATGGTTACTATCTCCTTTGTATAATTTGGGTCTGGGATAGGTTCATCAAAAATATTTTCTATATCATAAACTGTATTCAATACTTCTCCATTATCTATATCACGAGTTTTGAGAAAATTTTCTACTCCTAGTGGCAACCTCTCATATGGTCATTTCCTCCAATCATGCTCATCATCACAATTAAGCAAAAAATCCTCCAGATGATAGACATGAGCATACTTCCTACTTATTTTCTTGGCAAGGTTCTCCCCCAAATCATAATTTTTTTGTCAGAATGTAAAGAACTCCAAGTTATAAAGTTTCAACTCTTCCTCGCACATATCAACACTTTTGGCCACATCACATTTGTAATTCCCGATTGTGATAGGGAATTTGAAAAAAAAATTATTGTGTACTTGCGCAAAAAGAGCATGAGATGGCTGCATTTGTTACACCACTTCCAATAATAGGGTGATCCCACAATACTAGTTTTACAATTTTTTGCCAAACTAGACATTGAATTGGTTTTTTGAACTAAATTTTCATGTTCGGGCACCTATAGCTACTAAGCGATGAGGAATTTGAAGATGATGCAGACTAGTAATTTGTGACATTTTATCTGTAGATTCTAAATATATTTTAAAAAAAAATTGGAATCAAATTGTATTTCTTTTTCTATCTTTGAAAACTAGTTTATAATAGTAAACACAATTTTTAAAGAGTGACATGCACTTTCTAACACAACTTTTTTATATGAAAGATAAAATTCTATTTTTTCAAATTTAGATTTGTAATTGTGATATATAGTGCATGCAATTGGTTTTATAGTGTTTTATTGAATATTTTTTTCTTAATTAAGTTTTGAAGTTAGACCAGTTACAATTCAAACATACGTTTACTTGCTAACACAACTTTTTTTGTATGTATCAAAATTCAAATTTTTTTTTATTGGATCAAGGAAATTAATATCTAATGCATAGATATTTTTTAGATAATTTGCTATTTTTTCACATGTGCAGAACAAAGAGCTTGATTTTTGGTGAAAACCTTATGTTTAATTAAACTAAAAAAAATATATAATACAACCAAAATATATTAAAATTATATTCCATGGATAGCTCATTCCAAGGACTACCATCATCCAGTTTGGTAGTGAAGTTTCCTCCATTTTCATCCTCAACCCGAGCTTCAAAAGGCAATTTTTTGCAGAAAATTGGTAGAAGAGGGGGAGAATGAAAAAAAAGGGGGTTGGCCTTCGAGTGAACCTCCCTTGACCCCTTTGAGTGAAGGGTAGTTCACTTGAACCCCCCCCTTTTTTTGAATTTACCTTTGTTTTCATTAAAAAAGGTGCCAAAAGGGATGACATCAACAAAAGGGGTTCACTCAAGGGGGGAGTTGGAGCCGAACCTTTGGGTTAAGAGCCCCTTCGAGTGAACCCCTAAAAACCCCAAAAAAAAATCATGGGAGCGTTTTGGCAAATTTTCTTCATGAAGGGAATTATAAACCAGTTTTGTGGGATCACCCAACAACATTTTATCCATTTCATACCTAGGTAGCATGAAGGGTGTCTTGTGAATCCTTTCACCTTGATATCTATAGGTGAAAGTAGGAAATTGAATATACCAACCCCCAACCAACTGGATAACACTTTGTGCTTCAAGGGACAATCTTTTGGCTTTATCACATTCCATTAATCTTACCAGCCTCATAGAAAATGCATCATTTACTCTCTGATAATGCTCCCAATATTGGAAAATAGTAATCTGGGGCATATGCACATAAATCTTATTGTTCCTTGGCTCTCTACCTAGGGTACCAACTCTATTCAATCCTTGTATATTTCCCTCTCAAGGCATAGGAATAAACAACATATGAAGACATGGTGAACCATTTGGTGTTTGGAAACATTATTATCTATTCACGTAGCTTGTTGTTGATTAAATTGCCCCAATGAATTTTCATAGGGCCTTCCATTATTTTTACTATAAGCTCGAATATTCAAGGTTCAAATTTGCTAGCATATTTGAGTCCAACTATCTTGCTCAATAGGGTTATTATGTCTTGAACATCTTGAATAAATGTTGACCTCGGGATTTTTTAATTTGCTTCATAATATTCTCCCAACACCATTTCGTACTCATAAGATTCTTGTTTTGTTCTTTTGCATTCATGTACATTGTGGCTAGGACCTACATATTCAATAGATTTATATGTTTGAATGTGGGGAGCCC
Source organism: Sequoiadendron giganteum (assembly GCA_007115665.2). Taxonomy (NCBI): domain Eukaryota; kingdom Viridiplantae; phylum Streptophyta; class Pinopsida; order Cupressales; family Cupressaceae; genus Sequoiadendron; species Sequoiadendron giganteum. The sequence continues at coordinate 577,012,362 of CM021108.1, read as the reverse complement.
AAATGTGTATATGATGCCCTTTATAGAGAGGTTTTTATATACTCTTCCTTCTTTTTCAATGACCCTCTTATTTGGGTCATACCAATTCATACATTCTAATACCAGTTCAAGGGCATCCATTGACAACATAAACCCTCCTGCCAAATGCAGTCCACCTGCAACGATATTCTTAGTGCACTGGGAGACACCCTCTTGTCAAATCTATGTGACAGATTCATTATCAGTGAACCCTCCTAGATGAGTGTCTGTAACTATCCCATTGACTAATACTACTTGTGAAATGAAGCATTTGAATTCCCTATCTATTCGCTTCTTCCTAGAAGTGCTCATATTTATCTCGATTTCTTGCATTATTAGTAAATATATGCCTTGTGTGTGAGTTAGGGTTAATTTCAACTATCCATTTTCAATAATTCATTAAATTTGTTTACTCATGACATTTACAATCTATAATTAGGTTAAATTCCTTAAAAATAATCAACATTTCATAAACCTAACTAGTGAAAGTGCCATTTAACCTGAGCCATGCATGCATGAAAGAATTAACAAAAATTTAGTTACCAAAATCATTCTTGGTTTCGCTGATGATATGGTTGTCTGAGTGTAGCTCAAAACCCTTGGTAGTTGTGTTCTTCAAATTTTAGAGAATCGCCTTTATTTATGTGCCATAATCTTGGATTTAAATCTTTAATGTCCTTACAATTGAGTAATCTGGCGCAAGGTAGAGAGTTATGAAAGCAACTACATGCTCAAGGTGGTGCCAACTACGTGTGCTATCTACCACCTTCATTAATTTCTTTTTCTATACATTAATTATCTTGAATAAAGGTGCAATCATGGAAGATTAGGATTCAAATTATGAACTCATTGGTTCCTATGCAGGGGCCCGCTATTTGAAAGGAAAGTGGCATAGATGGATGAAATGTCACACTTACGTGTCACTTTAATTCTTATGAGGGGAAAGGCCTTAGGGGAAACGCCCATCTTGGACACTTAACACTTAACAACCAATCAAGATTTGAATCATCTGAAACTAGACTTTGAATAATTATCAGGAGTCAAGACTTTTTCCTACTGGGTTTGTGAGAACCGAGCGCAAAGGAATACCCGAGACCAGGTACAAGCAAGACCAAATTGGTTTGAAATGAAATTTTCAAAAAAAACTTCTGGTCTTTGGTTCTAAAGAAAAGAAAAAACTACTATCAAGGTAACCAAGAAAGAGGGGAGATGCACACACCAAGATAATTTTATCTGGGTGACGACCTATTGAGTGTGACGATTGATCGATAAAAAAATGAAACTCTCCAAAGATACAACATCCTTAGAGAAACGACACTGATACCCGAGACCTGGGGATTTGGTTAATCAATAAGGTTAGGAAAATATTTAACAAACATTCCAAGTCTATCAAAGCAATAACTTAAAAGGGGGTTGGGCAAGTTGAATCAAGAACTCATTATTTTACCATTTCCTCTGAAAGCAACACACCAAAGCAAGCAAAAGAAAAGGAAGAGAAAAGAAGAAGTAGAAAAAGAGGGGGTCCATAATTTGCAAAAGAGAAAAATGGGGTGTGTTGTGAGACCACACAACAAAGCCATTTAGACTCCCTAAATTTTTAACCGACTGTGTCTTGGGGATAGAACTAGCTTAGCTACTTGATGTAGTCAATAGGGAATGTAGAGGAGGTGAGAGAAAGAAAGGGGTCTAAGATGTATCATTTTGTAGTGGATACATTACAATATATGAGAAAGAAGTTCATGAATTATTGAAACAAAAACTTGGCAACTTGGGTCTTGACTTGGTAAATGATAAATGGCATTATGACCCTAATAATTATTTACATGTTCTTAACCTATTAAGCACATTTTTCCATGAGCAGTGGCCATTGTTTGAGGCTCAACAGTCACCAGTTATTGAATCGATTAGCATGCATGTTGAGGTTGATAAAATACTATGTTTGCATACAGAAGTAAGGTTGGGAGAAAATAAAAAAAAATGAGAAAGCAACAAGGAATGAATCTAGGTGTTTCTGTTGAGACATAAACAAAGGATTTGTTAGTTCTAGAGAAAATGCAGATTCCTTTCAAGGTGGGGAAAAACTAAGAAAATTAAAGTTGCAATAAGAAATAGATGACAAAAATGAGAATGAGCAGAAAATGTCTTCTTCATGGTACACTGATGACACCTATTTTAGAAAAACAAAATGATGCACAAGTTTCTTTGTCCACATTGTTTGTAGTCTATGGAGGTAATATTTCTATCTCACTGTCTCCTCCCATGCACATAGTTCCTATTTTTACTTCTTCTCAGTGATTGTCCTTTCTAAGTGTAGAGAAGGGGGATTCACTACTCATGAGTTCTCTTTACTCAGAGATCCTTAGGGGGTGAACTGCCCTAAACTACCTCAAAGGACAACAAAGAGAGTTCTAGAACTAGAAAGAGCAGGTCACAAAGATTCTCTAGACAAATAGACAAGCTCTCAACCAAAGGACATCAGCATAGAATGCAGATGATGGCGCGACATGCTAGCATCCTCGAGGCATGATGGCATCTCGTATGGACCAGAAAGCATGTTTATCTTAGAAAACAACAAAGTGACTACCAACAATCTGATTACTAAGAACTTCTAGAAAGTGATAGAATGCGATAAATTGGAAATAAACTTAAATAGAAGTGATAAGGATAAAGAGGAGAAGGGAAAGGAAAATTCTCACAAACGTGTGAGTGAAGAATCCTCCAATGCGTGAATGTCCTCAATACCTACACACAAGAAAGAGAGAGAATTTTGGGGCTGTATAAGGTTTTTCCTCAGTCAAACCCCCATTTTGGTGTTCCCACCTCCATGAACAACCAAATATATAGAGAGAAAAGTAGGAAATGAAGTAAACACAAAAGCACTACAAAAAAGTGTTATGTTACTCAACCAAATAATAGAGGAGAGGAGTGAAATCTTACCACCTCTGCCCAAAGTGCTCAAGGCTAGTGGGGGAGAAAATGAGAGGAACTCAAGCCTCTATTGTCGTGGTGTTTCATTCGACACTTGCTCTACTTAAGTGATGGAGTGTTGATGTTGTTTCTATGGACTGTAAAGTGTTTGTGAAGAAGCTGCTTGGAGCTTGTGAAGAGATTGTAGAATGCTAAGGAGACTGCTCAAAGTCTACGAAGCATGAAGAGATTGTAGAATGCTATGGAGACTGTTCAAAGTCTGTGAAGCATGAAGAGATTCAAAGATCCAAGAGATAAGAGCTAGCCCCATGAAGGAATGAATAGTGAATATGAAGAAGGAAGATGAAGAAACAACCATAGTCAGGTTGGTCGGCCAAAGAGGGTGTTACAAATCAACTCCCAATGGGAATGGTAACACCTCTGTAGGCTCTAGGTGTGAGAATTTGTCAGCGATGTTAGCGCGTCGTGTAGACATCTATGTGTCGTGCGAGTGTCTAGACATAAACGCCTCTATCGATGATCAAAATAGGTGCCAAGTGGAATGAAGGCAGTGGGCTTAGGTGGAATTTCTCCTTCGAACTTGGTTTTCTAAAGTGTAAGGGGGTAAAAGGGGAATTTTCATTAGGGGTGTAAATTTATGTTCATACATTTTGTCCCCACTTTAGAGAGCATGAATACTGATGAGTGTTTCAGTAAAGTAGATCAAAGAAGTAGTAAGGTTAGAAATGTATACCTGAACCAATTAGGAAGCAGAGCATAGTTTGGTGAACTCGGGAGTGCAGGAGAGGGCTTCATAGCTCCATAGAACTATGAAACTGAGGAAAGAAAGTTCCTTACAGACCCGCACACCTGCAAGGAAGGTATCCTCCAAGAACTCTCACATGAAGGAAACCAAGAAAGCACCTCATAGACCCACAGACCTTCAAGGAAGGTATCCTCCAAGAACTCTCACATGAAGGAAACCAAGAAAGCACCTCACAGACCCATAGACCTACAAGGAAGGTATCCTCCAAGAACTCTCACATGAAGGAAATCAGGAAAGCACCTTACAGACCCGCAGACCTGTAAGGAAGGTATCCTCCAAGAACTCTCACATGAAATAAACCAAGAAATCACCTTACAGACCTGTAGACCTACAAGGAAGGTATCCTCCAAGAACTCTCACACAAAGGAAACCAAGAAAGTGCCTTACAGACCTGCAAACCTGCAAGGAAGGTATCTTCCAAGAACTCTCACATGAAGGAAACCAAGAAAGTACCTTACAGACCCGTAGACCTACAAGGAAGGCATCCTCCAAGAACTCTCACATGAAGGAAACCAATAAAGCACCTCACAGACCCGTAGACCTGCAAGGAAGGTATCCTTCAAGAAATCTCACATGAAGGAAACCAAGAAAGCGCCTCACAGAACCACAAACCTACAAGGAAGGTATCCTCCAAGAAATCTCACATGAAGGAAACCAAGCAAAGGGGACTCCACAGATTCAGAGATGGTGACATGCTTACCCACAAATAGAACATGTCAGAAAGCAGCTGCATAGGCCAGTGAATGAACAATCTCGCAGACCATCGCTAAGTTCTAAGAATTTCAAACGGGTCCCTCAGGAACCCTTCAAAAGGAAGGAGGGTCCACTCAAGGGACACACTATTTGAAAATTGAATTCTAGTCAGGCTTCCCCCAAGCTAGACACAAGGATGTGAAGTAGGTCTCGTTGAGCTACCCCCAAGCTAGACGTGAAGATAGGAAACCGGTCTAGTCGGCTGCCCCCAAGCTAGACACCATAGAATTTGTTTGAGAGAAAAGGTTTCAAAGAGGTCCCTCAGGAACCCTTCAAAAGAAAGAAGTTCCACTCAATGGACACTACATTCGAAAGATAGAGAGAAGAGAGAGGGTCCTTAGGAGGACACACATCTCCAAAACAAGTTATCACTACCCCCAGCATAAAGGGGAGGAGAACCACGCAAGATATTTAGAAGATGCAGGATAGAGGTAAACCTTGATATCACTTGTCATTGAAGAAGAGGCATGTGCATCAGCAGGCACCTGAATCATGAAGTTGTTATACTTTATCCTTCAAGGCCTTACATTCGCTAGTGGAATGGCCAGGCACTCGATGGTATGCATAGAAAGAATGTTTTTCATGATCATGTTTGTGAGATTTCTTGCATGTAGGAGGAGGAAGAGTAATTAAGCTGGCTTTTAGAAGCCACAAAAAAATATGCTCTTGTTTAGACAAAGGATGAGGAGCAGGAAGTAACCCTTTCTCTTGCAGAGAAAATTTTGACTTCTCACAAGAAGAAGATATGAAGACAAAAAACAAAGGAGGATAGACCAATCTACAAGAATGAGGTTAAGCGGACACCACCTCAACATTCAACTGTGGTTTCTGCTCAGATTGTTTATTCGAGCAACCAAGCACCAACTTATGCTTAAAAGGTGAAAATTCTATAGGGATCTTAATGCCTTGCTTACTACACCCACAACCTTTACGCTCATAGCCATACTTAGATACGAGCTTAAAGTTAGGGCCATAACGTGTTTGCAAATCATGAGAAGAAGGAGGATCCTCATAGAGAGAATTCTTCCAACAAGGGGGAACATACTCTTCTACGAGATCATCATCATCCTTCTTGATAGGACTGTTAGCATCATCCTCCTTAGCAAAAGCATAATTGTCTTCCTCAGAAGGAGGATCAATGCTGAGAACATTATAGTTCACATTCACATTATCTTGTGATATAGAAGGACAATCATCTTTGATGGCGGGTGCAAATGATGTTGTGGAAAGGTCTAAGCGGATTAGGTCAACTTTATATTCCTGAGTGAAGGAACTTGTAAATTCTAAAGGACCCCAATCATCACCAAGACATGCATCCTCTTGAGAAGAGGATTTAGAAGAAGCAGATTCAAGGCTTCCTACTTTAGAAGGATCTTCGTCAAGTACATTTATTTTAAGAGTACCCTTTTTAGTAGGTACTACTGGAGTAAACATCGACACATTGGAAGATACTAAAGGAATAAGAGTAGGCACGATTGAAGCATGACCAATAGCTGCCATCTCACATAAGTGCATAGCATCAGGGTTAGCCTTAACTGTGACTACTTGATTATTACAAATGAACTTGATTGATTTATGAAAGGTAGATGGGACTACACCCATAGCATGAATCCATAGTCTACCAAGAAGAAGGTTATATGGTAAATTTTCTGACATAACATATACAAGGGTAGGTGTGGTAACGGGTCCAAGCTACAAAGGTAATACTATAGTACCTAGAGCTTGTCTCCTAACATTATCGAACCCACGAATGTCTATAGAAGAATTATTAATATAAGATAGATCAATATTAATCTTAGGCAATAGATCGATGCTACATACATTGAGTGTCAAACCAGCGTCAACGAGAGTATGTTTAATACCAATCTTATTAATATTAACTATAACCATTAGAGGATCCGCTTGCTTCTATAGTTCCAGAGGTGGGAGTTCCTGGGGGTAGAACGTAATATCTAGTGAATCCGCACGAATATAGGCCATCAACACATCAACATCTGTCGGCCTAATGAAAGAAGGCAAGATGATCTTTTGTAAGGCTTCCTGAAGCATACCTTGATAAGCCAAAGTAGACTGAGGCAAGTCCCACAGTGAGATCTTAGCCAAAGCATCTTGAGGTTGCTCGACAAGATCGTAATCACTAGGTGCTTTAGTCATAGGTTTGGGTGCTTGAAGAAGGCTTAGTTTTTTATTCATTCTGGTATCATAGGTACAGGCTACCACTCTATAAGAGGGAGCCTTAGGAAGGTCAAGGGAATCACTATCACATGGAACACCATCAATAGAACAAACCCTTTTAGAAGAATGACTAGTTGGAGTCATGTAGATGACCGGTCTCTTAGGCCTTTGAGGGGAAGCAGAGACATAGATTACATTTACAGAATCATCACAACTAGTAGAACAATTATTTGAAGACATATTCTCAACATCGATCTAGACAGGATCAAATGTGGAAGGAGGTTCAACATGCACTAATGCATCATCTCTAGAGGATAGTGCATTAGAACAGATAAGAAATTCATCATTCACAAATGCGACATCCATAGAAGAGAGTGCATTGGAAGGAGTAGAAAGTTCATCATTCAAAAATGCATCATCTTTAGAAGAGAGTGTATCAGAATGAATAAAAGGTAGGGTAACATTAAGAAAGGTATCAATGATTTCATATTCTTGCACCAAGATATCCTCCGATGGAGGACTCTCATGAGAAGGATCAAAGATACAAAGTGACATGGGAAAATCCAAGTCACTATCACATGCATGAAATGGAATATCATTAACCTTTTGAATAAAATTAGATGTAGAACTAATAAAAGAAGATATTAAATTCATTATGATTTTTTTGGTATTTTCTATGTTCTAGTAAATTGCATTTTTGGAGGTCTTCGGAGTGGAATTTGAGGTCAAAACTTGTGTTAGTCTCTAAAATTCGATTGTCATAGGCACTCGTATTTTAGGGACCGAACTAGTTCTATCAAAGACCTTTCCAGCGGTGCAAATGATTTTGAATTCTGAGCACCGAGTCAAAAGTTATAACCCCACCAAGTAGGGGTAAATAAATTGCTAGTTTTTTGAAGAACACTGTTCTTCATGTCGGGTTAACCAAAATGTAGAGAAAGGGGATTCGCTACTCACAATTTCTCTTTACTCAGAGAGCCTCAGGGGCGAATGGCCCTAAACTACCTCAAAGGACAGTGAAGAGAGTTCTAGAAACAGAAAGAGCAGGTCACAAAGATTCTCTGGACAAATGGACAAGCTCTCGGCCAAAGGACATTAGCGCAAAATGTAGATGAAATCACGGCACACTGGCGTCCTCGAGGCACGCTGGTGTCTCGTATAGACCAGAAAGCAGGTTTTTCTTAGAAAACAACAAAGTGACTACCAACAATTCGATTACTGAGAACTTATAGAAAGTGATAGAATGTGATAAAGCGAAAATAGACTGAAATTGAAGTGATAAGGATAAAGAGGAGAAGGGAAAGGAAAATGCTCACAAACGTGCAAGTGAAGAAGCCTCCAACGCATAAATTTCCTCAATACCTGAACACAAGAAAGAGAGAGAATGTTGGGGCTATATAGGGGTTTGCCTCAGTCAAACCCCCATTTTGGTGTTCCCACTTCCACGAACAACAAGATAGATAGAGAGAAAAGTAGAAAGTGAAGTAAACACAAAATCACTACAAAACAGTGTTATGCTACTCAACCAAATAATAGATAAGGAGAGAAATCTTACCACCTCCGCCCAAAGTGCTCAAGCCTAGTGGGGGAGAAAATGAGAGGAACTCAAGCCTCTGTTGTCATGGTGTTTCATTCCACACTTGCTCTACTGAAGTGATGGAGTGTTGATGTTGTTGCTATGGAGTGTAAAGTGTTTGTGAAGAAGCTGCTTGGAGCTTGTGAAGAGATTGTAGAATGCTAAGGAGACCGCTCTGAGTCTATGAAGGATGAAGAGATCCAAAGATCCAAGAGATAGAAGCTAGCCCCATGAAGGAATGAATAGTGAATATGAAGAAGGAAGATGAAGAAACAACCATATTCAGGTCGGTCGGCCAAAGAGGGTGTTACAAACCAACTCCCAATGGGAATGGTAACGCCTCTGTAGGCTCTAGATGCGAGAATCTATCAGGGATGTTAGCGCGTCGAGCAGACATCTGTGCACCATGTAGGCTTCCTAGATAGAAATGCCTCTACCGATGCTCAAAACAAGTGCCAAGTGGAATGAAGGCAGTGGGCTTAGGTGGAATTTTTCCTTCGAACTTGGTTTTCTAAAGTGTAAGGGGGTAAAAGGGGAATTTGCATTAGGGGTGAAAATTCATGTTCATACACTAAGTTGCTCACCTTGCATTGGTTTAATGTTATTTGATTTTTTCATCGGTCATTACAACTCCTGTATCAGTGGTGTCTGATAGACATTGTAGTTTATTCCAACAATAATTAACCATTCCATATGGTTTATTAGAGGGTGTTCCTTTTATTGGTGGAATAGTTGAATCACCTACAAAGTTCAAACAAAAAATTGAGCAAGCGAGAAATTTTTGGGAGGAACAACTACAAAAAAAAAGAGGAAAGGAGAGTAAAGAAATTGTAACAACACAAATTCCAATCTTCTATGATTTTGTGCAAGATTCTTTGATAATTGCACATATGACACCTCTTGTGGTCAAGCTAGATAAAAATATGAAACCTGAGGATTATATTGTTCAGGCTATAGTTGTGGACCTAACTAGGGCTAGGCCTCAGGATAAGGTGGGGCTAATGGAAAAAATCCAGAGATCTGTTAGCAACGACTATTTGAAGATAAGCAAGAGATTAGCAAAGAAATATCAGGAGTTATCAAAGATCAAAATTGAATTAGTAAACGTCACGGAAATTTATGGATACTTGAAAAGAGATCATGATTTGACAAGAAATAGGTTAGCAGAAAGAGTCTATGAGATCATTGAGCTACACAAAAAACTGTCCAATGTGATGAATTCAAATGAACAGTTAGAAAATAGGGTTCAAATCAAAGAAGATGAGATTAGGGTTATGCTAATAAAACTCCATTGTTCATTTTTTGAAAGAATTCAAGGAATGGTTATTCATCTTGCACCTATCCTAAAATTTGTTGCAGATGCTCAATCTGTAAGTTGTCAAGCATTGCACATGCTCGAGCATAGTGTTATTTTTTGTGCATTGTAGTAAAGAAAGCTGCAATTTCTAATAGAAAAGACTTATAGTCTTTTCAAGGATGAGTGTCTTGAACATGTAGTTGTTAAAAAAAGGAGAAGAGTAGTGGTCTAGGTAAATGAATTTATAGGGTATAATAAAATAGTTTCAAAGTGTAAGAATTGTTTCAATAGTTTAGGAAAATAACTGACCAAGGTGAAGAAATAGATTGAAACATTTGTACAATTAGGGCTTTCCTCACCCTTCAAAAACAAAGAAAGCATTTTTTCGGTCGAGAAGATTATAGAGTTGTTCAATTAGAAGCAATGTTAGATACAATGTTTGGAGAATCTTCCTCGACTTCCAGATGTGCAATAAGTGGAGAAGTTTCTACTATCGCTTGTAGAATTCTAATTTCAGATGAAATCCATGATACAAAATGTTCATCATTTATCTTATAGAAAGATTATTGATTTGGATCGTGTATTGCAAAAACTTAAAAATAGATATGAAGTATGTGAAAGAGGGTGGGAAGATTTAGAATCAGTTTTTGGTAAACTATAATTTTTTTTTTGTAAATATTATAGCATCTGTTATTGTTCGAATAATATTATTTAAATCAACACAATAGAAGAAAATATTATTTTGTCTTAAAAGTGGAGATAGTGTTTATGCAATCAAAAATTAGAATTTATATTTATATATATAATTATAGTTTTCATTGTTCAATATCAAGAAATTGAAGATATAGATTTGTGTTGTAGACATCTGATTGTCTATTTAGTGTTTACTGATTTCTACTCAAAAGAGGTTATCTTGTATCATTTGTAAACTACAAGAATTAAGCCTCGGATAACTTTGTGATATGAAATCGGTCTATTTTCATCTATACTTTTCTTTCCTAATTTGGTGGCAAGTTTTTTATTTGAGCTGTCTCAATCGAAAAAAACTATGACGAGTTTCTTCGAACACTTTTACTGTTTACCAGCTAGTTTTAGTTGTCTAATTTGTGTATTTGTTCACTTGTGTAAATAGAAAACAATCTATCACTATATGTTTGGAAGATTTGTATTATTTAACAGTTATTGTTAATTGTTTAAACTATGCACTTTGTAACATATTAGTAATAATATTTATTTAATCTTTGTAATTTGCAACATATTAGGAATAATATATGGTGCATGTACTCCTAATAATATATTTCAATTAATAATTTTGCAACGAATGAAATTGCTCCAACTCCTTGAAGCTCATGCATTATGGGGAGCTCTCCATAGTTTTGAGTCACTTTTTTCAACCGATTTTGGTACAGAATTAACCACCCTCTCTTTTGTAATGAATACCGAAAACAAGAAAATAGGACAACTGCTATGCATGATCTTCCAGATCTATGTTAGAACACTTGTCATACTTTGTCTCTGATTTTGAATAATGTGCATAATTATTGGATTGGGATAGTTTCATACAAACATTCGTATGTAAACAATAGCAACTATTATAGGCACTATTATGATTCCAAAATAAAGAAGCAAAGGACCATTTTTGCCAAATTTAATAAATCGAGGCTCAACGATCTGGCGCTACCAACGAAGATCAAAGAAAATGGGTATCTCAAGTAATGGGTAGAGAAATAAAAGTTGTTTTTGAATTACAGTAGACCAATTCATATGCATCAAATCCTTTTGTGCCCAAGCCCAACCTACCAAATATTGTGACTGTTCCAAAAGGGCAATGGATAGATTCCATAGTTGTACAAGACTTCATGGATACAATTTTCGATCCCAAACTGTCAAAGAATATGAAGATTTTAAGGGAATGGGATTTTAAGTGGATGCCTAGTAAATCACACAAAAATGATATTGAATCCTTTGGCTTTAGGGTATGGCACACAACAATGGCACAATATTTTGTGTCACTAGTTCATCCATGTCTGAATCTTTTTCATGCAAGTGAAGAGGCTTACGACTTCAACAATCGTGTTGTTCAAGGGTGGAAGCTGGAAGTAGAGGTTATTTCTGAGGCAGTGCACAATATGCTTTGTCTTCCATCTGATCCAAGTGCAGAGTTGTGCATAATAGAAACTTTGCAAGAAACATGCGATATCTACAGGGATAAATCTATTTGTTAAAGTCTATTATTATAGATAATTTCTTGCTAGTGAGACAATTATCGATTCCTTTGGAAAGTTTGAAGTATGATAACCTCAAGGATGCATGTTCTATGCTTGCTTTCTTCTTTAGGAAAGAATCTGTTGTACAGGTTCATGATTTCTAGCTAGAAGCTATCTTACAGCTGAGAACAATGCTAAAACAAAAGCAATACATAATGGATTTAGCACATGCAATATTCGACAATATGCATTTTCAGCTAATGAACTTTGCAGCCACCACTATATTTAAATACACTTCTTTTCTTTTGCATCTTATGTTGTACCAAAATATTAAATTCTTCTCCCAATATTTTAAGATTAATATGGTGGACATGTCTATATATCCACACATATTGATTTTGGTATCTACCTAGATGCATATTTTGTTAGTGACATAGGACTATTATGAATTTTTGGACTACTTTCTTTTCCCAGCATTGATAGGTCTTAAAAAAGAGGATGTTAGATTTAGGTTAACATAGAGACATCGTCACTGGCTTGGAAACTACAAGATCAAGTATGACTGGTTCTTTGGGCCCAATTTTACTTTCATTCACTTCAACGGATTCAAAGACAAGCCATTTTGACTTCTGCAAATGTTTTCAGATTAGATTCTAGCTTTGGAAATAGCTTGCCAATTAGATGCAGTGGACTTGATTTTTGGATCCGGAAAGAAGAAGAAATCAATATATGGTCCAGGGTTCTCAAGAGGGGTAGTCAGTACTTAAAAGATCATGTCAGCAACTATCAATATTCAAGTTGGCATAGTTAGGACTGGACATGATAAATGATTAGTGGTGTTATGATCCAGATGGTAAGATGGCTACTCTTAAGACTATTTCTTCAATGGTACATGAGTTTTGGTCATTTCTCGAGGAACGAAAAAAATTGTTGATTGTTGACAATCTTGCTATTTACATTGACTTGTCCACAATCGGTAATAGTCATCCGTGGGTGTGGATGTATTTCTACAAGCTGATTCAAGCTTTTGATCCTTCAAGGAAAATAGGAAAAAGTCTATGGAGATAGCTCATTGAACAAGATTGGACCAACGCAAAAATAAAATCTTTTTGGAAACATAGACAAGAGATTTGTAAAATGGAAATAAATCTTGACAACGTGGAGAGAGATGAAGAATGGGAAAGATTGTGAGATGAGAAACACATTAAAGAAATAGTCATATAGGAAGAAGAAGGAGAAGAGGTTGAAGAAGATGCAACAACAATAGAAGAAGAAGAATATTTTTACTATAGAGAAGATGATACGAATGCCCAAATAATCGAGGCCAACAACTAGATATCATTGTGTGGTTCACCCTCTGAGCCAGAGAATTAGAAAATAAAAGTAATGGATAAAGGGTTAGAATATGAAAGAGAACAAAAAGATGTAGTAGAGAAAATCACATCACAACTACTTCCTACTATCCCAAAAGAGAGAAAATTTTGTTGATGGTATTGCATCTAAATAGTCTTCTTTGGTCACTTGTTCGATTGTTGTAATTGTAGAGTCTTCCAATAATAATGTGTTCTCAACACTACCACCTATAGCAGTGTCATCTTCAATGATGTTTCCACAATCTTTGGGTATTTCCATGTGTGCCTTACCTCCTTTCTCACCATCCACCTTACCAATCCATTCATCCATGCTCATGGGAGTAGTTTTGATTGGTTCAGAGCAACAAGCAACTATTCATTTGGATATTTCCATGCGTGCCTTACCTCCTTTCTCACCATCCACCTTACCAATCCATTCATCCATGCTCATGGGAGTAGTTTTGATTGGTTCAGAGCAACAAGCAACTATTCATAAAAGGATAGAGGGAAAGTAGGGAAGACCATGGTGATACCTCATATGAGATCCTTTTTTGACCCCAGCCAATATTATTTAATGATTACACATATGAATCCTAGAATGATTAAACTACAAGAACAAATGGAGCTAGAAGATTATAATGTTCATGAAGTAGGCCTCAATCTTGTTGGAATTTATTTCTTGTCCCTAAGCTTGTCATTGCTTCACCTACCTATCAGGAGCTGTTTTCTCCTTTGCCAATTTTGGGATCTTCATCCCTGCAACTCCTGACTGTTCAGAATTGAATGAGGTAGGAATTTTTGAATTCCCAATTAATGTTGGTAGGTAAATTCGAATTTGAGAGGGAATGTTGTTTGAGAGACAAAAAGGATGAAAGAAAATTGCTTTTTCAGTTAGAAAGTTTGAGAATAGAGAAGAATTCAGTTTTTTGCAGTAGCAAGAGATTGGCAGAAAGAAGAAAAGTTGCAGCAACAATAGAGAACATTTTGTGCAAGGAGTTTATGATAGCTCCGGATTGCTCAGAGTTATTGCAGAGTATTTGCAGTGAGCAGCTAAGTGCATCTAATCACTGTGATTTTTCCAGGAACAACAAATAGTTCCAGTCAAGTTGTAATAGTGAGCTCTAAGTAGCTCCTGATTATTTATGATCTGGTTGAGCAGTCTTTGATAGCTCCTAGAAATTTGTAATAAGTATTTCTTCACTCTATTTGAAGTTTTATGCTTTATGTTTTGTCATTTCTAGTCAGTTAATAGAAGAAAATATTACATGTCTCCTCTTGCTTGTTATTCTGTATTTTGAGATTTGGGTATTTCCAGCTTGACTAGAAATCAGAGCAGCAACTCTGTGTTTTTTTTGCATTTAAAAATCTCTACATGGTATCAGAGCTTGCTGTATTTTGATAGTAAGAAATCTCTGATTTCTTGACATGGTATCAGAGCCATAGGCCCCATTTCCTTGTGAGTTAGGGCAGTTATTTTGTTTGGGTATTTAAGTTTTTTCTATAGGAGACATGGTTGAAGATGAAGCAAAGAGTTGGCAGTAGCCACCATCCTTTAATGGACAGAAAAATGATGTTTGGGCCAAGATGATGAAGACCATTATGGTTGCAAATGATTTGTGGGATTTTCTCATAAATGGGTTCGTGGATATCAGTGACCCAACTACATCTGCAGCTCTCACAAATAACCAGAAGACCTAGTTGAAGGAGCAAAGAAAGAAGGATGCCAAGGCATTGAGTTTGATTGAAGTAGCCTTGATAGAGGCCATTTTTCCTAGAATAGCAACAATTGAGTATGCAAAGGAGGCTTGGGAAATCCTCCAAACCGGCTACAAAGGGATTGAAAAAGTTAGATCTGTGAAGCTCCAGATTCTTTAAAGAGATTTCGAGATCATTTAAATGAAGGAAAGTGAGACCATCTCTGAGTTTCACACAAGGTTCTCAAGCTTGTTAAATTAGCTGAGAACGAATGGAGAAATGATGGAGGAGCTGAAGATTGTTGAAAAAATTCTCAGGTGTCTACCCATGAGGTATGATGCACTCGTCATTTCTATTGAAGAGACAAAGGACCTCTCTAATTTGACAATGGATGAGTTGATGGGTTCTCTTCAAACCCATGAGCAGTTCCTACATAGGTCTACCACTTCTTCCCAAGAGAAAGCTTTCAAATGTTAGTCGAATGCAAGAGGTAGGGGGAGAGGTAGAAATGGCTCCCAAAGAGGTAGAGTCAGATCTAGACAAGGAATTGTTGGAGGAGAAAGCTTAGGACGAGCAAGCAACCAAGAAGGAGCGAGCAACTCTCAAAAAACCTCCCAAAGAGGCATGAAGAAAAGAAGTTCAAGTGGGAGAAATGACAAGAGCAACGTGGAGTGCTACTACTGTCATAAGTTTGGCCATTATGTGAGTCAATGCTTGAAAAAACACGGTAATCAATAAAAATAGAATGAAAATGTTGTTGATTCAAATGTGGCTGAAGGCAATCAGTCCACGTCCTTCATCATGTGCAACATTGGTGAAGAAGGAAGCCCCGAAGTCTAGTATTTGGACAACGGTTGTAGCAACCACATGAGTGGTAATGAAATTTTATTTTCTTTCATTGATAAAAATGTTAAGTCTGAAATAAGAATGGGGAACAATGGAATAGTTCCAGCTAAAGGCAAAGGATCTATAATGATCCAAACCAAGCAAGGATACAAAGTGTTGATGGAGAAGGGCCAATGCATCATTTATGACAAGAATGAGAGGATGAAAGTGTTTGTAGCAGTTGCAATGACAAAGAATCGGATGTTTCTGTTGAATATTGAGACATGCTTCTCATCTCAGTCCATTGCAACACCTCTCATGGATGGAAAATGTATAATAGTACAACAAGAAGCTCTCAAGAGCACCATTCAAGACCCCTCTGAGCTATGTCATCTAAGGTATGGACACTTAGGCTATGCTGGTTTGAGTCTTTTGTCCAAGAGAAAAATGATTGATGGTTTTCCAAGTATAGTAGAGCCTAATGTTAGGTGTGAGGCTTGCATTTTGGGCAAGCAACATAGGCAGCCCTTTAAATCGGGGAACTCTACAAGGGCAAGGGCACCATTGGAGTTGGTGCGCATGGATTTGGTAGGCCCTATGCAAATCACGTCTATTGGTAACAATAAATTTTTTATGACCTTTATTGATGATTTCAGCCATAGGACATGGGTTTTTTTTGCAGCATAAGTTTGATGCATTTAATAAGTTTTTATTGTTTAAGGCCCAGGCTGAAAAAGAGAGTGGACACTTCATTAAGGTCCTAAGGTCAGATCATGGAGGAGAGTATACCTCCAATCAATTTGAGAATTTTTGTAGGGAAAATGGAGTGGCTGAAAGGAAGAATAGGACCATCACGGAGATCACAAGGAGCATGATGAAAGCAAAGGGACTCCCGACTGAATATTGGGGAGAGGCTGTAGAAAGAACTATTTATTTGATTAATAGAAGTCCAACAAAGGCGGTCCGTGATAAAGTTCCTCAAGAGGCATGGAAAAAACGTAGATGGACGGTTGAGCACTTAAGAGTGTTCGGTTGTGTGGCTTATGTTCACGTGCCCAAAGAAAAGAGGCAAAAATTGGATGACAAGGGTGAGAAATGCATCTTCACGGGTTATTATGCAGAGTCAAAAGCCTACAGGCTATATAACCTAGTCAACAAAAATATTGTTATCAACAGAGATGTGGAGTTTTTAGAAGATTAGTCATGGGATGGAAAAATCGCTCTCGATTGTTCCTTATGTTGAAGAAAAAGGAACAAGAAGTACAAAAATGATGATTTAGTGGAGCCAGCAGTCACTCCTGACAGCTCTGGACGAACTCCTAAAATTTTTGGAAACCGCTCCCGATCGGTCCTGATCAGTCCTGATCAAAACAGACATAAAGGCAAGCAACCACAGTCAGCCAGAGAATGGATCGCAGAGAGCTCTCGATTTCTCTGGATTGCTCCCGATCGCTCCGGAACTAGCCTGTTTAGCAGAACAACAACAACAATGAAATTTTAGACCCCACTCTCACCTCCCTAATGCCAAGAAAGACCAAGAGTCTAAGGGAGATCTGCCAAGATGATAGGTATGATGAAGAATTTGATGAGAACATGAATTTTGCATTATTTTCTCATAGTGATCCAATTTATTTTGAAGAAGTTGTGAAAGAGGATAAATGGTGTGAGGTGATGCATGAGGAGATAGATGCAATAGAGAGAAACAACACATGGAAGCTAACTGATTTTCCTCCAACCGAGCAAGTTATTGGGGTGAAATGGGTCTACAAGACCAAGTGCAATGCCGAAGGAAGGATAGAGAGGCACAAGGCACATTTGGTGGTCAAGGGGTACAAACAAAAGTTTGGGAAAGATTATGATGAGACATATTCCCTTGTTGCAAGGATGGAGATCATGCGGGCAGTCATAGCTATTGCAGCCCAACACAAATTGAAGGTGTTTCAAATGGACGTGAAGTCTGCCTTCCTTAATGGATTGTTGAAAGAGGAAGTTTAGGTGGAGAAGCCATTTGGATATGAAGTTCCAGGTGAAGAACATAAGGTGTATAGGCTGAAGAAGGCTCTATATGGGCTGAAGCAAGCTCCACGGGCATGGTATAACATGATTGACTCATATTAAATGAGCAATGGCTTTAGCAAAAGTGATGGTGAGCCCACTCTCTACATCAAGGCAACAAATGGTAATATTTTGATTGTTGTCTTGTATGTAGATGATCTTGTTTTTATTGGGGATGATGATTTCCTCATTATTTATTTTAAAGAGGTCATGAAGAGAGAGTTTGAAATGATAGATTTATATCTCTTGAGTTATTTTCTAGGCATAAAAGTAAAACAAACACATGATTGTATTTTTATCTCTCAAGATAGATATAAAAATGAGATCTTGAAGAGATTTAGAATGCTTGGAAGCAAGCTAGCCCCAACACCAACATCCATAGGTCTAAATTTGAGCAAGGAAGATTGCAATAGTAATGTGGATCCAACCATGTATAAAAGTTTGGTTGGAAAGTTGATGTATTTGACAACAACTAGGTCGGATATAATGCATGGAGTGAGTCTCATTTCTAGATTCATGGAGACTCCAAGAGAAAACCATTAGTAAGTGGGTAAGAGGATCCTGAGGTACGTGAATGGCACCAAAGGATATGGCATGTTGTACACAACAACAAAAGAGTATGGGCTGGTTGGTTACACTAACAGTGATTAGGCAGGAATTTTGGATGATAGGAAGAGCACATCAGGCTATGTGTTTCATTTGTGTTTAGGTGCTATCTCATGGGCTTCCAAGAAGCATCCTATTGTTCCCCTATCAATAGCTGAAGCTGAGTATATAGCAACAAATGCAGTAGCATGTCAGGCCATTTGGTTGAGAAGAATCTTTGTTGATTTGAGAGAAGAACAAGATGATGGATTAGTGATCTTTTGTGACAATGTTTCATTGATAGCCTTCATGAAAAATCATGTGTTTCATGGAAGAAGAAAGCACATTGAAATCAGGTATCATTTCATTCGTAAATTAGTTGAAAATGGTGAAATAAAAAATGATCTTTTACAAGTCTGAGTAGTAGCTAGCAGACATATTCACCAAGCCTTTGAGCAAGGATAGTTTTGAGTGCCTAAGAAGTAGATTGGGCGTAGTTGATTTGGATCATGATTGATCCTTTTTTGCTGGATCGGGACAAAGGGGGAAAGCTGGAATTTATTTCTTCTCCCTGATCTTGTCGTTGCTTCACCTACCTATCAGGAGCTATTTTCTCCTTTGCCATTTTTGGGATCTTCATCCATGCAGCTCCTGACTGCTCAAAATTGAATGAGGTGGGAATTTTTCAATTCCCAATTAATGTTGGTAGATAAATTCAAATTTGAGAGGGAATGTTTTTTGAGAGACAAAAAGGATGAAGGCAGATTGTTCTATTAGTTAGAAAGTTGGAGAATAGAGAAGAAGTCAGTTTTTTGTAGTAGCAAGAGATTGGCAGAAAGAAGAAAAGTTGCAACAACAATAGAGAACATTTTGTGCAAGGAGTTTCTGATAGCTCCAGATTGCTCAGAGTGTTTGTAGAGTGTTTGCAGTGAGCAGTTGATTGCTCTTGATCACTCTGAGTTTTCCAAGAACAACAAATAGTTTGAGTCGAGTCAAGTAACAGTGAGCTCTAAGTAGCTCTTGATTGTTTATGATCTAGTTGAGCAATCTTTAATAGCTCCCAGAAATTTGTAATAGGTAGTTCTTCAGTTTGTTTGAAGTTTTATGATTTATGTTTTGTCATTTCCAGTCAGTTAATAGAAGATAATATTGCATGTCTCCTCTTGTTTATTATTTCGCATTTTGAGATTTGGGTATTTCCAGCTTGACTGGAAATCAGAGTAGCAACTCTATGTTTTGTTTTGCATTTAAAAATATCTACATGTGGTATCAGAGCTTGTTGTATTTTGACAGTAAGAAATCTCTTATTTCTTGACAAATCTTAGTGAAGCAAGACCCTAGGACAAGGTTGAGCTAATTAAATAAATGTAAAAATCTGTTACAACAAATAATCTCAAAATCACTCAACATGTTAACAAGAAGGAAGAAGAGCTTGATTGTGTAAAAAATATAATAGAGTGATTAAGTGCAAAGGAAAAATTGAGGGAAACTGAATTGGGAAAACTAAAGAGGTGGCTGGAAAGCTATTTTAGTAAAGAAGCATTTAGACAAGAGACAAAACAAAAAATGAGGCTAGAGACACAACTCTTCGAGCTAACAACGAAAGTTAAGAATACGCAATGGAAAATCCAGCTAGACATTGATACTAGAGATCAACAAATCCTAAAATTGGAAGAAGAATTGGTTCACAAATCGTGAGCTAGAATATTCTTGCTATTTTCTATTAGTTATATGTCTCTTGTTGGGAACAAATAAAAAATGTATCTTCTAATCTGAAGTTGGTGCTCTAATTTATTGTGGATATGGAAGAACTAAACAACAAGGTGCCTTAGACTATGGATCAGGTCTTGGCTTCTGTACTGCCAAAGGTACCAACCTCAAAATTGCTACTACAAAAACTTTATACCTTAGCAATGACAAGCTTCAAGAGGTAGGTATAAATGAAAAAAGACAAACAACTATTAATATTAGTCAACTATTGAGCTTCAAGAAAGTTGTATCCAAATGCAAGGACCATTTGGTTGATTTGCAAAAACTTGTACATAGCACAAGAAAATACATTGAGCAGCTTGTAAAATCGGGCCTCTCGTCCCTGTCCATTGCAAATAAGACGGTTTTCCTTGATAACCAATTCAAAGAGCTTATAGTGCACAAACAACATGATTATGTTGTGTTTAGATGTATGAGTGAATTGGATAGTGTGTTGGAATTCAAACATATACTCAGACCAGTTACTCAATTAGAGTGTGAGATGCAAAGTATGGTCCAAAAACTAGATAATTCATAGAATTATCTAATTAGACAGTGTAGTTTACAGATTAAAAAACAAAGCCATTGCTTTATGAAGACAAATGGATATTTTTGCAATGTGCTCTTGACAAGATGTAATTTTGAAGTATTCACAGCTTATGGATTTTTCTTTCCTATTTAGGTATCTATATCATATTTCTCTGTTCTGTGGTATCTTTTTCTTTACTAAAAACATTTATCTTTTTCAAGTCTTTCCCACTTTTTTGTTTTGCAATGTTGCCAGATAAGGCTTGTGTTGGTGTTTTTTCTAGCTAGGCTTTGAAACTCTCTAAGAGGTAGCCAACCTCCATATTCAAGAACCACAAAGACTAGTGGTCAACTGACAAGATTCAGGCAAAGACTGACATCTCCTACACTTTTGGCTCAGCAGGACCAAGGTGGGTAAACCTATACAATTCCCAAAACTTAAATGCAACTATATACTAACATTGTTTTTTATAGCAGATAATTCCCAATAAAGAAACTAAGGAAAAAATCAATAACCTCAAATTTGGATACATTCTCAGTAACTCAACACTCACTCAACAATTGGGAAGCAGAACACTAAACCACACCGTAACATTAAGAATAATTTTGCATTTATAAAATGTTTCTGAGATGCATAAAACAAAATAATAGATCAGTGCCAATTCTGGGCCATGGAGTCAAACACATAAAATGAATTCATCAGAAAATAGACTTCAACTAATGGATTTAAATTGCTAATGCTTTGCATCAACTGTTAGTGTCTTGCACCAACAATCCCTCTTTTATTATCAATCAAATTCTCCTTATCAAATCCAACCTACACATTTGGAATCCTTGTTATCTGCTCAAAGTATTTAACCATTTCTTTGAAATAGACCCACAAAAAAATAACACAATCTCATGAAATTTGACATGACAAACCCAAAAACACTTGCTATTATTGAATTCATATGATTTAACTACACAAGTATGGAGACAATCTGAATATATTCATGAATGTGCAAACACCTTCATGATTTTATTTGCATAAACTAGTTGTATTTGCTCATGAAATCAAAAATTACAACTTACAGACTCAAGAAATGACTTAGAATTTACAAATCTCTATCTACCCAACCCAATACCAAAAAAATCAGAACCCTTTACAATGAGAGAAAAAGAGAAGATATAGAAGTAAGAAGAAACAAAAGAAGCCCTCAAAAGCATCCACAGTTGACAACTAGCAGCTTCATCCTCCATTGAGCAGCAACAAGAAGCTGAAAATATCTGGAACAACTTCCCTCTTCTGTCATCATTTGCAGCAACAAACTCATTCTCTCAAAACTGCCTTTGCTCATCTTTGTTTTAAAACAGAAAATTTTCCCATGTGGAGAACCTCCAATTTTACCCTGCTGTGTAAAAATGCCTCTTGCCCATGAAAATTCCTTTTTTCTTCTCTTGTTGTAGCAATATTTTATTTCACCTCCAACTATTAAAGTTTTATTAACTTTAATATTTAGGCTCTCACATCATTTTAATTTCCCAACAATAATAATTTTAGTGAATATTTAATTCACTTTCTCAAATTATTCTCCTGTGCAGTTTCACGCATATTCTATCTCCAATAGATAAAAATTCTTCATTTAAAATATTCTGGGTATTTTACCTCAGTGAAACAAATATTCTACCCAAATATTTCATCTCATCCAATATTTAAAATAATTTCACATACAATTCTTGTGCACTTTACTTTCACCTTTAAAATATTTCACCTTTTTGTTTTTACAAAGAAAACCTAATTGATTTTAAGTATTTTGATTCAATCAAAATAATATGCCATTTTAAATTTTATTGGGATGAAAGCTTCCCTTAGTATTCCCATCCCATTCCTTTTAATTCTCTCGGGCCCACATATCTCTATTTTGTTCGGACAATACCTAGCAACATGTGATCTTAAATGTTTTTCTTTTCAAACAGGAGGCTTTTCAAAAATTTGAACTGACGTGACAAAACCTTACCCCATGCATTCAATCACTCCCAAGCCCACAAGTCGCATGGTGAAATCTTGCCAACCTCGCATGACTTTTGATGATGTCATCCTTTTCTTGTGAGGTTGGCGATCAAGGGTCCAGATATGCCCACGGTGCTAGCTTCATCATGGTTGTTGATTTTTGTTGCCTCTTCGAGTCCTGCCCTAACTCCTCTTTCTTGGTAATTCATTTCCCGTGCTCTGCAAACAACTCGACACTCATGGTGGCCACCATTTACTTCTGCAATTTTACAATGAATCCACATTGTGCGTAGCCTTTCTCTTCAAATTACGACCCCTCTATTGTATTTGCTTGAAGAGTTCAAGATCCTTTTCAATAAACCAATTTTGCGTTAATGTTGTGAATGACACTTGGTGAAATTATTTTTATCTGAGAACCTTTTAGAAGTTTGTATGCCTTGTCCATTGGGTTGCTCCATTCGTAGTACATCCTCCTAGTTTGTGCGAAGCATTTCAATAGAATCCCTCTTTCCTCAATGCTTGTGGATACCCATAGCCTATTCCAATGATGCCAGGTTTCTAAAGAATTTTCAACATATATTTTTTGTGCATACGTAGCAACCCTGGCACATTTGATATATTCATCGGCCTCCATTGGTGCTCATGCTCAGTGAGATCTCACCAAGCTCGTACCATGGCTTACAAAGTAAAAATAGATGGCCTTGACTACGAGATTTACAAGGAACCAAAGCCACAATAACTTTTGCACGAGGGTATAAACATGATAATATTACACATGTTGGTTGTTTTAAGAGCATGCATCCACATTCATATGACAACCCTCCAACCCTGCGCATAACTAGAATTCTTTTATCAGAATGTGCCCTATACAATTGCAATACTAGATTTTATCCATTATGTCAATCTAGGTAGCCAAAGGTGTTTAATTTTATCATCTCTTGAACAACTACACCATCATTTAAGGCACCCTTATCCATATCAAATGCCATTGCATTTTACCAGTAGAAGCTTCTAGCTAGTTACAGAGTCTGAACAATATTGCCTCATATACAAAATTTGTCCCATCAGTGTTATGTAACTGATCAAACAACTCAGCAAGATTAAACAGAGTTGTGAATTTAATTAGGATGAGTAAAGTGCAACACCTCCATTCAAATCAATCGAAGAACTTCATTCAGCCAGACATAGGGAAATGTTCATTCCTGAGATGGCATTGCTCTTAGGCATTTGATCAAAAGTCTTGCCATATGTCCATGTTTCCACATTTCACTTAGCACATTCAATCAGAGCATTCACAATTATACAATGAATCCTCCATCCTACATGTTTTGACAAATGTCCACAACAACAAAAGCAATCATACTAGTGTAAAGCATGTTGGGCCCCATGTGGCCTGACTATTTTTTTTTTCATTTTTAAACAACTTTCCCCCCCGAATTGGTCTGGGACAACTTCTGAGTGCATTTGAAGTGAAAACACGAACTGGGTCTGCATTAAATATGTTTTGTTCCTTTTGCAGAATGGTGAAAACTGGTCAAGTTGCCTCAAGAATCAATATGGGAAACTGATCAAATGACCCCTTGGAGTCACAAAAACCTGCAGACATGTAGACATTGGACCTGAGAATACAGTGCAACAAATGACTTAGAGAAATCAATCACGAGGCAAAAGTTATTAAATTTTGAAGTTGCTTACTCGAACTTCCTGCAACAAGCAACTGTTTTGAACCAATTGAAACTGACCCAATTGTCATTTTGCGAAAATAGCAAATCAACCCCTAGTGAGCTGCCACTAGACATAGTGGATCATTTAGGTACCTTGATCATGTGTGTAAGAGGGCTCTTCTTGAATCATATCCCATCAAAATATATTGACACTCAAAGTCGGCCTCTCAGAAAGGTTTCTAAAAATGCAGGTGCAAAACAGGAGAAACTGCATTTGGTTTTGACTTATTAAAAATAGCAAATGAGGCCGTGAAGCTCTGAAAACTAACATGTGAGCTCATCTTGGTATGGAGAATGCAGAACAACATTATTTATGGCATGATGATCAACCAATTGCAAAATGAAAGCTCAAATAGGAGGCTACCTTGAAAAATTGAAAGTTTGCAAACAACTGAAAAGTGCCAAAACCCTCCAGCTTCACTTTTTGAAACCCTGACAAAACTTATCATGGGAAGCTGAAAATTGACATGCATGATAACATATGTAAATTGAATATGTCCACCAAGGGGTTTTGCATAAAAATCATTTGGCTCCAAAATATGACCCTCCAAAGAGGGTCACTCAGGGCAATTTCATCAGGTGCACTTCTAAAAGTGCAGAGGCAAAATTTTTGAAATGGGCACCTCAAATTTGAAAAATTTAAGAGTTCCATCAGTGGCTCTGACTGGGGATGTATGCCCCTTGTGGTCATAGCAAGATTCCAGATCTCTGGAGAGTAGACCAAAAACTAAGTTCGTCAGGTGCTCTCAAACTACTCCTTTATTCAACCTTCTTTTCAACTTCATCTGGTGACCCCGGGCCACCAAATGAAAAATGGGAATCAAAATTTACCTCTATCGAACATAATTATGTAAAAAGAGCTAATCTCCCTCAATCTATCCTTGTCTCTATCATACTATAATAACATAGGTAACCTTCTTCTTACAAGCAAAAAAATGTGATGATCATTGAAATTTGCCTGATTACAAACACTGTCATTGACATTTCTCACAACTTTTCTGAACATACCACTGCCAGTATAATCTCTGTCATTCTTCATTGAATAATCAATCATAAATTGTAAGCTTTCATCATCACATGACACATATGTGTTATATTCATCATATGAAATATGTTCATATTAGAAATAGCATTTCTTGTTATTCATCTCATTGCCATGCTCCATAAAAATACCTTCCGGTTGAAGTGGAAACTGAAAATATTCAAACTCCTCCAAGTAGTCGGCATCATGATATTCAACCTGACCTATAACACCTATTTCAAATGTAAAACAGTCATAGGAAATTCCCTCGAGGAGTTCATCAAGGTGTTCCTTTGCTTGCTTAAGACTACATTCCAACCATGTGTGAAATGCATCATTGGAACTCTCAACAAAGAGTGGGTTATCTCTGCACCAATAAGTGTCTTCATTCCTCATCTCTAGTGAAGATGGAGGCTCGTCAAACAATGGATTTTCCACTATATTTATTTTTGACATAAGAGCCTCAACCTCCTCAACATGAAGGTCCAAATCCTCTAAGTCATCATTGTACTCAAAATCGCTGTAATCACTAGAAGAGCAAATAGACATATTTTCAACTCCATTCCCGTCCTTAGATTGTTCAATACACACATCTGAAACTTCTGCCATGTCCACATAATATGAAATATCATAGTCAGAAATCTCTTCAAGCTCTATAGAAATATTACCCAAAAATGGTGCCATCCTATTACTCAAATCTTCATCATAATACATAATCTGATCACCTAAGAGTGAAACCATGTCCTCCACATCTTGCATGCTAATGTTATCCTCATCTGATATAAAAAAATTCAAGTCTACTTCATTCACACTAGTATGACCAACATAATAGCAATCAACATGAGGAATAGTCACAACTTGGGACAAGTCTTCTTCACTCACATCATCATCCTTTTCATACATAACTAACATTCTCATCTCTGCTTCATATAAACAATCATGGACAACAAAAACATAAGCAGTTTCATCGACATCTTCACCATTCCCATCACTATGTTCATGATCAGCAAATTGAACATACACATGATTATCTCCATATTCTTTATCAATCACTGAATTGACATGCTCCATTGATGTCAAACTTGAACTACATTCCAAGTTTGTCTCAAGTGCAAATGGATCATCCACTTGTGGACAAGTGATTTTGTGAGCATTCATGTCATTGCATTCTTCATGTGAAGAAAGTATCTCTATATCATCCTTATGAGAGCATTCATAATCATCAGAAGAGAAATCAGTTTGGCTTTCACCATCATCCTCATCACAAAAAGACTTATCACCACACAGACCATGCTCAAATCCTTCCGAGTGAGCGCTTGAACTTTCATCTTCAATGTCTTGTTCACTAACTTGAGAAGAAATGTCATCAACAATTGTATTATCTTCACTGACCGAAACATGACATGGAATGATGTCTTTCATCTCTTCTATTTCTTCATCATTCAAGGTATTACAAGAAAAAAAATCATGCATAACTATTTCCTCATCATACCATGTATCTTCATCTTTATTGTTGCTGCAAGGATCTGCACATGTGTTGATTGTGAGCTGATTACAATTAGTATCTTCATCCATACAATATGAATCTTCATTTTTTGATGTACACCTTTCAACATGGAGTTCATTAGGATCTACATATTGTGATGATGGAGAAATCAGAGCAGCAACATTAGCCTTATTTTGACAAGCACTTCTATTATCTGGTCCATGAGGTCTATTTGCATGAGAGGTGTTAGGATGATCAACACTCACAACCCTATGTCCCCTCATTCTTGAATACCTCAATTTTTTCTCAATATCAAAAGCCATTTGATATGCTTGGTGTAGGGTTGTAGGCTCTTTATCTCTTAATAGATAACTCATTTTCTTGTCAAATTCTCCCAAGTACATGACCAAACATTCAACATCATTTGGTCTTATGTATTTAGGATTCTCTCTAATGATCTTTGAAAACCTGAGATTAAAAAATGGGACTAACTCATCTTTTCCTTTCTCCATGTTCATGAAATTTTTCCTTATCAAAATAGGGTTAATCCTCTCTCAAAACTGCTCCATGAACACTGCCTTAAACTCTTGCCATGAATGAATGGAGGAATCTGGTAAATAAGAGAACCAATCTCATGCATCTTTTCTCAGAGACTGAACAAATAGTCTCATGATCAATTTCATAATCATCCATCACATTACTGAACTCTTGCAAATGTTTATTTGCTGATTCAACCTTATCACCAATGAACCTTGGTAACTTATTTCTAACTTTAGCTGGAATATCATTTGGGTAACCATTAATGCCACTGAAATTGATAGCGCTATATCTTCAAGTGATGAAACTTCTTTGACAATCTGGCTGGGACTGATCACAAACCATGGTTGCACCTAGAACCATACTAGGATACATATATTGAAGCATTTTGACATGCCTCTTTCAAATTTCACATATCAACCCTACAGCTGATCATTCATTGCCCTATTTCTAGTTTGCATCATGATCTCAAGGTACCATAATACATAATTCAAATGTATCCAAGCCTAAGATCTACTTAGTGGGCAAATTTAGAAACAAGCATACTTCTCCAACATAACACATAAGCTACAAATTACAATTCAGAAGTATGCAAACTAAATATTAATGTTCTTTCCCTTTCTTAGTGTTAATCACTCAATAGGGAACCAAAGTTTTTCCTAAGATGTTAAAATATGGTTTTCATACAGAAATTGCTTGGAAATCCAAAGTGAAGAATACCTAGAAATGTTGCAGCTGCTACAAATTGTCTTCCTGACTGGAAATAATGTAGATCTAGAAATTTCTTCAAATCTTCAATAGGTTCTATTAACAGATTCGCCACCTCTTCAAATAGGACTGAACTTCAAGCAGTATGAAGTTCTTTCACATGTAAACTTCTTTCTGAGTTCTTTCCACTAGCAAAGCACCACAAATCATGGAATATTCACATTCACTGCAACAAATCTTCCTCCAGGTTTGAAATCATTCAGTACTTGAACTAAATTCAGAATGGCAAATCATTTGACTTTATGTAATGACTCTTAAGGCTAGATTCTACAATCACAATTTTCACAAATTCTCCCTAGCGGAGTCGCCATTCTATTGGTGTTTTTTCCAACTAGGCTTTGAAACTCTCTAAGAAGTAGCCAACCTCCATATTCAAGAACCACAAAGGCTAGTGGCCAACTGACAAGATTCAGTCAAAGACTGACATCTCCTACACTTTTGGATTTGCAGGACCAAGGTGGGTAAACCTATACAATGCCCAAAACTTAAATGCAACTATATACTGACATTACTTTTTATAGCAGATAATTCCCAAAAATGAAACTAAGGAAAGCATCAATGACCTCAAATTTGGATACATTCTCAGTAACTCAACACTCACTCAAAAATTGGGAAGCAAAACACTAAACCACATAGTAAGATTAAGAATAATTTTGCATTTATAAAATGTTTCTGAGATGCATAAAACTGAATAATAGATCAGTGCCAATTCTGTGTCATGGAGTCAAACACATAAAATGAATTCATCAGCAAACAAACTTCAACTAGTGGATTTAAATTGCTAATGCTTTGCATCAGCTGTTGGTGTCTTGCACCAACAATCCCTCTCTTATTATCAATCAAATTCTCCTTATCAAATCCAACCTGCACACTTGAAATCCTTGTTATCTGCTCAAAGTATTTAACCATTTCTTTAAAATAGACCCACAAACAAATAACACAATCTCATAAAATTTGAGATGACAAACCCAAAAAAACTTGGTATTATTGAATTCATATGATTTAACTGCACAAGTATGGAGATAATCTGAAGATATTCATGAATGTGCAAACACCTTCATGATTTTATTTGCATAAACTAGCTGTATTTTCTCATGAAATCAAAAATTACAACTTACAGACTCAAGAAATGACTCAGAATTTAAAAATCTCTATCTACCCAACCCAATATCAAAAAACTCAGAACCCTAAGTTACAATGAGAGAAAAAAAGAAGATATAGAAGGAAGAAGAAACATAAGAAGCCCTAAAAAGCATCCACAGTTGACAACTGGCAACTTCATCCTCCGTTGAGCAGCAACAAGAAGCTGAAAATTATCTGGAACAACTTCTCTCTTCTCTCATCATTTGCAGCAACAAACTCATTCTCTCAAAACTGCCTTTGCTCATCTTTGTTTTGAAAATAAAAATCTGCCCATGTGGAGAATCTCCAATTTTACCTTGCTGTGTAAAAATGCCTCTTGCCCATGAAAATTATGGTTTTGTTCTCTTGTTGTAGCAATATTTTATTTCACCTCAAAATATTAAAGTTTTATTAACTTTAATATTTAGGCTCTCACATCATTTTAATTTCCCAACAATAAGAATTTTAGTGAATATTTAATTCACTTTCTTAGGTTATTCTCCTGTGCAGTTTCACACGTATTTTATCTCCAACAGATAGAAATTCTTCATTTAAAATATTTTGGGCATTTTACCTCAGTGAAACAAATATTCTCCCCAAATATTTCATCTCATCCCATATTTAAAATAATTTCACATACAATTCTTGTGCACTTTACTCTCACCTTTAAAATATTTCACCTTATTGTTTTTACAAAGAAAACCTATTTGATTTTAAATGTTTTGCTTCAATCAAAATATGATGGCATTTTAACTTTTATCGGGATCTTTTTTAAAAAAGATGAAAGCTTCCCTTAGTATTTCCATCTCGTGGCTTTTAATTCTCCCAGGCCCACATATCTCTATTTTGTTTGGGCAATACCCAGCAACATGTGATCTTAAATGTTTTTCTTTTCAAATGGGAGGCTTTTCAAAAATTTGAACCGAGGCGACAAAACCTTACCTCGTGCATTCAATCCCTCCCAGGCCCCCCATCCACATGGCAAAATCTCTCCAACCTCGCATGACTTTTGATGACATCATCCTTTTCTTGTGAGGTTGGCGATCAAGGGTCCAGATGTGCCCACGGTGCTAGCTTCATCATGGCTGTTGATTTTTGTTGCCTCTTCCAGTTGTTGCCCTAATTCCTCTTTCTTGGTAATTCATTTCTCGTGCTCTACAAACAACTCGACACTCATGGCGGCCACCATTTACTTCTACAATTTTAAACATGCATTTGCTCAAAAAATTTTGAGTCATTTCAACGAATCCACATTGTGCGTAGCCTTTCTCTTCTTCAAATTACGACCCCTGTATTGTATTTTCTTGAAGAGTTCAAGATCCTTTTCAATAAACCAATTTTGCGTTAATGTTGCAAATGACACTTGGTGAAATTATTTTTATCTGAGAACCTTTTATAATTTTGTATGCCTTGTCCATTGGGTTGCTCCATTCACAGTGCATCTGCCTAGTTTCTGCAAAGCATTTCAATAGAAGCCCTCTTTCCTCAATGCTTGTAGATGCCCATAGCCTATTCCAACACTGCCAGGTTTCTAAAGAATTTTCAACATATCTTTTTTGTGCATATGCAGCAACCCTGGCACATTTGATATACTCATCGGCCTCCATCGGTGCTCATGCTCAATGAGATCTCACCAAGCTCATACCATGGCTTACAAATTAAATGCAAATGGCCCTGCTTGCGAGATTTACAAGGAACCAAAGCCAAAATACCTTTTGTGCAGGCGTATAAACATGATAATATTACACATTTTGGTCTTTTTAAGAGCATGCATCCTCATTCATATGACAACCCTCCAACCTTGTGCATAGCTAGAATTCTTCTATCAAAATGTGCCCTATATAGTTGCAATACTAGATTTTATCCATTATGTCAATCTAGGCAGCCAAAGGTGTTTCATTTTATCATCTCTTGAACAACTACACCATCATTTAAGGCACCCTTATCCATATCAAATGCTATTGCATTTTACCAATAGAAGATTCTAGCTGGTTACAGAGGCTGAACAATATTGCCTCATATATAAAATTTGTCCCATCAGTGTTATGTAACTGATCAAACAACTTAGCAAGATTAAACAGAGGTGTGACTTTAATTGGGATGAGTAAAGTTCAACACCTCCATTCAAATCAATCGAAGAACTTCATTCAGCCAGACACAGGGAAATGTTCATTCATGAGATGACATTGCTCTTAGGCATTTGATCAAAATTCTTGCCATATGTCCATGTTTCCACATTTCACTTAGCACATTCAATCAGAGCATTCACAATTATACAATGAATCATCCATCCTACATGTTTTGACAAATGTCCACAGCAAAAAAAGCAATCATACTAGTGCAAAGCATGTCGGGCCCCATGTGGCCCGACTAATTTTTTTTTTCATTTTTAAACAACTTTCCCCCCCGAATTGGTCTGGGACAACTTCTGAGTGCATTTGAAGTGAAAATATGAACTGGGTCTGCATTATAATATGTTATATGTCCCTTTTGTAGAATGGTGAAAACTGGTCAAGTTGCCTTAGGAATCAATCTAGGAAACTAGTCAAACAACCCCTTAGAGTCAAAAAAACCTGCAAACATGTAGACATTTGACCCCAGAATACAGTGCAACAAACAGCTATTCTGAACCAATTTAAACTGACCCAATTGTCATTTTGCAAAAATAGCAAATCAACTCCTGGCGAGTTGCCACTGGACACAATGGATCATTTAGGTACCTGATCATGTGTAAGAGGGCTCTGCTTGAATCATCTCCCATCAAAAGATATTGATGCTCAAAGTTGGTCTCTCATAAAGGTTTCTGAAAATGTAGGTGCAAAATAGGAGAAACTGCATTTGGTTTTGACCTATTAAAAATAGCAAATGAGGTCATGAAGCTCTGAAAAATTACATGTGAGCTCATCTTGGTATGGAGAATGCAGAACAACATTCTTTCTGGCATGATGATTAACCAATTGCAAAATACAAGCTCAAACAGGAGGCTACCTTGCAAAACTAAAAGTTTGCAAACAACGGAAAAGTGCCAAAACCCTTCAGCTTCACTTTTTGAAACCCTAACAAAACATATCATGGGAAGCTAAAAATTGACATGCATGATAAAATATTTCAATTTAATATGTCCACCAAGGGTTTTTGCATAAAAATCATCTAGCTCCAAAATATGACCCTCCAAAGTGGGTCACTCAAGAAAATTCATCAGCTGCACTTCTGAAAGTGCAGAGGCAAAATTTTCGAAATGGGCACCTCAAATTTGAAAAATTTAAGAGTGTCATTAGCTTGGGTGGTTTTTTTCGATAGAGAAACCCTTCATATTATTCATGCACAATGGCAATAATCCATGTGGCAGTTGTCAATCAAGAAGCCATATGATTTAGTCATGTTTCAGACTGTTTTCTACATAGTAGAATTGAGAGACGTTATTAAATTTAACTATATCTAAGTAATGGTTGTTTCATGGAAGACTTGGTGCAGTATTACATATAATATCATTTCTAAAACTTTATTTCAGTATATGCTTTATGCAACTCTGTGTGTTTAGTGGGCAGCTGTCAATCAAGCGAAATAAGAATTTTTTCTTTTTCTTGGAGGTTCTAGATTATTTTATTTTCGGTCGATTTTCCATAAACAAAAATTGCAAAGTTATAGTCACTTTTTTTTCTTATTCAAATAGCATTTAATATTTTTATCAATAAAATTCTTATATTCATCTTTCTTTGTCAATATTGACAAACAATTATTGCATTCTTATCACTTTCTACTATATTGCAGATGTGGTTGTTTTGAAACTATATACAATGATGGTATATGTTTCAAGTATATATAGTTGTTTATAAGTAATTATTATTCAAATATCAATGACACAATTTTAATTATTCCCTGTAGCCTCATTTAAAGTTACATTTATTGTAATTTGTATAGCTACAAAGGCACCACCTGTTTCATTTAAACAAAAGTGATGACTCATAATAAATACAGTTCTTGCTGCGTTCGAAGCAACTATATATTTTCATACAAAGTTGTAATTAGTTTTTGTCAGCTGCAATTGGCTTTACTATAAATGTAGATTTAAGATACAAAATTAGATGGTGCTACAAATATCCAAGTGAAAAGAAATTCACTAATGCATTATTTAAAATCTCTAGAACAAGATGAAAAGAACAAATAAATTGCATATTGACAACTATTAAGTGAACTCATTCCAAGAATGAGAAATGACAAGTACATACATGTATACATTTCTTGAGAACGATATGAATTCCATAATTTGTACCTTGCACAAATGGACTCAAATAAAATCATGTCCAAATTTGCACAGTGGTGTTGAATTTATTGCCCTAATAAATATAGGTATTGTTCTTAAAATGTCAAATATAATTACTTCAACTTCCTTTTATATTATTTATTGGAAGCACGAAAAAAAAACAAAGGAAACAAGATGTGGACTATCACCATTAGAAAAACTGTTCTAGTTTATTTTCTTTTTTTGATCAATATACATGGCATTCTCCAAAAGCATATTGGAAGAATTTGTTTAGAAGATGCATTATGGTATACTGACCTATCTTATTGTCAAAACGGGTGAAGCGCATATGCCAAGCTTCAAGTGTTTTGTAACTATCAAGGTACAACACATACATGCAATGGCTATCACCGAACCAAGAAAGATGTTGAGAACTCAACGGCTGAAGTGGCGATAGCATTTTTAGTAGCAAGGAGAATAGTGTCTATCGATTTAAGGTTGTTATACATTATAGATCAATTTTTTTTTTTTTTTTGAAGTTAGCTTGGCTTCCAAGATGAAAAAGATCATTGCACAATAAATAACTTGAGAAACTAATTCGGTTTACTAACAATATCTTGTAACAAAACAAGAAATTTGTGCCAAATCACTGCTTCGACGCCTTCTTGCAAATTGCCACATAACCCTTGGTTCCGTAAAGACTACATATGAAAGGAGAGGAAGTGCACATAATCCATCTTTTACTGTTTCCATGGAGATCAATGCAATTACATACGTGGGTACGGAAACAAAAAGCAAGAAAGAAGTAAAGGAAAAAACTGCTACTCTAGCTTACTGAATACTCAAACAACAGATTATTGTTCATGGCTAGTATTTTTTTCTTTTTCCTATGTAAATTACAAAGGAGTAGATCACCGACCTTGTTTCACTATTGTTAAAAGACTCATTATAGTTTATATATATTATTAATGAATTTAATCTTCTGAAATTTCATGCAGATTGCTACACATTTAGCTGTGCACATAGAAATTGCAGATGTTCAAGTTTAAATGGATATCATTAGTAGTAACCTAATTAGGAAACGTTTGTTCCTCAGATTGCTAAAAATATTATTTTTCTCCTATAAACTAATATTTAGTTTTTGGTACAAGGTGAAACAATTTTATTATCTATAAACTATCCAGAGTACCAATTTTTTAAAGCAACGAACCATTTAAGACTATGATAATACTGAGCTTCTTTTCTAATCTATATAATTTTATTCGATGACATTGTGTAATTGTGTGTGCTATCATGGATTTCTATTATAGATAAATGAATATGAAAATTTGTTCGAAAATCATTTGTTTTTCTATTTATCGTGTTTTACGATTTTTATAAAGTATTCTAAATAATGTCTACTTGTTCTAAGCATTTGAAGAAGAGGAAAAGAGTTCTTAAAGAGCAAGAAAATCTGAAGTTCCTACAAAAATATTCTATTAGATTCTTCACTAATTAAAAATAATGGTTCTTTTGATCGATTAAATTTTTATTTGTAGGAAAGATATAGATAAAGAAAAAAGAGTGTGTAATTTTAACTAATCCAATATGTAAATAAAAAAAGAAACCATACTTCGAATTATACATGTAAATATATTTCATTTAATCATTATAAATTTTTATTTCAGCTAAAATTTTTTCTCATATTGAATAGTACTGCAATTATTTCTAGTACATTGTTAAGTAAACATTATAATTTATATTATTGAAATAGTGTTATCTTAATGTGTCACAAAAAATTTATCCTTGGATATTTGTATGCTTATTTGGGTCTTTCTTGTGGATTTTGGCCTAGTTTTGCCTAGATTTAATGTTGTAATGTGATCAACACATTCACATTAGGTCCTATACCCTTGTAAATCAATAAAAACTTTATGATGTCTTGTAAAAGTGTTGTGAAGTGTTGCAACACACTTTCACACTTTTCTAGGACCTTTCTAATGTATTTCATCTAAATAACCTCTTACCAAGCCTTATTTCAAAGTGTTGTAAGGAGTTATAACAAACTCTCACACTTTTCTAGGCTTGTCATCAATAATTGCATCTTTCTTATGCTTTAATTGACCCCGTTTTATACTTACAGGCCTTATTTAAGTATATTTTTTAGAATAAACTCGATAAATATCATTTAATATTATTTAATCCCTGACACCCACTTAAATTGACCTAGTGGGACCAAGTCACCACTTGGGGTGACTTAGTCCCATTTGGCTTAAAAATCAGAATTACTTTAAAATTTTGGCAGGATTTTTTCTCTAAGACCTAAGGTCGACCTATGGTGTGGTATTTTTGAGAATTAAGGCATAATTTTGTATAGATACAAGGTCTTTCTCTTTATTTAACCCTAATCCCAACTCATTCAATCAATCAATCTTTTAATCATTCATTCATCATTCTTCTTAAGCAAGCTAGGGTTTTGGGAATTCTAAGTCATCAAGAAGCATTCAAGGGAAAATTCTTCAACCATTGCTACAAAAATTCAAGATCTATTATCATGGAAAGTTTCTAATTCCTTCATTTCATGTTCATGCTTTATATCATTTCATCATTTTGGTTTAATTGTACCTAGAAGGGGTTTGACCACGACAAACCCCCATGCCCTAACATTCAACATTTCTCTTTCTCTCTTTGTGTGTTTGTAGATTTAGGTACCTTGAAGGCTTTGATATCATTAAAGAATAAGTGGAAAACTTTTTGAATTCATCTACTTATTGGAAATATTAAAATATCCACAAAAAATTCATTTACAGTGCCAAAAATTAGGGTTTCAGATCTAGACACCTCGACGAATAGAAAGTGCAAAACGAGGGCTTTCGTTTCCACTTTGGGATTTTCAGAAAAGCCAAAGTGGAATAAGTCACCATCAATGGTGACTTATTCCCACTGTACATGTTTTTCAAATTTTTGTGTAGATTTGGATACCCATTTGGCTAAAACGGGCTCTACTGTAGTTTTCTAGATCTGGGACTAGGTCGCGCAGAATGGCGTAAGTGTCCCAATAGGTCAAAATTTTAGAATCAACAACATTTCCAGTCCTCATTCTAGTCTTCAACACATTTCCAGGTTCATTCTTTCTATTTTACTTCTTTGTTATGTTTTATTTACATTTCTATTCATCTTTCTAGGTGTTTTTGCATACCACAATGTGTTTTCAAACAAAGTGCATTTTCTAGGTTTTGCATTGCTAGGTAGTTTCTTTTATTAGTTAATTTAGGACATTCTATTTACACATATTCCAATCGTATTTTTATTAGTATTAAATGAACCCTCCAAGTTTTTTGTGGGAAATCTCTCTCCTTTTAGGTTAAAAACCCTAGAAGTGCAAGAGACCACCATTTCCCCTAAAATTTGTGGTTCATTTTGGTGAACCTTCTTTTCAAATGCCTTCTTGTCTAATTTAGAGTCCACCATTACCGTAGAAGGAGCTTGCATTAACATTTCATTTCATTTTGCATTAGTTAAACTAAATTCTAGGGTTTCAAATTTTGTATTAGTGAAATTGCATATAGGTTGCAGTTTTGCATCTCAAATCATTAAAAATTTCTGAAATTTTGCATTTTCATCTTAGTTCTGCATCATACAACACAGAAAACATCAAAATCAATCAAAAAAACTGAAAAAATCCCCTATTGGGAGTAATTCGCCACCTTGGGTGACTTAGTCCCTTTTCACCCTTGAAACTGTCATTTATAGAACTTAAAACCCTATCTTTCAACTTATGTTTGTTGTCATTATGTATCTATATTAGTTGGTTGAGTTTTTGTAACATGCATTTCATTATATCTAGCTTAAATTAGCTCATTTCATGCATTTCTCAAAGTTAATTTTACATCTGCAACATTTCCTTTTTAGATTGTTGCATCATGTAATTAGAAAATTACCTTGTTTCATATCTGAAAATTGCATTTAAACATTTTACCTTAAATCATTATATTAAACTTTATTTATTTTATCATGTTAGCATGTGTTCTTTTCAAGCATTTAGTATATCAAGTGGCTTGTATGATTCTATTTTTCATGGACATAATCTAGGACAACAAATTAAAAAAATTGATAAACATGTTGCATACCCTCCTAGTACCTACCAAATTTGTAAGAATGTCATAAAAAAAGAGGATGCAAGTGTAGAAAATCATAACAATCATATTTTTTCTCCCAATACCTCTCCTATTAGTGGCAAAGGTATCTTGGTGAAAGAAGCTACGAGCATTGAGAGTCTTGATTGTCCCTCTCCTCTTCTGCCTTTGGAAGAAATTAGAAAACAAGAGGATGAGATCATAACAACATTTCTAAACATCACCTTACCTAGTCTCTCTCACCATAACAATCAAAATTTTCCTTCTAATATCTCTCCTTGATTCAAAGAGGATAGGTTGGTGTTAGACGATATACCTATTACAAGTCATGGGAATCTTGACCCTCCCTTCCCTAATGCTCCTACTATTTCAAACAATCTATTTGAAAATCATAGTGGTCCTTCTTTGATGCCTCCCCTACTTGTGATGAAGCTAGTGGTGAACATATTACAAGCTCTCCTATTAGGATAGATAATATGGAGAAATTGAATGAGACCTTTGGAAACTAGGACAATCAAATATATCCTTCTTCTAACATCCCCACTCTTGCTAAACAAGACAATTCCGCCATTGATAACTCCCTTACTTGCGATGAAGTTATTTTGGAAGAACCAAGCCTTACATATCGAGAACAACTTCCTGGTAGTTCTCCTAAAAAGTATCCTCTCAGGGAGGATATCATGATACAAGACAAGGATAACATTGACAATAGTGATATTATGCCCTTAGAAGAAGATGAAGAGCCCATGTTAGACCCTCCTTCACCAAGGGATGTTAATATTATTCAACCTCAACTCATCCTATACCCCCCTCACACAAACAACAAACTCAAAACCAACCCAAACTCATCCTTTATCCACCTTAAAAAAAACCTTCAACTCAAAATAAACATGAACTTGTATTTTACCAGCCTAAGAATAATGTTTCACAACATCTAAGTGATAATACCATTGCTCAAACACATTACATAAGAAACAATTTGCACTCGCCATAACCAACCCCAACACCCTTACCCTCTCCTAATCCCATCTTGCCTCATGATCCTTGATTAAATTCATACATTAGGGAGTATGATCTTGTTGAACAACTTAAGAATACTCTTACAAAGTTATCCCTATGGGATTTAATTTAGAATTCACCTAGTTATCACACTATGCTTCAAACGGCCTTACAACAAGTTCCTATCCCTTCTAATATACAACCAAATGACATAGAAGCCATGATTCAAGGACTAAATGCTGATATTGTTTTTCACCGAAGTGAACCCCCCCTTTGGAAGTGCAAAAACAAAATGAAGCTTTCATAATAATCTCCCAATACAAAATAAACGAGATCAAGAAAACTCTTTTAGATATTGGCTTTGCCCTTAATGTGTGTAGTGTGAGCCTTTTGGATAGGCTTGGCATTAATCAATCAAACATTCAACTTGATTCTTTCTCTATTCAGGGATTTGATAATGTCAAAAAGCAACCACCCGGTGTGGTTACTTTACCTCTTACAGTTGGGAAGGCACATTGGAAACATCAATCCACATTATGCCTCATGAACTTTCATATAATCTTCTCTTAGGTAGACCATGGATTCATGCAATGAATGGGGTGCCTTCTACTCTTCACCATAAAATGAAATACATCTACAACAACCAAGAACACACACTTGATGTTGATCCTGAGCCTTATAGTGTCTTACGAATTGGGAAAACAAAGAAAATCCATTGAACACATTAACGCCAACCACACAAGTGGAACCTGTACAACAAAAAAAAATAACATATTGAACAAGTCACAAAGCTATTAGACAATGATTGGGATTCCTTAGATTTCACACCTACATTAATGGGAGAATACAAGATCATACACAAAGAATTTGAAAAGGGAAAAGACAAAGCGATACTATCCACACAAAACCTATAAGACCCTTAAACAACTTCTACCTCAACCACCTTAGAAAAAAAGACAACAAATTACACCATAAACTTTGATGAACTTAATCACCAACAACCACCAGATCCAAAAGTAATGAAAAATCTTTATGGAAAAGGTTATGAACTTCTGAAACAACTTGGCTATAGTGGGAAAGGATGTGGTGCTAACGAACAAGGTATCTACAACCCTATGAAGCCTAACACATAAGAAACAACTCATGGTCTTGGATATTGTCCTTTGATAGAAATCAACAAGCCTTCACTCAATATCAACACCATCACAAACCATCCTTTTAAGATGACTTTAATAGTAGTGCATCCTAAACTGACAGATACTAGTGGTCACAAACATGATCCTTTACAAAACATGAAACAAACAAAGCTATCTTTGCTTAATGTCAATGTCATCTCGCAAAACACTAATGATTTATATTTTACACACTTCTCTAAAGGAGTGTACAAATTCTCACAATCTATATAGCCTTGTGTAGGTATGACATCTTGTAATAAGAAAGGGACATATTTGTCACAAGATAGAGGACCACCTTCTACTATTGATCAAGAGGGTATCTTGTCAAGACTCCTCCAAGATCAATTGATATCCCTTTCTCCATGAACTCGAAAGAAATTCAATTACAAGAATTCCTTTTGCACATATCATAGAGTTCACAGTCATGCTACTAATGAATGTAAGGCTTTGAATAGTAAAATATAACATCTTATAGAGCTTAGTGCTCTCCCTTATGTGGGGGCACCTAACTCCTCTAATCGATACTAATTTCCACTCTACCATGCATCTCATCCATCCTTTCAGTTCACTATTGTCTTACACTAAGTGGGGACAAAGGGTTAGTTAGCCTTGTCCTCGTATGTCACTTGTCGTTGTCTCTTTTGGCTAGTCGTTAACCTTTCATGAACATATCAGAGCAAGCTTGGGACATGGATGACATACCTTAAGTTGGCTCGCATGTGACATACTATCTTTTGCATGGCATCGCTTCATTTGGAAACATATGACTTAGCATAAGGCTTTTTGAATAATCTCTCATATCTTCTTCTACTTTAAAGTGATTGGTTCCAGTAATGGTGTTAGCAACTGATTTAAAGTGGGGGCATACATCGACACTCACATTTCATTGTACAATTTTCTTTTTCTTATGATTCCCTCTCTTGGAAACATTAGGTACAATGTTGCTCGGGATGAGACCTTGCACTTGTCCTCTCTTGGAAACAATATGAAAACTTTTGCACTTGTCCTCTCTTGGAAACAAGATGAGACCTTTTGCACTTGTCCTCTCTTGGAAACAAGATGATACCTTTTGCACTTATCCTCTCTTGGAGACATTAAGCATGATATTCCTTAAAATGAGACCTTGCATGAACAAAGCAAAATCCCCTTTAACAAAATCTTTACATAACATTCAAAATCATTTTCTTTTTGTGGCACCTTATTAAAGTTATTAGAAGGTATAACTTTTGTATGGTTGAGTGGGAAGCCCAATCTAAGGCATGAATTTCCCCATAGCCACATTCGTGTGTGTGAGCGCATACTAGCCATGAGTGTATGTTTCTCACCTTCTTGGATTTATCACCCGATGGACAGCCAAAATTTTTGTCACCTTAGAGTGAGTATGCATTTTTGGACAAACAACCTAGATCTTATCAACAACGTGTTGGACAAAATGGTCGAAGCTTGATCCACCTTTTTACATTTTCTTATTCTTGTTCTTCCTTTATTTCTTGCCATTGCATGATCACGTATCTTTTTTTGCTGCAAATCATTCACCTTGTGTGTGTCCTTTTGCACTTATGTCAATTTGACTTAGGATGTTGGATCCTGGGGGCTTGACCACTTCCTTCATCTTTGTTATCCTAGACCATCCACATTGGTATGATTGGACCACTCTTGAATATCTACTTTAGTGTGAAATGGAAGCAAGTTCATCCTCTCACTAAAGTGGGGGCTAAATGTGTCGACAGAAAAAGGAATCCTTGGACATTTTTATGCTCATTTGGGTCTTTCTTGTGGATTTTGGCCTAGTTTTTCTTAGATTTAATGTTGTAATGAGGAAAACACATTCACATTAGGTCCCGGACCCTTGTAAATAAATAAAAACTTTATGATGTCTTGTAAAAGTGTTTTGAAGTGTTGCAACATGCTTTCACACTTTTCTAGGCCCTTTCTAATGTATTTCATCTAAATAACCTCCTACCAAGCCTCATTTCAAAGTTTTCTAAGGATTTGTAACAAACTCTCACACTTTTCTAGGCTTTCCATCAATAATTAGACCTTTCTTATGCTTTAATTGGCCCATTTTACACTTACAAACCTTATTTAAGTGTCTTTTTGAGAATAAACCCGATAAACATTATTTAATATTATTTAATCCCCGACACCCACTTAAATTGCCCTACTGGGACCAATTCACCACTTGGGGCGACTTAGTCCCATTTAGCTCAAAAATTAGAATTACTTCAAAATTCTAACATGTTTTTATTCTCTAAGACCTAAGGTCAGCTTGTGATGTGGTATTTTAAGGAATTACATCATAATTGTGTATAAATACAAGGTCTTTCAATTCATTTCACCCTAATCCCTAGTCATTCAATCAATCAATCTTCTCAATCATTCATTCATCATTCTTCTTAAGCAAGCTAGGGTTTTGGCATTTTAAGTCATCAAGAAGCATTCAAGGGTAGATTCTTTGACCATTGTTGCAGAAATTCAGGATCTATTATCATGGAAATTTTGTAATTCCTTCATTTCATGTCATGCTTTATATTATTTCATCATTTTGGTTTAATTACCTAAAAGGGGTTTGACCACGACAAACCCCCATGCCCTAACATTCAACATTTCTCTTATCTCTTTGTGTGTTTGTAGATTTAGGTACTTTGAAGGCTTGAAGATCATTGAATAGTAAGTTGAAAACTTGTTGAAGTCATCTCCTTATTGGAAAGATCAAAATATCCACAGAAAAGTCATTTATAGTGTCAAAAATTAGGGTTTCAGATCTAGACACCTAGAGGAATAGAGAGTGCAGATCAAGGTCTTTTGTTTCCACTTTGGGATTTTTTTAGAAAAGCCAAAGTGGAATAAGTCACCATTTAGTCCCATTGCACATGTTTTTTAGATTTTTCTATAGATTTGGATACCCATTTGGCTGAAACAGGCTCTAGTGTAGTTTTCCAAATCTGGGACTAGGTCGCCTAGAATGGCATAAGTGTCCTAGTAGGTCAAAATTCTAGAATCAGCAGCATTTCCAGTCCTCATTCTAGTATTCAACACATTTCCAAGTGCATTCTATAGACATGAAAAATACACTCATACATCTAATCATGCTTTATTGAACATTATTTTTTCTATTAATTAAATAAACCAATTTAATTAATTCACTAAGGTTTTCTTCCTAATTAATTAAATCAAATTATTTAATTATCTCCTAAAGTTTCCTGATTTAATTAAATGGT
Source organism: Sequoiadendron giganteum (assembly GCA_007115665.2). Taxonomy (NCBI): domain Eukaryota; kingdom Viridiplantae; phylum Streptophyta; class Pinopsida; order Cupressales; family Cupressaceae; genus Sequoiadendron; species Sequoiadendron giganteum. Next base: position 576,969,413 of record CM021108.1, on the reverse strand, counting down.
CAATATTCATTTTCCTCTCATTTGATTTAAAATAAATACAAAAATGCAAATCAAATGTCACACCACATAATCACTAGGTTAATTAGTCAAATCTCTGATTAATGCTAAGACTAACCCATGTCCCATCCACTTGCACAATAAATCATTTAATTTGATTTATTAAAAGCTTATTTTCCTCACAAGGCATATTCCCAAGGAATATGCCCTCATTAACTCCCCTTGTTTGACTTTTGTGGCCAAGCAAATTTCCCCCCAAATCCTTCAACTACATGCATTTATTGCCATTTTCAAATTCAAATGGGCACATTGGCCAAAACTTGCACAATCATGGGCCAATCACATTGTGACAAGTGTCTCTCTCCTATTTGATGGGGATTAGTCCCACATTCTTCAATTTGGCCTCTCCTCTCTTCAAACTCAACTATAAATTCAAGGCTCCTATCCTTCAAACACACAACACATTTTTATGCAAAGTTACTCTCTACATGTGAGAACTAATTTTTCTCTTCATCATAGCAATTTATCATCTTTTATCTTGGAAATCTTGCCTATCAGGGGGTGTGAAAGGGCTTTCTTTCCACATTTCAAGAGGCACCACTCCCACTATGGGATAGGTTTGAACATACTTGCAATGAGTCCCTTTGGTATTTTAGAGTTTTATTTGCATTATTTAGTATGGTTCAATATCTCATAGAGATACTGGTTTTTTACTTGCTTTTAATAGACTAACACACTAATTTGGTTCATTGTTTGAAGTTTGTGAAAATTAGTGTCTACAAAATGGTGCTAGAAGGAGGGAAAAATCTGTGATTGTTGATGGAATCACCGTATTAATAACAAAATATTTCAAATGATTTGTGTTTTGAATGTCAATTTTATTCAAGAATCACCATGCTTTGAATGCTAAATAACGTAAAAATTTCCTATTCTTAGATTTATAAGAACACTTTTTTTTATCACTATCTTATTCTTGCAATGGATATTATAGAAACTGTCAGGAATCCTATAATCTGAGTTCATTTTTTCAATTTTTCTTTTATTTTGGGGTACCATAATCATGTGTAGGAAGATTTTTCAGATAAAATAGAAATTGTATGTTGTAGATTTGGCAACATAGAATTTGTTACCATCATATTAATAGCTTTATCAAGAGTTCCATAATATCGGGTTGGGTTGTTTTAAAATTTTTGTATAGGCATCTTCATTATTTGACCTCTATTCTTCTTCAAGCACGCTCTGCTTATTTACCAATGTAGCTTCAACTAGAACCTCTGACAAACATATTCTTTTGTTTGTTGGATCAGCATCCATACCTTGTTCCAATGTGCCAAAAATCAATGCATTTCCCTTGGTCTTCATATTCAATTTGTCTTCAATACGCAGCTAGCAACAATAAATTGATAGAACAACACCAATATCATATTCATTTTGCCTCTAATGAACATTGACCTTAATCTTCTTAACCATTGTGGCTTGAGGTAATATTATCTAATCACTGCCCTTGTAAATTGATGCTTGGATGCAAACGATATAGGAGGTGTAAGATCTTCTTATCAGTTATAACCATCTATATCTCATTTAATGGCATAGGCAGAGGGGACGCTGGCAAAGAAAGGGTGCTAGTCAAAGGTCGGTGGTTGTTGGTTTTACACCTATGAATTACCTTATTTTTGAAAAAAGCTTAGGCATGGATTATTTTCTTTCTTATGATTGCCAATAGTCATTGCTTAAAATTTTCTAAAGTCCTTTTAACACATTTTGTGTGCATGTCTTGTAGTCATAGCAGTGGTTGAGACTATGCCACTTTAAAGACATACTGTCAAATAGATCTTGGGCTTCTTTTTCTATGCATACCCTACAGTTAGGACATTCCCATTACACAATCGTACTCAACCTTCCATGTACAGATTGTACAAATTCCATCCCTTTATTTTATTGTCCCCTATCTTAATGCGTATGCCACTATGAGTGGGTATTCTTTAGTAAAAGGAGAAAGAATAGTTCGCTCTGTGTTCAACATTTATCTACTAGGAAATCATGTTTTTAAAGAAATAAGGAAAGGTGGATGGTAGATATATGGCATGCTTCTTTCAAAAAAAATAAAAATGAAATGAAATATTTCATGGAATATCTAGCTTAAGGAAGGCCGTCGAAGGGATAGGAGGTTGTTCCACTCAAGAAGAAGAGACTCTGATATTATTTACTTCTCTCCTAATTTTTCATGCCATTCATAAACATATCTATTCTTACCTCCCGCCAATCTTGATAGTACCTTAGAATACATCACGTATTTAGTAAGAAACTCTGATTATGTATGAGTGTAAAGTCAAATCTCTTGCATGTATTAAGTTTTGTTAGCATGGTAATCACAGTAGGAGATTTATTACTGTAGAGAGTGAGGCAACCAATTAGTGAAATTTTTGAACTATCTCTAGTTAATCCTTGCATGCCAGTCTTCACCCATTCATCTCACCAATAGTCAACTAGATGCATACTAGGCCTGCCATATATTCTCCACCCACACATATCCAACTTGCTAGCAGGCTCACATTCTGAAACCTTTCAGTGAATCTCATGTTATATGTTTCTTTCCCATATTTATGCTCCCACATGACTGCTTCATTCTTATTATTGATGGATGTCCACACACTTTACTCCACTTCTGTTGGTCAAAACACAATCTACTCTTATGTCAACAAATCCTCTTGGTACAGGAGATCAATTAATGTTATGGTTGTTATTTTACTCTTTTTCTACTTGTAAAATTTGACAAAAAGCTATAGATAATGGTACTGTCGAATGCTAGGAAGGTAAGAAATGCATTTTTAAATACAAATTCTCCTACTTCACACTTTGAAGCATTGAATTTCAACCAAGAAGTATTTAACATCGATTTGAAATCATTAAATATTTGATTTTGTCAACTTCAAAATTTGCGCGCCCAGTCTTGTCCAGATTTTGAGAAGTCTGAAATATAGTTGGTTATGGTTTTAAATGACTAAGGAGAGATATTATGGATTGTTGCAGAGTGATAATGTGTGACTTGACTTATAAGTAGTGATCAACTCCCTCCAGGCGTGTTTATGGTGCTTTATGTCATCTAAATTGATTGCTACATTTGGTAAAAACAACATCCTTTTGATTAACATGGATCATTTATGGATCCTTCCTTTACTGCTATAAAAACAATACATTGAAGGCTACACTACTATGTTCATTGTGCCCTACATTTAGACTCCAATATACATTCTGCATTTATGTGGCGTTATTGCATTTAAAATTGATATCATTACATTGGACAGTGGTGTGATTGTCTTTGATGGCATTTGATAGTTGTATTATTGCATTTAACAGTGGTATTGTTGCTTGTCCTTTTCTCTTTTGTTTTATTTAACACCCTCATTGAAGTCTTTACTTTTAGGAAAATGTCTACCAAATAGGAGAAGTGAGAGGTCAGTTAATAATTATCTGCTATGATGTTCATAGTTGTTTTTGGGGGTCCACATTAAAAATTAAATGTCAGGAAGACATGACAAAAGGATTTTTTGCATGTTGGGATATGCATTCATTAAATGTGTGTTAGTTGGAGGATTACAGATCTTGTTGAAAGTCCATGCACATATTTTCTTTTCTTTTTTTTTAACAGTCAGATTTGACAATTGAAAATCCACTTATTGATCCTTCATTTATTATCCTAAACATCCAAAATCATCAGTCTTTTCATCTGAAATCATTCTATTGTTTGGATTTAAATGCTTAAAATAAATTTTATACTTACATTGATTTGTCTTTTTTATATCATAGGGATTTCGTTTGCACAAAGGACTTGCAACACTAGAAGATAAGGGACGATTTTGGAAGAATATTAGAGCTAGATAATTGAGCATTAAAATTGAAATTCACAAAGCATTTTTTAATGCTTTCAAGGGCTTCCAATTCCTACTTTAATTTTCGGATTTGAACCAACTCACTTCAAATTGTGGGTCTAAATTTAACCATTGACTTGATCATTTCAACTTGGTTAAAATTGAACCTTAGAAACACACTAGAATTTGGATTTTGGTTTAAAATTGAACAAACAACTTCACATTTGATCTTGGTGCTCTAAAACGAACTCATCACTGCTTTTGAGGTCTAAAATGAACAAGTGTTTTTCATGTTTTGCACTCTTTTTCACAAATTAATATCATTTAAAAGGCGTATGCGCTTCGCTCATGCTTCACAGAAATCTTGAGAATCAAAAGTCTTCTTGTGATAGTAAGTTGTCAAAAATATTGCCTTCATACTTTGATTTGGGATCTAAAATTGAACAAAACATCTTGCAAGTGTGGGTAAACTTATTGTGAGTGTTCGCCCTTTGTTTCTAAATGAAGGTTGATCGAACTACGAATATGTTTAATCGCTTTTATTTATCTTAGAGGGCCTACCTTGTGGGAAAAATTACACACCCAAGGGAACGACCCAACCGGTAACACTCTAAAGCCAAGATTATTTCCAACCGGGATATAAAAGTGGGTACTAGAACAAAAGCCAATATCACAAGGTTCACTCTGACAAGAAGGGCAACAATGGTCTCTCACCGCATGGGTCAATCTCCATGAATGGAAAGTCCAAATTAAAACCCTTGTTTAGAAGGCCAAATCCTTATCTATTTTGTTGGTGCAAAAGGTCATGTCCTTTGAAGCTGCCCCACGTTATACATGCAGTTTTGTTGTAGAGATGAAAAGTATGCCATGGGAGATTCATGGGTACTGATGCTTGGCTGACCTGAGAAGTGTGTGCACTGTAAGGGGGAGCATGTGTGGTCAAGCATCTAATCATCCACACTGAATATGCACAGTTGGATTTATCCAAGTGGGAACCCAACAAAATATTCTATTCATCCTAGGGTTGTACATGTGCTTGGAAGTGGAAAATACATTGCTTGGTCCTCAAAAAAATTGAAAAACAAACATTCACAAAAAATTTCAAATTTCAAACCCTTTGAGGAGACAAATATATTTTGACGAATCTAAATGCTCTTGCTTGCCCTAGGGATTATATCCTTAGAGGTTTCTAAGTACTTAGGTTTAATCATTATTTCTTTTCACCAAAGTTAACACTAGGAAAACTTTGCCTTGATTTCCTTGATTTCCACATAATGCACTATGTGGGAAGAAATAAAATTAGGATACTAGACATTCAGTTTGAAACATAATCAAGAAAGTGTTTGTGGTAAAAAGGAACCAAATCTAAGCAAGATAACAGACAATTGAACCACACATGTGCTTGGTCCCTTTTGAGTCATTTGGTTTCCATGCAAACATTGGTCTTTTGGTTTGAATTACTCCTAGGGAAAAGCATGTTATTCATCACCTTGGTCTTGTAAGTAAGTCCTCATAGGATCATCTAAGATCAAGTCAAAACACTTCATCCATCCAAACATTTATCAAATTTCCATCTCACCAACAACTTTTGAAACTTTGAAACATCGCTTATGCTAGACTTTTGGAAAATCAACATCACCTTATTTGACTTAACGCACCTAGTCAAATTATCAATCCTCTTGAATAAATTTGCCTCTAGGATAACACAACTTCCTGAGGTCTACTAGTTCATGATCACTTTGATTGGCTTAACACACTTAGCCAATTCATTCTCTTATGCGAGTTTTCCCTAGGATAACACAACTTCCTAGGGTTTACATGTTCACCATCATCTTGTTTGGCTTAACACACCTAGTCAAACTATCAAAATTGAATCAAATCAACTCCTAAAGTCTAGCATTGATCCAAAGTTCCTAAAATTTCAAACAGCCATATCATTCACCCCTTTCATCCTTCATCTCATCATTGGTCCTAAACCCCTTAGAGGTCAACAAGGTCAAAACACAAGAGGAACATGGAATATAAACTTGATTCATCTATCATGAGTAATCTGATTCAACCAAGCTATCCAAGCCTTACAATACCAATTGATTTTCAAAACTTGCATTTGTACAATTCATACATGGGATCATTATCTCCTACAAACCTCAATGGTACAACAAATGTGAGTTTTCCCAATCTAAATTTTGGAACACCTTTCCCTTTGGTAGATTTAAATCAAATTCAAAACTTACAAATCTATCAACCAAAAAATCAAGGCATGAGCCTTCCCCCTTTACCAACCATCAATCAATCGAATATGAGCAACACTCCAATCATAAACCAAAGTATCATAACAAATCCTCTAGTTGAGCCATGGATATCACAACAATAGATGACAACCATTCAGGAAACCCCAACAATCAACACCATTCCCAATCCACCACCACCACCGCCACCACCGCCACCAAAACACAACACGACCAATTCATTCTCCATCATGTTGCAAGCCGCTCAACAATCTACCCACCAAAAGGCACTCCAAGCCCAACAAGCCGCACAAGTTGTGCAAGCGGCTCAAGTAGCCCAACAAGAATAGGATCAAGCTCAAGCCCAACACCAAGCTCGACAGGAACAAGCACAATTCCAGGCACTATTGCAAGCAATCCATCAAAAAGTGCATCAAAAAGTAGCTCAACAAGTAGCTCAACAACAAGCCCAACAAAAAGCATTGTTGGCACAACAACAACACGACCAACAACAAGCATTGTTGGCTCAGCAGCAAACACAAGAATTACTTGCTCAACAAAGTTTGCAATAGATTCTCGCCATAATTGTTGAAATCAAAAATCAAGATCAATCTATAAATGAACACCTTGAAGATGTATCCACCTCAACCAACGATGAAATCAACACACACCAAGAACCACTTTTCAATCATGATCAAAACACACTAACAATGTCGAACAATGATCCAATTCGAGGAATGTCAACATCACTTGACCCTATGGTTGAAGATACTGACAATCTATCCACCATAATGGCTAGAGACAATGATCAAAATCAATCCATCAATGAGCACTATGAAGATATGTCTACCCCATCTAGTGATCAAATCAACATTCATTAAGAGCCACTTTTTAGTGATCTATTTCAAGATGTGTTGACATTATTTGATCCTATTGACATAATCCATGATCCATAGACCAATGATCATATTAGAAATTTCTCTACATCACCTAATGAGTTAGAGGACATATCTCAAGAAGTTATTCCAAAGAATGATCAACATATTCCATCAAGGTCTAGCAATGGTCCCTCCCAAGGCATATTGACATCCTTCAACCTCAAGGTTGAGAATAGTGAAAGAATATTTGACTCACCATTTGATCCAAGTCCAGTCAAAGATCAAGATGATATTGAGCCACTTCCCATGCCTTATGACGATGTCCAAGAAACCTTTGAAAATAATCCATCCTTTGAAATTGAGCCATGTCAAGAACATGATCCAAAGCATGTTGAAAGCAATTCCAAAATTAATCAAGATCGAGAATTTTTAAATCCAAGATACTACAATGAGGTAATGGACACTCTCCTATCTATACAAGATATCACAAATAATGATCATATCCATATAGCACATACTCCTCCATCTACCCATGAGATGCTTTCTTTGGATGGACACATAGATGATCTTAATTCAAAACAAGAGTCTCATAATATTGACATCATTACCAAGGAACAAGATTCTCCTACTCTTAACATTTGTACACATGATCAAGATTTAGAAAAATCTAGAGACATATCAGAAGAAAATCATGAAGAAGGCTTCTACAAAAGTTGTGAATCAGAAACATCATGTGAAAGCATATCAAGAATGAATCATGAGGAAAACATTTATGTGGGCAGTGAAGCATCAACACTTCTTGAAGAAGCATTACAATCTGATATCTTACAATATCAAGCTAATAATATCAATCAGGCATTCATCCCACATATGGAGGATCCTATCACTTATAAACTTGGATCACTCACCTTTGTAAGGGAAAATCTTCTTATCAATAAAGAAGCTATCACTTTTGAAGATCCACCATAGAGCATAGAAGGAGCAACACCTTGTTTCCAAGGTAGATCATATCATATTGCAAATAAAATGTTTAAAAAAATGAATTATGAAGGCAGAGGATTAGGTCTACATGAGCAGGGTATCCTGGAACTAGTGCAATTTTTTGGCAATCCTAAGCATCAAGGCCTTGGTTATTCGAAAAGCAAGGGATATAAACATATCAAGGATACATCTATAAAATTGGGGGCAACTTCATCTCAAGAAAACGTCAACATAGGGAGCATGAAGAATACTTATGATGAAACCAATGCCAATACTACAACCCGCCATGTCATGAATCTTCATCCACCCATCACCCCATCCACTAATTGGGACCAACATGAAAAGAAAGATTCAAATCAAAGCATGAAGAATGTCATCAAAGGAAAAGAAGTAGCGAAGCACGAAGGACAAATCAAATACACTTGGATACCAAAGAATACAAAGAAAAATTATCCTTATCAAACTCCATTAGTCAAAAAAACTATGGGGAAAAATACAAAAGGGAAAATTATCCATCAAAGATGTCCACAAAGGAAAAATTAGACTTCTCGGGCAACATACAAAGTATATCAGTTAGTTGGTCCTGATTCCATGCACACTTCCATATCCATCCATTATTCCTCATCTTCCCAAGTTTGGAGAGTCAAAGGTTCCAAACTATCAACCAATCCATCTTTTATTCCTAAACACACTCCACCATTCTTGCCTCCACGCATAATATCCAATTCTCACATTGACCATGTGTTGGCAATGACCCTTCAACATAAGGATTCAGAAGGCACTCTATCGCGATATGCGCACAAAGACAAAGTTAACTCCAGTGTCAGCAAAGCCGATCAAGAATCTCTAAAGTTGCAATCAAGTGCACGTATCTTGGCAAAGCAACTTCTTCAAGCGGGATACCGATGGCATGTTATGACAAAAGCATGTACATCGATAGAGCCAAGTGGTTCAACATCAGCTTAAAATCTCTCAGAAAGTACAAAAAAATCAAAAAAATAATTTTAAAAAAAAATCAGAAAAAGGATTGAAAAACAGTAAAGAGAAAAATTGTCCTCTAGCGAAAACCGCTTTGATGGCACTTTGGACAGGTACCATGACAAAAACCTGGAAACCAAGCGTCATGTGTAGAATCGAGCATCTACGTGCACCATTTTAGTTGAAAGAATCTCATCACATCCATAATAAAGCCAGTATTCCATTCATATCATCCATGAATCATTTATCCAATCCATGTTCATATATTTGCATCCATATTCCAAGTTATCTTGATCTTGACAAAGTTTGGTGTACACTTTACACTTGCTTGTGGCAAACATCTTGATATGGGTCATTTTCATTGATCCTATCCTACCCAAAGTTATGTGGTCCTTGAAGCATTATCCGAATGAGCATTCCTCTATTCAAACACCTTATCTTATTGCAAGATAATCCATGACATCCTTCACATGCTAACCATCCATCCACCTATCCAAGATTCCACCCATGGCATTCCGTACATTGCTAGACACTGGGGGCAGATATTTGCATCTTGCTTTGGGAATAAATCACTAGCCCATGGCATATTTTGACAAGACAACGTTCCTTATCAAGCTTTATCATTCGTTGAACATCAATCTGAACAATCAATATCAGTCGTATCTAACTTGCGCATCAATGTCACATCAAATCATCAAAACAATTTTGTTCCAAGTCAAGCTTCATCAATCTTGATCAATCAAATTCAATCCATAATCACCTTGTTTGACTTAACACACTTAGTCAAACTACCCCCTTGTGTACGAGTTTACTCCAGGATAACACAACTTCCTAGAGTTTACAAGTGCATTATCATCTTATTTGACTTAACACACTTATTCAAATTATCCAATCCATCATCAACTTGTTTGACTTAACACACTTAGTCAAACCATCATCTTTTGTACAAGTTTATTCTAGGATAACACAACTTCCTAAAGTTTACTAGTGCATTATCACTTTTGTTTGACTTAACACACTTAGTCAAACTATCAATCCATCAATCTGATCAATCAACCTTAGCTTGGTTTTCAACAAAATCCCGGAACAAAGCACTGGTATCATCACGTATCCATATCCAAATTGTCAAAATCATGCGAAAATCCAAAAACATTCAAAAAATCAAAAATCCAAAAACATTGAAAAATCTCAAAAAGCCAAAAACAGCCTCAAAACATTTGAAAAAACCCAAAATGGTGCACCTGTTTCATCTCACTTTCACCCGCGATAACCACCGCTCATAATAGAGAATTGTCGCTTTCATCCTTTGGTAAGTCAGTTGGAAGCAAGTCTAGTAGGGTCAAAAGTGAATACCCTAATCATCAAAGTCTCAAGTCTAGATTAGTAAGTTAGCAAGTTGGTCAACTCAGAGTATCAATAGCTTATCATCCAGTCAGTCTTATCAAAACCCTGATCACAACATGTCCTAGGAATGTGACCTTCTTGCGATGGACATCAACATCAGGTAATCCCTTAGTTTATCCTTGGCTAGCGGTATGAAGAACATTAGCTTTTTTATTTACTTTATCTTGTTCTTATTTAGACTTATCTTATTTTGTGCTCATTCCAAGGACCTCTCAATGATGCCTAAACAAAACAGGTTTAGAGAGAAAGGAATGGGGCAATGATCATTATCTTTTTAGATGTTGTTCTTGTTGGATATTCTTGTAAAATAACTTCGTCATGTGCGCTTTGTTTTTTTTGTAGGGAGGATGTTGTAGATGTCTTGTTGACCACATAAGAAGGCTTGCCTTTTTATGTTTTGACCCGAGATGTTTAGAATATCTAAACTGCATTCTGAATAAGGTTTCATTTGCCAAGTGTGAACAAGAGTACTCCTATTTGATTGTCGAGTCAAAGTCCATCACACTAGGCGCAATGCCATCCTGGTTCTTAATACCTTGATGCATCAACCCTATGTGTGTTATCAAACATAAGGAAATTTATGCTCTTTATCTCTCCCATCCTTGGATAAGCAATACATCATCATTCATTATCATATCCAATAAAGTCTCGACAACTAGTGGACTTGTTGGACTTCTGCATCTTCTTGGATTTAAAGGTTGATCCCTCTCATTCTTCTATTTTCTTTTACGCTAACAATGCATCCATCCTCCATCCTCACTTTCATCTTGCATAATCACATCATATCATCATAGGACAACACCATCCATCTCATTTATCTCACATGCATTACATAATCACTTAAGATGTTTAAAATAATATAGATTTTTTATTCTAAGCATCTTCCAAACATCTCATTTATATCATCATTATCATATAGATCATATAGTCTGACCATCCATACATCCATTTTGAACCTCTTTTTCGCGAGATGGACTTCAATCTTTTCGCTCGATCTCTCGAGGGGGCAATATACTAACGTACTTTTTTTCGTTGGGGCATCTGAAAAAATCAGAATTTTTTTTAATTTCGATGTCAATGGTATCATTCTTTGAACCAATGCAACGAGCACATTGCTTCAAAGAGGGGAAAAATGTAGACATGCAAAATACACTCATACATCTAATCATGTTTTATTGAAAATTATTCTATCTATTAATTAAATAAACCAATTTAATTAATTCACTAAGGTTTTCTTCCTAATTAATTAAATCAAATTATTTAATTATCTCCTAAAGTTTCTTGATTTAATTAAATCACATGTATCTAATTAAATGGTCAATATTCAATTTCCTCTCATTTGATTTAAAACAAATACAAAAATGCAAATCAAATGTCACACCACCTAATCACTAGCTTAATTAGTCAAATCTCTGATTAATGCTAAGACTAACTCATGTCCCATCTACTTGCACAATAAATCATTTAATTTGATTTATTAAAACCCCTGTTTTCCTCACAAGGCATATTCCCAAGGAATATGCCCTCATTAACTCCCCTTGTTTGACTTTTGTGGCCAAGCAAATTTCCCCCCAAATCCTTCAACTACATGCATTTATTGCCATTTTCAAATTCAAATGGGCACATTGGCCAAAACTTGCACAATCATGGTCCAATCACATTGTGACAAGTGTCTCTCTCCTATTTGATGGGTATTAGTCCCACATTCTTCAATTTGGCCTCTCCTCTCTTCAAACTCAACTATAAATTCAAGGCTTCTATCCTTCAAACACACAACACATTTTTATGCAAAGTTACTCTCTACATGTGAGAACTAATTTTGCTCTTCATCACAACAATTTATCATCTTTTATCTTTGCAGTCTTGCCTATCAGGGGGTGCGAAAGGGCTTTCTTTCCACATTTCAAGAGGCACCACTCCCACTATGGGATAGGTTTGAACATACTTGCAATGAGTCCCTTTAGTATTTTAGTGTTTTATTTGCATTATTTAGTATGGTTCAATATCTCATAGAGATACTGGTATTTTACTTGCTTTTAACAGACTAACACACTAATTTGGTTCATTGTTTGAAGTTTGTGAAAATTAGTGTCTACACATTCTTTCTGTTTTACTTCTTTGCTCTATTTTATTTACATTTCTATTCATCTTTCTAGGTGTTTTTGCATACCAAAATGTGTTTTCAAACTAAGTAAAATTTCTAGGTTTTGCATTACTAGTTAGTTTCTTTTATCAAATTTCAAAATTTAGGACATTCTATTTAAACATATTCCAATCATATTTTAATTATTCTTGAATGAACCCTCCAATTTTTTGTGGGAAATCTCTCTCCTTTTAGGTGAAAAACCCTAGAACTGCAAGAGAGCACCATTTCCCTTAAAATTTACAGTTCACTTACAAGAAATGAAAATATGTATGTAGAACATAACTTGATATTACAACCATAATTACAATTTTTTCTAAACTAATTCATATATATGATCTATATTTTTAACTTATTAATCAACATTATAAATTTTTAAAATAACTATGATTTTTAAAATCTGTGGCATCATAATCCTGAATGCAATTAATAATTTTGTTTAACATATGTAAAAAGAAAGTATTTTTTGGATTATTGTACTTGATAATAATTGGAGGACTAATATTATTTTACTTGCTTTGCTCTTGAAAAAAAAACTATGAAAATAATAACCTTCAACTCTTGGAAAAGTCTCATTCTTAAAATCTTTCATTTGGTAAAGGTTATACTTATTCTACTTCAAAGCTAGTTAATAGAAAATAAATTATTGTGAAGTTAAATACTAATAGCCATAAGCTTTACTATTCAGGCATAATTTAACAATCATGAAACTAACATCATTCTCCTTACAATTATCAAATATTATTAATTACAATAATTCTTTGTTTAAAACATTCTAGATATCAATAGTTTCAAAGTATTCTTTCCTATTATCAATATTAGACCAAGGAATACATTGATGATTGTGGTTGGAATGAAATGAGTATTAGGGGTGAATGTAGCCCTAACATTATAACACTAAGATCAAGATTAGGATTATTTATTGGATCAGGGTTAAAGTAAATGGAAAATGCAATAGTTAGAAAACCCAAATTGACATTTAAAAAAAATAGCAACATAGATTACAACCCAAAGCATAATTTGGACATTCTTAACAAAAAAAGACCATTTTAATGCTTCAAAAAAATGCATTCTCCATGTAATTTAAGAGAGGCATGTAGTTTTGAGCAATCCACATGGCAACCAGTTGCTATCCATCGTGGTATCAGCATCCTTGAGAGATTCCCTGTGGGCTAGTGATGAACAACTAGGATTCAATCGAAAATACTAATCACAACCTTCAAATCTTGGACCCACAAAGATTATTGCTTCTTAGAATATCAAGGTGCACCAAAGGGATGTTACATGTAGCATGTTCCCGCTATCCCTCGCAATATTTCATGACATTAGCATATCAGGGTGGGGTAGTGAGGAACGGTCCAGATTTAATCTACGAGACCAAGGCGCTTCTTTAAACTATTTTAATATTATGTGCCCTAAGTTGTGACTTAAAAAAAAGCAATTAATTTAGCCTTCTAAAATATTTTGACATGTGTCATCATTTTTTATGATAGTAGTTGGGTCTTTTTTGCTACGTGTCTACATAGCGTAAGATTCTGAGAGCAATAGGTTTGTTAGGTTTTGTGCATTGCGTGACTAGTGAAGAGATGGTTGGTGAGAATAATTTTAAATTTTTTCAATGACTATTATATAATGATAGAATTGATAATTATTATTATTTATGATATTTTCATCAAAATTAATAATATATTCTTATTATTGTGTAAATGTAGGTGATATATATTTTATATATATCGACATATATATATGTATGTATGCACTAAATAAAATTTATGGTTATATTAATTTAATCAATTTACTATGCCATAGGTTTATTTAATGCTGGAGTGTGTGAAATTTAGTCATTTCTCGAACCTCCGTGTAGTTTAAGAGAGGCGTGTAGTTTTGAACAATTTAAAAACTCTTGTGCCCCCTTTCATTGCTAGGAAATCCCGTCTTTATACTTTTTTATGATTTAATTATTCACCTTCCCAATGATTTTATCTTATGAGAGCACTCTGGACACGTGTCATGGTTTTGCACTATCACTTGGAAAGTGGTGATGTCGAGGTGGTGAACATGCTTCTCTCATGCAATAAAGATCCCCCTTTTGGCTAATGAATATTATGTTGTTAATTTAGCCTATGCTAAATTCTATCACAAAAGCCTAGACCTTCATGGGCTTGTGTTGGGACTGATTTTTTGCTCCTGCATAATAGGGAGATGGTGACAATTTTTTGCATACTACGTCTTCATCATTACATTTTCTATTGGTGGGGGTATATTTTGTCATTTCCTTTCTTTGTGACTGAGTGAAGCAATAACACCTATGTATATAAAGACAAAATAAATGTCTCAGACAACACATGCAAATTCAAAATGAGAGATGACAATTTATTTGGAGATCAAAAGTTCACATTCAATGTTGGCAAATGGCTCTCACTGGTTGCGCATTCAGGCATGCAAATAAAGTAATGGAAAATCGGTCTATTATTTGTTGTATTCATAACCTTGTAGATAAAATACTTGTCTAGATTCATTCTTATGACAAGTGTCAAGGTAATTAAGAAAACTATGTTGGAAGACTAAAATCACTAAGAGGGGGGGTGAATCAGTGATTTAGATAAATTTTCACAAATGGAAGACTTGATTTGCAAAAGATATTAAAAATTGTTGTTCACAAAAAAGATAACATGACAACATGGACAGCATAGATCAAGACTTAGAAAAATGATTTTGAGAGAATTTTTAAGTGCATCAGAGCTTTACATTAAATCCGATTTTTAAGCATGAAACTTGACATGAACAATAAAAAACTGTTTAAGCGGATTGTTAACTATTTAAAGTATTTGAGAACATGTGAAAAATATATAAGAAGGATTCACAAAAATTGTCGCATAACACAGAATATGTCACGAGTAGAAAAACCCTCTTGGGGCATTAAAAACCACTCGAAAAATCTTTCTTTATTCATATAGAGCACCAACTCTACACTGTTTTGAAGCACCAACTCCACAAATAGAAACAAGAAGCACCAACTCCTTTATACAAAATATCAACAACAGTATCCTATCAGGACACTAGAAGTGAAAAAATAATGCAGCTCTAGAATCTCAATAGAAAACTAATGATTTTCAATGAGCACAATGAAGCATGTTGTATGTATATGACAACATCTTCTTACTGATTTACAAAATCATATAAAAAAAAACCTCTCAAAAATATTTTCAATACATCACAATCTCATTATGGTTATGCCAGAGATTTCATATTCACTTTCTGCCCTTTAAAGAAATCACAGTAACATATTCCTCTTCTCAATAACCTAGAAAACCAAGAACACAATGATATTTTTCTTTTCTCAAAAACCCACACACACCTTTCATAAGAATCTCTTTAAATAATGCTTTGAAGTAAAAACTAACTTCTGAAAGAGAGCTTAGTAATGGTTTTGAAAAAAAAATTCTCATTACATTTAAAACCCATAGGCTCCGTTTATTTATTTTTGAAGCATGGAAAAACCCTTAACCACAAAACTAATAAATTTCTTAGTTTTATTTCGAGCTTTGAGAAAACATTGACCAATAGAAGTAATACCTGTTATTCAACGAAGAAACCAAACAAATACCAAACAAAGACCATCGAAGCCAATCTCAACTGTCCAGCTGAAGGAGCCATTGTCACCTTAACTACCAATCTCTTTGCTAGTTCATAACCTTCTATCCACACTTGCAACGACCTCAGTTAATCCCTCTAGAGTCAGCCAAAAAGAAAAGATTAGCACAACATTGGAAAAAATAATTCACCATGGCGGTGGCTAGGGTTCCAAACCCTAAGGAATGTAAACAAGAAGACCTTGCCCCAATCTTTCATCCTTTCAAGTCTATCGAAGACTTTGCCAAGGTTAATAATACTTTGAATTCTGAAGAATCAAAAACACAATTATTAACAACCTATAATAATGCTTATGAGTCCACTATCAAGGTCATTTACCATGAATTTTGATGCCATCATTTCCACATCAACTTAAATCAAAACCCGATGACCAAATCTTTTATCAAAAACAACATTGATACCTTAAGAATGTTGAATCAACACAATGCCAATAACATACGGTGAAAATACATCATAATAGTTGTTGATGCCACTTAATCAACAAACATTGACCCAATAAAAATCATATAAACCTACCTGATGCCATACCAAAAAATAATATTGCCAAGTCAAAAACCTTTAAAGCTCAAAAGAAACTCGATAGGGTTTATAAATCATGCAACCACATTAATCACCTTTTGATGTCGATGTCACATACAAAGTGACTATTTACATATACCTTTCGAGCCACAAGGTGTCTTTTAATAAGTCACATGAATTTAAAATATGATAAAACAAGATGCCAAAACTATGACCATGAAAGTTTTAGAATAATGTAAGTCAATAACCATAATGCCTAAAACCTTTGACAAGGTAATTTCTAGCAATGCACTATATAATCAATGAGCCAAATTTTGTGAAAACATACCAAGTACCAGTGGTAAAGCCACAAGAGTAAACCAACTTCTCATAAGTATTGCCAAGACAATATGCCATGCTGAAACACTTTTTTTGTTTGAACCAAACTGAATATAGAACAACTTGAAAGAGATCAAACTGGATAAAGTAGAGACCTGTCAAGATAAAAGTGTCATATATCTAAAGCTAATGCATGCCCTGCCACAATGAACACCATGTCAAATATCAGTGTCAACATGTACATATATTAGAAACTGAAATCTGTAACTGCATGCCATGAAAAGACCATGTAAAGCAACTGTAATTATCATGAGCCATCAAGATCATATCATGTTAAGAAAACTTGCAAAAGATCAAGCTGAATATGAAGTAGCATAAAGATCCTATAAGAGAACCAATTTGAAACTAAAAACCATGAAAATCATACCAAATGAATTTGACATCAAGGACAAACAATAATCACAACTAAGAGCCAAAAAACTCCCCCTTTGTCCTTGATGGAAAAACACAAATGTCTCTCCCCCTTTTTTCCTCAATGACAAAGAATAAAAGAGAAGAATGTGAAATCCCATGAAAAAAAACTGAGAAGCCAACAAAGAGTTGTATGAACCAGCTGTAAGTAGAACCATATAGTAGAAAAAAAATTTGCAAGAGAGTTGTGAATGAACAAATGGTGTAACAAGCTCCCCCTAAGCCAAAATATGACTGAATCAATGAAGTAAAGATTGAGAGATAACTCCCAATTGAAATATCAGCCTTTCAAACACTTATTTGGATAAAGGCTTAGTGAAAATATCAGCAACCTTCTCTTGTGAAGCAACAAATTGTAAACATACTTCATTAGCCAACACTTTTTCTCAAATAAAATTAAACTTGATAGCAATGTGTTTAGTGAGAGAGTGCATAATAGGATTTTTAGAAATGTTAATCACACTAGTGTTATCATAGAGAATAGAAATAGGCTTAGAAACTATAATACCCATATCGGATAATGTTTGTGTCATCCATAGTAATTGAGTACAACAAGAAGTGGCATCTATTTATTTTTCCTTAGTAGTGGAAAGAGAAACAAATTCTTGTTTCTTGATGTACCATGCCACTAAACGATCACCAAGAAAGAATTCAGCACCACTCGTGCTCTTCCTATCATCCAAACAACTAGCCTAGTCAACATCTATATATGCAATTAAAGAAAAATCATTGCTTCTAGGATACCAAAGACCATAATCAAGATTCCCCTAAATATATTTGAAAATTATTTTAACAATAGTAACATGTGATTCCTTAGGTGATTCCTAAAACCTTGCAACCATGCATACTGCCTGCATTATGTCAGGTCTAGAAGCAGTTAAGTATAAGAGACTTCCAATCATTGATCTATACTCAGATTGATTTGCATCAGGAGAATCATCAGTCTTATTAAGTTTGCAACGTGTAACCATTGGAGTGATAAGAGGATGGAATCCATCCATTTGAAATTTCTTAAGCATCTCTCTAGCATACTTAGTTTGAGAGAGAAATATTCCACTTTCAAGTTGAGTAACTTGAAGACCAAGAAATAAAGTCAATTCTCCCAACATAGACATTTCAAATTCAGATTCCATAATATGAGAGAACTTTTTGGTCAAAACATCATTGTTATAGCCAAAAATAATGTCATCTACATAGACTTCAACAACCAGAATATCATTACCTTCAATCTTGACATAAATATTGGTGTCAACACCTCCTCTTTTGAAGCCATTTGATGTCAAATGATTATCCAGCCTAGAATACCATGTCCTAGGTGCTTTTTTTAAGCCATAGAGGGCCTTTTTCAAACTATAAACATGATTAGGCTTGTATTTGCATACAAACCCTTCAGGTTGTTCCATATAGACCTCTTCATCTAGATAACCAATTAAAAATGCAGTTTTGACATCCATTTGATAAACAGTGAAATTCTTAAAAATAGAATAAGCCAAGAATATTCTAATAGATTCTAGTCTGGCAATAGGTGCAAAGGTTTCACCAAAATTAATACCTTCCTTTTGAGAATAGTCTTTACAAACAAACCTTGCCTTGTTACGAACAAATTTTCCATTTTCATCAAGCTTATTCCTATAAATCCACTTTCCACCTATGTCATTCTTCTCATCAGGTCTTGGGACTAACTCCAAAGTTTGGTTTTTCTCAATTGAATCAATTTCTTCTTGCATAGCTTGAAGACAACAATCATTCGAGAGAGCTTCATCATAGTTTTTAGGTTCAAATTATGTGACTAAACAAAAGGCTATATGCTCTGCCATTTGAGCTTGTTCTTCCAATTTAGTAGCCTTTCTTTGTGTTTGAACTCCAACATTTCTATCCCCAATGATATGATTTTGAGGATGATTTTTAGCAACAGATTTTAAAGGAGTTTTGGGTACAAAATTTTCAGAATTTGTTTCATCATGTTTAGGGCTTGTTGATTCAATATTTTCAGATTTTATCTCAAGTTTTTCTTATGTTTCTTCTTCATCAACCTATACTAGATCAGTTTCTAAATGTGGGCTTTCATCAAATTTTACATTAATTGCCTCAACAATTTTATTAAGCCTTTTATTATAACATTCGTAGGCTTTACTATGAGTTGAGTATCCCAAGAAGATACCCTCATTAATTTTTGATTGAAAGTTGCCTAGATGTTCATCATTTTTATTAATAAAACATTTTCTACCAAAGATTTTAAAATGTTTTATAGAGGAAGGTTTACCATACCATAATTCATAAGGAGTGCATTTTCATTTCACTTCCAACTATAATCTGTTTAAAATGTATATTGTTGTATGGATTGCTTCTTTCCAATACATGTTAGGCAACTTGGCCTCATCCAACATAGTTCTTGCAATTTCCTTTACAATTTTGTTTTTGCATTCAACAACCCCATTTTGCTAAGGTGTTCTAGTGGTAGCACATTATCTTTTAATACCATGTTCACAATAATCAATAAATTCCTGAGAGGTAAACTCACCTCCCTTGTTGGATCTCAATAATTTAAGTTTTAAATCAGATTCTTTTCAACCATTTTACAAAAAATCTTAAATCTTTCAAATGCTTCTGACATATGTTTGAGAAATGTAACCCAAACAATTCTTGTATAATCATCCACAAACAACATGAAGTATTTTTCACCATTTATTGATCTAGTTCTTGTTGGGCCACACAAATCTGTATGTACTAGCTGCAAAGGCTTAGTGGAAGAGTGTTCTTTTGTCTTAAAACTTAATTTTATTTTTTTACCACCTAGACATCCTTTGAACACAAATTTTTTTGGTTTATTAAGAACAAGAAGACCTCAAAACATTCTGGTTTTTGTTGATTCTAACCAGATTATCAAAATCTATATGTCCTAATCTTTTATGCCATAACCAACTTTCTTCAACTTGACCCATCAGACACATTCCCTCATTACTATCATTACCAGAGGTGTCTAGAAGATTATAGACATTACCTTTAGTTCTTCTTCTAGCAACAACAGTCCTTCATGTCTTGTTCTTGATTTCACATCCCTGTCAAGTAAACATAACACGATAACCACTATCATAGATTTGGCTAACACTAAGTAAATTGTTCTTTAGGCCTTCCACATAATACACATTATAGATATGCATGTCTCCATTTAAAAAAAGTGAACATTTACCTTTAATTTTTATACCAGTGTTATCACCAAATTTCACATACCCACCAGCATAATCTTCAAGCTTGATTAATTTGTCCTTGTCCCCTGTCATGTGATTAGAACAACCACTATCTAGGACCCATAAGTCCTTATTTTTAGTATGAAATGTAGTTTGAACTAGCATTGATTGTTCTAAGCCCTCAAGAAACTTAGGTTTCCAAACCATCTTTTTTTTCTATTGCAAACCAACTTTGTATTGTTTGAATGTATGTCCCAAAATATTGCATTTAAAAAATCTGACTTGATTAATAAAATCTAAGTACCGCTTATGTCCAAATCTTGGAACTCTAGAAGTCATGAGCCTGCAGGTATTCACTTTATGACTAAATTTGTTGCAAAAGAAGCAATAACCATAGAAGAAAGGATTGAATCTAAATTATGTATTTTTTTTTTCAAAAGAATGGACATAATTCTTATCAGATTCAAAATGTCTCGATTTGAAACTCTTATTACTTTTTGGCTTTGAAGTATCAATAGTACATTCACCTTTTTCAAATCCAATGCCAGATTTATCTTTATTCAGTTTCTACTTACTAAGCATATCATTAAGCTTTAAAGTACTTTCATACTTCTCAATTTTCTTTCTAAGATCAACAATTTCATGTTCCAGCTTTTGAATTTCTTGATCTTTGAAACTTACAGGTACTCGAAGACAGTCCTCAACTCTCTTAGATTCCTCAAGTTGAGTCTTCAAAGTGACTATTGCTTGATCTGAATTATGTTCTTGAGCAAGAACTTGATAAGGTTTAAGAACTTGATCTGGATTATTTTCTTGAGAAAGAACTTGTTTTTAAAGTTTTCTAATTTCCCTTAAAGCACATTTTAATTTACCTTCAAGATCTATTTCACCATCTTCTAGATCATTATTGTTTAACTTCAACCATAAACAAAGTCTCATCTTCCTCAGCTAGAGAGTCTTTTTTTTCAGTGTTTGTTTCATCTTTACTTAATAGACTCTTCTTCTTCTTGAAATTGAAATTCTTCTTAGGTTTATAAGACTTCTTTTTAGACTGTTTATCAGGTTTTTCATCATCACTATTTTGGTCAGCATAGGGACACTTAGTTGCAAAATGTCCAATTTTTCCACAGTTAAAACACTGAAAGGGAATTTTTCCTCTATATTTGCTTGATCCCTTTTTAAGTTTTCTAACAAAATGAGTTTCTTTTGAATTAGAATATTCTGACTCACTTTCATATGCATTTTCCTTTTTTTCAGCTTTAAAGGCAGTCTCTTTTCTAGTTGAATTAATTTTGCTTATTCTCATTTCAGAAGTAGTAAGATTTCCTTGTAGACTATCTAAATTAAGTTGATCAAAATGTTTATTTTCTTCAAGGGTTGAAACCTTAGATTCATATTTAGTCTATAAGGTTCTAATGACCTTTTTAACCACATCAAACTCTTTTACTTCTTCTCCTAATCCTCTCATAGCATTAAAAACTCCATCTATTCTTAAGAAATATTCAGCCACTTTTTCATCATCCTTCATTCTCATTTCCTCAAACTGATGTTTGAGAGTAAGGATTTTGGACTATTTGACTTTATCATTTCCTTGATAAAAATTTTCAAGTTTTTCCCAAATTTCCTAAGCGGATTTGCAATGCATGACTTTAACAAATACATCTTTAGTTAATCCACACAAGATGGCATGCTTAGCCCTAGCATTAGTTTCATATTTATTTTTTTCAGCAGAATTTGTGGGTATTGTAGGTGGAACAGTATACCCATTTAGAACTATGCTCCAAACATCAAGATCAATTGAGATCAGATATATTTCCATTCTAATTTTCCAAAACACATAATTTTTACCATCAAACAATGGAGCTCTAGTCACATAAGCACTTTCATGAGCTTGTGGCATGTTTGATAGACTTCCAAGACCAGAATCAATCCTAGGTGGATTAGACCTATATGAGGACCCTATGCTCTGATACCAATTGTTGGAAGACTGAAATCATTGAGAGGAGGGGTGAATCAGTGATTTAGAAAACTTTTCACAAATGGAAGACTTGATTTGAAAAAGATATTAAAAATTGTTGTTCACAAATATGATAACATGACAACATGGACAACATAGATCAAGACAAATGATTTGAAAAAGGTGAATGTTCTATTGATACTTCAAATCCATCAGAGCTTTAATGTTCTAATGATTTTGAGAGACTTCTTAAGTGCATCAGAGCTTTACATTAAATCCATTTTTTAAGTATGAAACTTGACATGAACAATGAAAAACCATTTAAGCAGATTGCTAACTATTTAAATTATTTGAGAACATGTGAAAAATAGATAAGAAGGATTGCACAAAAATTCTTAAATAACACAGAATATGTCTTGAGTGGAAAAACCCTCTTGGGGCATAAAAAACCACTCAAAAAATCTTTCTTTATTCATATAGAGCACCAACTCTACACTGTTTTGAAGCACCAACTTCAGGAGCACCGACTCCTTTATACAGAATATCAACAACAATATCCTATCAAGACACTAGAAGTGAAAAACTAATGCAGTTCTAGAATCTCAATAGAAAACTAATGATTTTCAATTAGCACAATGAAGCATGTTGTATGTATATGACAACATCTTCTTAATGATTTACAAAATCATCTCAAAAAACAAGCTCTCAAAAAGATTTGCAATACATCACAATCTCAATATGGTTATGCCAGAGATTTCATATTCACTTTCTGCCCTTTAAAGAAATCACAGTAACATGTTCCTCTTCTCAATAACCTAGAAAACCAAGAATACAATGATCTTTTTCTTTTCTCAAAAACCCACACAAACCCTTCATAAGAATCTCTTTAAATAATGCTTTGAAGTAAAAACTAACTTTGGAAAGAGATCTTAGTAATAGTTTTGAAATTGTTTTTATCACTACAGTTAAAACCCGTAGCCTCCTTTTTTTTAATTTTTGAAGCATAGAAAAACCCTTAACCACAAAACTAACAGATTTCTTAGTTTTATTTCAAGCTTTGAGAAAACATTGACCAATAGAAGTAATACCTATTATTCAACAAAGAAACCAAACAAATACCAGATAAAGACCATTGAATCCAATCTCAACTGTCTAGCTAAAGGAGCCATTGTCACCTTAACTACCAATTTATTTGCTAGTTCATAACCTGCTATCCATGCTTGCAACGACCTCAGTTAATACCTCTAGAGTCAGCCAGAAAGAAAATATTAGCACAATAGTGGACAAAATAATTTACCATGGTGGCGGCTAGGGTTCGAAACCCTAAGCAATGTAAACAAGAAGACTTTGCCCCAATCTTTCATCCTTTCAAGTCTATCGAAGACTTTGCCAAGGTTAATAATACTTTGAAGTCCGAAGAATCAAAACACAATTATTAACAACCTATCATAATTCTTATGAGTCCGCTTTCAAGGTCATTTACCATGAATGTCGACACCATCATGTCCACATCGACTTAAATCAAAACTCGATGACCAAATATTTTATCAAAAACAACATTGATACCTTAAGAATGTTGAATCAACACAATGCCAATAACATACGGTGAAGATACATCATAATAGTTGTCGATGCCACTTAATCAACAAACATTGACCCAATAAAAATCATATAAACCTCCCCGATGCCATACAAAAAATAATATTGCCAAGTCAAAAACCTTTAAAGCTCAAAAGAAACCTAATAGGGTTTATAAACCATGCAACCACATTAATCACCTTTTGATGTCGATGTCACATACAAAGTGACTATTTACATATACCTTTCAAGCCACAAGGTGACTTTTGCTAAGTCACGTGAATTTAAAATATGATAAAACAAGATGCCAAAACAATGACCATGAAAGTTTTAGAATAATGTAAGTCAATAACCATAATGCCCAAAACCTTTGACAAGGTGATTGCTAGCAATGCACTATATAGTCAATGAGCCAAATTTCATTAAAAAATACCAAGTACCAATGGTAAAGCCACAAGAGTAAACCAACTTCTCATAAGTATTGTCAAGACAATATGTCATGCTGAAACACTTTTTTTGTTTGAACCAAATTGAATATACGACAACCTGAAAGAAATCAAATTGGATAAACCTAAGACCTATCAAGATAAAAATGTCATATATTTGAAGCTAATGAATGCCCTATCACAATGAACACCATGTCAAATATCAGTGTAAACGGGTGATCCCACAATAGTGGTTTACAATTTTTGGCCAAACTAGACACTAAAATTATTATTTTTAACTAAATCTTCACATTCAAGCACCTATAGCGGCTAAACCATGAGGAATTTGAAGATGATGCAAACTAGAGTCTTTATCACATTTTTTCTGTAGATTCTAAAAAAAAAAAAATTCAAAATTTTTGGAATTAGATTGCACTTCTTTTTCCATCTCCCACGAAAACTATTTTTTTTCAAAAAACAATATTTTTAAAAAGTGACGCTCATCATATACAACATAATTTTTTTTGTATGAAGGATTAAATTCTATTTTTTTCGAATTTAGATTTTTAACTATGATATCTAGCACTTTCATTTGGTATCATAGTTTTTTATTGAATATTTTTTCCTTTATCAAGTTACGAAGTCAAACCAATTACAATTCAAACATAAGCGGATTGTATACAACATAATTTTTTATGTATGTATCGAAATTCAGATTTTTTTTTTTAATGGATCAAGGACATCAATACCCAGCACGAACATATTTTTTTAAAATTTATTTTGATAATTTTCTATTTTTCCATATGTGCAGAATAGAGACCTTCATTTTCAATGAAAAACCTATGTTTAATAAAACTAAAAAAACAAATACATAATAAAACCAAAACATATTAAAATTATATTCGTTGGATAGCTCATTCTGAGGAATACCATAATCATTTGAAATAAATTTTAAATGAATTCATTTGATTCCCCAAAAGGTAAATCAAAAGTGATTTTTTATCAGCATTTTGATAGGTGTAAAGGAGACTCATTTATAGGTATGGTTTAAAATTAAGAAGGTTCTATCCAAGGGGCTTTGATCTAAGGTGGTTTGATCAAACCCTCTTTGATTGGAATCCTTAAAATGAAACTTTTTAAGGCTTAAATCATTATATTTTCTAAAAATATGTGATTTTAGCAAAATTCAGTTCCTCTCAGAAATTGTAAACCAGCTTTGTGGGATCACCCAAACATGTACATGTATCAAAAACTAAAATTTGTAACTACATGCCATGAAAAGACCATGTAAAGCCACTGTAATCATCATGATCCATCAAGATCATATCATGTCAAGGCAACTTGCAAAAGATCAAGTTGAATATGAAGTAGCATAAAGATCCTGTAAGATACCCAATTTGAAATTGAAAACATGAAACTCATACCAAATGAATTTGACATCAAGGACAAACAATAATCACAACTGAGAGCCAATCAACTGTTTCATTTTCCCAATCGAACAAGGTGTTTCAGGTATAAAAATAATGCTTTCTACGACGATCAAATTAGTAATTTGATCTCATCTAATAAATAGAATGAAAATAAACTTTAAATATTGTCATTGATTATGTACTATACAAGTAATATAAAATTTATTAACAAATATGCGATAACTATAAAGTCTCATCTTTTTTATTAGAAAATGCATAGAAAAATTACAACTCCAATAGTTGCGCAAATGTTAGAAAATAGTATAGACACTAGGTGAAAGGCTTCAAAATATCACTTATCACGTAATAGACAAATAAATATTGATTTTTCAACTAGATAGGAATATTTTATTTATATTCCAATGTTTTTTGTCAAACTGATGGCAACTCTCTTTTTTCTTTTGCATTGCTTTATGTTTTCAAGTTGCACACAAATTCTACAAAAATAGATACTAGTTAATTTCTTTTAAAAAAGAATCTAGATTTATCTAAGTTTCTTTCAATCCGTTATTTTGTATATTATTAATTGTTCAAATTAATCTAGTACTTATTATTTCATATTTTTTTTCAGAAAAAGGCATAAAGCCTGAATATATTATATAATATCATAAAGATTAAGTTACAATTTTTTTCCAAGAATTATAAATCTTGGCAATTTGTCGATCAATATTGGGTACCCCTTCTAGACCTGATCAGATGGATATCTACAGATGATACAATGCTTCAATTTGGCCTTTTCATATACCAAAATGTTTTTATTCATAGGATTTTAGAAGAGTCATGCTAATAGAGTAGCATTCAGATACATGACTATTCACAATTTTCATTCTACACTTTTTTTGCATATTATGAACTGTTAATTTTGCATCTGTAAATCAAAATTTGAAGTTGAAAAGAGAAACCCCAAACTTAGCATAGGATGTATATACTTTATAACAGTAGCATACTATCAACATGGAGCATACCTTTCATTCCTCCATATGAACATTTATTGCATCATTCGTAGATGTCTCACCTTGCCCTTCATTCAGGTCGAAATCATCGTGCAGTCAAGGATCCACCCTTAGTACACTCATTCCATTTTGATTATGATGTCTATGATGATTTAGAAGGAAATATATTGCCAAGTATCTATCTTTTATTTTGTTTACCATTTGCATACGTAATACCTCTATATGTTGATGAAGCAGACCATATAGTTCCCAAGATTTGTTCTCCTTCAGACCAATTTTTATAGCATCATACACTTTTGCATATATCCTTTTGTGTTTAAGGAAGCACCTAGGAAATAATCCTCCCACATACCCTTTTCCTTTGTCAAACTCATATTGTTGGACACATTTTAATAGTTCATTGTTTCGCAGAAACCCTGGATGCACTGCCTCATGCACTACAATTTCAAGCTTGTTGATAGATTGCACGAGGTCCAATGTATTGGACAAAAAGATTGAGAGAATTCGTGAATGGAATAGTATGCGAGGGGCATTTGGATGCAACAACTCCTCCCCCAAAATGGACAGCACACTTTCAACAATGCTTGGAGAAGACACATTGAACACTTGGGAAAGCTCATAATTGGTAATTTCTTCAAAAAATTGGACACTCCCATTCCTTGCAATGAAGAGGAACCCTATAATTTATGGGAAAGTTATCCATTTGATTATAATAGAAAACAGAGTGCACCCTGAGATAATTCTTAAAAACAACCAAAAAAACCTTCCCTGCCCCAAAAGCTTACAAATACCAAATAGCCAAATATACTGATAACAAATTCACCCTGACTTTGTAACAAAATTTTAAAAACCCACCCCAAAATTGTTGTTTTCTAGGACACTACAACTACCTTTAAGCCCTTAATGATACTCAAATTGTAGACAAAAACACCAGAAAATGAAAGGAACTGAAACCATTTTGGTAGGGCATGCAACAACAATATAACATGCAAATGTAGATGAACACAAATAGTGAATGCAAACACGAACATATGACAAACTCATAGCTTAATTGAGAGCTTCTAGGATAGTGCTAACTACTTACCTCCACCCCAAAATACCAGCACTGAAGATGATGAAACGTAGAATGAAGAAATTTTTTATCACCAAGCACACATACACTGAAGTAATACCTAGGTAACACCCCAAATTACCAGCAGTGACAATGAAACTAATTTTATCACCAAGCTCGCATACATTGAAGCAATTCCTAGGTAAAAACATATAGTCACAAAATGAATGCACCATATGATGCCACATTGTCCATTGAACAACCTCGCTCCTAACGACACCTTTGAAAAGTACTGATGAGCCTTAATGAGAATTAATATCTTTGTCACTTCATCACACAAACATTGGAACTGGTGCACATGAACACAAGTGATTTTTTCTTTGCTAAAGATTTGAAATCATTAAACGAAGAGGTTTAGGGATAATATTTTTCATTGCCTGCAAAAAAATTAAAGCATTAGTACATAAAATATTATGATAGCATTACCTTGGTGTGAGAATCTATATTTTTTGATAACTGACTTTTCTCCCGTTGCTGCTTGATGATGTACACATATCACCTGTGTGTTAAGCCAATAAAGATTATGAATATTCTCCACCCAACAAGAGATAATTACTTTTGTACCCTTACAACCTTACACTCATTTCATGTCCAATTTATTTATTCTTATATAATGACTCGTCACAAAATATGACAATTTCCACACATGACATGGCCAACTTATGTGGCAACCCAGATTACTTTTTTGACACGTGCATTTCATGTTTGAGAACTTTTTGCAACTCTTCTGTGATATTTTTTGACGTTGTATCATATAAAACCTCTACCTGCACTTGCTCACATCCCATGTTTTCTAATTTATCCACAAGTTGATTACCCTCTCTATACATATGATTGATCTGATAAGCCTCCAATCTGTCAAATAACTTCTAAATTTGCACAAGGATATAGTTAATTTGCGAACTACATTGTTTTTTTTTTTTTTGTCTCTACAACCATTGATTATAATCAATGAATCCCCTTCTATTTGCATTTTTTGATATTCAGTTTGATGGCCATTTGCAATCCATGCAAACGAGCTTGAACCTCTACTAGATTATTTGTTCTTGGAGGTAAGCGAATTGTTTTTTCTCCAATGAGTGAACCCTCATAATTCCTTATCACTACACCTGCTACTGATATACCTAGGTTTCTTTTGGAAGCTCCATCAAAATTGAGCTTCCTAAACCCGATTGGTGGAGGTATCGAAGACACCTTTTTTCTATCAATTATGTTTTTACATGTAGTTTTATACTACCTTTAAATGGAATGACAAACTTTTGCCAAATCTTAAGTTTTTTGAGTCCCAACATGAGAATACAAAGCTTACATGCTTTGCATTGTGTACATAAGCATTTTATTTTCACAGATTGAGTTTTTTAGCTTTGATAATACATAGTGTTACCCCAAGTTTTTCCGGGACGGGGACGATGGAATGAGTCCCCAAGTTTTTGATTTTTCAGGCCAAATTTAGGGACGGCGGGGGACAACTATATAAAATATTAAAAAAATTAAAATATATAGGGAAACATTAAATATTCATATGAAAACATGGATAAAGCGTGCATATATACATTATAGAAACTTAGCATATAACATTTTTGTTAATAATTCATTGGAAATATAGTTTTTTTTTCAATTATGATATGAAAATCAAAATAAAAAGAACATGGTACACTGTTTTCGTCCCCCTAGCTGTTTCCGGGATGGGGACGAGGGGGTTTAGACTAGGGGATGCATCCTCGAGTAACACTAAATTTTTAATACATGATCAATACTTGATATTTTCTTACAAAACATCCTCTGTTATGCTCCCACCAAGTGCACCACAAAACGACATAAGGAATGATTCTCCACATACTTGCAAACATTGAAGATTTATATAAAACTAGCCAACTTGAAAACAAGTCCCAAAGTGTGCTCAGAAGTGGGGCAAACCAACTTAGCTTGTCACAAATAAAGGTCCAACAAAAATTTGCAAAAGAGAAATGCAAAAATAAATGATTTATTTCCTCCATAGATGTCCCACACAACACACAGTTGAATGGATTTGAAATCCCAAGCTTCTCAAGTCTTTCACTTGTCAAGATCCTATTTTGTAATGTCATCCTAGCAAAGCAACCTACTTTAGGTAGCACAATTGGGTTCCAACAAAAAGATAGTACTCTTTTTGGTTTACAATGCGCTTCAATATTCATCATTGCTTTATATTCCAATTTAGGTGTATAGTTACATAATTTTGAAGGCACCCAAATAATTATATATGTAGATTTCTTATAGTAAACAATTATCCCACCTAAAATCATATTTAACTCCTCTTGTTGATCATTCGATAATGTAGAAACAACAAAGTTTTTCCATGTTACTCTCCATGTGTGCACATCTAGGCTATGAAATTAATCTTTAACTTTAGTTCCCTAGCTTGGAATTATTTGATTTTCTATTATCTGAAATTGATGTGTTGTACTCAAAGGGGGATATCCATTCTAGAAATCCTTCTAGAACCATGCGGTTTCACCATTATTGATCTCCCAAGTTAAGTATAGGGTGATTACTTTTAGATACAAGTTAACAAAAAATTCCACATAACAGATCCTTGTGGTGGGTTTGAGATGGTGAAAATATGGTATGATGCACCAATATCAAAATATTTCGTTTACATAATCTTACACCATTTGGCATGAGGCTTTGAGTGCATGTGCCAAACTAGCTTAGCACATAGATAAATATTCATTGTTGTCATATTATGAATCCCCACTCCACCTTTCAATTTTTCCTTACATATGTTCTGAAGTGAAATAAGAGGAATTTCCCTTCCATAAAAAGTTCCTAACCAATTTCTCAATTTGAGCAATGATAGTTCTTGGAGCTTTCAATGCAATCATATAATAATTTGGAATTACAGATAGAATAGATTTAACCATCAAAATCCTTCCTGATAAAGATAACCACCTTCCCTTCCAACCCACAATTCTGGACTGTATACTCGATATGACCTTATCCCGATAGGATACCCTATTTGCACCTGCAAAAAAAGGAATTCCTAAGTACTTACATGGAAGTACTGCTACTTGGAATCCCAAGACTTGAAAAATTTGATCCTTTAAAGCTACTACTTTTTTGAAAACACATGTCTTTGATTTGCTTGTGTTAACCTTTTCTCCTCATGCAGAAGTATATTTATCCAAAATATGCTTTATTTATGTAGCTTCTAAAATTGTTTCCCTTCCAAATAAAATGGTATCATCTAAAAATAAGGAATGAGTTGATGTTATGTCTGTAGAAGGTATTTTAATTCCTTTCCATCTACCTTGTATGTGATCCTTATGCACAAATCTACTCAATACCTTTGTCAGGATAATAAAAAGAAATGGTGATAATGGATCCCCTTGTCTTACACCCTAAGTTGAACTAAAAAAAACTATCGGAGAACCATTAACAAGGACTGAGAACTTTACCCTTTCCAAACATGAAAGAACCCACTTGCACCACTTTGTATGAAAATAAAACTTTTTCAATACTTGCATTAGAAAAGACCAATCCACTCAATCATATGCCTTCATCATATCCAACTTGATGATTAATGAAGGAAGAGCATGCATTGAGATAGAATTCAAGACTTCATGTGCTATGAGATCACCTTCTATCATTTCTCTACTAGGGACAAATCCTCCTTGTTCCTCTAATATTATTCTGAGAAAGATAGGCACCAAACACAATTAAATTTATTTTGTAAAAATGTTATAAATAGTGTTACAAAGTGATATTGGTTTGAATTATGAGAAATATTTAGGACTTTGACCTTTGGAATAAGAGAAATGTGAGTAACATTAAATTGTTTTAGCATCATTCCTAAGCTTCTAGATTCTTTCAATGCCTTTAAAAGGTCCTGCCTAATGAACTCCCAGTATTTCTAAAAGAATATGGTTGTAAATCTATCAGGTCTTGGGGCCTTATCTAGAGGCATAGAGAACACTATTGTTTTTAGTTATTCTAGAGTGAAGGTCTTTATCAAATTATCATTTTCCTCCTAAGATACTAACATTGGTATTTCTTCCAACATTTCCTCCCTTTCCTTCTCCATTTGATTTGATTGAGTACATGATGTAGAAAGAAAATTTGAGAAGAATTTTACTCCTTGAATGTCTTCCTCTTTTGTTAATGTTTCTCCTCTTACACTATCTAAATTTGAGAAAATGGAACTTTTGGCTTTCTTTATCTGAGAAAATATATAGAAAAATTTAGTATTCTTATCTCCCTCTTTCAGCCAAAGCTCTCGATACTTTTGTCTCCAATAAATCTCCTCTCGTGTTGCTAGTTCTTCCCATTCTTCTTGTAGTTTCTTTTGCTATCCAAATATTTTAAAATTTAAACCATTAGATACAATTTATGTATTTACTTTTGAAAGATGTTTAAAGACTTCTTCCTTTAGGATAGATTTGGTAGCTGAGCATTTAGATAGGTTCCTCAAATATTGAAGGACAATTTATTTTTCGATGCCAAATTTTTAGTTTCAATGCACATTGATGTTGGATAATGGTATGATCCTACCCAAGGTAGAATTTCTGATTGCAAACCATACTTCTATGTTAC
This sequence comes from Sequoiadendron giganteum, assembly GCA_007115665.2. Classification (NCBI taxonomy): domain Eukaryota; kingdom Viridiplantae; phylum Streptophyta; class Pinopsida; order Cupressales; family Cupressaceae; genus Sequoiadendron; species Sequoiadendron giganteum. Next base: position 576,936,720 of record CM021108.1, on the reverse strand, counting down.
CTAGTTGAGTGTAGTGAGGAACCTATGTAAACACTCAACTATCTGAATAAAAAAAAATCATTTATTTGACCATGTAAGTTTACCATTTCTTGGGAGAATCTCAAGGAGAGTGTTATTCTGAACAAAGGAGCTGGAATCTTCAATTGTCTTAAGAGGAGGTAAAATCCCACCCTGCTTCTCATTTAAAGATAAGATTGCATTAAAATTATTCTCATGAATTGTCTCTTTTCCAATCACACAATCAACAAAACCTAACAAACCTACTATTCTCATAATCTTACACTATACAGGGACATAGAAGAAAGGACCCAACCATTATCATAAAACTCTTGCATTCTAATGCTTCGTCATTGGCATCTATGATTTTTTTATTGATGCTTGAGTTACAACTTAAGGGTATCACTCTCCAATGTCTTGTGTTCCCTTTTCTTGCCACAAATTGTCATCGTAATGCATTGTTATGATTTAATTATTCACCTTCCTAATCATTTTGTCTTAATAGAGTGATGTGAACATGTTCCATGGTATCACACCATCCTTTTCTTCTCAGGGATTTGGTTTTTTTGGCATCTAAGTTGCACAATACCCCGAAGATGTGAAAAGTGTTGGCATCCTAAAGCTTCATGCTAAGTTCTTCTATCACTTGGGGTATATTTTATTCATTCCTCACTCTATGAGTGAGTGATACAATGACATATATCCATATAAAAACACTTGTGAAACTTTACAAACAACTACCCCTTCCTATGCACACACATCGCCTTCCCACTTCCCCGCACCAAAATTCCAGTCAATATTCTAATATATGTTGGCTTGTGAATGAAAATCAAAATACTGAAGATGAACAAAATACCGAACCAAAATAATCCTGTTTGAATTCAAAGTTGCCAATCTTCCACTGCCTCAAGAATTCAAAACTTAATCTATAGTCTAATAGCAACATAATGGACTCAGAAAAAATAAAATCTCAAAAGTCACATTTTTCACCACTTCTAATCTATTGATGCATAGATGTGCATTTTTAAGGCTATTAATATGATGAAAATAAACATAGAATGCATAAATACTTGACACAACACAAAAAAATAAAAGAAGATAAGCTCTAGAATCATAAATATGATTTGACAATATGCTTTAGCTCAATAATCTGATTTTAGTGTGTAAAAGACATGAGATCGATGGAAAATATTTCTTACTATTGTAGAGGATGGTAAAATGTTTGCACATTGAACAAATGTTTAAAAAATACACAACAAAATAATGCAATAATTACTTTTCCTACTATTTGATGTGTTGTCCAAGATATGTGCCACCACCAAAGTAAAAAAACTAGGTTTTCCAGCCATTAAAAATTTATTAAGTACAAATGATTTTAAATTATGCTTGATTCATGTTGTGTAAGAATTTAAACCAATTGTACAAACACTATTTGTGGCTATCAAATACAAAATTTCTCGTCTTCTTAAGTTACAATGTTTAAATCCCAATGATTTGATAGTGTGATAGTCTATTAAAAATGTACTAATGAGCATTAAATACATTTTCTTCATTGCAACAAACTATGAATATACCAATGTATTTTGCATTAATCATAGATTCCCTCTACTTGATAAAAATTATTAACTAATTCAATACACATACCATGCTAGCATTATCATCTAGGCATTTTCTCATTCTAGTTATTATATATTTATGTGCCAAGCTATGGTAGATGCACTAGAATTGGGACTATTAAACTTGTTGCAATTAGCTCTTATATAACCCAAGGTAAAAAAAATTCCCTTTGCAATACTTGCATAGTTAAATCCTAAAGGTATGTCACATTTACCTATATTATGAATCAATCATTTATTGTTCAGTATTCAATATAACATCTTCTTGTATTACTACACTAGTTATATAATAACAAAATAGAAACTAGTATAGATTTTGATAAATATAAGCAACAAAAATAAATTCCTTCTATAGATATTGATGATGTTTTACCTACAAAAAACTTATTTAGGTTGAACTCCTTTATTTATAATGTAGGTGATTGTTTGATATTTTTTAAGTCCTCTTAATGTATATTTTATTCACGTCTATAGAATTGCAAAACGGTTTAGTTGATTACTTTTTATAATGCAAAGCACAACCTAACAAAGATTCCTTGGACACAACTACTTCTGAATTACATCCAGATATGTTGAAGACAATGCATGGTATAACTGATGTAAACACATATTTAAGTAGAATGTGTTTATTTGCATTTGTTGGGTTTACTTCTAAAGACCAAGGTATTTGGGGTGATATATTCTATATATGGTGGTTGTCCAGATGATTGAATATATCTATTGAATTGTTGTCACCAACCCATAAGGTCAAGTATTTGAATTTTAATAGAGATATCGGTACAGACATGTATTTTGTCTTGTTTCATGACAGTAATCCTATGTCTGGATATTTTGAACCTCTTATTAGAAAAAATAATCAATATAGATTTGTCCCAATTATAGGATATTATTTTTTTGTGGGTTGTACTAACCTACAAAACACATGTCTAGATCATGCATACCAAATTCAAAACAAGGGTCTAAGAAAACCACAACTTGCAAGCAATGACTATGGAGAAATCCTTTTTAATTTAATTTTATATCTACTCATAAATGATTTCTATACTGATTGCATCAGACTTTACATTGCACAGTCTTTTTGCAATACCATCAAAACTAGAAATTCCAATACCCGACATTTTTACTAGATTATCTTCATCATAGTATAATACAAACAATTCCTAGGCTCGATAATTGAAAACAATACATTATAAAATTAGCAATACCCTATGTTGAGGGAAAAATAGAAGCTAGTGCATTTTCTCTACAGTGGCTGGCAATAATTTTCAGAGCAGAAATAAAAATTTGGTCTTCCAATACTATACTAATCAAGGAAAAATATCAGCTAGAGACAAATACAGAAAGAAAATTTAACAAAATGGCATATGAAACAAATACAACCCACATTCACTATGTACTACAAGAGAAATGTGGTGATAACAACCATCTTGGAATGAATCTAGGAAATAATAACTATACAGTGAACAAAATCCAACAAACTATTCAAAACAAATCAAATATTAAAAAACTAGCAAGTGAAATTGGAACCGCTAGAAATAGAAATAGTAATGAGAAAGAAAACCATTATATTCAACTTGAGAAGCAAGAAGGATACAAATTGGAAAAAAAAACTACAAATGAACATGAAAACCGTCCACCCACAAGAATAAAAAAAATAATGAAAACAATTACATGGTGTTAGACACACCAATTGTAGAGACGAGTTATGTTGGTACTGAAAAAATTTAGCAATTGTAAATGCACATCCTTTGCTATCAAATCTCACAAAAAAATGTCACTACGACATGTGAAAAAAATAATGCAAAAAATAAATCTCAAAGCAAAGAAATACAAAAGTACTTGAAAAAAATTCATGATACTCCGTAGCATGAATGTGTTATATGTCAACAACTAAATTTTCATTACAAAATGAGAAAAAATAGCAAACAAGAACAACAATTGTATCTAGCTTTGCCAAGCACCCAGATCCATTGTCAACTTTTTGAAATATGTGTTTCTTGCAAATGCTCATTGCAACAAAATAAAATATCTCTTTTTCATTTTGCAATATATAAGATGTAATAAACCATTACGTATCCTCTCACAACTTTTAGATCTAGAAGAGAGGTTAATTTTTTCCCGCATTGCCTTTGCACAAATTAGAAAATGGGGATACAAATGACCTCATCTTGTCTTAAAAGGTTCCATAACTAATGTTCCTATAAATATCAATACCATATAGAGATTCTTACCACATTCAATAAACAAAACACTTACAATAGTTGTTGCATTAAAAATAAAACTAGAGTACAAAAACACCTTTCAAGTAGGTGTTGTACATCCAAAACTAATAATGACAACTCTAAAATAGCTCCATCATAGAGATCTTTACAAGATGGAAGGAATATGCATATACCCTTCTTGGAAAAAGATGTTTAGAACAATGATTCATAATAATTCTATAATAGGTAACATAGATAGATAAAACACTGTAGAGAGCCAAGAAATAGATGATAATAGCGAACATGAGACAAAAATAGATACACTAGTACACAGATTCACAAAATCAAAGACCATGTACGATTTGCATGACAAAATACTCGAAATAGCACCTACAAAAGGAAGCCATCCAATAGGAATATTTAAAGACAAAAATGTAGAAGAAATTAACTTTCCAACACTTTTTTTAGCAAGGGACGCGATACAGATATATTAAAAGGTTTTCCTACCACAAAATTGCAAAATGGGAATTGATGCATTCTAGCAGTGACTTTGTAAACCATGTAACAAATCTAATTTTTAAAACAATACACGTAATTCTAGCAAAAATCATTTCTATATCGATAAGAATTTGAAAGGGGAAATTAGAGGGACACTCTAATAGAAAGGGATATAAAAAATATACCAAACCTAGAAAATATATTGCAGTTAGACATTGGATATATGGATTTTAAACATATTCACATATCCCCGGACTATTTCCATCATCTAAAAAAAATAAAAATTACAATGATTCGTCAACTAGGCCCACCAAAATTATTCTGAACATTCTCCAACGTAGAGCACTAGTGGCTACCTTTAGTATATGCATTGCTAAAAAGGGATCAAAATCGGAACAAGAAAACTAACAATTATAATGAACGAGAACATTATATAGATTCCATTATTAGAAACAATCATGTTACTTACGCTCGGTATTATAGACACCAAATGAGTGCAATAAAAACCCTCCTAAAAAATGATCCTACGCTGCTTGGACATGTCAATGATTACTTTTTTGTTACAAAATTTTAAAATAGAGGAAACATACATGATCATGTGCTAATTTGAATTAAAAATGCACTGATATATGAAAAGTCATCTTACCATTAAATTGAAAAATTCATAGACAAGTGCATTACATGCAATACAACTTGATTTAGCATACGTTTGCAAAAATACAGCGACATCACCATACAAAAAGCTACAAAAAATATAGAAAAATGCATTGCAGATACAATTTTGCAGTTGCATCAATGGAAAAAATAAAAATACTTGAACCCATTACAATAAAAAATGAAGTTACAATGACCAACTCAATTAAAATTTGAAATGCAATTGAACAAGAATAATTTGATGACTCTTTTAACTTAAACTCATTTTTGGACAAGCTATGTACAACCAAAAGTGATTACATAAAAATTCATACAGTCTACACTAAAAAAGCCCACTATGTTCCTCAAAAGGAAACCTGCTCATGCATGGAATAATAGCTTTACTATCAAAATACTCAAAATTTGGCAAGAAAATATCGATACACAATATGTTCTCAATGCTTATGTTGTTGCAACTTACTGGTCATCCTATATGACAAAGATAGATAAATCATTGACATATTCTTTTACAAGAATACATAAAGAACATGAAGCAACCAAAATAGATGCTATAAAAATGATACAGACTCTGGGAAATACTTTACTAAATCTACAATAAATTTCCACTCATCTTGCTAGTCACTTAACTCTTTCCCTACCACTAAATTCAAGTTCAATAAAATGTCTTTTCATAAACACAAAACCAACGCAAGAACAAACATTCATTCTAAAATCATAACCCGGTGAATCAAATAACATAATGTGCTTATTGGTTATTGATCATTATTTGCATCGACCTCTAAATATGCAACGTCTATGCCTCACCGAATTCGCATTAGAACATACAATGAAAAAGAATAAAGGTCTAAAAACAAGGAAACCTGCCATCATGCAATTTGTGAAATAAAATAATCTTGACTATGAAACTATTGCAGGGAACAACTAATGTTGTACATTCCCTTTATCAATAACGAAGATACATTGTATTAAGGATTTAGATAAATTTTGGAAGCCTATTCTTTTTACCAACAAATGATAAAATACGACAAGTCCAAATGCTCATACAATTTCAATATTCTTTGGGGTGTTTCGATGAAGTAGCCAAAGAAACAAATTCTTGTCCACAACGAGACCAAACAATACGATATTTCCAATGACATAGAATGGTTAAAACATAGACAACAAAAAAGTAAAATGGATATTGGTTTCTAGCCCCGTACAAAACCCAAGACTTCTCAAGAACATAGAATACTATAAACTAAGAATAATGATAAACCAAGAACAATAGGATATTGTTAAAGACATAGCCAAAAAAAAGAGACTAGAGAATAAAAAGCCAATATGAATTTTATTGACAGGGGGAGTAGGAACAAACAAGACATTTACAACTAGATTAATTTTTGAAATGCTCATACGTCTATATGATTTTGATCCTCTATCTGATCTATTGAAATAGAAAGGATTGATTCTAGCCTATACAAGAAAAAAAACATATAATGTATGTGGCTCAATAATACACTCTCCTTTACAAGTGTCTTTCAATAAATTCTCTTACACAACACTTAGCAATGAAAACCTTGAAACTTTGCAAAAACAATATGATCAATTATCTATTTTGTTTCTGGATGAGGCCTCTCTAGTAGGCAGAAAATTCTTAAATTCTATAGATAAATGAATGTGATAGATTAAGCATTCACTGACTAAATATTTCATGGATGTTGATATGGTATTTTGAGGTGATCTCTATCAAGCACAACCAGTTCTGGGAAACCTTATTTTTGAATATCTTCTAATCAACAAGAAACTTGTGTCATACACTTTTTGGAAAGATCATGTATAGTGTTATGAACTACACACAGTCATGTGTCAAAGAAATAAAAAAAATTGTTATTATTCTCAACAAAATATGACTCAACACACAAAGCACTGAAGATATAGAATTTCTTAATAATAGTTATCTATGACCACCACCTATAGACCCTACATTCCCTTATCTTTTTGAAACAAATAAGTCAGTTACATTGCACAACAACAAAATTTTGTCCTTTATTTCTAGAAAGGGAATTGTTATTGATGTGATTGACGAATAAGAACAAAACTATGGAAATACATCAATAGCTATAGACAAACTTCTAGAAAAATAACTTGTACTAAAACAAGGTATGCTCATGGAGCTATATGCAAAAAATTACAATATTGCAAATAGACTTGTCAACAAAGTAGATGGTATTTTTCGAGAATACACAACTAGTAACAATGTAGATGTTATATGGATTGAGTTTAATGATAATAAAATTAGTAGACAACAATCGACCAAACTCCAACATCTATATATAGATATAATATCAAAAAAATGGGACCCTATATTATGAATAGAAAAATATTTGTCCAACACAAAATTCCCCTCACATATGACAATACATAAACAATTTCCTATGAAACTTACAAGTGCAAGAACTAATCATAGATCCTGTCGGCCTCCTACAATGATCTTAATAACTAAGCCTTTACAGTCGTGATTCAGAGATTGGACATTTGATCTGAATAACCATTTTAACCATCATGAAGGTACATTTAAATTTTCAACCTAGGGACGTGAACGTCAGCACGGTATGTGCACTAGGAACTTCAAAGTAGTCACCTTCATTCTACAACTAAGAAAGATTCAATACTGAAAGTAAATTGCATGGAAAGGAACAAAGTAAATGTTGAACATCACTCAACAATTAAACTAACCTAAACATGCATGACAGGAATAGAAATCTAAACAACAAACAAGGAAATACTTTGTCTGCTTTGGTTGTAGGAACAATCACAAAAGGAATTCTAGTGGTTGTAGGAATAGTCAATGCCAGATTCTTAACTAAGTACTAAACACAAACTAATAACTAATCTAACTAAACTAAGGGACAGATTACTCACCAAGTGGCCCCCCTTGGATGAGTATCCTCTAAAACTAATGTAAACTTAAATTCTCAACTCAAAACTTCATCTTATTCATTCGGTAATGCAATTACAAAAGAGAATGCCTAGAAATGCTTAGTATACGATCAGATGCAACATCAATAATCAGCAACTTGGTAACCTTCCGAACTCCCAATGAAGGAGAATCTGGACCTTATTTATCCTGCCCACTAAACAAGGTAGTCAATGCCCACTAACTAGGAGGACACCATTTAGGGAAAGTAGAGAAAAGAACGGAAGGGCGGCTAGACATGTAGGGAATCCGGATAGACATGCAAGTCCAAATGTAGACTCAACACTATAGTAATGCCTATAACTACTCAACATCGTGCGAGACCAATATAAGGCAGTTACATGTGGGTGACATGGGGAATCTTCATCGTAATCCTTTAGTTGAGCTTCAAATGCCTCCTATGTAATGACCAGATGGCAATTGCATTCCTCAAATTAGTATCCTCAAGTATGTCTGCATGGAAATGTTATTACATATAATAATTGCACATTTATAGCCACCTTAAAAAACATTCATCAACCACATGAAAAATTAATATAGATAGTCCACATAATAAGCTAATGTCATTAAAACTGGCAGAAATGGAATTAAACCCAATGTCTATGGTTTGAGGGAAACTATATAGAAATATCAACATTGAATATCAAATTCCATGTCAACTTCAGAAAATAAACTATAGATTCTACACAAATTTGGACCAAAAACTAGGCTCATCACTCCCCCCAACTTAACGTCTTGTTGGTCCTCCAACAAGGGAAGAACTATTTTTCTGCCTGGTCATAGCTCTGAAATTTGTAATTGATAGTTATCCAATATCAGTGCCTATTGAGTGTGAGTTAGGGTCCCAGTAGAATCCTACCATTCTATCATCTTTTCCATCTTTTTCTTTCTTTAGCAATGTCATAACGGTAGAATCTGAGATTTGGAATAGGCCACAAGAGGATAGGTGGCTAAAAATTCAAGGGAAGCCACTCTCATCCCTTTGCTCTCCCAAGCTGAATGTACCTTTCAATCCTCTTTATTGTTGCATGATAGTTCTGGATGGAATGAGGTTCATCCTATTTCAGCTCATCAGTCAAAGTGTTCTATATTTGTGATAGATATCCTTTCATGGTGTCCTCTTTTGCTGCTATCTTTACCTCATATTCACTATAAAATGCCTCAATCCAAGGCATAATTATGTTACCATAACTAGGACTGAAAATCATTATATTCCAATCTCTGTAAATATCCTTGGGGTTTCTTGATTCTTCTCTAATGGCCAAAAGGATATTGGATTCCATCAAGTCCTATAAGCATTATATTGCTCTCCCCAGCTAATCTCATTTTGCACCCAAGACATGAATGCTCTTAGTTGGATACCTCCAATATACAACAATGGGTTCTAGTCTTGGTCTTGAGTTACAAAAAAATTATGTAAATGAAACTCTCATAATAGATTCTTCATTTAGTGGGTGTCTCAATTGAGGGATTCAAACCTGAGATGTGTCTTGATAGCTGAAAAGAGAGATATTTTTCCTTCAGGTGCAGACATAAACTCTTGGAGGTGTTCTGCATTCTAAAATATGTGGCACCAAGGTTGAAATGTTTCCCACCCTCTCTTTTAGAGAGGAAATCTCCTCATTCTCTTCTTCAATAATTTCATCCCTCTCTTGAATTTCATTTTTCCATTCTTTCTCTCGCCTTTGTATCTCTTTCCATAAATTTAAAATTGTTGTATGCAATGAAAAATTAGGAGGATTATGAATACCTACTAGGGTTTTTGTTGATGGTTGCACCTCATATAGCACTATTTGCATAGATTCAGGTTGTCTTACTGGCTCAAGCTGTGGAGGTACAATCTCTTCTCCCAATTCTTGTTGCATGGCCTCTTGTTTTGGTTCCTATAGTTGTTGCAGGAACTCCTAATCTAATTCTTTGTCTTGTTGTAGGAACTTTGGATTTTCCTCATGCTCTCGAATTTCAACTTCCTCTACAATGGCAACAAGATTCACCAGGGTCATTTTTGTTGCCTCTTCAAATACATCCTTTTCTTTCAAATTTTCCTACCCCATTGGGGCTTTTGTGATCTCATGTGATGTCCTTCCATGCTTAGGGTTTTTCCACAAAGGCATTTCAACCGCTGGTTTTGATTTCTTAAGAGGGCTCTCACATTTTCCTTTGGTTGTAGGATGAATAGTGTCAGCCTTTCTCTTCTCAGGACTCGACACCTCTCTTTCCACAAGTTGTGTTTTAGATTTTCCTTTTACTTCCTCTGCCTTCTTCTTTTGTGCCCTATTTCTTACTAGGGTTTCAAGTGGAACATCATCATTAGAGTCTGATGAAGAACTTTATTTTTCAGAGTGCCATGTTTTAGAGGAACTAATGTCTATGGCCCATTTTTCTACAGGAGAATTTATACTAGAGCTAGCACCAGAGGTTGAAGCACCAAGGGTGGCTTCAGCTCTGCTTAATCTCTTGCTAGACCTACATGTTTGAGGTAAAGCCCTAGATTGTAGTTGCTCAAGTCTAAATTGATTAACATTTACAAATTCCTCCCAGGTCATCTTGGGTGCTACATCATGCAAAGATTTTTCAACCAACAATTTAATGAGGCAATGGTGTGAGAAAAAATTGTCCCTACCCTTTTGAGTTTCAGTTGCCATGATGGAGAGAAGGTTGTATAAGATGTTAGGCACATTCATCCTTCTTTCGTGCCTCATGTGACTTAAAAGTTTGAAATGCATTGAATGTAAGTTTGACAATTGAACTTCACAAGTGAGGTACCTGATAATGTAGATGGTTTCTTGCTTCCATGGCTTGGGCAGAGAGGTTCTTTTGGAACCCTACTTGTTTGTGCTGATTGGAGGGTCACATGTATTATGAATATGGCCCTTCCTGACCTGACATCTCTAGAAACAGGGTAATGTTTGCCATTAATAGGTAACCTTGTAAATTTTTCAATTCTCTTCTTAGTTGCCACAACCTCCAATCTTTTTACTATAGATTTTCCCTTTGAAAATGTTTTGGTGAACTCAAATGCATGCCTTCATCGAAACTGTCCAGGTTTAGGAAATAGTCCAACCAGCCACAATTTATAAATTCAAGCAGGCACTATGCATCTTGCAATAAGATATCATGAGCCGAAGGTTCATTTCAAATTATTCTGCCTCCCATTTTCTATAATTACTGTCACTCTGCAAAACAAAATTCCTTTTTGCAGCACTTGTTAGCTGATATTGTCCTACACTAATGTCGATTGAATTTTCCTTCTCTATTTTTTTACCTTTTGAGATTCAAGATTATAACAAGGTCAATAATGGAAAAGACGAGGTAATAAAGGGAGTTATGATGAAAAGGAATGGTGGCGATAATTTAGTGTCATGTCACAGACATGAGCCATCCCTCATTTCAAATTTCAAATCAGCTCAACTAGATTTTTTGATGCAAAAAATTCATGGATTGACATATGGGAAATGTACCTACATCTTTCCTTTCCCTCCCAACCTAAATTTGGACATGTTTCCACACATGAAAGATGGCAATAGTGATTTGATAGGGGGTATGAAAATTATGTGAACGTCCATACTAATCGTACAACAATTAAATGAATGCACTAAAAAGATAATTAAGAGAGAAATTAATGCACACATACTTGAATTTGTGGAGGATACGTTGCAAAGATCATGGAGAAAGTATTGTTCTCCTTTTTAATAAATAAATTCAGCAATCAATAATGATGAAATGGAATGATGTGAGGTGGAATGAAGTGATGGAAGAGAGAGAAAGGTGGTACAAATGGGCAGATGGGTGGATGGGTGAAGAAATGAACTTCTACAAAAGTAGAAGTCTTTATTATGACAAGTACATACCTTAATTAGCTAGAAGGAGGGACACTAGGTCCACTGCCTTCAGTTGCAGAAAGCTCGGGTGTTGCAGGTTGGTTGAATTGTTGCAGGAACTCTTCTTTGGAATTTGGCTTGTGATACAATCTAAGACAATGACCATTGACTAGAAATTTGAATTTGACAAGATCAATGGTGGTGAGTTGAACAACTCCATTGAGAAAGACCTCAGAAACTTCATATGGTCCTAATCACCTTGTCTGCAATTTTCTTGCATTGTCTTGATATTGTGAGTCATAAAGCAATGCCTAGTCACTTGGCTGAAATTTCTTCTCTTTGATATATTTGTCATGCCATTTGATTTTTTGATTATGCACGGCTTCAGTGTGGTGCAAATTTGTCTTCCTCATCTCATCTAAAGCACTCAGTTGTATGATTATTTCCTTTTGTGCCTCAGAAATATTCATCCCTAAGTCTATTGCAGTTCTAAGAGTTTTGTGCTCGAATTCAATAGGCATCATAGTTTTCTTCCCATACAGTAGCTCAAATGGAGTGAAGCTTGTAGTAGTTTTCCAGGTGGTTCTGTTTTCCCAATCATTTATGTGAATAGCCACTATTTTGGTTAGAATGGCTTCAATTTCTCTGTTGATCACCTCAACTTGTCCATTGGCCTGAGGATGATAAGGAGTAGACTTTTTGTGCCTTATTTCATATTCATTGACTAGTGTTGTAACAAGTGTTGAGGTAAAGTGAGCTCCTTGATTAGTTACTATTTCTCTTGGCACTCCATATCATGTGAAAATTTCTTCATAAATAAATTATGTAATTTTGTTGTCTCTTGCATGCTTCATGGCCTTGACTTCTACCCATTTAGTTACATAATCAATGCATACCAAGATATGAAACTTACTATTTGATGGGGGATCAATGGGTCCCACAAAATCCAATCCCCACTTTTCAAAGGGAGTGACTACTACTTGGGGATAGAGTGGCATCTCATATTATTTGGTTGGCTGACCCATTCTTTGACACCTATCACATTTCCTTGTATATCTTCCTACATACTTGTGGAGTGTAGGCCAATAGTATCTTGTGTTCAAAATATTCATTGTTGTCCTTTCGGCTACAAAATTCCCTCCACAAGGTTCATCATGCCATGCATGCAGAATTTCATATGTCTCATCTTCCCTCACGCGTCTTCTCATAACATGATTTGGTCCATTATAAAACAAGCATCCAGGAATCCATGTAAAAGGAAAAGATTTTTCAATGAGCACTCTTCTCTCTTTTGGAGAGAAGTGAGAAGGAACTCTCCCTGTCACAAGGTAATTAGCTATGTCAGAATACCAGGGTGTGTGCACACTAATGGAAAATAGATGCTCATCAGGAAAGGAGTCATCTATGGCCTGATTGTCTTTTGATGTGGTTAGTCTGGAAAAAAAATCTGCAACAACATTGGCCTTCCCTCATTTATCCATAATGGTAATGTCAAATTCCCGCATTAGCAATAACCATCTAGCTAACCTTCCTAAGATCAAGGGTTTATTCATGAGATATGTAAAGGCTGCATGATCTGTGTGCACAAATATTTGGTAGCCTGTTATGTAGTGCCTGAATTTTCTTCAGGGTGTAGATCACTACCAGCATTTCTTTTTTTGTTACTGCATAATTGAATTCAACTCCTTGCAAGTTTTTACTGAAAAAATAAATGGTATTTTTAATGGCTCCTTTATGTCCTAAGATTGAGCTCATATAGCATAGTCTGATGCATCAGTGTTGATGTGAAAAGGAATTTTCCAATTAGGTCTCTTAAGTGGGTATGTGTAGGATCATTATGGAAAAATAAGGCCCTTTAGTGACAATGAAATTCAAAAAATTAGAGTTAGGCAACTTGACATAAAAATTTGACTACGTTATCTATATTATTTCAAAAATATGTAAGAATAGAATCTGTAGAAAATTGAATCTAGTTTCTAAACTACTAGGTTTAAATAAAAAACTAAAAATCTATTTGGTGAAAATTTGAAATATCAATGCAGTAGTACTTAAATTTCAGGGAAAAAATAAGAAGTAGGTGTCTGTCTGACCACCCTAACCACAATAAAATGATAATATTTTAGATATAAGTAAGGGACTCATGTCTCAATGTGATGCATATTTTTTTGTAATTTGTTTCCATGTAAATAATTAATTATGAATTTTTTTATTACAATTTTTAAAAAATATAAAAACTCATATGTCTGACCACCTTAACTTGGTCAAAACTTAATGAAATTTAATTCTTTTTTTTAATCCTATAGTATGTGAAGCATAGAATGTGACACATATTTTGGATTCAAAAAGTGTGATACCGTTTGAAATCTATAGATTTTTTTCAATCAACCTATCAATCAGGGCTTTAGTCATAATTCAAATAGAAAATGAATAATAACTATTTATTAAATTCAAAGTAAAGCATACTTTATATTGGTGGAAATTTGAGAATATCCTTTAAAAACCCTTTTCGTTTCATCAATTTTGGGTAAAAAAAAAGTCGTTAGCCACATGGGCCATCATATCACTTAGATATCGACACGTTTTGGCCCATCATGATGCTGCACATACCCAAGTATAGGAGCATGAGTCAAGGTTTTCTTCAAGTCAGAAAATGTTGTGGAACAATCTTCTATCCACTAAAATTCAACATCTTTGGTTAAGAGAGTATACAAGGGTGTTGCTATTTTACTAAAGTCTTTGATGAAATGCTTGTAATATCCCACATGTCCCAAGAAACTCATAACATCCTTTTGTTTTGCAGGTGTAGGAAAATTAGTAATTACCTCATTTTTTGCAGGATCTACCTAAATTCCTTTGTGGTAAATGTGGTGGCCAAGAACGACACCTTCCTGCATCATCATGAAGCACTTCTCATTGTTTAAAGAGATATTTTGGTCTTCAAATCTCTATAAGACTTTCTTGAGATTCTCCAATGCTTCATCAAAATCAGCACCATAGGTGGTAAATTCATCCATATAGATTTCCATGTAGTCAACAGAGATGTCTAAAAATATGTTGATGACTGCTCTCTGAAAGGTTGCAGGTGCATTGCATAAACCAAAGGGAGGTATTGAATAGGCATATGTCCCCCATGGACATGTGAAGTTTTTTTCTCTTGGTCCTCAGGTGCAATTTGAATATGATTGTGTCCACTGAATCCGTCAAGGAAAGAGAAGTATTGCTTTCCTGCAAGTGAGTCCAGTACTTGATCTACAAAAGGCAAGGGAAAATAGTTTTTCTTAGTAGTAGCATTGAGTTCCCTGTAATCAATACAGACTCGCCATTTTCCTCCCTTCTTGGGAACAATCACCAATGGGGACACCCACTAGCTGTCTGAGATAGGATAGATAAATCTTGCCTCTAGCAACTTTTGCAGCTCTGTTTTGACAATTTCCCTCAATGCAAGGTTCATTCTTCTTTGTGGTTGTCTGACTGGTTGAAAATCATATTTTATATACATTTTATGGGTGCAAAGATTTGGGTCTATGCCTTTCATATCATGATAATCCCATGCAAATGCATTTTGGTGCACCTTCAGCAAATTTTCCAATGACAACTATTGTTTTTCTCTCAATTTGCTATTAATATTCAAATATTTTCCCTTGGACACCTGTACTTGTGTAGTAAATCTATCATATTTGTTCCATGAATGCATGGTACCTTAAGTTCATATGGAAGCATTGTGTGGAACATACCTGTTGTTGCAAGAATTTTGTCTATAGAAATAGTGGCTACAGGAAAATCAGGTAGAGCAAATAGAAGTGTCTTCACGGTATCAGTAGAACTAGTCGCATGAGAGGGTGGCACCTCCTCTATCTCACAATGGTTCCAAATTATATTATATAACACTTCATCTTCATCTTGAAGCTGCAGTAAATAGATTCTACCTAACATCATAAGTTGCATCACACAGTTAGCTTCCTTGACCTCTTCACCTACATGTGGCCATACAGGATTATCCTCACCATGGGATGGTTGAGCAGGAGGATAAAGAACAATTATTTTGGTGTTTCTGCCATCATAAATGGTCATGTCACCTAACCAACATACAATATAAGCATTTGTTGTTACTAACCATGGCCTTCCAAGGATGATAGGATACCCTCCTAGTGTAGCTTTAGGAGAAAGAATCATGAAGTCAGCTAGATACTCCCAAGAGTCTAGAATCACTACAAGGTCCTCTACTATGCCATCAGGCTTAATAGTGGAACTATCAGCAAGTTGTAGGATAGTAGGAGGGAGTGGATCTCATACTTACAATGTTTAGTTGTTGCAAGATGTCTTTAGTCATCACATTTATTGCTGCACCCAAGTCAATCAAAGCATTCTTTATGTGTTTCCCATTGAGAATAACTTCAACCATAGGACTACCTAGATCATTGTACTTAGGGATAGTTACTTTTCTAAGCATGATTTCAACCAGTTGTCACGAGTATGTGTAGGATCATGATGGGCCAAAAAGTGGCGATATGTAAGTGATATGATGGCCCATGTGGCTAACGATTTATTTTTTACCAAAAATTGATGAAACGAAAAGGGTTTTTAGAGGAGATTCTCAGCTTTCCATCAATATAAATTATGCTTTACTTTGAATTTAATAAATTATTATTATTTATTTTCTATTTGAATTACGACTAAAGTCCTAATTGATATGATGATTGAAAAAAATCTATAGCTTTCAAACAATATCACATTTTTTGAATCTAAAACATGTGTCACATTATATGCTTTGCATACTATAGGATTTTTTTTTTTTTTTAAATGAATTTCATGAATTTTTGACCAAGTTAAGGTGGTCAAACATACGAGTTTTAATATTTTTTAAAAAATTTAATAAAAAATTCATAATTAAATATTTACTTGGAATTTTTTTATAAAAGAATATGCATCACATCGGGACATGAGTCCTCTACTTATATCTAAAATATTATAATAAAAATATTTTAATTTTATTGCGGTTAGGGTGGTTAGACAGACACCTACTTCTTATTTTTTCCTTGAAATTTATGTACTACTCCATTGGAATTTCAAATTTTCACCAAATAGATTTTATTTTTTTTAAAATAAACCTAGTATTTTAGAAACTATATTCAATTTTCTACAAATTCTATTGTTACATATTTTTGAAATAATACAGATAACTTATTCATTTTTTTACGTCAAGTTGCCTAACTCTGATTTTTTGAATTTTCATCGCCACTTAAGGGTCTGTTTTTTCCATGATGATCCTGCACATACCCTCCCACTACATGAACTGTAGTTGGGTCTTTCTTTTTACTGCCTAGATTGTTGAGGCATGCTTCTTTGACTGCTTTCCCATATATAGGGACATCTTTTATGGCCTGGAATAGGGGTATTTGGACACATATATGCTTCAACTGGTCTAGAATGTCAAAAGTGGTGTCCTCCTTGTCTTCCTTTTGTTTGGAAACTTCCAATCTCTACGGGAATGGTGGTTCTTGTGTCATTTGTTTGGATGGAACCAGTTCAGGATTTGTAGGTGCATCAGACTAAATGGGAACATTCAGAGGTTCTTCTTCTTCCACGGGAAGCTCACTGATTATGGGTGTGGAAGGAGTTGGAAAATTACTTGTTGAACGCTGACGTATGTTACTTAAACTCAGAGCATATGCAGGAAATTGGTGTGGATTAGTAGAGTATACAGGTTGTTGTGGTTTATATTTGGGTTAGATGTGGGCTGAGTTGGTAACTGAGTGGGTTTAGGCACATTTGGGTTGGGATTGGTAGGGGGAGGCATGATAGAAGGTTGTTGGGATTGAGAAGGTGGTTGTATGTAGCTAGTTGTCTAGTTTGGCCACTGTTGTCCACCTCTCCATTGGGATGTTTGTTGCCAATTTCTTGGAGGTGGTTACGAAGGTCCTTGAAACTGCTACCAATCCCCTTGAGGTTGTTTCCATTGAGGTGAAGCATTTTGATAATTGGGCCAAGCATTTGGAGAGTTTCCCCAAGACTATGGTGGATATCCTCCATGGTTGGATGGACATGGGGACTGTCACTGGTTACTAGATGAATAGGAATTAAAATATGGCCCAACAAAAGATAGTGGATCTGGTGGCATATCTTGTCTTGGAGCCCATGGCCTTTTTTGTGCAAAAGAATAGAATTTATCTTCCTTAGTCTAAATTGATTTGAACTCAGGTAGAATCTACTTGTTGTCAATGTTAGCTACCATCTTGCACCTATAGTCCTTCTTCTTTTTTCTGCAATGAAGGCAATATTTTTTCAGCATTGTCTTTGTCTCCTCATGTTTCTTCTTGTCCTAAAGTGTATACAGCTGAGTAGCTATATTTTTTATGATATCCTGCTTGAAATATGTCAATAAGTGAGTAATCTCCATCCTTGAAACTCCATTGGTGGATGACTTACCGATAGAGGATTGGTAAGCTCTCCCTTTCTTTGAGCCTTTTCTAGAATAGTTCTAGCATATCTTCTTAATATCCCCCCAAGGAACTTGAGTGACATCTCCTCCTACCATGAGGTTAAAGGCATCAGTGCAAATTTCATTAATTCCTCTCAAGAAAAAAAGATTTTGTGAGTCTTCATTGAGTGTATGGTGTGGAAATTTTTGCAAACAAAATAGAAACTTTGAAATGAATTCCTCAAGGCTTTCATCTTCCTTTTGCTACATTATGAAAATGCATCCTCCTCTCATATCACTTCCCCTACAATACTCTTTTTTATTTCTCAAGGAACTTAGTATTCATGTCCTCCCAAGTCTTGACAGTATCTCTACCAAGGCTCATAAACCATCTCAATGCAGCTTCTTTCAAAGTGGTAGGAAATAGCTTAAGCCTGTGGGCATCAATGGTACAGTCATAACTTTTGTAGAGTATATCAAACTCAAATAGGAATGTATCAGGATCATCTATGACAACTCTATAGAACTTAGGAAGGACTGAAGCGGGGATATTTTTGAGGTTGTCTACTTCATTTTGTTGAGAAATGGGAAAAGGAAAAGCTGGTTGGTTCTACCTAGTAGGCCTATTTCCATTTGCATTAGCCATGACTACTTGATGAAGTTCCAAAGTAAAGGGTTCTTCAACTAGATTTTGATCTTCAAAGGAAACTTCAAAATTGGTTAAGTTAGGAAATGTATCAGCAAATGGGTGTGGATCTTCTTCTTCTTCATTTCTGGCTAGATTTGGAAGCTCTACTAGTTGAAATGGTTTTGGATTATTAGGAATGAATCTCCCATAAGCATCTCTTCTTCTTCTTCTTCTTCTTCTTCTATGCATGTGGTATCACTTAGCATCAGCCAACTCACACAAAGAATTGGGGAATGAATAGTTAATCATAACTTCTAAACACTAAGAGAAAACTCTAGAAAATATTACAACAAAAAGAAAACTAGCAATGGCTTTAAAGAACTCCCTAGTTTGACACCATCCCTGGCAACGGTGCCAAAAATGTTGACCTCCTATAATGAACTTAATAACTAAGCCTTTATAGCCATGATTCAGAGATTGGACATCTGATCTAAATAACCATTTTAACCATCATGAAGGTACATTTAAATTTTCAACCCAGGGATGTGAGCTTGAAATGGGTTAACATAGTATGTGCACTAGGAACTTCAAAGTAGTCATCTTCATTCTACAACTAAGAAAGATTCAATACTGAAAGCAAATTGCATGGAAAGGAACAAAGTAAATTTTGAACATCACTCAACAATTAAACTAAGTTGAACATGCATGATAGGAATGGAAATCTGAACAACAAACAGGGAACTACTCTATCTTCTTTGGTTGTAGGAATAGTCACAAAATGGAATTCTAGTGGTTGTGGGAACAGTCAGTGTTAGGTTCTGAACTAAGTACTAAACATAAACTAATAAATATCTAACTAAACTAAGGGATGGATTACTCACCTAGTGGGACCCCTTGGATGAGTATCCTCTAAAACTAATATAAACTCAAATTCTCAACTCATAACTTCATCATATTCATTTGGTAATGCAATTACAAAAGAGTAGCATGTCTGAAAATGCTTAGTATACGATTAGATACAAAATCAATAATCAACAACTTGGTAACCTTCCAAACTCCCAAAGAAGGAGAATCCAAACCTTATTTATCCTACCCACTAAACAGGGTGGTCAACTCCCACTAACTAGGAGGACACCATTTAGGGAAAGAAGAGAAAATAATGGAAGGGTGGCTACACATACAGAGAATCGAGTCATACATGCAAGTCCAAATGCAGACTCGACACTATAGTAATGCCCATAACTGCTTAACATCGTGTGAGACCAATATAAGGTGGTTTCATGCGGTTGATATGGGGAATCTCCATTGTCGTCCTTTAGTTGACCTTCGAATGCCTCCTCTGCAATGACCAGTTGGCGGTTGCATTTCTTAAATTATTATTCTCAAGTATGTTTGCACGGAAATGTTAGTATGCATAATAATTGCACATCTACAACCACCTTAAAGAACATTCATCAACCACATGCAAAATTAATATAAATAATCCACATAATAAGCTATCATTAAAACTGGCAGAAATGGAATTAAACCCAATGTCTATGGTTTGAGGGAAACTATATACAAAATATCAACATTTAATATCAAATTCCATGTCAAATCTAGAAAATAAATTATAGATTCGATCGAAATTTGGACCAAAAACTAGGCTCATCAGATCCCAAGGTCTAGCACTCAATAGCTTCACTTTCGATCTACTTGGATTCAAATCACATGGTCTAGTGTACAATGCATTGTCTAGAGTGTACAATATCAATTCATTATATGTATTGAATCTATTATCAAAATAAAATTTTAGGGTCAAAAGAAAAGTTGTGAGTGAGATACAATGACCGGTAATAGAATCAAAATGGTAGTTATAATCCAAGAACATCACAAAAATAGACACATCAATATCTATTATCTCTTTGAACATGCATAGTCTATAATCCCATATAGATGACATTGTCAATGACTATGACATTATGGAATTCAATATAATATTCCTACAAGAAACATACTCATCTGATTCTCATATCATTCAAAAACCAGACCAATTCTTATGTTTTCCAATGTATATTAGATATGGAATAATTATATGTATCAAGAAATAAATACAAATAACAAAAACAAGTCATTTTCACAATGCTTACATTGAATCTATACAAGTCAAGTTAATTGCACATATCCACAAATTCAATCTCATAAATCTATATGTGTCACCTCATACAAGACTTCATGCAGTTATTGATACAATCACAAAAGCAATTAATTAGACACGGCTTAAGGATATAATCATAATTGTTGGAGATTTCAACATAAACATGGAACAAGACAATTCAATAACAAAAGAACTATAAGCTTACTTGCAAAGAAAGAATATCCATTTTCTTCTTGACAGAAAGAATGCCTTTCTGCAATCCTTGATTGACCATGCCTAGTCAAACATGGACATAAAAAAATTTCAAATATAGAAACAGATACCTATTGGAGTGATCATTGTACAATTACTTTTTTATTTGAATTTGCAAAGTAATGCTCACAGTACATGACATAATTTCTAGATTATCTTTTATTAACAATATTGAAATAAAATATTTGGTAATTGCTCTAGCCTCTATATTATTTATGTTTGTTACTCAATTAATTTTCCTCCTAACATAATTCTTGATTCAATTTTGATATAGATGAGTAATAACAAAATGACATAGAAATAAACCAAAGAAATAGGTCACAAAAACAAGAAGTGAGTAACAAATCACAATCACAAAATACGAACTATCTTTGTTGCATTTTAACTCACTTTTATTTTGTATTTAACTTATTGTTGTAGATGGAACACAGAAACTGCCATAAAAGTATCCATAGACGATCTCAATGCATGGAAAATAGGAGAATATTTTGAGGTAGATATGCTTGTCACCTACAAAACAATACTGTACAAAGGCAAAAACACAAAACAAATTATGTGTGTTGACCTAGTTGACTCAAAAGGAGATGTGACAATAACAATAAATGTAACAGGCAATGCAATAGAAAAGCATGAAGATAAAATACACCCAGGTACAAGTATCTACATAACAAGATACAAGCTTGGCCCAAAGTCGCCCTATGATCACAATAATTGTGAATGTATACTAATCCTAGATGAGTCCATTGTTATAGAGACCATTGTTGGAGTCTACGAGCGATATGAATTCATACCTAGTACTACAATAAAAATTCTATTGAACAACACATAAAAATACACCATTGGGAGTATAGGTGTAGTTTTTTATGGATGCAAGAAGACACCCTTCCAACTGATATTGAACATCAAAGATGATGAGATGCCTGTTGTGCATTTTTTGCACACATGCCCCACTGAAGGTAGGGACCCCCTTTTTCTTTTTCATCTTCGCATCTTGGCTTTGTTAATTTTCAGTTTTGCTCTTCTTGGGAGGCTATTTTGAGATTAAGTCCAAATTTGATTTGATGAAGGCAATATTTTAAGGCATCTTAAGGGTTTCAGAGAAATCCAATTGTCATGGATTTTGGAAATTAGGATTTTGAAGTGAATTTTCAATGTCATATGTAAATCTATTTTGCACCCATGGATAAAGAATGAAAAATTGGGCTAGGTTGCTTTCTGAATTTTTTAAAATTTCCTTCCTTCTAAAAAGTTGTGGAGTTTTAGATATTTTAACCAAGTAAGGAATTCGGGAAAAATACCTCCTGGGTGGATTTCCCCGAAGTACTTGTCACTCACAAAATTTCTCCTATCACGGATTTCCTCGAAGCTCCTATCACTTGTGAAATTAATCTTGTCGCAAATTTCCCTGAAGTTCCTATCACTTGTGAAATTCCTCCTATCGTAGATTTCCCCGAAGTTCCTGTCACTCACAAAATTCCTCCTATCATGGATTTCCTCAAAGTTCTTGTCACTCACAAAATTCCTCCTATCATGGATTTCCTCAAAGTTCCTCTCGCTCATGGAATTCTTCCTATTGTAGAATCCGTGAGCTTCCTGTTGTGAATTTCCCGAACTCTTGGAATTTCTTAGTAGGGTTAAATTTCCAAAATTTTATGACGAAGTTAAATTTTCCTAGGGTTTATTTATGCTTACTTTTTATATTTTATGGATTGGATTTTCACATGTGAGCTACTAATGATGATATTTATTTTTTAGGATTAAATAAATCAAAATGAAACTTGCATATGCATTCATGCCAAGAGTATAATCTAGAAAAGATTGTAACTGAATATTAGGTGTAACCTCAAATACTAAATCTTGGCCCTACATAAGAATATGTGCCATGGTTGTGCTAGCTAAAGAAGGCTTGTGGAAGGATCAAGATCACATGTGAATTTTTTTTCTCCTCTAATCAAAATTTTTATTATGAGTTGCATGGATGACTATTTATTTCTCATTTTCTCTAGGATGAAACTGAATTATTTGATTGGATGATGATGTATCACATGCACCAAAATTTATGTAATTGTCAGATTCTTCTAGAAGTGTATTCTAATCCCTTGAATTGATTTAATCATAGCCATTAATTCTAAAATGTAATATCTATAAAGGCATTTTCCTTCTTATTTGTAAAAAATTAGAAAAGCTAAGTTAGAAGAGTTAGAAGACAGAATTGGCAAGTAAATTTCAAATTAGGTTGTAGGGGAGGAAAGAGCTAGATATTTTTCAGTAAATTCTAGAGAATTTAATGCAACTGGATTGTTGATTTGGAAAACTTTGTTTTACACTTTGGCAGTCTTATGGTTTCTTGTTCTTGATTCTCAATGTTAAATGTTATTTTTTAGTTCTTTCATGATGATGGTGAATTGTTGATGATGTTGATCGATCTCTTGCTCATAATTTTAGAAATTTTATGGTTGTAAGTTGTGTAAAGTTAGTCTGATCCATATATTGTACTTAGTTCAACTATGAATGTGTTTTCATGTTGTGCCAGTTATTGGGTATGTGGACGAATGTTCATAGTCTAAAAATATTCCAATTTCCTTATAAGATTGTACTTTTTCTTTATAGTTGTGGGCTTGTCCTTGATCAAGAAGAGATTGTTTTTATTGGGGATCTATCCATTTGAGGCATTCATCATTGTTGTGATTGATCTTAGCAGTTAGAATAGAATCTCTCTAAACCCTTTATCCTTTTGATCTTTCTTTAAATTTGGGTTAGTTTGAGGATTGAAAGCATCATTACATTGCTACATTTGATGATAAGTATACTTCTAGCATTTTTTTTTTGTAAGGCCCCTTATCATTACCAGAAAATCACACATTTTCA
Source organism: Sequoiadendron giganteum (assembly GCA_007115665.2). Taxonomy (NCBI): domain Eukaryota; kingdom Viridiplantae; phylum Streptophyta; class Pinopsida; order Cupressales; family Cupressaceae; genus Sequoiadendron; species Sequoiadendron giganteum. The sequence goes on along the minus strand of CM021108.1, from coordinate 576,912,674 downwards.
TTGATTTGTTTGTTGCATTGTCAAGACCTAACATTAGAAACCTTGGGGTTATTTCTTGAGGCTTTTTGATATAAATTTACCTTTCAAGAGAGATAGGATACTTGTATTTTGTTTGAGTTGTTGTAGTGCTAAAAACACCATCAACAGATTGGCACTAGAAGGAGGGAAGATCAAAAGTGACATAGCTGGAAGTTGAATGACCCTTCATGTTGAAAATTTGAGATATGATAGATCTCTAAATTTGAAAGTATAAATTCAAATTCAAGATGGAAAATATGTCTTATGCTTTTCATGATGGAAACAGTCTTCAGATTGATATTCCTTAACTCCACGAGTCTCTGAATAAGAGATTGTATCTCTAGAATAGTAAGGGTTTGCATCACTATGTGTTATCCAACAACTGCACAATTTATAATACATGTAGGCATAATGATTTGGAATGTTTGACCTTTCTGGGTAGAATCAATACATGGTTTTGCAAAGAGATATTTTCATGTGGAATGTGCCTGAACCACTAGTCTCTAAAAATTTAGAGTTTGTTGATGCTGCAATTGAGGTATTCATAGAGTTAGTTAAAGATCAACTTAGTGGTGGTAGGTGTTTGCAAGATTTCATCTTATCTAAATGGTGTAGAGTTCATAATACATCTAATTCAAAATTCACTTTTTGTTCATATGGGGACATTATCATTAAAGTTGGGAGATATCTGGAGTGGAATGAACAATCGGTCAAGGAATGTACTACAAAGAAATCACCAAATTTTGGATCTAAAGAGTGTGCAATAGGTATTGAGCCATCCACAAATGAAGTAGCATGCCAGAAGGAAAAATCTGAAATATCCAAGGCAATAGACGTAACTGATAAACATTTAAGTGGAGATCTTCCTATAAAGATCAAGGAGGATGTTCTTGCAGAGGTTATTCAAATTTTTGAAATGGAAAATATAGTTGAAGATGAGCCCAAAGAGAAAGAAGTTATCAATCAAGATTCCCCTGTTCATGATGAAGCTCCAACATAGTCTAGATATGATGAGTTTGTTTCCAAATTTATGAAGGATTGGTCAAGCCTAGGATACAAAGTTTTCCTATAATATTTTTTGTACCATCTTGGTGCAAGATACATGGAGAGGAGCACTCATAATTCACATTTTTTCAATGGAGAGGTACAAGAACAAGTACAGTGGCCAAAACATACAAGAGATGCCCAGAAGGATACATCAAAATAAGTCTTTGATGGAAGGATTTTGACAAGCCACCGATGAATGCCTTGAAAAATTGAAAGTAGGACTTAATAAAGGAGTCAATTTTCTTGATGTATATGATCAAGAATATGAACCAATTCCAATAGAGGATGAATTTAGGGATTTATCTCATTCATCAAATTATGTTCTTCCTCTATCTATTGAGGAATTGAACATTCAAAATTCATAGATTTTATGTATTAAGGATGAGGTAGCTAATGTGGTTCATACTAATGTGTAGGAAAATCTGAATGATGTTAAAAACAATAATGCTATGGTGACTCTTGATCAAAATTTCCATAAACAAGTTGATGCACATAAGGGTGTTCTTGCAATTTCATCAATGATACCTCATGGAGAAACACAAACAAGTGAAATGTTCCATGTTGATAACTTTGAATTTGTTCAATCTGAGTTTCACCTTGAATTATCTACTGATGAATCTAACTTTGTTTTATGTGTTTCAAGAGCAAGAGGAGTTCTACACCATTAGTTGAGACCTCCTGATGATATGGACATCAACTCTTCATGGTTAGAGGATGATAAACTCAACATTCTGCCTAAACAAGCAACACACCAGGTTGTTTCTTTCCTTGCTACGAATTCTAAAGCTTATCAATTTGATTAAGGGGGTTTAGGAAATACAACTTGTATATAGATTGATCATGGTTCTAATGAGCTACCTCAGTTATTGATTATTTTTTATTCTAAACATGAGGTTTGAATACTGCAATATTGAGATTTATTTTCTTGAGTATAAAGATGAATTTGCATTCTTTCGGACTATAACCATCACCTTATTTCTTGTCCATGCTTTAAGGAACCATGTGGGGGTGGGTCTCAACTTTCCTTGTCTGATCATGATTCATTTTTCTTTTATATATAATTGAATTTGAATAAATGTGGCTTTCTTTGCTTTTCTTTTTCTATAGGTTTCCTTTAATTTGCTTTTGCTTGTTTGTTTTTCTTTGGTTTTCTTTTGCTTTCTGGTTTTGGTTAGTATAGGTCTACTTTGGTTAGTTTAGGTTTGGTTTTTCTTTTCTTTGTTGGCTTGGGTTCTCCGTTTTTTCTTTGTGGGAGTGTTTTATTTTCTCAATAATAATTTATCTAGGACTTCTTTAAGTATTTCTTTTACAGACTCTAATCATTTTTATGGATAGGATGGTGAAAGTCCTCTATTTGGTTTCACATGTGCTAAATGTATAAAGTGGATAATTCATTGAATTTAGTTAGTTCTTGAATGTGCTCAAATCTTACATTTTACACATATCTTAAGAATCCCGAGGTTGTTGTGGGTTCCTTGTAAGGTATTGTTAAGTGAAAAATCTTATATTGTTGCTTCAGCGCCACTATGATTCCCAGCCCTGAGTGTGAGCTTCATTGCTTATAGTTTGGAAGAAAAGAAGTGAAAAGAAAAATTAGAAAGAAAGAATTGAAAAGGAAAATATTGAAAATCAAAAGAAAATTCAACCTTTCAGGAGGATTTGAATATCTCTACCAGGGCTATTAACATTTGGCTAGCAGTAGAGCTATGTCCAGGGGAATCACAATGATAACCTCATCAGGGCTATGGATTCTTGAATAGTAGTGAGGTTCTATCCAGGTTTCAATTTGGAGTTGAATCATTCATGTAGCTTAACTTGACTAAACTTGGTTTCTTGCAATAGCTTAAAGAGGGAAATTAATACATTTGTACACACTGGGATTTCCAGCACAAGAAGGGCTAGCTTGTTCATTGGTTTTGAGTCTTTAGTTTATTGGTTGACCTGATGTGAGGATCGAAACTAGAGATTTTGGGTTCTTGATTCCAGTTTTTCATCGAAATGCTCTAGAGCATTTCTCGAGTAGAGACACCATTTTTTGTGCATTTTTTGCACATATGCCCCACCGAAGGCAAGGACTCCCTTTTTTCTTTTGAATCTATGTATCTTGGCTTTGTCAAATTTTAGTTTTTCTCTTCTTGGGAGGTTATTTTGAGATTAAGTCTAGATCTGATTTGATGAAGGAAATAATTTAAGGCATCTTAATGGTTCTAGAGAAATCCACCTGACATGGATTTTAGAAATTGGTATTTTGAAATGAATTTTCAATGTGATATATAAATCTATTTTCCACCCATGGATAGAGAATGAAAAATTAGGCTAGGTTGATTTTTGAACTTTTTGAAAATTCCTTCTTGGTAAAAAGTTGTGGAGTTTCGAAGATTTAAACCAGGTAAGGAATTCGGGAAAATCCCTCCTGGCCAAATTTCCTTGAAGATCCTATCACTTGTGAAATTCCTCCTATTGTAGATTTCCTTGAAGCTCTTGTCACTCATGAAATTCCTCTTATTTCATATTTCCATGAAGTTCCTATCACTCACGAAATTCCTCCTATCGCAAATTTCCCCAAAGTTCCTATAACTTGTGAAATTCCTTGTCATAGATTTCCCTGAAGTTCCTGTTACTCATGGAATTCTTCCTCTCATGGATTCTGCAAACTTCCTGTCATGAATTTCCTGAACTCTTGGAACTTCTTAATAGGGTTAAATTTCAAAAAAATAATGACGTAGTTAAATTTTCCAAGCGTTTATTTATGCTTAATTTTAATATTTTATGGATTGGATTTTCACATGTGAGCTACTAATGATGATATTTATTTTTTCAAGATTAAATAAATCAAAAGTGGACTTGCATATGGATTTGTGCTAAGAGGATAATATGGAAAATATTGTAACTGAATATTAAGTGTAACCTCAAATATTAAATGTGGGCCATACATAAGAATTTGTGCCACAACTATGCCAGCTAAAGAAGAATTTTGGAAGGATCAAAGTCACATGTGAAGTTTTTTTCTCCTCCAATCAAAATTTTTATTATGAGCTACATGGACAACTGTTTATTTCTTATTTTCTCCAAGCTGAAACAAAATTATTTGATTGGATGATGATGTATCACATGCACCAAATTTGATGTAATTTCCAGATGCTTTTATAAGTGTATCCTAAGCCCTTGTATTAATTTAATCTTGGCCATTAATTTTGAAATGTAATATCTATAAAAGGTCTTTGCCTTCTCATTTGTAAGGGATTAGAAAAGCTAAGTTAGAAGAGTTAGAAGCTAGAATTGGCAAGTCAATTTTAGATTAGGTTGTAGGAGAGGAAAGAGCTAGAGACTATTATGTAAATTATGGAGAAGTTAATGCAACTAGATTGTTGATTTGGAAAAAAAATTGTTACACTTTGACAATCTTATGGTTTCTTGTTCTTGATTCTCAATGTTATATGTTATTTTTTAGTTCTTTCATGATGATGGTCAATTGTTAATGATGTTGATTGATCTTCTGCTCATACTTTTAGCAATTTTTTGATTGTAAGTTGTTGTGTAAAGTTATTATGAGCCATATATTTTACTTAGTTCAACTATGAATTCTCATTCATGTTGTGCCAATTATTGGGTATGTGGATGAATGTTCATAGTCTAAAAATATTTTGATTTCCTTAGAAGATTGCATTGTTTTTGTGTAGTTGTGGGCTTGTCCTTGATCAATCAAAGATTGGTTTTATTGGAGATCTATCCATTTGAGGCATTCACCATTGTTTTGATTGATCTTAGTTGTTAGAATAGAGTCTCTTTGAACCCTTTATCCTTTTGGTCTTTCTTTGAATTTGGGTTAGTTTTAGGATTGAAAGCATCATTACATTGCTACATTTGATGATAAGTATACTTCTAGCATTGTTGTTTTGTAAGGCCCCTTTTGATTACCAACAAATCACACATTTTCACTAAGTTGTTTATTGCATTGTCAAGACCTGATATTGGAAACCTTGGGGTTATTTCTTGAGGCTTGCTGATAGAAATTTACCTTTCAAGAGAGATAGATTACTTGTATTCTTTCTGAGTTGTTGCAATGCTAAAAACACCATCAACAACACACTTAGATAAAGCAAAGGTAAGAAATAGAAATAGGTTATTTTCTATGAGTTTCTCCCAATTTTATATATCGTAACACATTTTTTAAAATGCTAAACTAATAGTTTCCTTGTGGACATGATCACAACTACAAATACCCTCTCAATATGTCGATCACTTTACAAAATTAGAAGAGCTTCTACAAGACAATAAGATCCATATAATCTTGCTAAACAACATTGTAAGATGCATCAATGGAAAACCTAGTGTTTTGCAAACATTTCAATCCACTTTCTTAACTCCCCTCAATGATGTTATCACTGTGAGTTGTCTACAAACATTGTTGACTACTACATATCAGGTATGCTTAATCATTTTTTAGTCGATTGCAAGTTATGTTTATTGGTATTTTTATTAAATATATCTTATAGCACGTGTTTCCCCTCCCAGGTCTATGGAAAATTGTAAATAGTCAATGTTTGTTTGATTCCCTTTTAGCCAACCTATCAATTTTGTGAACATACAATATCAAATGCTTCAATCACTATAGACAACAATTCTCATTGTACTAATTATTAGAAAGAATTTGTCTTCAATTTTAGTCATTTCCTAAAATGAATTATAATAATAGAAAACTATAACACTATGCAGTGTACTTTGCAAAATGAAATGGTTCAGAGGTTTCTTCCAGAGGTCTATGAAACAACCTATGAAGAATACTTGAAGAAAAAATTCCAAATAGTCTTTGCTCTATGACAATTTCAATATCTTACCAATTTTAAATTAAGCCAAAACAATATCATTATGGATATGTAAACAACCTGAAAGTTTCTGACCTCATACAAAAACAATATAGTTGTTGGTTTTTTGAAAAAATAGCTTTTTCCTCAATTATTTTTTGTGATGTATACCTTCTACAGGCACAAAGGTAGCTTGCTCCTTGTTAGATTTGTATCACACCAGGAAATCATTTTCTACTAGATTTTGTTAGCTTAAAACTTATTCTATAAAATTTTCCTTTTTAAACTAATGGTATTTCCCTTTATCACAATATTATTGTATCTTATTATATTATCTTCTTGAAATCCATGAATTAGTTCAAATAAATTTATATGTGTAATATTTAGTACTACATACTCCTCTATTTCAAATCAGTTTATTTGCTCATACAATCAACAATATGCAATATAGTATAAGAATAGATACTACATCTATTGAAAAGAAATTATCATATGATCTCTATGTTCCATTAAATCATTCATATACATTAAATGATATTATATGTCACAACCAAACATTCATAAGATTGAATATGAAAAAATATACACTTTATTTATCTTTTATTGTTTTACTGGTCTGGACCTTTATATATGTTCTCTTGTAACTATATCTATTTTTTTATATATATTTAATTATGATTGTCAAGAACTTCTATATTTGATTTTAATAACATGATTGTAATCAGTGGAAATTTCCTAGATACTATTGAAATAACTATGGTCAGCTCTAGTGGGACTAATTATCTGAATTGAATGATTTGTTTATATTTGATCTTTGTATATTTGTATGAACGATATAGATTTGACAAGACCAATTCTATTGACATACGCAATCTAACATAATTATAGTAGTGATAGCCAACAAAATTATCTATAAGAAAACAAATCCAGTAAAAAAAACTTATGCAAATATGAGCATAATAATAATGCTCAAGAAGGAAAACATTGAGACTATGCAAGCAACACTACAACAATACACACTTGATAGCATCACAAGAATATGTCAAGGTATGCATTTATCTTTCTGTCTACAATAAGTAACAACAAATTTTTTTTAAATTATGTTTTCAACATCAATTTTATATCATTCATGACTCATTCTTCTCAAACACAAAGATTTGCAATTCTCAACTACAACCCACAAACTGATTTACTTTCATCATTTGATGCATATAATCTTCCTCTAACAACTTTTTTACTATAAGAATAAACACATTCATGTCATACTAAATCTTACAAAGACTACCTATATTATAATTCAAAATATCCATATCCAAATCCTTATTAGTATTCATTTCCCTAGTCAACCAATCTTTTCACAAAAATCAACTCTCCACTTAGAACATATTTTCAAGTCACCATTTGTTGACCTTATTAGAGGTATACTAAAAGCTTCCATCTGTTCAAATTCCTCTATTTGATTAAACATCCATTCCCGAAATTTTTTATGATATAGAAGAACAATGTCTAACAAATCACATCTTGCAACAATATCCTAAACGGCTTCAACTGTGGCATGATCCAAGTTTCCATGCTTTAACACTAGTTTCAACAAACTTATTTACTTATACCAATTTAGATGCATACACTTTAACCTATTTCCCCTTAATATATGATTTATCAATTAGTCCCTTAATAGTCTATAACTATCCCATACTTCTTCAATATCACTAAGAATATAAGTTAACCTATACTCCAATATTTTATGAACAATTTCAGAAGTTTTTTCATGTCTATCACTTTGTATACTTTTATCTGCTTGTCTCATTTAAAAAATTTATTCTCTTAGCTTCTTATTCTAAACTCTTGACATATCTCTTTCTTGAAACAGTATATCTTCTACGAGTCTCTCCCTTTCTATAATCAACCCTCCTCCACTCCTGCAATTACGCTACAATGCTCTATTTTCTTCTTTTAGTTTTGCAATTTCAACTTCCATACTGCTCATAACGGATCCTATACCCTCACACCTATTCAAAACTACTAACAAGTTCAAAATCCAATTTCTTATCTCTTTCTTTTTCCTCTCATCTTTCTCCATTCTTTTTAGAATGATATGAAATTTTCCAACAAATTTGACTCTCCTTCTCTTGTCTGACTTCCCAAATCTAGTTCTCCCAATTGATAATCTCCTGCCCTCATCTAGCACTTAGCCTTTTCCACTTTTGGGATAGTAATTTCTACTATTATTTTTCCCTCCTTTTCTATTCTAATACATGACAACCTTATTTATTTTTTTAAATATCACAGTCTTTCTAGTTCCAAAGTAGCAGCATCAATTCCAGTAATTTATTTTCTCTTCCAATACATATTTGTGTCTCTTATTTTTGATACTTTGTGTCAACCATCCTGGATAGGTAGTATTTCCTTTATTCTAGAAAAAATTTGTTACTGGTCTGGCACCTAAAACCTCTAAACCCTCATCCTCTACTATCTCTATTATTGTTCTTGTATATGTGCTACAAACTCTATGTTTTATTCTAGAAGACTTTCTGTCAAGAATTGTCTCCTTTTCTATGTGAATTTGTTCTTGCTGATGAGCTTCAGATGTACCAACCTTGTCTACAATGTATACAACAATAAACAAAATTTTAGAAAATGAAACCCCAACAACTATATAGAATTATAGAATACAACTACAAAATTATTTACAAACATCATTTGCACAAAAACAAAACTCACTAGCTGAATAGTACTCTGCAAATGGAAAATCTGAAAATGAACTGCTCCCACAATAAATTCCTCTTCCTTTTATTCTTTGTAGATGAAACTCTCCCTCGTCTTCATCTTCATTGATTTACAATATGACTAGTTCTATCTTCCTATACTTTATCAATCCATTATGCATAGAAATAAAATTTTCATTGTACACAGTATCATGCAATTGATATTTTCTCTTGTTTTCTTTTTGTTCTTCTTCTATAGCTTCTGGAAATTTTATTAGTACAAAATAAATTTTAATCGACTTCTTCGATAGTTCTAGAACTCTAGCTACTCAATCTATGATACTTGTATTCTCCACAATAGAACAATCCATATTGTAGATTCCTTCCCTAGATACAATTTGGGAATAATACTCTAGATCTAGAACTTCACTAGTGTCCTTTAATTATTTCGATAACCTCCCCACATTGCAATTTCTAATCATATCTAATACTGTCAATCTAAAAAAATATACGATTCTTACTTCATATTCATCCTAGAAATTGCACCAGTGATCTTCTAGTGTAGGTTCGTGTTTTATAGAATGAACCAATAACCTTGTTGATTTTGCCAACTGGATTAAATCGACCTCTTGGTTCATTGTAAATGTCTATTGTATACAAGTTCAACTCAATGCAAGCAATATTTTCATTTTGTATGCTACCACAAGAATATACACCGATCTTAATAGGGAACAAGTAAATTACTTTATATCCACCACCAATAAATTTGTGAACCTCGATCACTTTCTTGCATACTTCCATTATAATTATTGTATTAGATGGATACCTTAGAAGTTTCAGTGGAGCTTTACGAAGCCCTATTATTCTGATATAGGGAAACTCTTTAATTAAACATACCAATTACCCCAATTCTTTAATTCTTGCATTGCCTCTATTGACATTCTCTTGGAATAATCACTTTACAATCCTTGGATTATTATATACGGAAATGCATCATTCACTATACATTTTTTACTAGTGCATTCGGTTCTAATTATGGGTAATGTTCATATATTTTTGTTTTATTTGTTTGTAAATATCCTTTTGATGAAAAACCAAGATACACTTGTTGAGAAGCAAGCAAATATACCAAAAAAGAAGTCGTGTAGAATTTTCTGATGGTCAACACTTCCTTTAACTCTTTATCTAAGCTATTGCTAATGATAGTTGCCCAATCAATTTTCTTCCCTTCAACAATTATCATAATATATAGGCACATCCATGGTTCAATTTTTTTTGCATGATAACAACCATACACCCTCTTTAGAAAAGTGATATAGTCTCTAATATCCTCTCAAAATTCAGGTTTTTGTTGCACCTTTGCAATTTTAAGTAGCACTTTCTTAGGATTAAGCAAAAGTTGAATATTCATGAAATCAAGACATGTGCCATTATTCTTATCAAAATAGGCTAATCCCTTTCTTAGGTCAATGTCTTCATATTTTTCACATGAGGAAATTCCAAACACTCTTTCAATGGTCTTTGCACTTAAATCAAACATTGTTTCACTAGACCCTCCTACTATTTCCCTATTCTTATCATCATAGAACTCAACACAAGCTAATACCAATTCAGGAGAATGGATTGAAATCAAAATTGTTGCTGCCTCCAGTAATCCTAATTTCACAACACAATTTCCATTGTTGATCTACATGTTATATGCCCAAGCCTATCTCGCATTTCATTAATATATATGTCACCTAACTTTGTATCTCCAATTTCCACATAAGGCGAGAAATTTTTTGAGGCAGTTCTATAACCTTTGTATTGGTGCTTCATGATCTTGATTTTCCTTTCCCTCTTCCCATGTGCTCAACACATTACAATAGGCACAAATTCAATTCACCACTCAACACTAGCAACACTAAAATCCTCTACACCACAAACTAGCGAAACCCTAAAAATTAACCTAGATCTATGACTGTAGAAACATCAAACCTGCTCATTTTTTCCACAAAGCTACTTATAATATCTGCTGACTAGCACTTGAAAAGTAACTCACAAAAAAAATAGACAAACGAAAAACAAAACCACAAATTCTTGCTTTAACAATCTGTGGGATGTGTACAGAATTAACAACCACTAGGCTCTACCACGCAAACAAAAATAAAAAATTTCTCACCTGATGTGCCCAAATAAAATGAATTAGTAATAGAGCCAAATAAAGTGACACCATGTACATGCAGATCACCTCCTTAGTATAAAACCCTAAAACCGCGACTTGCACAACACACTACAAATGACGCTTACACAATTTCTGAATCATATTTAAACATATGCAACACATGGTGCCAACCCCATCCATTTAGTACACTAAAAAATATGCCTATTATTATTAATATCTATCTACTATTACATCAACATTGAACTTTACACAAAGTAATTAGGAAAAGTTATCAATATCAATAACTTTGACATGTCAAATGGATACTAACTAGTAAATGATTATTATTAATTTAACATGAACAATTGATAGATGCACAACCCTAGAAAATGCACTATCAAACCACTAACCCATCAAATACAAACATTCCATTTACAAAGTCTTCACAAATACCTCAACAACCATGCAAAGAACTGAAGCATGTAGATTCAACTTATAGTAAATTTTAGTGTTCAAAAAATGATGCACTCATATATTGTGATACTACAAAATGAATAGGTGTGGAACAAATTTTTTTTCTAGACTCAGACACTTATTGTTGTCTTGTTTTCATACCAAATATTATTATCGAAGTAGTACAATGCACCTTACATTACATGCTTTTATTTTCCCAACATTAACTTATGACTATTTTTATTTGCAATATTTTTAAACTATTTAATTACATTTCTCCATAGGTTCTATATTAATCGCATCGTATCATATTTATTGTCCACAACCATTTTCCAACCCTTGCGGATATAAATTTAATACCCTTGTCATTAATACTAATTCAAACATATACTTTAGTATATTTAAGTCAAGAGTTAAATATTACTCCATTGGTCTTCATACACGCTTGAGTCACATGCGCTCTGCCATATACATGTGTCAGTATCGCACACTTTGCAAGAGACAATAAGACCAAGAACTATGCCAAAGCTACAATTCAATGACAACTATCATCTGTACACAACAAATTGATCCACACCATAAGCAAACAAATATTATTCATAGATAGATTTTAATCCATAGTTAAATATTATCACATTGGTCTTTATACATGACCTAGTCACACACACATTGCAACATGCATGTGTGAATACCATGCTCTTTCCAACATATAATTAGACCTAGCACCATCCCAAAACAATGATTCAATGACACATGTTTGGTTAAAAAAAAAATCTGCAACATTAGCGAAGAGCTTTTGGTCATAGATAAATTTTAGAAAATAAACTAATTTCTCTATTACCCACAACATCCAAAAAATACAATAAACCAATAACTCTTAAAACTCTATCATTATATATAGTATTCATTATTGAATTATATAATTATTCTCATCAATTGTCTCTTTGTCAATGCACAATGTACAAAACCTAACAAACATATGATTCTCAAAATCATGTTCTATGCAGACACATGGTAAAAAGTATCTACCTATGTTTTTCCAAACATAAAATCTCTCAATATTATTTATTGTTCATTCATAATAATTGTACAATATATCTTGCATCCCCTTCTCTTGCTAGAAGGTTCCCTCTTAATACTTTGTTATGATTTAATTAATTGTTGTGCTAATGATTTTGTGTTATCCAAGTGCTTTGGACACATCTCGTCATATCTTACTATCATCTAGTTTGTGCACTCTAGTGCTAGGGGCTTGTTCTGCTTTGCAAAACCTCGAGATGATGACATGCTCCAAAAATTTTAGAATGCAAAATTCCTTTGTCAAGTCTTTTTATTTTTTATGCCACTATTAATTTAGGATATGTTAAATTTTATCGCAACACCTGAGGCCTTTATAGAACCATCGTGGGACTGATCTTTCACTGTTGCAAAATAGATAGATGCTAAGGTTTATACTGCTAACTAAGGTTTATAGAATTCCTACCCAATTAAGGGTGTCAAAAAAATTCAGCAGTGTATGGCCTTAATTCTTCACTATTTTATGGTTCTGAGCTAACAAAAGTCTTCCCTACACCCTAAATTTTGCTTCAGTTTAACTAATAATGTTGATTTACTTACGTGTTGGAAAACCCTAATTATCACAAGAAAAAATTCCCTCGCATGTGGGGTAACTTCAAAAATCTTGACACTTCTAGGCTTGCATTTCAAAATTTTAGTCCTTACAAGTATATGATTTTTCTTTTTATACAACTAGGGTTCAATCTTAGGATTAAAACACTCTTAAAACCCTTAATTGTAAAAAATCTCTAACAATCTTCTATTTTTTCATTGACCCTATTTCGATTGTTCCTATTCGGTTTAGTCACAATGTATGCCATTACAATATCCTTGGTTGGCGCCATCTTCTTAGTAATATTTGTTCACATACCTTTTAAATATTTGGCTTAATGTCTTAAGTCCAAGTGGGCCAAAATATTTATGATTTTTACCCATACTTTAGGTCGGGTTAAAATGTTTCTTCTAAATTCCTAAGTCAAACATGCATCCACCTAGTGAGTTCCTTTTTTTAAGTCACAACTTAGGGCACGCGATATTAAAATTGTTCAAAGAAATGCCTTGATCTGGAAAATTAAATCTAGATAGCTTTGCGCTACTCTGACCTGATATGCTAATGTCACAAAATAATGTGATGGATAGCATGCTCATGATGTGTGTTCCATCCCTTTGGTGGGTTAAAATAGTCTAAGAAGCGTAATGTTGGCGGGCCCAAGATCTGAGGGTTGTGATTAATCATGGCAATTGAATCCTAGTGGTTCCTAGTAGCCCCTGGGAAATATTTCAAAGATGATGTAGTGAGGGATAGTGAGCAGCTGCCATGTGGCCTCATTCAGTGCATTCAAGGAACTATTGAGAGGATTGATTGATTGATTGATTGAGATTTTAATGTTGTCCACGAGACCAAACAGCCTATGGGACTAAGAGCCAAAAATAGAAGCTAAGAAATATCCAAACTCTTTTTGATGTTGGATCTTCTGCTATGGATTTTGACCAAAAAAATAATAGTCTTGCTGATTTTGTCCTCCTCGAATAGCTCGTACAGATTGTCATCTTTTAATTTTCTCTCAAACTGGGTGTGGATGTCCCCATAAGCAACGTAGTCCATGATAAAGTGCCACTCCATCTCAACCACCCCTTCATTACAAAAGGTGAAAATTATATCCTCCCACACTTCCTTAGGCATCGTCCACCTCCCGGTCTCACATCTGAGATGGTGTGAACTAGTCCTCAGTTGAGAAATTAACATCCTTGCCTTACCTTTAATAGTAGCCCCTAGGTAGGTTTTATCATCGTGGTCCCAAGTTGGGTTGAACTCTTTGACATAATGAGTTTTCTTTCGACCAATCGGCTTTGTCCACATGGCAGTCCTAAATTTATTTGCAACATACTTTTTTATTTCTTCATTGGTGTTAGGGCACTCGTGCAGGCTAATGTTCCACTTGTTTAGCCATTTGTTATTTTGTTTCATCCATGTTTTCTTCGTGTGGTTCAAAACCTCTTCTACGATAATTTTGGGCCAACGGTGATCATCCATCTTTTCCACCTTCTTTAGATAGGTTAGTAACCAACTTATAGCCAAAGCCTCCAATGGTAGAGTTCGCGACTCAGCCAAGAGAATATCATAAGGTATAGTAGTTTTGACTTTGAGGTTGCTAGTGATTAGGTGCTTTTGGATTCTTTCTAGTTGTCTCCAAATATTAATTGACATGCTACTTCCCCACACCTCGCAGCCATAGAGAACCACCAGAGTGACCAGCAAACCAAAGAGAGTCTTCTTGGTTTTCCAATCCCAAATTTCAGCCTCTCTACACCTGTTTTGGAGTAAGAAAGAGGCCTTCCAACCCCCCTGTATCCTTTTAGATCTAGCAGTCTCCCAACTGAGCTTATGGTGAAAGTCGATCCCAAGGTACTTGTATTCTTTCACTATTTCCAAAGGGTTACCTTCAAAAAAAAAGTTATCTTGTCTCCTTTTCCTCCTTATGGAAAAGATCATGACTTTGGTCTTGGAGGTGTTAACCTGCATCCCGACATTCTAACAAAAGAGATCCAAGGCCTTCAAAATCTCTTTCAAACCATGGGCAGTTTTTGAGATTAGGATAAGATCATCGGCATATAGCAACAACTTCACCACATACCTTGCCAGCTGAATACCCCCCCCATCGGTTTTGTTTAACCAATCTTCTAGTTTGTCAATGTATAACCCAAAGAGAGTGGGTGATAGGGGGCAGCCTTGTTTGACCCCTATGTCGCTGCCAAAACATTCAAACATACCTTCCCTCATTCTAATTTTAGCCCTGACATGTTCATAAAGTCTATGCATTGTAGCCCTATACTCATCCAGAATACTTAATTCATCCATTTTGTTCCACAATTTGTCTCTAAGTATTGTGTCAAAGGCTTTTTTAAAATCAACAAAGCAGCAAAAAGCTTCGTCACCTTGTGTGTCCCATATTTTTTCAATCAGGTGTCTAAGAGTGATGCAGTGGTCAATAGTTGAATATTTAGGCCTAAAGCCAACCTGTCCTTTCTCTCTTTTTCCCTCTTTTTCTGCCCAATTGTTGATTCTACGCTCTAGCATGCTCCCAAAAAGCTTGCCAAGGATAGGGTTAACCATAATAGTGCAATAGTTAGATGGGTTATTGATTTCACCACTTTTGTAGAGAGGGATGACAACACTAGTTGTCCACTCAATCGAGAAGCCAACGCTATTGACCTCATTGAACATTCTTTTGATATGGGGAGCCATAATTTCAACTCCCCACTTTAAAAATTCAGCTTGTAACCCGTCAATGTCCAATGCTTTACCATTTGCCAAATTTTTAATACCTTGTTTGATGTCATCAACCGAAAAGAGCTCCTTTGATGTGTTGATTATGGGAGGAGAGACTTTCCCTTGGACCCTCTCATAGAGAAGTCTTGCATATTCTAACCATTGAACATCTATTATATCATTTTCAATCTATTTTCTCTTTTGTTGTAGCTCCCTCAAAAAACCTTTGGGATTGTGTTTTCCCAAGGAAATTAACTCTTTCCTTCTTGTGTCTACATACGTTTCCTTTTTTGTCCTCACCAACTTATTCTACTTCTTCTTGTTTTCTTTGTTCTCCCCATTCTTTTTCAAAGATCTCTTGGCAGCCTTACAATCTTCATCGTACCAAGGGTTAGCCGGAAAAGTGTTTGCAGCCCCTTTCTTTGGCCAAGATATTTTACACGCATCTAAAGCCTTATGGATCATAGGAATAAGAAGATTGCTGCTGAAATGATCACTAGGAAGAAACATTTTACAATGACCTTAGGTGCATTAAAAAACAAGTTACTAAAATGGTTTTGAGGTGCACAGGTTGAACTGTACAAGGTAAATCTAGGCCACTCTTTGTAATCCTGTGACCATCGATCATTATCCTCTAAATCTAAGTAAGGTAGCGGGCTAGTGGCACATGGAAATTTCAAGAATTATAAGCTCTAGTGGAGCCCATGGTTGATAGTAAGGAAAGGAAAACACATGGTAATATCTAATTGGTTGAACATTGATGTTAGCAATCTTGACATGTGAACAACCAATATTATTGTTAATATTTTTTATAGTATACTATATTTATTATAGTATTAGAATGATTATTTTATGATATATTTATATAATTTTATATACTATATTCGCTAGTAGTTAATAATAATAAAATATTAATTAGTAATTAATATTTTCAAGCTATATTTCATATTATTAATATAATAATAGGTTTTTATTGATATGAGTTAAAATATATTACACTTATTAGTTCCTGCCTTATAGGCAGGAGACTAATGTTTTCAACTGAATGTTGCCTATTAAAATGGTGCTTTGGGAATCATGTCGGAAAAATATTTGTATCACTATGTTGATGTTTCGGGGATTAATTTATTAAAAGAAAATAATTGATTTTTTTGCAATTTTCTCATTGGCTACTCGTATTTTCGTCATGGTTTTGTCAATTTGTAATCTATTTATTTAATTATTGTAGCGAACTTTAATAGTAGAAATATTTCATGAGCTTTTTTGTATAGTTGTGTCTTCACAACCACTGTCTCTAGCGACGCATGGCATTTTAAGTAGTACATTTTCATTTACTATTTGCAAATTTTTATTTCAGTAGAATGTTGCCTATTAAAATAGTGCATTGGAAATCATGCCAATAAAATATATGTATTGCAATGCTAATGTTTTGGGGATTAATTTATTAAAAGAAAATTATTAAAAAAAATTTACAATTTTTTGATTGGTTGCTAGTATGTTCATTGTGATTTTGTGATTTTGTGATTTTGTAATTTATTTAGTTATTGTAACGAACTTTTCTATTGGAAATATTTCATGATTTTTTTGGTATAGTCATGTCTTGGCACCTATTGTTTTTAGCGACATGTGGTGTTTTAGGCAATACATTTGCATTTACTATTTGTTAATTTTCATTTATTGTGAGTGGCCTCAAGTGCAGGCGTCATTAGTGGCTTATGGTGTGAAGTTTTAAGTCTATCAAGCAAAGTATTATTTGTGTTGTTTGTTCATTTTCTCAAGTTGTTTGATGATGCTGAAATTTGCATCTATTGAGAGGGTTTACATCTACCATTTTGGAAACGACAGAGGTGGCATTTGTAAGTTCCTGTATATTTTCAACTTTCATTTTTCATTTGCTCAGATTTTTTCGATGAGGGTGAAATTGATGCCTTTTGAGGGGGTTTATGTCTAGCATTTTGGAATTGAAAAATGAGGCACTTGTTAGTTCTTATATCTTTTGTAGTGTCATTTTATAGTTTTTTGTATCTTTGTATTTTATGGGTTAATGTCCTATGTTTGCTATTTTTGAGTGCATATATGGGTTAGTCTCTATTGTTGAGTTAAAGACTTAATACCATAATTCATTAGTGTTTATTTTTGTGTTGTTCATGATTAAGAATGGAACTGATATTTTCTCTACATGCATGCATGCCAAGTGCACTTGTATTAAATGAAAATAAAAATCAGGTCTAAGTAAGTGGAAAATGTTTGGGTATATTTTCATTTTATGGGTTAATGTCTATTGTTTGTTGTTATGTGCATTTTATGTGTTAAGGTCTATTCTTCACTATCCTTGATTTCTTTTATGGGTTAGTGTATGTTGTTGAATTAAATACTTAACACCGTAATTCATTAATGTCGATTTGTCTTTTGGACATGGTTAATCCATCACTCTTCCTTTAAAAGCTAGACCAAAAAAATTGAATGTCTCATTCTCCATCATCTCATTGTTGAACCAATTATGTGTGAAGCTTGGTTATCCATGGCTACGCTCCATGGATGTCATCTTGTCGGTAGTGTATAAATGCTTAAATTTTCCATTTGACAATGGTATCTTTATTTTGCATCATAGTGGCTTTAATCCTATGTCTTCTTGTGGAAATTTCTCTTTAGATTTATTTTGGCCCGAACCCATGGAACCTATTAAGCCTCGTGTGGAATTCTTTTTCAAATCTTATCAAAATTTCAAGGCAAAGTGCATACCAAAATTATCCCTTAGTAACATGCCTCAACCCATAATTGAGCCTCCCTTCATTGTTGAAACCATGATTGAACCAAAAACCCTTCCAAGTAACCAAGACCAACCCATGAAAAATCCCTCACCTATTTCCTATAAAAGACCAAGAGATAACCAAATAAGTCATATTATCCCTCCTAAGATCAAAAAAGTTTATAAATCCAAAGAGAAAGTGGTTGAAAAACCTTACATGGTTCCTTTCATTCCTCCCTTGCAGGAAGAAAAGAAACCAATGTTTGATAAACTCACTCCTACAAAATCATAACTTTAAAATTGTACAAGAAGAAATAGAAATGCTAAAGAGTGCAGACGTAGACATCGTACTATTGCTTGTAAGTTAAAAGAAGAGAATAAAACATAAAATCAAGATCAAACACCAATTGAAACAAAGCATGATGATTCTCCACCTTCGCCACAACAAAAACACATGAAACTTATATGTACATTGTTATTAGGCCTCCAGTCATGATTAACTTGGATGATGATGATGAATTGCTAAGCTAGATGAAGAAGTGCATAATGAGCTAAATTTATTATTTTCCTCTTCCATGAGCTTAGATTCAATAACAACCTTGATTATCCTCCTATAAAGAGTAACTCACAACATGTTGAACCTAGTGATGCTCCTAGAACAACACTTGTCATTATCCCTTTGGCTATTTCTCCACCTTTTGGATATGATGATTAAGATTGGGATGTGGATGACCTGTTATAGGTTTACTTGTATGTTCCATACTAGTCTTCTCTATATCTTTTTTTCATGTTCTTTGTGATTGCATGTGCATAATGTGATCCCTCGTACAATGTTGCTTGGTGTGTCTTTATATGTTTGTGAGCCTAATTTGGATGACCCTTGTCACTTTGTTGGTGCAAGGATACAAAGGAAGTGAACCTGTCATGACATTCCTCTATTTTTATCTACATTATTCTATATACCCTAACCATTTATCTTTTATCTTGTCTTGTGTTTTCCTTTTGGGGGATGAAACAAGGTGTTGAGACATTTAGGTCTCTTCCATGTTGACCCAAGATCTTTTCTTTTCTTTTTCTCTCTATGTGTCATTCTTCCTTTGTGTTAATTGTTCCATGAGTTATTTGGTGAATGATGGTGGATCTGAGCTTGACTATATCATGGAAGCAAAGAAAAAAACTGATCCTAGATCCATGGATCCCTTATGTGTTATCTTAGGATTACATATGGGGGGAAACCCTCTTTTCCATAATTTAGCTCTATTTTGGAAACATGTGATGTGCATAGGGCTTTCTGAATAAATCACTCATGCATTGGTATTTATTGTGTTCTACTTTAAAGTAATTGCTCACATCATGGTGTTTAGAAATTTATTTAAAGTGGGGGCATACACATCCCTACTCATTGTTTGATTCAAAGTTTGGTCTTCTTACTTCACATGATGTGTCTTCTTGGTGGTGACATTGGGTTTGATGTTCCTCAAGAGCGTGACCTTTCTAGGTATATGGCATTCCTCTTAGTGGTGATGCTACGGCTTGCACTCCCTAAGTTGTGAATAATTTATCCTTGAATAGTCCTCTCTTGGTGACGTCAGACACACTGTTCCTAAGGTGAGACCTTTCATGAACTCAACAAAACCCCTTTTAATATCCTATCCTATTGTATTTAAAATGGCCACCAAGCATAACAAAAACTTTCTTGCCATTGGAGCCTTGTTTTTCATCAGTTCCTAACATAACACAACTTTCTATCCTTGTGACCATTTATGTGGCACCTTATCAAAGCTATCAGGAGGTATAACTTTGGTATGACTAATGCATGGGAGTCTGTAGACTTGGCATGACTTTCCCATTGGACACCTTTTGGGCTCACCTAGTGGACAATGAAATTCACTAGCCCGTGTGAGTATATTTTGTTTGCATAGTGAACAATGGGTTTCCACTTGTGAATGTTTTTGGAAAAATAGCTAAGGCTTGATCCATACCTATTGGACAAACAGTCGAGGCTTGATCCACCGCTTGTCTCTTCTTTTCAGTTTCGACAATGTATGCTTGTGTATCTTGTCTTTTTGTTGCATACTTAACATAAGCATGTGTCTCTTTGTGCCTTTGTTGGTTTTCCATTAGATCTTAGATCTTGGGGGATTTATCATCCTCCTTGACCTTTGTTGTCTTATCTTTCCAACAATTATACAATTAGACCCCTCTTGACACTTATTTTTCTACTTTAGCGTGAGTTTGAGCATAGGGCTCATCCTCTCACTAAAGTGGGAGCTAAATGTAGTGTAGAAAAATGTACACCTTTACATTTCCACACTATGTTTGGGTCCCTTAATAAATTGGACTTATTTAAGCCTCTAATTGGCACAATTATGCATTTAAAAGCTTAATCAATCATGTTTTCCGAAAGGGAAACTTGTATTAAACAATTGTGAACATTAATTAAATTGCATTGGAAATTGTGTGTCATGGATTTAGGTCCTAGGACCTATTCACCCAAGGGATAATGGGTCCTCCTTAAGTTTATGATCCCAATTTTTAATATGTTTTTGGTGGTATTTTTATGATTCAAATTTAATTTGCAATTGTTGTCCTTTCATGTTTAATTGTTGGGAAAATAGAAAAATCATCTACAAATATAGTCTTTTTATCAATTCAAAAGATATAAAAGGAAGGAAACTTTCTCAAGAGAAAATATTATTGTTAAGAGCATTCAAGAGCAAATTTATCGGTCTTCTACAATAGAATCCAAGATCTCAAGCATCATGTCAAAGTTATTTGAATCTATACATGTTTTTGGAGATAACATTGTAATCTAGGTTTCAAGCATTCAACTCAAAATTCAAGCATCAAGATCAACATCCAATCAATCCATTTCATGCAAGATCAAGACTTTGGAGAGATGTGTTAGACTTCAATCCTCCAAGGATCTCTAGTAAGGGGTTCGGTGAGTTGCAACATAGAATTTTTCATTCATCATTCCTTCCATTAATGTTTTATTTTATTTCAAGGTTTAATTATAAAAATGGGGTTTGACCAAGGAAACCCACCATTCACTAAAAACAAACAATTTTTACCTCTCTTTGTATGTGCAGATTTTCAAGTGAAGAAAGATTGAAGATTGATCAGAAGTGTAGTTTTGCAAAGTTGTCATCAAAATTGTCAAGACATGTAAACTCACTTGCAGAATTTAATTCCAACTTTCTAACTGTGAGATCCAAAGGAATTGGGAGTGTAGACTTAGGAGCAGAGGACTGTCAAACCAGATTTTTGACCCCTATAACAGGAGCCATTCGCCCTAGGGAAAATCTGTCCCAAGAGGAAACTCAACAAAAGCTTTTGGTGGCTAGTACACATCAACTTTCCCTTCTCAGATCTATCATGAGTTTTCTATTTCTGATTGTTTTATTCTTTAAATTGATGATCAAAGTTTTAGATTGCATAGTTGAGTTCATTTACTATTTTTAGTTTTTCTCCCCAAAGTGATGTTCAAGAAGATTTTACCCATATTTTCATAAGGAAATTTGCAAGATCTCCAATTGGGTTGACTCCCTTAGGTTTGAAATTCAATCCTACCTTTGGGATCTCATTTTCTAATGAAATAAGAAAGATAGGTGCATCACCCCATTTTCCCCCATCCCATATTTATCCATCACCTACACCTATTTTTCTTTATTTTAGCAGGTCCTTGTATCTTGCCCTAGGGTTGTGTGCCTCAGCCTATAAGTATTTTGTATCTTTCCTTAAGGTTGTTCACCTTAGACTAGAATTCCTTTAGGGAGCAATGAGCTTCCTTAGGCAATGAGCCTTAAAACAAAATTGTAATTTTGTAAGTAGTGAGCTTCATGTATTGTGAGATTTCTCACTATGGGTTTCCCTTCTTAGGTTTTCCATGTATATCTAGTGTTATCTTGTGCATGTTTTTTCATTTCTTTATCTTTCATTATTGTTGATTTGGTTGAGGTTTTTTTTATCTATTTAATGTTTTTTTATCTTGTTAAAATTTTGAAATTTCATTGTGCTAAAGGGTTTAAGTTTTGAAGATACTGATTCACCCCCCTCTTAGTATTTGGGTGTGTTCAACAACGTAGTGTATCTTTATAGTCAATAGATCCATATAGGTCATGAGTGATTTTACATCCTTTTGAGAGAATCATTATGTTTAGATAACACATTCAATGGATGGCATTTGGTATTTTAGACAAAAACTTAAGACTGAGCTCTCTTTGCTTTACTGACTTGAATCTTTTTAGTACTAACTGTATGTTTTGTTTTGTGATTATTGTATGTTATGTGTTCGCATTATGTTTGCATTATGTTGGAATCATGCTCATGCTATGTTTGCATTAAATTGGGTTATGTGTCTTCATTGTGTATTCTTTGTGTTTTTCATGGTGCATTTTATTTCACATGTTTGTTCCTTTGTCCTTATGTTGGTTTTCCATGGGACCTTGAATCGTGGGGGCTTGTGCTTCCTTGAGATTCATTTCCATCCTATCCCTTCAACATTTGGACAATTGGAGCCCTCTTAAAATATTTTCTACTTTAGTGTGAGTCTGAGTGTAAGTTCATACTCTCACTAAAGTGGGGGCTAAATATAGCATCATAAATTGTCACCCTTGGAAATTTCACACTACATTTTTATCCCTCCTAAATAATTGGACCTAATTGTACATATAATATCCTAAATTATGTATTCAATGACCCATTTGGACATTAATCAAGAAAACCCATGTACAAAACCAAAGAAAAAATTTAATATTTTTATCCTAACACTTTATAGCCCATAAAATAGGGCTTGGAAAAATTCGCGTAGGGTTACTTGGTCCCCCTATTTTTCCTCCAAATTTAAATATGTCAGAGTTGGCCTTTTATTATTTGAATTTCAAATGTCAAATGTTGACTATCAGGATTTAATTTTTGGGAAATTATATTAATTGCATATAAATACCTAGTCATTTCATCATTTGATAACTAAGTGAAATCATCTAGAAAGAATTGGAAATCAAGAGAAACCAAGAGCATATTTATTGCAACATCTCAATATTGAAGTATCATGCCAATTTTTATGTGATTTTTTTTATGTTCATGCATATATTTTTTTTGTGAGCACTATCACTTGTAGGTCTTCAAGAAAATCAATCCCAATTGTAATCAATCCATGATGAGATTTGTATGACTTCAGTCCTTCAAGAAAAATTAGGTTTGGGCGGTGAGTTGCGGCCCATTATTGATTCATCATTAATTTATCATTTAGCCTTTATCCCTCAAAAGGATCACATTATTGATTCATCATTCATTTATCATTTAACCTATATCCCTCAAAATGATAAGCTCTCTTTCATGTTAATTTTTTCGTTGTGGATGTGGGAACACCACCATGAGGTTTGAACGAGGTAAGCCCCACTATGGCACAACCCTTCTCTCTTTAAATGTGTAGGTTATAGATCTAAAGAATATTAGAGGAAGATCGAAGACCATTTATTCATTATTGCATTCAAACCCTACAACTTGGCAAGATATGGAAACTTGATTATCTCAAAATTTGACAAAGATCTAACAATGTGGTCTCCAAAAGGAAGAGGCTTGTGATTAGACACCTAAGGATTGTGAAGACATATTTTAAATTCAATTACTAGGAAATAGTTGACTTGAGAAACTTAGTCCTACAAAATCAACTTCAAATTTATATGATAGATGCATAGTACTCTGGTCTTTCTAGATTTGCTATCAAAATTTGGTTTTACAGTTTCTTTGTAATAGAAAAGTTGCATTTTCATATTAGGTCACATAATTTTATTAAGTCAACAAAAGAAAATTAATTTTAATTAATTTCCAAGGTAAAAAAGTATTAGATACTAGGCTAATTGACTCACCTTCATGGTTGGAAGTCAATTTAATCTCCTTACCGGTTTGTATTTTCAATTTTCATTGAAAAAGGATTGATCTTAGTGATTTATGCATTATACATAGGATCCTTTTTTCAATAAAACAACAAATTCATATGATTATTTGATGATTTGAATGAAAATGAAAGATGAAATTGGATGGGAAGAAATTATTAGAGGAGAGGTAGAATATATTAGAATAATATGGAAGAAAAGGTCTTAAGATTTATTTTGATATAAAATATCTTATATTGTCTTACTAAATCTTAGATTTGTATGTGGATTAAGCTTATTTTTTGGGTAAGGGAGCTTGATTTTGAGTGAGTGGATGGATTAGATGGGTCAAATTAAGGTAATAGAGGTATGAAACTTGATGTTGGAATAGATGAAATGGATTTCAAATGGAAACGATGTCTAAGAAGAAGAAATGCCACAAAATGATGTAAATGTGTTATTTTAGTGCATATGTATTAAAATAAGGTCCATATGTGTAGATGAAATACTTAAGAATTTTATGTATTAAGGGATTAAATATTACTTGATTTAAGGTGCATATGCAATTAGATGTACGTTTCAGGGTCTAGGAAGTGGATATGATAAAATATTGTAGAAATATTGAAGTCAGATATGTATTGATGGGTGAAGTATCTTAACACCAGATGTTTTAATTCATCATATGCACAAAAATAGGGTGTAGATTCCCCAATTATGGACTTAGAAAAAATGATGATTTTGGAAGGATTGTTTTTGGATTTTTAGGGGTTTGGACTGAGGACCTTAAGGTGAATACTTGGGGATGAGCTAGAAGAATGGGATTGAAAGAATAGAAAGAGTATTTTGATGGTTATGATGAAGAAGAAGGAGGAAATGTTGGATATAACATGGGTAAAGAATCAATAACTTGAAGGATGATTCAATTGGGTTCAATTTTGCACAAAGTTCTTGACTCTTTACCCATCTCCTATCTTACATACAAAATTAAATCCATAATTAGGGTATTGATCAATTCCTATTAGAGATAGGCCAAGTTCTCAAGAAAGAATTGATTTTATTGATTTTAGTCAATTAGATTATTAATCAATAATACATGTTGATTTTGGCTTTTAGTAAAGTTGATTAGCTTGAAATTAGTAGAATAATGTTTAGGATTGACGATTGGGGATGGTGATGATTAGGTATATGAAAGGGTTTGATTGGGATTTTAGATTACAAGAGATGATGGGTTTAGGTTAGAAGGATTAGGAGGGAGCTAAATTCCTTAAAAACTCAATGATGGGATTTATTAAGATTAGAAATATTTGGAGAGGAATAGGATGGTTTATAATAATGATTAGAGAGATTAAGGTGATTACTAGGTTGTATTAGAAGTGTAATTATAGGAAATGATTTTATGTGTTTAGAGGAAAGGACCTTTAATTAGGTTGGATGACTTCATTTGGATGAGGTGGATTTTGGGTGGATGTGGATTTGGATCTTGACATTTGGCAACATTTTAAAATAGAAAAGCACCTTTAATTAGGTTGGATGACTTCGTTTGGATGAGGTGGATTTTGGGAGGATGTGGATTTGGATCTTGACATTTGGCAACATTTTAAAATAGAAAAGCATCCAAGAACTCAAAGGCGTGCAAATGATTTTGTATTTTAAGGATTTAGATTAAAGGGATAGCATAGGTTTTAATAGTCATGACATGCTAATAATTATAAAAACATATGATTATTTAGGTGGCTATATAAATTCTTGTAGGCCCACAACTATACTATCTATTAGATTATTGGTAGCTAAAGAGTGCCAAATTACATGAGATTCCTTAATATTGGAGGCCTCAAGGCCTTACCCAAGGTAAATTCTACTTCTCACCACTTGAAAGTATGTTTAATGTTATTATAAAAGCTAACCACTTATTTATGCACTACAAGAAAGGATGGTTGATGGTTCCTATCTATGATGAAATAATAGTTGCTAGGTGTTTCCTTGGCATACTAAAAGGGTACATGAGGAAAAATCCATATATGAAAGGTAAATATGTCAAATATATGATAGAATAGGGTTACCCACCATTCTCCTTCACTTCCCTAAGGTACAAAGTTATTTGGGGATTAGCTTTTTTGACAAGATTACACTTTCAAGAGGTGTGTCTTTTAATTCACCCTCCAATTTTTACACTCCCTTGAAATACTTGAGTTGGGATCATCCCCAAGGGTGATGAAGTCCATAGGTAGGACCCTAGAAAGATGATCTAATCACTTCTAGTCACCCCATATTGCATGAAGTGCAAGAGGAGAGTATACATAATTGAAGTCTTTGGGATGAAAGAGAAATCAAAGAGAGAAAGTGAAATTTCCGATCCTCAAGATCATACAAAGGTGTAAGATAAGATCATGCATACCATTCACATTAAGAAACAACAAAAAATGCTCATTGACCTTTATAAATAAAGTGTATGACTAAGATTGGTCAAATGATAAGGACTTGGAAAAAAATAGGTACACACAAAGGATGTTAGTAGTTTAAAGGATAATGTCTTTAGAAAATGATTACAAGTTGCACAAACAAGGGGTTAGAAAAATAATCAAATAAAATAATTAGAAGCCCCAACAATAATGAAAAAAAGTTTTATAATGTAGAGGCGATGAAGGACAGACAATGGGTGATGAGAAGCAACGATGATTAATGTGAGTTGGGAACTAATAGAGCCACTAAAACACGGAGAAAAAGTGTTGAAATAGGGCATGGATTATTGAACGAAAGAAAAATAGAATATTCTACCTAAGAGTAGAATCCTTAAAATGTGTAGTGCATTCCCTAAAATAGGGAGCACATACACCAAAATGTGATACCTACACAAAAAAATGATTGGTGTTAGATGAAAAGGTGATTTAAGGATGTTTAAGATGAAATTTTAACATGACCCCCTAAAAAATCAATTTTTGAAAGAAAATTGAGAATTTTTCATTATAAGTTACTAAAAATATGTTAAAATGGGGTCAAAAGTGGAGTCATTGATTTGTGATGGATCTTCTAAACTATAGACTAACTTGCTAAATCATGCCATAGTTATATAAATCATTCAAACATGTAAGAACATTGTAAGAACATAGAAGGTGAGTTTAAATGGGAAACTTGATAGCTTGTAAAAATGACATTTTATTAAAAAATTAAAATTTAAATGTGTAAAAACAACGAAAAACATATTAGAATAGATGTTGAGCGAATGCACTAATCTGTAATGTATTTATCAAAATATAGAGAAAAACTATTTAATTGTGACCTACGACCATAAAATAGATAAAAATACATGGAAATGATTAGTTAAAGGGAAGTAAGTCCCACAAGGCATGATAGAGATTTGTACACAAAAAATAGAGCATATAAGAACAAGTTAAAACTATATAGCCTATTCTAATCACAATGTATGCTACACTCAGACTAAGCATAAAGGTTATAGAATAATGATGAAAATAAACATGAATTCTCATGAACACCAACCCTTGTTACACCAAGCTATGATGGTTGTGATCAAAATGGTGATATTTGAATGCTCCTACCTATAGCATAACATTACATTTCATGGAGTATTTTTGAAAATGGCTTGGGTTGAGGTCAACTTATAGATTTTTTGCTCAAGGATTTGATGTATAAGCTTAAAACAAGAGATCAAAAGCTCAAATTGGTTAAGACTCTTGGAGGGTGAGATGGAAAATGGGTTATTTGGACTTGGAGTACCCTAGAGGGATGAGAAAGTCCGTTTCCCATGTGATGTGATAAAAAGGCCAATGTCACACGTGCAAAGAGATCATACCTTGTGTACAAATACCATACTTATATACACATGTGGGGGTGTGCAATATTTGAGGGAATTCAACCAAGGTTAGTATGTACAAATAAGAGATTAGTGGGTTATTTAATCTTAGCCCACTAATGAAAAGTTGAGGGAAAGGCAATTAAATAAATAATTCTATTTATCTAATTTTAGAGAGATAAGAGACTTACATCAACACACACACACAAGCTATGTATGTGTATGTATGTGTGTGTGTGTATAACTAAGGTGGACATTAGAAGAAGAATGATTAAGTGATTTTAGGCTAGAAATAGGTGGGTAAATAGTGATGAATAGTGATTTTATCAATTAAATAGTAAAACATCATTTAATTCATGAGTGGATGGAAATTAGATAAATAGGGATTTATTCAATCAATTGTAGAGGAAATGGTCAAGCTATTAGATAATTGATGGTGTGTTGAAATTTTAGGTGTCTACACTATCAATCTTGCCATCTAAATTCCAAATCTTAGAAACATCATCCTCCAACTACTTGAAATGGAGCTCCTCATATTATTCCCCTATTATAATTGCCCCTATAGCTCTTTTCCACTCTCTCATGATAATATTTGGCTCATAAGGAGTTAGATTTCCACATCCACTAGACCTAGTGGATAACATACCATGTTCAATACCTTGATTCAAATATTTGGTATTGATTTTGGTAACACTTGATCTATAAAACATAGAGGTTATGCTTTTTTTTATCATTGACAATGAATTTTATGGAAAATATTTATGACAAACCTTTGAGAACTATAGTCTAACATACAAATTAGAATGAAAAAAATAGTTATGGTATGCTCAGAATTTCACATGTAAAATTCAATATACAACACACACACAAGATTGAGCACAAAAACATCGAGCTTTCCATAGAGAAAACCCTAATTGAGTAAAAAATTCTAGCAAGTGTATACCATAGCTATCTCATTCACTAGCTCTAGTATCATCTATAAGTGTTACAATGCCTCTTGGGCTTATTGGAGGTTCCACAACATCTACAAACTCCTTCACACATCTATAATTCTACAACTATGAAACTCTAACTCTTCTTATTTGCACATGTGAAATGAATATCAAACGAAGGTTTTCCAATTGAGATAGCTATAAATAATTTATGTTTACAACATTTATAGTGCTCCCATATTTCTTCATGGTGCCAAAATGAAGAATTCTATGTGAAATAAATTGATTCATGTGTAGAAACCCTTTGAATTCCACTTAGTGTTTATCTGAAAACAAATTCATCACTTATACTAGCATGAAATTGTTGTAGCACTTGTTTGATTATCATGGCAAATGTTTATTCATAACTTCCTCTAAGTATTCACCTATATAAACTATGCATTCATTATCTCTTTCAAAAGTTTGTTGTGGTGAGCATGGAATCACTCCTTATTGCAAATATAATTTTATCATTTTACATTTTTCACCTAATGCTAGTACATACAACCTAAATGAAAGATCAATGATATTATCCAAACCATCCTTGATACCATTTAGTTTATTTCACAAACCAATGTGCATCAAGAATCAATGGTTTTAAC
Organism: Sequoiadendron giganteum; assembly: GCA_007115665.2. NCBI lineage: Eukaryota > Viridiplantae > Streptophyta > Pinopsida > Cupressales > Cupressaceae > Sequoiadendron > Sequoiadendron giganteum. The sequence goes on along the minus strand of CM021108.1, from coordinate 576,883,167 downwards.
TCGTAAAGAGTCTTCCAATCAAAGGTACTAAAGTGAACCTTTATATGACCCAATGGTCCAACTTAAATGATGTGATTTCCACACCAAGTAAATTATCCTTACTTAAGCTCAAAATCCCCTTACCAAATTACATATAATATCCTCTTCCATCAATTAAAAAATATGTTAATATTTTACTATGATTCAATTTATATTATAAAACTAACTATGAAATATATATTGAATTATATCAAAACCAATATAAATCAATCAAATAGTGTTTACACAATAATCTTAAAATTTTATTTAAAATCATTTAAAATCATATCAATAAATGCAATGTATAATGCTTAAAAAACTCCCATTTTAATTTCTTAAAGACTTATGACAAATGCAAAACTTAACTATAATCAATATATTAATGCTTAAAAATATTTTATATTATAACAAATAAAGTTATGTCAAAGCTTGGAGAATACCTATTAAATTAAAAAAAAAATGGTCCCCAACCTTACTCTAAGGCTAGCTATAACTATAGATCAGAAATTTTCGCAAAAGAAGACGTCCCACATGGAACCGTGCTGGTGCACATGATGAATAATACTAAATTATTCATAGACGGTACAATGTAGACCCCTCTAAGTGGGTGTTTTTGTCATCTAATGTCGCTTCTTTAAACTATATGCTTTACAAATATTAGTAAATGGGGGCCTTGTCAGGTGACGTGGCATTTTGAACTTTCTCTATTTTCATTCACTCATATTATTAGTGTAGATATTGAAAATACTTTTTTTTAAAAAGGGAGATATATATTTTTAATGTGAGGTATTTTACAATAGTAATAAGGGGAGGAGTATAACAATGTGTATATTAATAATTTATCTATAACAAGGAATGAAGGGTAATGGTTTGAGTGTTAAAAAAAATTCTTATCTTTCATCTTAAATTTGATAACCATTTACATGTCACAGTAGTAATATTTAATAATAAAAATAATATTTTCAAAATATCTCGAATTTGATCTCTCCATATTTTTTAGATAGATGTATTTAAGATGTCTATACTAATTATGTTGAGAGATGTGATAGTAAATGGTGGAGTGTAATGGTGTGAGTGAGTTAAGAAAAACTATTCAAGATTCAACATAGAAAAATAAAAAATAAAAACACACCTAACATATAAAAAACTAAAACAGAACTAAAAACTAATCCCACAAAAGTAAAATGTAAATATTAGCTCGTGAAATAATTTTGAAGATAGTTGTTTTTAATTGTTTAACTTATAAATATATAATTTAAAAAATATATCAATAAATATTTAGTCAAATACATAATTATTTACTATTTTATTTATCAAAATTATATAATAAACATACTCTTCCAATAAAAATAAGGTAAATAAAAAAAGAAAATTGTAAATTAATAAAAATAATTTAAAACTAGTTTTAAACTGAAATTAATATATTTATGCGGAGACACATATTCTTATAGAAAATAGACACTTGAGGAATGATATCTTTCCACATCTTTTACATAGATTTTTCTAAAGATAGCTATACTAATTTAATAATTGTTTTATTTTACTTTGAAATTATATAAATATATAATTTTACTTTGAAATATATATAATTCCAAGGTAAAATAAAGAATTTAGATCAAAGTGAAATGCACAAAAAATTGTCCATTCAAAACCTGGTCAAGAATGTGAACTTCAAATAGCATGCATAGGTTGATAAATTGGCAAAAGGCTAGAAAATTATTATCTTAGACCAAAAAAAGCCTCCTTAGTTGTGTGGGCATGTCATTAGTATTGGAGGGATAGTCATATCTCTTCACCTTCACATACACCATTGGATACGTTCAAAACTCTTAGTTTGGAGATAATTATTCTTCAAAGAAACCATGTCTATATTTGTAAGCAAAGTAGCATGAAATTGATCAATTCTCCCAACTTTGTGCACCGTTGGAAATCTTCACCATATGATATGGAGGACTTTGGGTGAGCTATGAGTTACTCCAAAAGCACTCCCCATGTTTGTGAATCTCAATAAATGGCGTTTTGCGACTCTTGAACACATGCTTGGTTTGCTAGCATATCCATAGCCAAATTGGCCTCACAGTAGTAGTGCAATAGTTGATAGTTATCCATGGTACCTAACACATCCCAAATGGCCTCCACAATGCTTCCAAGTTTCTAATTTGGAAATTTTGTGTTGTGAGATGGCATTAACACATAGTAAAGAATATCCTTCGATATACAAGTTGGTTAGTTGCTTCTAGAACTCAACTTCATTATTGGTCCCTAGTGGAAGCTTCTTAGATAGTGCCCATACCAACTTCCCATATTCATCTTGCATGATACACCCCATGCTAGAAATCCCAAGGTTTATTTTATTATTTTTATATATTGTTTATTTTAAATTTTTATTTGATATTTTTTGTTGGTATTAGATTTGATTTATTTTTTATGTTTAACTATTAATTTTGGGATGAGGAAATATTCACTTGGATTGGTAATTCCTTTGGGCACTTTGTCACAATAGACAAGGTTACAAAGGAAAAGACCAAGTTAGTTTTTGCTAGATTATGTGTTATAGTTAAAGTTTTTAAGAATCTTCCAACTTTTATAGCTATTGAGTCTAAGTTTGGGAAATGAAATCAACCTATCCAATATGAAAACTCAAGGGCCTTCTATCAAATCTTGGTCATATTATCACTAGTTCCCAACTAGTAAAGAAAAATAAACAAGGTTTGGAATTGTTTGAGAATCCTAAAGATCAAGTTGATGGCTCAAATGATTACCCCTTTTGGGAGGACATATTGAATATAGTTAGTTCACCTCATGACTCCATGGAAGACAAACACTTTCATTGGGATCTTTCTCTTGATGGTAAGGTGTCTCTAGATTTGGTTGCTATTGAGTTAGATAAAAGTTACAGTTTGGAGATTGATCTGCAAATGTATAGTTAGTTGGTTGTTCTTGATTAAGCACCTCTTCTCCAGTAGAATGTTGTGGTGGAGTGGAATTTGAGACTAATATTAGAAATTTATCACTAGAATACAACGAATATGGGGAGCTCCCCTCCAAGATGGACCAGGAATATTTAGTGAGATTGGTGAAGGGGGCTTCCCCTCTTCCATCAAATCTAAAACACAAGGATCGGTCGGACAATATAGACAAAAATGTTGAGAATGGAGAGCTTTCAAAGGACAACCTAAATAGCCCCCTTACTCCCAACAATGGTGATGCTATGAAGGAGGATCCTCATGCTAACCAAGAGGGTTGGACTACAACTAAACGTAAGGGTAAAGGCCTTGCTAAGAAAACTAAATTGATGTAGGAGTGGATGCTAAGGTTGAAGGCCTTCCCAATAGGAAACCAAACTAAGGGAGGGCACTAATGAAATTTCTAATGGAAGGAAATTTTATTTAGAAGACTCTTCAAGGAAAAATTGTAAATGAGAATTCTTTCATGAAATATTAGGGGGCTCAATAGTCCTCAAAAGTAGTTTTTAGTCCAAAGTTGCATCTTTCACAACAAGATTGATATTTTCTTTTACAAGAAATCAAAATGTTGGAATCAAACTTTAGATTTGTCGCCAAAAATATTTGGAAAAATTCAGATTACTTAATTAGTGAATCCCATGGTTCATTTAGAGGGATCATTGACATGTGGAATCTGGATATTTTTGTGGTTCATACTTTGGCCACTCAAGAAATCGTCTAGAAGTTAAGTTTCATTTTGTTGACAGAGAGTGGATAATTTTTAAACCGTTATGTGCCAAATTTGACAAATACAATAAAATATGTATGGGAGGATATTTTTTCCATGATTAATACTAACAAAGAATCCTATTGTATGGTGGCTAGAAATTTTAATACCCCTTATATCCTTTTGAAAATATAAGGAAAATTATGGACTTTTTAGATAGTATGATAAAATTTGCTGATTTTTTAAATGCTATGGGTTTGATGGATATTGACCTCCAAGGTCAACTCTTTACTTGGACTAATAGAATATTGGGAGAGAAACTTATCCAAGTTAAGATATACAAATTTCTTATTTCTTCTAATTGGTACATAATCAATTATACCAAGCTTACAACCCTTCCTAGAATTGGCTTGGACCATAACCCCTTACTTCGTAATGAGATGTAAAGATTCCACATAGGGCCCTATCCTTTCAAGTACAAGATATTGTGGGCCTTTCACCTTGAATTTAGAAATTGTGTTGCTTCCTGATGGAATAACCCAATCTAGGGGTCTTCTATGTTAACCCAAGAATTGATCAAAGTAAATAACAAAGTTAAACAATAGAACAAGTTTTATTTTGGTAATGTCTTTGAAAAAAAAAAAATCTAATTTGTAGAGGTTCAAAAAGCCATTGAAGGTAGGGATAATTCTATGGAAACCTCCCTTTTAGAGAATAACCTATACAAATAATGGAAACTACTTATGAGTAAAGAGGAGATATTTTGGAAAAAGAAGTGCAAAATTCAATGGTTAAAATAGGAAAATAGGAATGCTTCGTTCTCTCAGCAATCAACCATATAACATAGAAAAATAAATACTATTTCCATACTTGTCGATGAAAGAGGTGTTGAGGTGATTAATGATGTCTAGGTAGGCCAACTTGCTACTAGGTTTTTTGAGTCTCTACTTACTTCCCATTTTGTTTCCCCCATATTGAATCTTGTTGGGAAGTTGTTTAACTACATCCCCTAATTACTCACTCATGAAGATAATAACTCAATCGTGTGTCCTATCATATGGAAATAAGTTAAGGCTATGGTCTTCTCCATGGGTGCCTTCAAATCCTTGAGTCCATATGGCTTTCCCCCTTCTTTTTAGGATTTTTGAGATATCATTGGGAAAGATGCCACTAATGCTACTAGAGACTTTGTTAGGATTGGTAAGGTGCTTAAAAAAAATCAACAACAATTTTATTGCCTCAGTCCCTAAGATTGTTGGCCCTAAGTCTATGGTTGATTTCAAATCCATTAGCCTTTATAACACAACCTACAAGGTGTTTTCTATAATATTGGTGTCTAGGATTCAACGATTACTTGATAAGTTGATTTCTCATTGTTAAAAGGTTTTGAACCTAGAAGATAGATCCTAGATGCCACATAAACTACACACAAGGTATGGCTTTCAAACTTGATATTTAAAAATCCTATGATAGGGTCTCTAAAAAAATTATATTCAAGGTTCTTGAGAAGTTTGGTTTTCAAAATAATGTAATAAATCTACTTTGTGAGTGTATCACCACTATCAAATTATTAATGTTGGTCAATGGTATCCCTTGGGGTTTCTTTAGTACTAGTAGATGTATCAGGTATGGGGGGCCCTTATACCCCTACCTATTCATTCTAATCGTGGAAGTTACTGGGATAAATATTATGAATATGATTAGAAGGGAGCTTAAATATATCAAATATTCCACCTATGTTCACCCTTCTGCTATTCAACAATTTTTAGATGACATAATCATTTTTGTATATGCTTTTGTATTCGAGGCAAGAACATGGAAACAATTCTTGGAAGATTATGCTACTATTGTGGGTCAATCTATTAATTTTAAGACAATCTATATTTACTTCTTTAGCACCTCTTTGGGGATTTAGAAAATAATCAAAGTTATCTTGGGGTGCATTGATGCTCAACTCTTAGATACTTATATTATTCTACCTTTGATGATTAAACAAGTCACTTCAACCTTTTGGAACTCAGTCTTGGAGAGAATTCGAAGAAAACTCACTAAATGGAAAGAAAAACTTCTTTCCCATGCTAGAAAATTCTAATTTCTCAAAGCTTTCTTGTGAGACATTCCTATTTACTTTCTCTCTTTGTTCAAAATGCCTAAATACTTAGTGGAGGAATTTTAAAAAATATAGAGAAAATTTATATGGACTGAGATTGAGAAAAAATGGATATTTTCTCTCATCAACTAGCATAAATTTTGTCTCCCACAACTACATGGTGGCTTGGGGATCAGAAAAATACAATTGACAAACAAGAATTTAATGACTAGAGTGGGTTGGAGTCTAATCAAAGACAAAAATTAATGGGGATGGTCAATGAGGGACAAGTACTTAGGAAATTCCCTTGATAATAATATTTTTTTTAGGCAGGCTTACCAAAAGGGTCTATAATCTAGAACAATGTTCTTAATTCTACAAATTTACTTCTAAAAGGGACTAAGTGGAAATTTGGAAATGGAAGAACTATTAGGTTTTGGGAGGAAATTTGGTTGATCCAACAACCCCTTAGCTCTCACCAAACCTTCAATAGACTAGTAAAAATCACTAATCACTTTTTGGGGGTCTGCTAATTAGTAATTATATCTACAATAATGGCATACTTAACCAATGGAAAGATCTATCAAAATACTACCCCAACTGGAAATAGATTTGATCATAATAGCCAAGGACCTTCAAGATTTTCTACAAGAAGTTCAAATTCATATCTTCCCCAAAGAGGATGATCTTATTTGGACCCCTAACAATAAATGTTGTTTTACTATCAATTTTTCTTATGTTATGTTGTTAAACCCCCCTAACAAAAACAATTTTTGGGCTAAAATATGGAACCAAAATTCAAACATAGAAAGTTTATTTTCTAGTGAACTGTTGACCACAATAAAATTATGACCCAATAAAATCTCTAAAATAGAGATTTTATCCTCCCAATGTATGTGTTTTTTGTCACAAGATGGAGGAAACATTGCCCCATTTTTTCCACTATGAATTTGCTAAAGCTATTTAGGAAAAATGCATGCAAAAATCAGATCTATTTTGTGTTATGAATGATAATATGTCCACATTTGTGGATATTTGGTTCTCTCCTTTCACCCACCCTCTTATAAAATAAAATTGGGCCCAAATCCCTCCTTTCTTTTTTTGGTGTCTCTAGAAAGAGAGGGACAACAATATCTTCAAGGATTATGCCAAGATAAAGGTACCCAAGTCTCCCCTCCCCCCTTGGAGCTATTTATTTCTAAACATTAGGGCATCATGGTGGACATCAATAAGGTTGATATAACTAAACATATTTTTTAGTTGAAAACCATTTAGAAACCTCCCCTTGGTGGTTGGTTCAAGATGAAATTTTATGGTTCAACAAAAGGGAACTTAGACCCTACTGAAGGGGGAGATATCTTGAGGTCGCATACAAGTAACTTTATAGCTGCTTATTTTGGTGATCTATGCATGAAATCTAATAATGAGGTTGAGACTCTTGCTTTGCTATGGGGAATAAAAATGACTCTATCTTTTAGAATTATGCATCTATATCTTAATGGGGACTCCAAACTTATCATTGATGTTGTTTATAGCAATATAAAATCACCTTGGAACCTCATTATCTTGAATATCTAAGAACTACTTAAAATTATTGAGAATTATATTAAATTTCACACTTTAGGGAAGGGAATCAAGTGGTTGATGGATTGGAAAACTTAAGTATCAATTTAATATTGTGGTGATATTGGCAATCTCTTGGGAACATCCTTGTTTATATCCCCTTTCTCTTTCAAAAATATATATTGTTGAAAGAATGAAGAAGGAACCCCTTAATGTATTGCCATTGATCTCAACATTGGTTGTTGATATCTACACTAATTCGGTGAATAGAGCTAATCTAGTATTTTGGTCCACATTTTCTCATGCGATAAGATCTACTTATGTGATGATAGTATGCTGTTGCTGACTATAATTTACATGTGTTCAAAATTTTAGATGGTTTGGATGCATAGTTTGAAAGATATAAGTAACAATAGTTCTACATATAATTTTGTCTATGTATAGTGCAAGTGGGTACATGTGTAAACTGGTTCACATTCCTTTAGTGACAAGGATCATATTTTTCAATTTTGGGAGATTTCTTAAAGGTGTTAGCACATTGTATATTCTATATGGCACATGTTTATGTGGTCAGATTGATCGTTGGTGTTGATTAGTTAGAATGTTTTGAGATTAGGTCTAATTACTGGCTGACCTAATGCTTGGTGTGTGTTGCAGTAATTAAATATGTAATGTGGATGTTAGTGAGATCTATTAGGTCAATGAAGACCTAAATCGAGTATTGAGTGTGTGGTTTAATCTTGAAGGTTCTTTTGGTTCAAGTGTGGAGATGACAAGGCAATTTTGATTTAATATAGGGCTACATCTAAATAGGCCAACCTAATTGATGTATGCAGATGAATTGGGTATATATGTAAGACATTTTTGAGGTTGTATAAGAGATAGGATGTGAGTATGTGAATTTTGATGTATATGATCCGAATAGAAGCAAATATATTGTGAATATTCAGCGACTATAAAGAAGAGCAATGTTTTGCATTTTATATCTGATAAAGTGCATACTGTCAATATATTGAGCTTCAAAGGAAGTGAATTCAGTACAAGAAAGGTGCATTTTGTATCAGTTCACATCTTGGTTGTGTGGCCATTATGTTTTCTTTATATATTCTACCTATGTTTCTTTTTATGGTGGTGAGCCCTATTGGATAGTGTGTCCTGGCAGTGGGCCTCTTGTATTATCCTATAACCAGTTATAATATATTGTGAGCTAATCCTCATTGTGATTTTTCCCTCTCTAGGTTTTCCACATAAATATACTAGTGTTCATATGCTATGTGATCTTGTGATTGTTTCATGCTTTCATTCTTTATTACACTTGGATGTGTTTTGTTAATTGGATAGATTATGATCAAATTATTTAATGGAATACTGATTCACCCCCTCTCAATATTATGGGTGTAAAATTGGTATTAGAACAAGGTTCCTTCTAAGAATCCTAAAAACTTGAAGAATATCTTGAAGATTGAACATGTGGTTGATAAAGAGTTTCCAAATCCTACTGCTAAAAGTGATTTCATGACTGAAAAAGAAGAACTCAAAGTTACTCTTGAACATCTTGACAAAGTTGAAGCCAAAAACAAAGATCTAAAGGAAAATATCAAGGAACAAAATGAATGCATCAAAAATTGAGGGAACAAATCAATAAATTTAGAGAAGTTCATAGGGAAGTCAATGAACAATTAAGGCAAGAAAATGAATACATCACTAGACTAAAAGTACAAGTGGAAGAAAATAAAATAATTGAGGAATTTCTGAATGAAATGGTAAAAAGAAAGACTAATGAATGCACAAGACTTGAACAAGAAGTGGTAACTCTGATATCAGATCTAAAAAAACCAAGAGTTCATGAGGAAAATTTCAAAACAAGTTCTACAATGCTTGATGAACTAATTGCAAGGTAGAAACCATCTAAAGATAAAGGAGTTTTGGGACTTGAAGAAGGAGAAATCTCAAAGGCTAACCGGACCCCAAACAAGGTTGAAAATCAAGAGAAGGCTCAAGGTAATGACAAACAAACCAGGAATCAAAGAAGCGATGCTCGAAGACCCCCTACCAGACAACCAAATGCTCAAAGGTACCCATCTTTTAATGGTATTTGTTTTTATTGCAATAAGTTTGGACATAAGACAATAAAATGTAGAAGTAGAATGAATCAGAATACTGGATCCTTCTTTGAATAATGTTTTGCATGCAAGAAATTTGGACATAGAGCTATTGAGTGCCAAAATCAGATGATGAATAGATATAATGCTAGTAGAATGGTTCAATCTTTCAATGGTTACTGCTATACATGCAATGCATTTGGACACGAAGCTAACCAATATAAATCCAAATTGAATAGAGGTCAGTTTGGTCATCAAAATGTTGTATGCTACAGCTTCAACAAACCTAGACACATTTCAAAATTTTGTAGAAGTAAAAATGGAAGACAAACTAATCCTACAAAGAGAAATGAACCTATGAAGAAAATTGATCCTACTAAAGTACATAAGGAAATGGAAAATATTTTGAGAAAGAAAGAGGATCCTGAGAACAAAGAAGAATCAGGAACTACAAATGAATCTGTACCTCTCTTTTGTGGAGATAATTCTCTTGAAAATTAAACCTAGGCATAGGCTCAGGGGGAGCAATAACAAAAAAATCAAACAACCCCCTAGAAATATGAGGTTACAAATAGTGACACAAAGATATGTGGTGCGAAATAATATGCTTAAGATTTTAGAGAAGAAACCGATAGAAAATGTGCAAATCTAAAGAATTACAAAGTGTTTTAGGGTTTATTGTTTATCAGAGAGAGGTTTACTAGCTTTATGGATTTTGAAGCATTTCATGTGGAATAAGGGAAAATAAAAAAATGTTTAAAATAAGATACCTAGTCAATTTAAATCACATTTTCACATTCGAAAAGAGAAGAGTGAGTTGAATGATAATTGAAGGCGATTCAAAGAAAATTTGGTGCAAAATACTCAAACCCTAGATTTTGTTGTGCATATAAAGAGGTATTTACGACTTTTTGTGCTTTATGGGTTTAAAGTAGAATTGTTTTCTAAAGAATTTGAGCTTGAATTAAGGTTAAAATGTCTACCCCAACTTTTGTTTACATCACTAAGAGGCCTAAACTAAAATTTAAGAGATATCCAATGAAAATGTTTGATAATGACCCCATTGACACTTTCTTGAGTATTTCGTTTAGGTTTTTGCCTATGAAAAATATTAGGACATACATACATGGGAAATTGGAAGAGTATAATCACCTGAAAATCACAAAACTTTGGACCAATGAGCTTACTAGAGATGATCACCTTATGAAACTAGAATATGTTAACCTAGTGAGGAAGAAGCTAGATGTTTGGAACTAGTTCCCGAATTATAGTTTTGATATTGATCCCAATTTTGTGATATTAGCACTAAGAAGTTTACATGAAAATTTCCTATTGATCGATGTGCCTAGACTTATAACCAAGAAATTAAGGATGTCATAGGGTTGTGTGATACCAGACCCATACCGGTACTTAAGTCTATTAATAATGTTGTTATGGAACTTATCAATGCCACCTTTTACAAAAGAGATTTAACAACTAAGCCTATTTGAAACCCTACTGTGAGATATGTTTCCATTATGATAGGTCATAAAATCTATTTTACAAATAGAGAAAACTCAGTTTCAGCTACAACTATCAATTTTGCACATGAAATGGTAGTAAATAGAAAATAATTTGATCCATGTGAGTTGCTTTGGCAACAACTTCTTGAGAATCTAAAGATGACAAGGGAAAAGAAATATCCATTTAAATTTGGAACTCTATTTGTATGTTTGTTGTTTTACTTCATGAGAGAGCTTCCCAGAAGGAAGGATGTCATATGGGATAAGAGAAAACTAGTGGCACACCAAATTCTAGACTACATGCACAACTTAGGTCGCATGAAGGCTTAAGATGATGCCTTAATTGTATTCTTTGTACTTTCAAAAGAAGATGCATGAAAGGGAGATAATTCCCCACAAACTTGTGGACAAATATGCAAAGGAAATTACTTTTCTTGTTACATCTAATGAATGTATTATTGAGGTTGTTGAACCAATGATGGTATGGATTTCACCTCTTGGCTATGATGTTTCTAAAACTAAAGTTAATGGATATGTGGAAATGCAGCTTAAAATTCCTAAGGACCCTTCACAAGCAAGGTATGGGACATATGAACAAAAATCGTCAGAGGTGCATTTGGAGTTGAAGAAACCTGAGATCAAGAGAAAAGAAAGGAAAATAGTGGAGGAATGGGAAAGAAAGAGAAGGATAATAATAAATATGATGACAAGAAGGAGGATGAAGATAAGAAAAAGGACAAAGCCTCTGGTGAAGAGGAAAAAGTAGAGAATGAAGAAGATTTTGAGGAAAGAAAGAATGAAGAAGATGTACAAAAGATCATGGACCTACCCAAGCCCTTAAGAGAATATTCCTTCGATAATCCTATCAAGGGTCTTTGTCAAGGAAAATAAGATTTCAACCCATTCTACCTCGGTTGTTATAACTCCCTATGCATCAAGGAAGTGTAGATATGGAGAATATCTCACCTATTTAGAAGTTGGAGCTTGGAGATTCTTTTCATGCTTCTGGAAGAAAGGAATTAATTTAAACTCATCAAAAGGGAATAGAGCTAATAAATGAAGCAATATAGGATGCCACCCTAAATTCTTCAATTGACAATTCTTTGACTTCTATTGAAAATCTTAAGTTATTGGTAGATTCTCTTAAGGAGTGTTCCTTTGGTCTGAAAGAACAAGTTGAGAATGAAGTTGTTTTAAGGATTTCAGACAAGAGGCAGTTGGAGTTGCAAGAGAGATGTGCATTAGCACATAATAAAGTGGATAAATTCTTGAAGGATGCTCAAGAATGTGAAGATGAGGCAAAGACCTTGTTTCTATACTACATGAAGTGGTCAGATGCCACTCAAGGCATTAAGGATCTAATGGACTCAATTGAGTCTCAATTAACCAATACCTCTAGTTCCTATGACCTAGCTTAGGACAAAAACACACCGCTTGGATTGCCATCAAAGAAATGCATAATAGATTCTTCACATTACAGAGGCAGAAATAAGACATCATAAATCAATTTGGATAGCTTATGGACTTGGTGAAAACCAAGCATATATTGATATCAAGTGCCCTAGCTGATGTCAAAAAGCTTGCAAAGATAAATCTAAACCTCAACACTTTGGAAGAGGCAGAAGAGAGTATAGTAGAGTTGGAATCATTGTATAGATCGCTTGCAGTAGCCAAGAAAACTTGGAAGGAAGGAAAGTCTTCTTAGAAATCTATTCTAAAGGAGCTTGAAGGATCCTCCACCTTTGGTTAAATATCTCTCTACTTGTATTCTCTTTCTTTGTTTCAGTTTTTCAGTTTTCCATGTAGTTGGTTCAAGCTTTTTGGGGAGCTAGTATATCCATTTCAGTTACTTCTTTGTATATATACATTTGAGGGGGAGTTTACATGTGGGTTACCGGCACACCCTTTATCGTTGATGTCAAAGGGGGAGATATTTTAAGTTTGGAGATGTTTGGAGTTTTTGAAAAGTTTGGAGAAATTCATTTCTGACACATGTTTCCATCAATGAAAAAGGGGGAGATTGTTGAAAGAATGAAGAAGGAACCCCTTAATGTGTTGTCATTGATGTCAAAATTAGTTGTTGATATCTACACTAATCCGGTGAACAAAGATAATATGGTATTGTTGGTCTACATTTTCTCATACGATAAGATCTGTGTATGTGATGATAGTATGGTGTTGCTGACTATAATTTACATTTGTGTTTAAAATTTCAATTGGTTTGGATGTATAGTTTGAAAGATATAAGTAACAGTAGTTTGGCATACAATTTTAGCTATGTACAGTGCAAGTCGATATGTGTAATCTAGTTTGCATTCCTCTAGTGATAAGAATCATATTTTGCAATTTTGGGAGATTACTTGCAGGTGTTAGCACATTGTATATTCTAGATGGTGCATGTTTATGTGGTCAAATTGATCACTGGTGTTGATAATTTAGCATATTTTGAGATTAGGTCTAATTCTTGGCTGACCTAATGCTTGACGTGTGTTGCAGTGATTAAATATGTAATATAAATGTTAGTGAGATCTATTTTAGGTCCATGTTGACCTAGATCGAGTATTGCACATGCGGTTTAATCTCGAAGGTTCTTTTGGTTCAAGTTTGGAGCCGACAAGGTAATTTTAATTTAATTTTGATTTAGTATAGGGCTACATCTAATTAGGCTGACCTAATTGATGTATGCCAATTAATTAGGTATATATGTAAGAATTTTTTAAGGTTTTAGAAGAGATAGGATGCGAGTATAAATTTTTTGATGTATATGATTCGAACAGAAGCAGATATATTGTGAATATTGAGCGGTTGTAAAGTAGAGCAGTGTTTTGCATTCTGTATCTAATAAAGTGCATAGTGTCAGTATATTGAGCTTCAAATGAATTGAATTTAGCAAAAGAAAGGTGCATTTTGTATTAGTTCACCTATTGGTTGTGTGGCCATTCTATTTTCTTTCTATCTTTTTCCTATGTTTCTTTTTGTGTTTGTGAGCCCTATTGGATAGTGTGTCCTAACAGTGAACCTCTTGTAATATCTTATAACAAATTATAATATATTGTGAGCTAATCCTCACTATGGTTTTTCCCTTTTTGGGTTTTCCATGTCAAAAATATTGGTGTTCATGTGTTATGTAATCCTCTAATTTTTTCATGCTTTCATTCTTTATTACACTTGGATGTGTTTTGTTAATGGGATGGATTATGATCAAATGGTTTGATGGAATACTTATTCACCCCCCCTCTCATTATTCTGGGTATTCAACATATATTATGTATAAAATTCTAATTGTTTCTTGGTTGATTTTATCTTTTCCAAAAAAATTAATATGTTCTTGGATTCGACCTAGACTAGGGGGAGGTAGTTTCCTGCCCCCCTTCATCAACATATGAAGAATGTTGATGTGGATTATGAATTTTCTCTTATGATTACTAAGCTACAGGCTTTGATGTTGGCAAAGTGTTTTCATTCATGTCAAAGTTGCAATAATGAGTAGTGTCAATCATGCAAACAAAGGCACAAGAATGAGAAGTGTCAATCATGCAAAAAAAGGTGCAATAATGAGCAATGTCAATCATGCAAAAAAAGGTGCAATAATGAGCAGTGTCAATCATGCAAATAAAGTTGCAATAATGAGTAGTGTCAATCATGTAAATGCAAAGAAAACTCAGTCATGGTGCATCAGATTGAAGTGTTATATTTCTTTGTTGACTTGTTATAACCGGTCATAGGTTACGTTAAGTGACACATTATGTCATTGAAGTCATGAGGTTGACTGGCCCCTCTGCCTAGCACTTTAAGGTTATACATCTCCATTAGATTGGTGAGACACTAATGTATCAACAAGAGTCAAGCATGAGTCTCTCTAATAGCCCGATGGCCATCTCATCAGTGGGACACTAGTGTCTTGGCAAGAGTCAAGCAGGTGTCTCTCTGATGGATCGATGATCATCTTATTGGCAAGACATTGGTTTATCGGTAGGTTTCTAAGAGGAATCTCTTTGATCGGATGATGAGTGAAGTTATCAATGTGAGTGAATGGTTTCAGTGGGAGTTTTCAAAAGTCCCTTCAATGCAGCGATGATAACCTCATCGGGCAGACAAAGCGATATCACCAAGACTATGAAGCTTATCTCTATGATATGGTTATGGGTGAGTGTAATGTTGATGGTAGGAACCAATAAGGTAAGGATGACAATAATATGGAAGATGAATAGAACAATGAAACATGGAAACCATTTATTCGATGATTTTGCATCCTTGTTGCAAAATCAACATTCGGTCAAACAAATTATTTGATGGTGGTGTTTTACTGTGTAACCCTAGAGATATCTCACCAAAATAAATTGGTTCAAGTTTGAATTCCAATTAGGGTTACAGGATGATTGGTGTTGCTTCTCGGTGAAGATAAAAATTGCTATAAATATAACAGTTCAAAAATATGAACATGTTGGTCAAGTGAGAGAAGTGAATAAAAATTAGTAAGTGAAGTAAGTTATTGTATCAATGTGTCAAAATCTGAATGTATATTTGAAGTTTTTTATAGTTGGGTGTGAGATTGAATAGAGAGAGAAGTGTAAATTACTAAATTGATGCATTATAGGTTTTGTAGAATGAGTTTTATGCATACTTGAAAGTGTAAATCTTTAGAGGTTGTAGCCTCATTGTACTAAGTTGTAGCTCAGGTTAGGTGATTGTAGTCTCCTTGGGGTTGTAGCTCCTAAAATAGGGTGTTGTAGCATCCTTGAAGTTGTAGCTTCTAAAACAGGGAGTTGGAGCTTCCTTAGAGTTGTGGCTCTTAAAATTGTAACTGGACTTCATCGCTTGTGAGGCTGGATTAGGACAGTAGATCCTAGCAACATTTCTCATTGTGGTTTTTCCCATCTTGGGTTTTCCACATATATCTGGTATTATGTGTTGATCTCTTTTGTGCTTATGGTCATTATATATGTTCATGTTTCATTTGGAACATATGAGTTTAAGTTTGAATCTAAAAAGGGTTTTAGGTCTATTTTTTTTTAATATCTACTTATTCACCCCCCTCTCAATATATCATTGTGTTCTAACAATTGGTATCAGAGCCCTAGGTTCCCTAGGAGAAGCTTAATTAGCTCAAGTAGATCTTGGATAAGTGAACACAATGGCAAGTCAGGAAAGTTCATGCAATCCACCAAGGTTCAATGGAACAAACTATGTTAAATGGATCTCCTTAATGAAAGGATACTTAGGTTCTCTTGGAATTGATGTTTGGATGTCAGTCAAGAACAAATATACTATTCCTGCTACTCCTCCTATTGATGTTGCATGAAAGAAGGATTATGAGAATAATGAGAAAGCTTGGTTTTCCATTATGAAAAAATTGTCTGATTTAGTGCATAGAAAAGTTATGAATTATGAAACAACTTATGATGTTTGGGAGAAGTTGAATAAGATCTATGAAGGAGACACCAACGTGAATTTGGAAAAGCTACAAGTGTTGAGAGCTAAATTTGAAAGTTTGCATATGACTAAAGAAGAGAAAATTGCATACTATCTTTTGAGAGTTGATGATATAGTGAATTCCATTAGAGGATATGGTGTGGAAGTAAAGGAAGATTTTTTGTGCTAAAAGTTCTAAGGTCTATGACAACTAAATATGATTCCAAAATTTATGCTATTGAAGAAGGACGAGAAGTTGATACTCACTCTAGAAGAGCTACATGGTATGTTTACCACCTATGAGATGAGGATTTCTAGTGCCAAATCTTCTAGGAGAGAAGTTGCATTCAAGGTTGTTGAAAAAGAAAATGATAAAATAGAGAAAAAGGAAAAAGTTGCAGTTACTACTTCAAATAATGAAGAAGAAAACTTCATAAGAAGATTGAGGAGAGGATATGGAAAATATAAAGGTAAGCTACCCTTCAAGTGTTTTAATTGTGGTAGAATAGGTCATTTTTCTTCTAAGTGCCCATATGATAAAGAGGATAAATCCAAGCAAGAAGGAGATAGCAAAAAGAAGAAAACATTCTATCCTAAAAGGAAGATTTTTGGAAAGAAAAAGAAGAGCATATGAATTCAAGAAGAAAGTGATGCATCTGATGCTAGTGATAGTTCAGATGATAATCAAGACCGTGCTCTAGTTATGAGAGAAGTTGAAAGAGAATTTATCTTCATGGCCAATGCAACTCTGAAGAAAGAACAAGTTAAGGACTCACATGAAGAAGAAGAGGAGGCAGTTGTTGATCTTGAGGGAGAATTAATTAGTGCTCTTGAGGATCTTGATGAGTTAAGAGAAAAATATGATGATCTTAAGAAATAAAATAAGAAATTGAAAAAGAATGCTCAAAAGGAGACTGAAAAGTTAGAAAAAGAACTAGAGGAATCAAATTAGTTGGCTGTAAATCTGAAACTTCAGGTTGAGGAAGCTAAAAGAGTGAAGAAGTAGTGAAGTCTAAACTAGAATCTGAAATGGAGAGATGCATGAAGTTAGAAGTAGAAGTAGTTGCTCTAAGAAAAGAACTATAAAAGATAAGGAGTAGATTAATAAGGTTTTGAAATTAAAAGGTGGTACTGATATTCTTGATGAATTGTTGAGTACACAAAAGCCAGCTAATAAGGAGAAATTAGGCTTAGGAATTGAGAAAGGGAAGAGTTCATTCGTTGATGCCTCTGCAATGCTCTATGAAAGATTTAGATCAAAAGAAAAATCAGTCCTCAGTGGTGAAAAATATGACAAAGGAGAAGCTTCTGAAGGTGAAAAGAAGTCAGTTGTGGTTGAGAAATATGATAAAGAGAAGAAGTCAGGTGAAGACAAGAAAGTTAACAAGATAGACCTTCATCAACAAAAGAAGAAGCAGAATACTAAGAGAATGAACAATGATGGTTTCACAAGAGTACACCATCCAAGGATACCTAGACAAAGAAGATCTCCTCATCCAGCTGAAGGAAACACCATGACCAGGTACTCATCATACTTCAATGGGTATTTCTATACTTGTAACAATTTTGGTCACAGGGCTAGAGATTGTAAAGTCATTCCAAGGAGAAATACAAATTTTGTAAGTAAAAATGCATTTTCTCCTTTAGTTGATATGAATGTATTTTGTTTCAACTGCAACAATTTTGGTCATGTAGCTAGAAATTGTAGAGAAAATTTTGTAAGACCAAATGCTCATTCTGAGAAGAAGAAAAACACATCTCCTAAAGCTGAAAAGGAAAATGAATTCTTTGAGAGAAAGGAATAAAAAATTGAAAATAAGCCTAAAAAGGTATGGAAGGAGAAAAAGAAAAATTCTACTCATTCTATGATTTCCCAAACAACATTACATGCAAAGGAACAAGATTTGAGGGTAATTGATAGTGGCTACTCCAAGCATATGACTAGAGACAAAAGAAAATTATATTGAACTTAAAATGAGAAAAGGAGGATCAATGAGCTTAGGTGATAATACTACTATCAAGATTCGTGGTAAAGGAATTCTGAGCATAGATGGGAAGAATTAAACTAAAGATGTGCTCTATGTTGAAGTTATGAAACACATTCTTTTTAGTGTCATCCAAATGTGTGATAATATATACAAAGTTGTATTTAATTGTGAAGGATACAAGATAAGAAAGAATGGAAAAACAATTGCTTAAGGTGTGAGAATCGACAGTAATTTATACAATCTCAGTGATGTACAAGGCCAAACATGTCTAATTGGCCAAGCTGATGATAGTTGGCTATGGAATAAAAGACTAGGACATGTAAATTTTGATAACTTGGTGAAAATAAGTTTAAAAGGTCTGGTGAGGAATATTCCTAAGATTGCAAAGCCTGGAAATAAAATATGCCCAGGATTCTAGCAAGGGAAGAAAACAAAGTTCAAGTTTCCTATAAAACATTATTCAACTACAAAGCCCTTGGAGATAATTCATATTGATTTGTGTGGTCCTACAAGGACAAGAGGGTCACTTGGTGAGAGATACTTTATTCTACTAATTTATGACTATACTAGAATGGCATGGGTCACATTTCTAAAGGAGAAATCAAAAGCATTTGAGAAGTTCAAACTTTTCAGAAAGTTGGTAGAAAAGGAGACTGGAAAGAAAATTAAATGTCTCAGGTCAGACAGAGGTGCAAAATTTACATAAGGTGAATTCAAGGAGTATTGTGAAGATCATGGGATCAAACGATAGTATTCATCCCCAAGAACTCCACAACAAAATGGAATGGTGGAACCAAGAAACAAAATTGTGAAAGATATGACTAGAGCGATGTTAAATGAGGCCAATGTAGTAGATACTTTTTGGAAGGAAATTGTACAAACAACAATACATATTCAGAATAGAGCTCTTATAGGACTGAATAGTGGCAAGACTCCATATGAACTATGGTTTGGAAGGCCTTCATCCATCAAGCATTTTAAGGTATTTAGTAGAAGTGCTACATTAAGCGTGAAGATGATAACTTGGGAAGCTTTCATTCAAGGTGTGATGAAGGGATATTCTTAGGATATTCAAATCAAATCAAAGCCTACAAATTTTATAATAATAGACTGCACAAGATTATGGAAAGTATAAATATCAAGGTGGATGAAAGTGCAAGTCAAGGTAAGTCTAGTAGAAATAACCTTGAAATTGAGTTAGAAGAAGATGGCACAGGTGCAACAGTTGAAGAAGAAGAACAAGAAGAATAGATTGAAGAAGTGGTTGAATGAGCCCCTGCAAAATATGTGCAAATAAAACATCATGCAGACCAAATAATTGGTGACAATAATGAAGGTGTGCAGACTAGAAGATGATTTGCAAAGGGCAAGGAACAAGTGAATTTTTCTCTCTTATCTCAGATTGAACCAAAATTCTTTGATGAGGCTAGTCAAGATGAGAGTTGGATAAAAGAAATGGAAGAGGAAATTAATTAGATTGAAAAGAATAAAATGTGGGAATTGGTTCCTATACCTTCAAGAAAGAATGTAATTGACACCAAATGGTAGTAAAAAATAAGCTGAATGAAGATGGAGTTGTGGTTAGCAACAAAGCAAGGTTAGTGTGCAAAGGATATGCACAAGAAGAAGGAATTGATTTTGAAGAAATTTTTTCCCCTATTGCAAGGTTAGACGTAATAAGAATGTTTATTTCATTCTCAATCTACAAAATATTTAAGGTATATCAAATGGATGTCAAATCTATATTCTTGAATGGAAACCTAAAAGAGAAAGTATATATTGAACAACCAAAAGGTTTTCAGCTATCAGAGAATGATGATTATGTTTGCAGATTGAGAAAATCATTGTATGGTCTAAAGAAAGCCCCACGGGCATGGTATTTAAGGTTGGATCAGTATCTACAACAACAAGGATTCAAGAAGGGTTGTACTGATAGCAATTTGTATCTAAAATCTCAAATTTGAAGGTGAGCATATGATCATTGTTGTAGTATATGTAGATGATATTATATTTGGTGGTAATAGTGATGTAATGTGCAAAATATTTGCTACAAACATGCAAGATGAGTTTGAAATTTTCATGCTAGGAGAACTCGTATTGTTTCTTGGTTTGCAAATTACACAAATTGATAAAGGCATATTCATATCACAAACCAATTATGCAAAAGAAATGCTTAAGAAGTTTGGCATGGAGGATTGTAGACTAGTCAATACTCCCATGATTACTGGCTGAAATTTAAGCAAATTAGATGAGTCACCTAATGAAAATTAGACCTTGTATAGATCAATGATTGGAAGTTTTCTATATTTAACTGCATCTAGGCCAGATATAATGCAAACAATTTTTATGGTAGCAAGGTTTCAAGCTACTCCAAAGGAATCTCATGTCAATGTAGTGAAAAGGATTCTTAAATACATCAAAAGCACTATTGATTATGGGTTGTGGTACCCCAAGTGTAATGATTTATCACTAACAATGTATACAGATGTAGATTGGGCAAGAAGTGTGGATGAAAAGAAGAGTACTAGTGGTCGAGAATTCTTCTTGGGAAAAATAGTTTCTTGGATGAGCAAAAAGCAAGAGTCTATCACTCTTTCTACTGCAGAAGCTGAATATGTTGCAACAACTGCATGTTGTACTCAGGTCTTGTGGATGAAGTAGACATTAAAATAAATCAAGGTGGAATAGAAAGAGCCTATTTCTATTCTTTATGATAATTCAAATACCATCAACATATCAAATAATCCAGTGATGCACTCCAGAACCAAACATATATCAATTAATTATCACTTCATCAGAGAGAAGGTTGCAAATAGGGAAGTCCACATGGAATATGTTCTTACAAAGGAACAAGTGGCTGATAATATTTACAAAGCCTCTTCCTATAGAGTAGTTTGAATACTTGAGGCAGAAGTTGAGAGTAGTATCTCCCACATCATATCACTAAACATTAGTGATCAAACATATATCCAGGGGGAGCTTCATTGATCACTATTTAACCTTGGTTAAGAATAGTGTGATCAAGTCATATAAATCTTGTTTTACAATTTCTAATGACTTGATGGTTGCATAGTTTTTCAAAATTGGAGCATATCCTCAGGGAGAGTGTACCCTTTTCCATTGATGTCAAAGGGGGAGAAATGTGATGCAAAATAGAAGCATGTTGAGAAGAGAAGATATGTATGTCATGAGAGGAGGTGTTGAATTATGTTACAATGTGAGTAATAAAATTGGTGCAAAGCTTCAATGGTACTTGGATAACAAGTTAGATTTTTTCCATCAATGACAAAGGGGGAGATTGTTGGAAAAGTGTTTTCATTGATGTCAAAGGTGTAATAATGAGCAATGTCAAACATGCAAACAAAGGTGCAATAATGAGCAGTCTCAATCATGAAAAAAAAGGTGCAATAATGAGCAGTGTCAATCATGCAAATAAAGGTGCAATAATGAGCAATGTCAATCATGTAAACAAAGGTGAAATAATGAGTAGTGTCAATCATGTAAATGCAAAGAAAACTCAGTCATGGTGCATCAGATTGAAGTGTTATACTTATTTGTTGACTTGCTATAACCGGTCACAAGTTACCTTAAGTGACAACTTATGTCGTTGAAGTCATGAGGTTGACTAGCCCCTCTACCTACCACTTTAAGGTTATACATCTCCATCAGATCGACTGGACACTAGTGTATCGACAGGAGTCAAGTAGGAATCTCTCCAACAACCCCATGGCCATCTCATCGGTGTGACACTAGTGTATCGATAGGATTCAAGTAGGTTTCTCTCTGACGACCTGATGATCATATTATCAGTGATACATTGGTGTATCGATAGGTGTCTTGGAGGACTCTCTTCGATCTGGTGATGAGTGAAGTTATTGACATGAGTCAATGGTTTCGATGGTAGTTTTCAGAAGTCTCCTGATGCAATGATGATAACCTTCATCGGGCGGACAAAGAGATATCGCGAGGACTATGAAGCTTGTATCTACGATATGGCGATGGGTGAGTGTAATGCTTATGGTGGGACCTGGTAAGGTAAGGATGATGAGCATATGAAAGATGAATAGAATGATCACATTGAAATCACTTATTCAATTATTTTGCATTCTTATTGCAAAATCAACATTCGGTCAAACGAATTATTTGACAATGGTGTTTTATTGTGTAACCCTAGAGATAGCTCACAAAATGAATTGGTTCACATTTGAAATCCAATTAGGGTTACAGGATGATTGGTATTGCTTCTCGGTGAAGATAGAAATTGCTATAAATATAATAGTTCAGAAATATGAACATGTTGGTCAAGTGAGTGAAATGAATAATAGTTAATAAGTGAAGTAAGTTACTATATCAGTGTGTCAAAATCTGAATGTATATTTGAAGCTATTTACAGTTGGGTGAGAGTGAATAGAGAGAGAAGTGTAATGTACTAAATTGATGCATTATAGGTTTTGCAAAACCAACTTTATGCAGACTTGAAAGTGTAAATCTTCAAAGGTTGTAGTTGTTGGATTACATAAGACACTGAGAGGGGGGGTGAATCAGTGTCTAGACAAATTAATTCAATTTTCTAACATTTAAAAACCCTTTTTAAAACCTTTGAGAACAATATGAATTATGTTTCAAGAGCTAACATGTGTACCAATCTGAATTGTTGATTCTTAATTACATAAATGTAAGTGCAGAAATGTATAACTACAAAATAGAAAGATCACAAATGAAACCAAATAAAGACCCATAACATAGTGAATTTCCTGAATGGAAAACCCTCTTGGGGTAGAAAAACCACTCGTAAAATCGCCTCACTGGCTTAATGAACCTCGTTGGTTACAAAGTGCCTCATTAGAAAAAATGGCCTCATTGACCAAAGAACCTCACTGGTTACAAGAATGCCTCACTAGCAATAAACGAATGCCTCACTGGAAATGTGTCTCACTGACATTAAATGTGCCTCACTAGCAATGATCAATCTATCTCACTGACTTGATCATTTTAACTTCACTATACATTTCTCAATAAAGAATAATTCAACTATAGAGGATCACTCTATTTCTCTATAAATCATATTTTACCTCCAATCTAATACACTTAATATCTTAAAGATTCATTTTTCTAGAATCTTTAAAATACAAAATATATTAGTTATACAATCTATTTTGCATCATGTTTACAAAACTTCTTTACAAAATTTTGTTTATACATTCAGCATGATAACTCTGTGAAAAGCACCGAACATCAAACAATGATAAATCACTATTCGTATAAACAATCTATGTTCCGTTTCAAGTTGTCATCTGTCCACACCAAAAATTTCAAATGTAACCTTCAAAACCTGTTACAATAACTATTTCCATAACTTCCTCTCAGTTGCAAAGTACATTGACAAGTAAAACAATGATAACAATAATTTGTTATAACAAAGCAAAATTTCCATTTACCCATTGTAAAAAACAAAAACCTTTACCCGCATGGCGAAAGCAAACCACAGCCCCAAAAACCCATACAAGTGTTTCATCATATTAGGCAACATTAGTCATAGAAAACAAATGCTTATCTTCCCTTAACAGATGCAATTAAACTGATTCAAATCTTTTAAGTAAGCCGATAACATAGACATTAAAATCTCTTAACAAAAAAAACTCTAACACAGCCGACAAGTGTTTTAAAATTTAACCAAAACAACAACTTCCAACAAGATAAATTGAAGAATATTACCCAAGAAGAAGCTTGAAAGCCATTTTTTAAACTAGAAAACCATTGTGAATCGATCATTGTCATGTCCATGCAAACACCATTTTCAACTACCTGCATACCCTAACTCCTTCCTCGTGCTCTTTTCTTTAATGAATTATGATAATAAAAACAACAAAATGGTCTTATGTGTGTTCGAGAAGCTCCATTCATATGTTATCCAATCCCATTTAATGACCATGAAACCTTGTATTGTCCAAGTAAGTGTGAGAACAATTAGAACACTTTGTAAATGCCACCACCCAATGAAATGCCATATAGTGAAAGAATGACTCTAGCATAACACTCTTGTATGAAATAAAATATGGAGCTCACAACCTTTTCAAGAAATAATACCATGGAGACCTTAAACATCATGAAATTTCAAATTTTTTTCTTTCAACCTTCTCTAGAACATTTGACCTTAAACATTATGCCCTCAAGTGATGTTCACTAAGATCCAAAGATGCAATGAGGATATATGTGACTTTACCAATTATATTAACCTTCCAGTATCACAATCATAAATACAGTATGACCAAAGTTGCATGAAGATATATAAGCATATCCACTGAATTAGGAACATAAGAATATATGTATTTCACTAAGTGTGTCACATTTGACATTAATGCCAAATTTTCACTTGCACACATATTTGACACAATGTCAAAAAAAATGCCACTTGGAATCACCATCTACATATCAAGGGTACGTTACCATAAATCATACCAACAAGAAAACCACTATATCAACCACTGAATCTGAGAATCAACAATGAAGAATATACCAAACATATCAGAGTAGGCATCATGTGTCTTTTGGAAATGAGGACAACCCAAAACAAAGAGGAAAAAAGAACAACAAACTCCCCCTTTGTCCTTGGTGACAAAAACACAAAATTCTCCCCCTTTTTGACATCCAAGACAGGATTTGAACCACTATCTGTAAACCAGCATGAGTAGCATGAAATACAGATCAAAACACAAAGTATATTATACTATCACTATTAAAAAAATAGAAGCCAATAGCCATATCAATGAGAACAAAGAAAACACATGGTAGGAGAGAATGAAAAATAGGCATAAATACCCCTATCTTGCATATCTAAATGACCTTCATAGATTGCTAAGCATTTCACCTAGAGCACTATCATAGACATCAAGTCACTGTCCATTGTCCAACACCAACCAATACCAACTCCTTGTACAATCACAGAGGCATAGCATAGACCGATGCCCATATAATATATTATCACTATGTATTGTGTAGCCGTAATACATAACTGATTATCAAAGACTATATATTGTCCCTATTAATATACCAACTGTCACTATTTGAACATATGATCTACCCTATTACATGCAACTATCAAATCGAAATCTAGATCATACCACTGTTCTTTAGATGTAGAAGCAGACCTCTGTATTTAAAACATATTCAAGAATAAATGAGAGCCCTGCACTATATGAGAACTTGTTGAGAAACCTATCACTGTTACTCATCAATAAAGTGAATATTCAATAGTCCAAGAGACATGAAGAAACTAATGAACCTGTAGCAACATATATCACTTTATGCTTCATGCCCATCACATTGCAATATGACTATTATATTGAAATCACTGAATACCTAAAGCAACTAACTACAATATGAGAATTATACCAGACTATCAGAACAAATGAGTATATCAACCTGTATCAACTTGAGTAAACTGTGAAACAGTTATTTCCCTCTAAGTCAACTCAAAAACCATGGAGCAAATCATAATGTGTAACCACAGTCAATAAACTAGCAAATGCAACAGTGCATGCCACTTGTGAAGTATGGATGTATCCAAAGAATCAACATAATATAAACAAGATCACTATCAAGATGTATGTAGTGTGAAGGAACCAAAACAATAGGCAAGAATTCACAGTAAAGATGTCAGTAAGTCCCAATTTCATCAGAAGTACTCATTTATACAATAAGTACCAACTCTACCAAGTCAAATATTGTAATGTTACCACTTGTTAAATGCATTACCAACTATATCAAATTATCAAGCATTATTATTTTTCCATAACCAACTCATATTGTCCATTACCAACTTCCAAATGATTTAAATATCAATATCAAATAAAGTCATCCAAGTGTAAGTTTCAAACTTACTGTCCTTATATAGCACCATAACATTGAAGTTTCACTTATCCAAGTTCCAACATCTACACTCATATCAACCAACCTTGTTAAGTGGAATGATCACTGAAATATGCCAAAGATATCACATGTAAACTAAAAGATGTATTTCCACATCAGTTCCAAAAACCAATCAAAGCATGTCAATACTAACCATATCAAAGAATACCTGTAAACCATACACCAATCAAGTTACCATGTGAATGGATACCAATCAGGTATACCAATCTGGATCTGAATTTACCTATTCATATACCTAAATCCATTCTCATTCACATCACTTAAATATATATATATGTGCATCAAATATGCAAGTATATGTCAAGGTCAAGAATATATCACAAATGCCACCATCAATGTCAATTTAGGAATATACCAGTCAATAATTTCAACAAAATATGTAAATTCCAATATCAATGATTGTTAATGCCAAGATCAGTAGCTTTAACAAGTAGTCATGTCAAACTACCATATAAATCCTCAACCAAATATCACTGCCAAACTAATTTTAATAGAAATGATTATTCCCAAAGTGTTTCTTATTCACCATTTAGTGCTTGAAATACATGAACCTTATATGCAATATATCATTAATAACTTATATACTATGAATGTAATAGGCTATTAATAGCTTTCCAATGAAATTTGATAAGACATTAAATACTTATTAGAGACAAGTATATATATAAGCCACTAATATCTAATGCTAACAAGATACATAGGTTATCAAGTATTAATCAAATCATAGTTTATGAAAGGAATCAATCAATCCTATCTTTTTAATGAATATAAACCTCTTTGTCACTGATATATACCACCACTACCATTTGATGGTATGAGATTGATATCAAAACTATGATCATGTAGACATAATGACAATCCTTATCCAAGAACCTTTGCATCAAAACCATGATGATATGAATGAGCAAGTATCAATACCAATACAAATACCACTGCAACTCCTATCATTTTTGACAACTTAGACAAGCATAAATTATCAAATCAACACTTTTCAATGGACACCATAAGACCAAGAACTTTTAAATCAACATTCCAAGTAGCCAAAGTAATACTCACTGCCTTCGTCGGATATGCAGATTTTGACTGCCATGTACTCCTAATTTCCACATTATAAGTTACTGAAGGTGAAATTTGAAACATACAGACCATATACCTTATTCACAAAGAAAATCCATTGTTTGTTCAACTATCAAGCAAAAATTAGCAATGCACAAAACATATCCACTATCTCAGAAAATGAGAAATTCAAGATATTCACTGTGCAATTAGTAATAGCAAGTGTATAACAACATAACATAAAAGAGTACAACCAAACAATTTATATCAAATATTTCTATCAAGAAATCACCAAATGACTAAGGAACCATTGACTCATATCCGTTGTTTGATAACCTTGCATGGGAACACTACACTTCCAACACATTGAATGTTTTTACCAACTTATGAAATTTTCAAATATATATATCAAACCAAGGATATCAGACAGATACATTGCATACAAATCTCATGCTTTTACTTAAGTTTCTTGTTTTCTCTAGAGGCTAAAAGGTAAATCACTAACCTGCTCCCCCTTACTTCATGCTACCTTTTACGTATTATGAGATATCCCTTGTGCAATATGCACAAGTTTAGAATCCTTTTTATCTTGATTTTGTTTTCTTCTCCAAATTTTCATAGGCTCCTTCTTTTTCTTGCTCAAAGAATCTTCTTGATTAGGTAATTTCAACAATTTACTTCTACAAAACTTGGCTCTATGTCCAAAACCATTACATCTATTGCACATGACCAAGAATCTATAACTTCTCATGAATATAACATCATCAAAAAGAACCTATCTACCACAATCTCTTGCTATGTGACCAAGATGGTTACATCTAAAACATTTGACATTATTTTGTCTATATGCCAACTCATTAAAATTCTTATCCCCATCATTTTTCTTTTCATACATCCAACATTCTAATGCTTTATGACCAAATGAAAAACATTGAGAGTAGTTATACCTTTTTGAATGATATTGTTTTGAGAACCTTCTTGATCTTCTTCTTCCAATATCAACAATATTCTCTTTTTCTTTCTTCTTGGTTTCAATCTCAGGGGAAGTAGAGTAATAATTCTGGTCTACCTTCTTTCTTGGAGTCTTTCTAGCATTAAAAACCTTTCCATATTTTGTTTCAAATACTATTTCATGTTTAGGCTTATCTTGAATTTTAGACCTATCATTTTTCATACCCAAAACCAAAAATGTATTTGTGATGCTTTTGCTTATCCATCATCTCATTTAGCTTGTTGGTACTTTGATCAAACTTTTGATTTTTTTGTAACTGAATCTTTACACTTCCAAGATCTTTCCTTAGAACAACTATTTCACTTTCTAACTTTTGGCACTCAACTGCTATGGATTTTAAATTGGACCTAGTCACTTGGGCTATTCTCTTACTTTCTTCATTTTCTACTTTTAGATAGATAATTGACTCATTTGATTTTTCAAGTTTTTCTTTCAAAGAGAATTTCAGTTTCTAACTTTTTGCAATCTTCTTCCTTTTTCTCTAACTGAAATCTTACTTCCTTGTTCACCTTTCTAAAAATCTTAATCTCATCAAGTGCAGAAATAAGTTCCGCCTGAAAATTGATTTCTCCTTCAACAATTGAATCATTCATGTCCACCACAAATTCATCAATTTTTATATTAGACATCTTTTCTTCTACAGTTTGTTGATTCTCTTTAGGCATTTCTACTTTTGTAGGCTATGATTTTTCTTTCTTATTCATATTCCTCTTTCCCATGAAAACTAGTACTCCACCAAGAATCCCCTAGTTTAACTCTAGACAAGGGCTTGGCTCTAATACCAATTGTTGGAGTACGTGAGACATTGAGAGGGGGGTGAATCAGTGTCTAGACAAATTAATTCAATTTGTTGACATTTAATAACCCCTTTTAAAACCTTTGAGAACTAAATGAATTATGTTTCAAGAGCTAACATGTGTACCAATCTAAATTATTGATTCTTAATTACATAAATCTAAGTGTCGAAATGTATAACTATAAAATAGTAAGATCACAAATGAAACCAAATAAAGACCCATAACACAGTGAATTTCCTTAGTGGAAACCCCTCTGGGGGTAGAAAAACTACTCGTAAAATCGCCTCACTAGCTTAATGAACCTCACTGGTTATAGAGTTCCTCACTAGAAAAAATGGCCTCACTGACCAAAGAACCTCACTAGTTACAAGAATGCCTCACTGACAATAAACCAATGCCTCACTAGTAATGTGTCTCAATGACATTAAATGTGCCTCACTGGCAATGATCAATCTATCTCACTGACTTGATAATTTTAACTTCACTATAGATTTCTCAATAAAGAATAATTCAACTACAGAGGATCACTCTATTTCTCTACAAATAATATTTTACCTCCAATCTAATACACATAATATCTTAAAGATTCATTTTTTTTGGAATCTTTAAAATACAAAATATATTAGTGATACAATCTGTTTTACATCATGTCTTCTTTAACGAATTTTGTTTATACATTCAACATGATAACTTTGTGAAAATCACTAAACATCAAATAGTGATAAATCACTATTCATATAAATAATGTATGTTCCATTTCAAGCTGCCATCTGTCCACACCAAAACTTTCAAATGTAACCTTTAAAACTTGTTACAATAGCTATTTTCATAATTGCCTCTCACTTGCAAACTACCTATGTACATTGACAGGTAAAAGGAATGATCACAATAATCTTTTATAACAAAGTGAAATTTCTATTTACCCATTGTCAAAAACAAAAACCTTTACCCAAATGGCGAAAGAAAACCACTACCTTGAAAACCCATACAAGGGTTTCAACATATTAGGCAACATTAATCACAGAAAAAAATGATTATCTTCCCTTAACAGGTGCAATTAAACTGCTTCAAACATTTTAAGTAAGCCAAGAATAGAGACATTAAAATCTCTTAACAAAAAAAACTCTAACACAGCTGACAAGTGTTTCAAAATTTAACCAAAACAACAACTTCTAGCAAGATAAACTGAAGAATATTACCCAAGAAGAAGCCTGAAAACCATTTTTTTAAACTAGAAAACCACTGTGAATCGAGCATTTTCATGTCCATGCAAACACCATCATTAATTTCCTGCAAACCCTAACTCCTTCCTCGTGCTCTTTTCTTTAATGAATAATGATAACAGAAACAACACATTGGTCTTATGTGTGTTCGAGAAGCTTCATTCATATGTTCTCCAAGCCCATTTAATGACCATGAAACCTTGTATTGTCCAAGTAAGTGTGAGAACACTTAGAACACTTTGTTAATGCCATCACCCAATGAAATTACAGTCAGTGAAAGAATGACTCTAGCATAACACTCTTGTATGAAATAAAATATGGAGCTCACAACCTTTTCAAGAAATAATACCATGGAGACCTTAAACATCATGAAACTTAATTTTTTTTCTTTCAACCTTCTCTAGAACATGTGACCTTAAACATTATGTCCTCAAGTGATATTCACTAAGATCCAAAGATGCAATGAGCATATATGTAACTTTACCAATTATATTAACCTTCCATTATGACAATCATATACACAGTATGACCAAAGATGCATGAAGGAAGATATATAAGCATATCTACTAAACTAGGAAGATAAGCATATATGTATTTCATTGAAGTGTGTCACATTTGACATTAATTCCAATTTTTCACTTGCACACATATTTGACACAATGTCAAAAAAAATTCCACTAGGATCACCATCTACACATCAAGGGTATGTTACCATAAATCATGCCAACAAGAAAACCACTATTTCAACCACTGAATCTGAGCATAACCAATGAAGAATAAACCAAACATATCAAAGTAGGCATCATGTGTCTTTTGGCAACAAGGACAACCCAAAACAAAGAGGAACAAAGAACAACAAAATCCCCCTTTGTCCTTGGTGACAAAAACACAAACTTCTCCCCCTTTTTGATATCCAAGACAAAGGATTTGAACCATTGTCTATAAATTATCATGAGTAGCATGAAATAAAGACCACAACACAAATTATGTTCTACTATCACTATTAAAAAAATAGAAGCCAATAGCCATATCAACAGGAACAAAGAACACACATGGTAGGAGAGAACGAAAAATAGGCATAACTCTCCCTATCTTGCATATCTAAGGAGAGTGTTGATCATGTCCCATATATGAAGCTCTATGCTTCAATGCAGTCAACAATAACCCAACTAGAATATTTCATCCTTTATATGCAACATGACATATGATATGAGCAACATGGTGCTATCTCTTATGCCATGAATGAAGTTGTGCCTCAATACAACCAAAAATAATAATATTAGTCTCAATTTAGAAATAATAAAAGTGCATTGTATATTGAAATTTTACAAAATAAAGTACAAACAAAGCAAAAAGATAAATCAATTAAAAAAATTGTAGCCTTGTCAACAAATGCCTTAAACATAGTGTTCAACATAGGCCTGTAATATGCATATTGAACCCTTGATTTTAGAACCTTGTTCAAAATTTAAGAACGGTGATACACTCATAGTATAGAATGAAGTTGGCATATTATAGAATGAAGGTTATCAATACTAACTAGATTGGAACAACATTATCAACAAAAAAATTATGGAAACCAAGCCCAAGAATTCCATCAAACTTGGACAAAAAAAATTCAAACCTGGTTCATGTGTTGTCTCAGTAAATACCCGCACCATTAAAGAATCCATTTATACATAAATTCCAAATTAAGTTGATGAGAAAAGATCTTTGATATCCAACTAGGAAGCCTTGACATCCAAAAATTACTAACTTGATGTTTAACATGTTCCCAACTGTGACATCATCTTCCCCATTCACTTTACAAGCACCGCCCAATTCAACTTTTGAAGGCACAAACACATAAGGGACTTTTTGCAATGGTAATTTTCAAACTAATGATTAATAAAAAAACTTAAGGCAACCATTAAACTTACAAGAAAACAACTACTTGAACAAATGCATAGAAGCATCACGAAATGGTTTAAAACTCTTCATCAGTATAAGTCCGAAAATTTGATGTTCATGTGCAAGTTATTTAGGTTTATTCTCTTACAATTCATCAAAATTAGAAAAAAGGGTAGCAAGTCGGGGGATTTGATCGTGGGAAAAAATCGCAGTTAAAAGGGTTTTGTACTATGTCAAACATCATTTCATTAGATTCAATCCCACCATTTTACCCATGTGATTACTTCCCTATATAATAAGAATCAAATTATGTTCATTTTATTGGTTTTGATCCCTTTAATCCACCTTTGTAACATCTACATGATGTAAAGATTTCCAATGAATGGTTGAAATATATCAGAGGTGATTGAAGGAAAGCCTCTCACAAATTAAGGAATGATTCAGGTATTGCATGGCACATAGAGTTAACCTAACAATGTTTAAATGCCCATCTGACATCTTAGGAGGTTGCAATAATGTCAAAATTCAAAATGGTACAAGGAGAGAGAAAAAATCAATAACTTATCTTTGGCCAATGAAATCAAAGGATCAAGAATGGCAGGAGGATCTATATCAGTTGCCATAACTATAAAATCTGATGTTCTAAAGTATAACATCTTGGTTGATGCAATACCCTAAACTCATTCAACATTAGCAAAAAAGAAACTGAATATTGACCCACTACCATATTGGATCTCATGGGATTCTCCTTCATAAATAAAAAATGATATATGTGTTGGAAAAACAAGGATAGACAATTGAGAGGGGGGGTTAATCAATTGTTACCAAAATCAAACTTATACAACTTTAATCAACCTTAAATATTAGATCTGATAAATAACTGTGCATGCATAAATAAACAACACATCAGAGACACATGAACACCAAGATTTTATACGTGGAAACCCTGTTAGGGGAAAAACCACGGTGGATGTTAGTCCACAAGATTATATCCTATTAGAAGTATAAAGAAGAATAAAAGAGGAATGCACTTGCATTCAGGCACACTACTTAGAGCACACTGCTCAAAGGGAAGGATTGCTAACTTACATAAAATAATTAGATTAAATCCATCTGATGAAGTTGAAATGAGAAAATAGCTTCTACAAAAGCCTGATTATAATTCCAGTTAGGCGCACAAAAACTTCTACACACTCTTCCACACTCTGCTCAAACTTCTTCACACTCTGCTCTACTCTTGAAAGATTTGACCTTTATTTGCACATGTACATCTCTTGCACACACTGAGCATTGCCTCTAAATGAGGAAAACAAACACTTATATATATCTGCCACACAGATTTACATCCACTATTCAGTCGGCCTCAAATAAAGAATAAATTACAACTATTAGCTTCAATACATGAATAAATTTCAATGCACACCAACAAAATTCAGTCACAACATAGTGAGGACCCAAAAAAAGACCTTCAAACACGCCAAACAATAAAATATTAATCTCCATGGATCTGCAACATGCTAACACCATCATGTCGACCAAGAACATGAAAAATCGAGCACACATCGGAAAAATCTTCGATCACGAACACTCCGATCAATTTGGATGTACAACAAGGATAGAGTATGATCTAGACTCACCCATGAACATCACAGTTACATGCACAACACATGAAATTACCAAAACTTCATCTGCTTCATTCAAGAACATCATCTACAAAAACTAAATAACTATAGGAACACAGACCTTCATAACTTCCACAAATCTTAATGCGAACCTTTGAAACTTTTGGAAAACATACTAGAAAGCTTTAGAAACAAACCCTTTGAAGCGCACTTTCAGATCTTCAATGTATAGAACTCTCCAACATTCTGACCTTCTCAGGTTCACTGGCTGCCAAAAATAATATTTTTACAATTTTCTCAATATCCTCGGCATATACATCCTTAAGCATCATCAATTCTGAAATTGTTGACATCAATGACAAACACATATCAGTAATGCAACCACAACATCCAAAAATATCCCCCTTTGGAATTAATGGAAGCACATGATGTGAAAAATAATGCCACCAACTCAACTAGCTCTTCTCCAACAATCTCCCCCTGAGATTGTGCACTCTTTTCCTGTTTCCTTCTTCTTCCATGTTTTTCACATTGCTCTTCTCTCCCCCTTTGACATAAATGTCAAAGGTACACATGCACTGATCATAATTTTGAATCATCTTACTACTCCCCCTGAGTAGTAGCCACCACAACATCAATCTGGGATAAGATATGGCTATGAATTCATAGACTGATGTAAAGACCTGCATCTTAGTTATGATCAGGAGGGGAAATCACCCCTAACTTTCCTCTAAGGTACTCAAAATTATCCTTATGCAACGACTTAGTAAAGATGTTTTCAATTTTCTCCTTGGTAGGTATATACTCCAGTCTAACTTCTTTGCCACTCACTTTATCTTTCAAAAAGTGATATTTGATGGATATATGCTTTGTCTTTGAATGCAACAGTGGATTCTTGGAAATATTAATGGCACTTGAATTGTCATAGAATATGGCAATGGGTTCTTCATACTCAATTCTAACATCTCTCAACATTTTATTCATCCACAATACTTGGGTATAACTGTTTGCAACAACAATATATTCTGCCTCTGCAATAGATAATGAAATGAAATTCTTCTTTTTCCTTAGCCAAGATACTAATTTCTTCACTAAGAAGAATGCAACGCCACTAGTACTCTTCCTGTCATCCACATCTCTTTCCCAATCAGCATCAGTGAAAGCATTCAGGATAAGATAATCATCCCTAGGATACCAAAGACCAAGATCAATTGTCCCTTTTAGGTATCTAAAAATTCTTTTCATAGCAGTTACATGAGACTCTTTAGGATCAACTTGAAATCTAGCAACTATGCATACAACATTCATTATATCTGGCCTGGTCTGAGTCAAATAAAGTAATCCACCAATCATTGACCTATATCTTGTTTGATTTTCTTTAGGAGAATCATCATTCTGTGTAAGTTTACATCCGATTATCATAGATGTACCAACTGGCTTTGAATCTTCCAAGCCAAATTTTTTCAGTAGCTTTGTCACATACTTAGACTAAGATATGAAATTTCCATCATTTAATTGAGTGATTTGCAATCTTAAAAATAATTTCAAATCTCCTATCATTGACATTTAAAACTCACTTTTCATTTCATCAGCAAACTTCATACACAAATAATTATCACCTTCAAAAATAATGTCATCAAAAAAGACTTCAATGATCAATTCTTTATTCTGATCCAACTTGAAATACAAATTGATGTCAGTAGTACCTTTATTGAATCCAAGCTTCAATAAGTATTTATACAATCTAGCATACTAAGTTCTAGGAGCTTGCTTAATTCCATATAGATATTTCTACAATTGACATACCATGTCTTTTTCATCAGTCAATTGAAATCCATCTGGTTGTTCAACATAGACTTCTTCTTCTAGCTCACCATTCAGAAATGTTGACTTTACATCCATTAGATAGACTTTATAATTCTTGAAATTAGCATAAGCAAGAAGTAATCTTACAGCTTCAATTCTAGCAACAAGGGAAAAAGTTTCTTCAAAATCAATACCTTCCATCTTTGAGTACCCTTTGCAAACCAGTCTTGCTTTGTTTCTGACCACTTCACCTTGCTCATTCAGCTTATTCTAGAACACCCACTTGGTTCCAATCACATTTTTGTTCTGAGGTCTAGGAACAAGATCCCATGTGTCATTCTTCTCTATATGCATTATTTATTCTTTCATGGCTTTCATCCAATGTTCATATTTGCATGCTTCATTGATATTGCTAGGCTCAACTTTGGAAATTAGATAGTACTCTTCCAAAATTCTTCTTCTAGTTTGCACACCTTTTCTCTTGTCTCCTATGATCTGACTATCAGGGTGATTTCTCCTTACATATTTGGGAGTCTTAGGATTTTCTTTGACTTCTTGTTCTTTTGTTCTTTCTTCTGCACTTCTGCTAGTCTTTGCCTCATGATTCCCTTGGTTCACTTGAACAATCTAAAGCTGATTATGTGTTTGAACATCATTGTTAGTATTATCATTTTGATCATCTGAATCATATCCAATATATCTTGATGGTCTAACAATAAATATCTTCATCAACTTTGACATTTTCACTTTCAACCATTTTATTTAACCTCTTATTAAAGCACCCGTAAGCTTTACTTTTAGTAGAGTAACCCAAAAAATATTTCTTCATCACTTCTAGCATCAAACTTGCCTATATCATCATCTCTCTTGATGTAACATTCTCTTCCAATTTTTTTTGAAATACTTGACAGTAGGCTTATAACCAAACCATAGCTCAAAAGGTGTCTTACCAGAATTTCTATTGAAATACACCCTATTAATGGTATACACAACAGTACTTATAGCTTCCCTCTAGTAGAAATGAGGAACATTTTCTTCCAGCATCATGGTTCTAGCAGTGTCTAGAACGGTTATGTTCTTTATTTCAACAACTCCATTTTGTTGAGGGGTCCGGGGAGAAGATAATTGTCTTTGGACTCCATTCTCTTCATAGAAAGAATTGAATTCCTAGGATTTGAATTCACCACCTCTGTTAGATCTTAGACATTTGATCTTCTAACCTATCTCATTCTCTTCCATAGCTTTGAAACTTTTGAACTTTTCTAATTCTTCATATTTTTCTCTTAAGAAAGCAACCCATATCATTCTAGAATAATCATCATTGGGAAACATAAAATACCTTTCACCTTGTAGACTTTTGATTCTGGATGGACCACATAGATTAGTAGGTATCAAATCCAGTACTCCATTAGAGCTATACTATTTTCTTTGAAAAAAAAATTATTGTCTGCTTTCCCATCTGACATTCCTTGCACATAGTGTCAGTAGGCTTCACTAATGTAGGAAGATCTCCGACTGCTTGAGTGGTTCTTATGTTGACAATGTTATCAAATTTAACATGACACAACCTCCTATGACATAACCATCTTACATCAATTTGAGCAATTAAACAACTTTCACTAGCAGCACTCAAATGAAAGATATTACCTTTTGTCTTTGGACATGAAGCAATCGTATTTCCAGAACTTCCCCTTATTCTGCACTTACCATCCTTGAATTGCAGATTGTAACCCTTGTCTACCATCTATCCAACACTTAACAAGTTATGCTTTAAGCCTTCTACATAAAGAACATCATTAGTGATATTGTTACCACCAAAATAAATAGTGTCTTTTCCACGAATCACACCAGAAGTGTTGTCTCCAAATCTTACAACACCACCATCATAGTCTTCCAAGCTTACAAAATAGCTTTTGTCACCAGTCATATGATGTGAGCATATGCTGTCAATTACCCACTCATCCTGTTCTTCATTTTTTTTACAAGAGCTTTCTCAACATTCACATTACTAGTAGATTCAGTGGACACCTGACCATTTTCTTTGATAGCAATAAATACCCATTCATCTTCATTTCTGATTTCTTTATCATATTCTTCATTAGTTACACCTTCTTCAGCATAATAATATTTCCTTTGAAATCTAGTCTTCTCAGGTTTGTACTTAGAAACTCTTTCAGGACATCTAGATGCAAAATGACCTATTTTACTACAAGAAAAACATTTGATAGGAAACTTTCCTTTGTACTTTCCATGACCTCTGGCTTCTCTTTTCACAATCAATGCTTCTAGTTCTTCTAATTCTCTTTCTTCATCTTCAATATTTTTCATTTCATCTTCATATTTGAATGTCCTTTTGGAACTCTCACCCAGATTGTATCTTTGTTGGCTTTTTCTGGATACCATAGCTTTGAATGCAGATTCAATCTTAGGAGCAAATTCACCAAATTCACTCAACTCAAATGCAACAAGTTTTCCAATCAGCATGTCTCTTATAATATTTCTCACTGACCTAAGTTCATCAATAACATGAGCTCTTGTTATATAGGAGGGAGGCACAAATCTAATTATCTTAGCCACAACTTCTTCATCATCCAAGGTTCCATTGACACATCTAACGTTCATCACTAGTTCATTTATTTTTTGAGTAAAAGAGAGGATATTCTCATCTTCACTCATATTCAAGTATTCCCACTTGCCTTTTAGAATTTGTATCTTAGAACTTTTCACTAGTGCATCTCCTTCATACAATGATTCCAACTTTTTCCAGATCTGGTATGCAGTCTTGAATCCTAACACATTTTTCATCTCTGAATCTATCAAAGCACTCAATAATGCTTCAATAGCCCTGGTATTAGCTTTTTCTTTCTTGATCTTATCTTCTGAGGAAAGACCATTCTGAGGAATAGTATATGCACTTTGTGTCATCTTCCACAAAGGTTCTCCAATGCACTTCAAATGACACTCCATTCTAACTTTCCATAAGGAGTAGTTTGTACCATCGAATCTAGGACTATCCTTGTATGATGCCATCTTAGATCACCTCAAGCTATTAGGCTTCTTCAGAGGAACTAGCTCTGATACCAATTGTTGGAAAAACAAGGATAGACAACTGAGAGGGGGGGTGAATCAGTTGTTACCAAAATCAAACTTATACAACATTAATCAACCTTAAATATCAGATCTGATAAATAATGGTGCATGCATAAATAAACAACACATCAGAGACACATGAACACCAAAATTTTATACGTGGAAACCCTGTAAGGGGAAAAACCACAGTGGATGTTAGTCCACAAGATTATACCCTGTTAGAAGTATAAAGAAGAATAAA
The DNA here is from genome assembly GCA_007115665.2 of Sequoiadendron giganteum. Lineage (NCBI taxonomy): Eukaryota > Viridiplantae > Streptophyta > Pinopsida > Cupressales > Cupressaceae > Sequoiadendron > Sequoiadendron giganteum. The sequence goes on along the minus strand of CM021108.1, from coordinate 576,844,155 downwards.
AGAGGAATGCACTTGTATTCAGGCACACTACCTAGAGCACAAATCTTAAAGGGAAGGCTCACTACCTTACATAAAATAATCAGATTAAATCCATCTGATGAAGTTGAACTGAGAAAATAGCTTCTATAAAAGTCTGATTAGAGTTCCAGTTAGGCGCACAGAAACTTCTACACACTCTTCCACACTTAGCTCTGCTCTTGAAATATTTGACCTTTATTCGCACATGTACATCTCTTGCACACACTGAGCATTGCCTCTAAATGAGGAAAACAAACACTTATATATATCCGCTACACGGATTTACATCCACTATTCAGTCGACCTCAAATAAAGAATAAATTACAATTTTTGGCCTCGATACATGAATAAATTTCAATGCGCACCAACACAAGTTGGTCACAACATAGTGAGGACCCAAACAAACACCTTCAAACATGCCAAAAAATAAAATATTAATCTTCATGGATCTGCAACACGCTAACACCGTCATGTCGGCCAAGAACATGAAAAATCTTCGATCATGAACACTCTGATCAATGCGGATGTACAAAAAGGATAGAGTAGGATCTAGACTCACCCATGAACATCACAGGTACATGCACAACACATGAAATTACCATAGATTCATCTGCTTCATTCAAGAACATCATCTACAGAAATTGAATATATGTAGGAACACAGACCTTCATAACTTCCACAAATCTTAATGCGAACCTCTAAAAATTTCAGACAACATACTAGAAAGCTTCATCAACAAACTCTTTGAAGCACACCTTCAGATCTTCAATGTACATAACTTTCCAAAATTCTAACCTTCTCAGCTTCACTGGCTGCCATCAATATTATTTTTACAATTTTCTCAATATCCTCGACATATACAACCTTAAGCATCATCAATGCTAATAGTGTTGACATCAATTACAACCACATATCAGCAATGCAACCAAAAAATCCAACAATATATTAATTGTTTAGAAACTTATTTAATATCCCCATGTAAGTAGACTAAACTAAGTGAGGTTGAGGGTTTGAAGTAGAGTACCATCTTCTTGGTATGTGCTTGACTTTGATCATGACTTGTATCTTGAATGAAAATAACAAGCTAGCTATAGTGTAAAATCATTGTTAGAAAAATAACCATAAAATCCCCTTTAATTAAAATAATCCTTCTATATATTTCAAGACAAGATATTTCAGTTAATTTCTAAGAGAGCTAATTTCACAATCCAAACAACCATCAATCTATTTACTATATATAATTTCCCAGAATTCAAAATTTGAATGTAATGAAACTAACCATAATTATCAAAGATTTGAAACCAAAATGTAGTACAAAATGAATTGTTTGATAGTAAATGTGTTTTGATAAACCAGATTTACCCTTGATATATTGATTTAAATAACAAGGAAAGATCAAACTAGAGACAACAAGATAACATTCATTAATTCACTTAAAACAAATAATTGAAACCAGAATTCAACCACCAATTATAACTTCATTCTATTGATCTTCAAAAATATTTTACAATATGTTTCAAATTTTTGTCCTGGCTAACATGTCAGAAAGTGTCTTGTTAGTTACCCACTTTTAACATAAATTAAAAAGTCTTAATTATGGTTGTTTACATAGGATTACATAAAAATTTTAAAGTAATGAAAGATGAGAAGTGAAGAGAATTTATCAGATGTTGAAGTCCACAACAGTCACAAGATATGGAAGTCCATTACTCATCGTAAGGTACCCGTGATCATTCAAATCTAGCAAGATCCTCTCTCCATGATAGTATCTACAAGGCTTGGTACTTCACTGCAAGGCCTATTCTTCTAGGGGAGCTAGATATGTCTGCTCTCATTGGTACACTGTTTAATCATGAGGCCAATTGTACTCCAAGATTTTTTGTTTTGGCCAAGTGACTCTTCCATCTGTTGTCCAATAACCCTTTGGTATCTGTGATGAATTTTGAGTACCCAATGTCCAATGCAATTATTCCATCCAAGGTTAAATTGAGGTGGTGAATATTTATGTCACCATCCTTCTATATATTAGTGAGGCAGTTGGGAACAATTTTGCTAAAGTCGTCTATCCAATCCTTGGAGCCTTTCAGTTGATCATCATCCCTTAGTATCTTAGGCATGAATCACTGTATTAGTGTGTGAAATGAATTCATTCTTGCCTTGACCTTTTGGTCTTCTATAGACATGTATTGAAATTCATATGTGATCATTCAAACCATTTTCTCAGTAGGATTTAAAGCTACGGGGACCTCAACACTCCTTTGTAAAATTATGCACAAAGTCGTTAAGGTGTGATGTACAGGTTGCCATTTCTTGAATAAGGGGTCCAACATAGGTACATGGGCCTTTATCTGATCAACTGCTTGTCACAAGGAGACATAACATTCATACACATTTTCCAATTTGTCAACAATTAATTTAACCCTATTCTCCAATATATGTTCCAATACCTTGAGGGTTTCTCTCTTTTCTCTTTCCATTATTTCTTCATTACTCTTTTTCAACTTCTCAATTTCTTGTTTTAGCACATTAACTTATTCAACAGTGATTGCACCTATATCAGTTTGGATGGTAGGGCGTTGGTATATTGTTAATTTTTTTCTTTGGTAAGGACCTACTCCCTTCAAATATTGTTTCAATTTCACATTTTCTATGAATAACCTATTCACTTCATCATTCAGATCAATCTGTGCTTTTTCATATTTTGCCAATCTAAGCTCCATAGCTTTAACCGCATCCCTAGTAAACAGTGTTGAGTGCATTGTCATAGTAGCTTCCTCTAATTTTGTTGTGTCTTGAAATGTATTTACCATGGAATTCCCTCTCATTTCTTTTACAACATCAAGCAATCTTGGTTTTTTGCTCTTTTTTTCTTTTTCCAAAAGGCTAGTGTTTCAAGTCTTGGATTGTAATATGTGCCACTCATTCCCTCATCTAAATTTAATTCAAAAACCAGCATGGGATCTTCTTGGATTCTTACTTGATCCAGTAAGATAATATTTTTTAACTCCATCCTAGGAATAATTAGTATATTGCTTTCTAAGACCAATTTTCTTGCTTCTTGGGGGCTAATAGTAATTTCATTAATCTTGAGTTCTTCAAGAGTATGGGAAACAAACTGGTCATCCAGGTGATGCCTCAATTCCCATCTTATTAATTTGGAGTCTCTCCTCAAATTCTTTCATTTCCATCTTAAACCAAAAATCCTTAAACTCGGGAGTTTGAATAAATTCATCATCTTCAATAAATCTAAGGGCAACAATCACCCTTTCATCATGATGCACTTCTTGATCATTATGCCCATGTACATCCAATCTTTATTCTGGTTTGTGAGCATCATTTGGAAGCTTAGGCAGTGGTTGATCAACTTTGTCACCTTTAAAATTCAAAAGTGCATTGGCTACCTCTTCAATATCCCCTACTCCTTCACTTATTTCATATGCCACTAAGGGGGCACTCCATGTGTCTTCTAGATTTTAGGAATTGGTTGCTTAGGGGATGCTTCTGATTGTATTATGGTAGCGTCTAGTAGGGGCTCTATGATTATAATACCACTTGGTTTGATGGGCAGCTTGGAGGGTTTTGAAGACTGACCCTCAGGTTTCTTTTTTGTTTCAACATATAATCTTTCAAAGTTTTCAATTATTATGTTCATCCTTTTGATAGGATCCTTTTCTTCAGAATAGAATCCTTGTAATCTAGTGTCCCTTTTCTTTTTCTCCTCCTCAAGCCTCTTTATGATTCCCACTTCCTCTTCCTCTGAAAAACTTCATCAGGTGTAAAGCAATTTCTTATTACATCTTCTTCGTAATCCATTACATAGGTAATCCCAACTTTAGTGAGAAGTGTCTACTTTATTAAATTAATATTCCCTTCAAGATCAAAGACCCTTTCTCCTCATTGCTTCAATAAATACCACATCTTCAAATAGTTTTGCAGTTCTTCAAGAGTGTCAGACCCTACAGATAGCTCCTCACATTCAATTGGGTCAGGGAGGAATGTCTTATTTTTTTGTATTTTCATAACATCCTGCTCCATTCATAACATTTTCCACACAAATTCTAAAAGCTCAATTCGAATAGAAACAAATTTAGGTAAAACATGTGGGGCTTGAGGACACCCATAGACCCTTATTATTGTTTGGTTTGCTAAGAAGAACTAGTCATTGAAATTGTGAGTGTGTCCCTGCTCTAGCTTCAATGCTAAAGTTCTTAATACTTGCATGATTGTATTATGAAATCTTGGTGAAATATGACCAAGAGCGGCCATGATCTTTACTACAAAATCATCATGAAATATTACATAATCAATTTTTTTACATCTACTATCCCAGATGTAACATGAGTTTTGTATAGGCAACCTATTCCCTTCATGATAAGTCATTCCCAAACACATTCTTCTAGTTCATCTATTTATGTTTTGGTACAATATTAAATGACACAACACAAAGTATTTCCTGAAACTGATGGGAGCTAAATTCTATCTTACTTGCAAAATCCCTCATGTAGCCCTTTCTCAATTTTAGCAGCAAATTCATACTCAATGTTGACTTCAGGATTTTGTATCCTCATTTCCATCATCATGAGATAGGTCGGCATCCTCTCTTCAACATCTATTCCAAGCACTTGGCACAAATAAAAATAAGTTCTTTTGAAATATACTTGGAAGTCCACTATGGAAAATGGCTCATTTTGGGAGGGGGGGATAGGTATCCTCCTATTTTTTACACCCTTTTTCATGTGTAAAGGAAGTTCATCACTCCTGTAGGTTTTTCTCAATCTCCCATAATCCTCCTCACTTTTGTCCAAGTCGATCTTAGTGATAGCTTGCTTGTTTAACATAAAACACTCTATAATTGCTTCTTTAGTCAGCACCACTAATGGTGAACCATCTAGCATTCTAATAGTCTTGGTAGCGAGGTGATAATGTTGTGCCAATACTTTAATAAATTCAGCATCTACAAAGACATTTGGGACTATCAATTTGACCAAATCTAAGGTCCAAGGATTCAAAACTAGAATCTTCTCATCCCTTTTTTCATTAAAGTACCAAAACAGATCCCACCCTGAGATAGGGATAATTGGGTCTCTACATCCATGTGTTGTATCTTTAAACACCTTTTTGGATCCTTTGTCTACATAATTAGGTAACACATCTAAAATAGATTGTTGGAGGGACCTCTTCTTTGATTTAGAAACTGTGAAACCTTCATTTTTACTCGCAAGTTAAATTATTTTGGGTGGCATGATGAAGAATTTACTCATACTTAATTTTTGAAGTTTCTACTTGTAGAAGAAAATTTAGTTCTTATACACTTGCTAGAGAGGGTTTTTGTGAACTCACCTGGCGAAATAATAGCTACAAAGTTTTCTCACTTGAACTTCCTTGCCTCTAATACACTGAGCTTTGTGAATGATTTCCAAAATGTCATTGAGTCCCAAGCAATATTTTCGGTTGAGCTCAATCACCTCACTATTAATGTCAATTCATGCAAAATATTTTAGAATCTGACCATATTTCAAGTTTCAATACATGTCGTTGATCTTGGTAAATTGAATGGTGTAAGCATTTAATTATTGACAACTTGTACCATAGTAATGCTCTATCATTGAAAGACCATTGTGAGGTAGTGTTAGCAGTACCTCAACCCGTGCACACCCCTTTGGACTCCCACAAGACGACGGGTTAATTCTAGCAATTGAGTGGCTGTTCACTGCCATACCGCTCTATCATTTAAAGACCGTTTCAGGTAGTGGTAGAAGTACTAACACCTTGTGCACACCCCTTTGGACTCTCATGGGACAACAGGTTAATTCTAGCGGTAGTGAACATATAAGAAATTATATTCTAACTAAACAAAATTAATTTCAAATTTTCAACCAAAGTAAGAAAACTAATAAGAATGATTGAACCTAACTTTAAATGTACTTCAAATCAATAGTGAACATCTAGGTTTTGTATACAATGTACCAGTAGAATAATGATGATTAAATTCATAAATGTATTAGTAAAACAATAGTGAATAAGCCTACCTATACTCAGATCTTTATTACATTCAATAATATATTACACCATACATATAACCAAATTTTAGGTGACAAGCTAACCTCTTAAGGTGACAAAACATCATCATAATCATTTGCATTTCTAGCAAGATCAGAATCCTGATCATTCGTGTCTACATCTGCTTTATTTTCTTGCTCATCCTCATCTTTGACATGCAATGCATTCTCTCTCCCAATATCTTCATTGGTAATCAAAATTTATTCTTCAAACACTCCATCATCATCTTCATCCAATTCTTTGAATGTTTCTTGTAAATTGACATACTTCCCATCAGACATTATATCAATAACTTCCATGAATTTTCATTTTGAACGAGACTTTGTTTGAATGACATACAACCATCTTGGGCTTCTTACATAATCAATTAGAAATTTTTGGATAATTTTAAGAGGGGAAACATACGGCTCATCCGTCTCTGACAAAAATTATCTTTTATTTGCACGTACAAATCCATACTCATCAAATTATACTATAGATGGTCGGATCCACTTACATTTTAATAATATAGGACTATTTTCACCATAGTCCACTAGAATAATTTTTTGGATGAATCCAACATAAAATTTCTTCTTAGATTCGTGAATAAATTCAAATCTAACAACATAAGCATAATTTATCTTTCCTTTTTATTTTTCTTCCACTCTTAAATGACTATCATAGGCCCACATTCCACTAAAATGCATAGCCCATAAATTTGGAGATTGTGAAAGCTCACTTTCCTCCATTTTTATATCTTGACCTTCTTATTTTGCATCACTGACTACATTAGCAATCCATTCTTCAAATTTTGGAAAACAATCACCTCCAATCAAATCAACATGACGTCTGCACCTTTGAGGTCAATGTTGCATCCAAGATTGATTGTCTTCTTCATATTTTCTACATAGAATATTAATGTACAAATAGTAAGATTGATAATATAAATGTGTAAATGTAATTGAGTAAATAAATTATTCTGTATTTTTTTATTACCTGCGCCACTTATCGAATGAAGATGTGTTTTGAAGAATTTAGATATGTATCGCACTTCTTTCTTGATGTGATATCTTGAAGCGACATCCATTTCCTTCTAATACTTCACCTGCAACTATGTCTTCTTCTTCATCATCCCATACATGTTGATTGACATTTTTCAAAATCATTCATTTATTCTATGCAAAATCTCATCGCCTCTTACATTGAATATCCCTCAGACATGCCGCCTTCTAGTTTTTTCCCTAGTACAGACATTTTTTTTCAAAACCTTCATATATCATTCTATAGGATACATCTATCTTGTTCTTATCGGGCCACAATTCTTTAGTTCATATTGTAGATGTATCAAAAGATGCATAGAAATGTTAAATATTGTTGGTGTAAATTCTCGTTCCAATAGACAAAGGACTCCAACAACCTCCTCCCTCAAACTATCAAAGTTCGAAGGATCTAATACATGTAAACTCATTCTCTTTAATATTAGGCCCAACCTTATAACTGTCAATCTTGGCCCCTTTTCCAAACTTAATATATTTACCACAATAGGTAAAATATTCTTCATTATGACATGATATTCATGGGTCTTGTGGCCTCTTAAGCCATTAATGTCAATTTGGATTCTAATAATAATACTTACATATCCACTAGGAAAGCGAGTCTGAGACATCAACTATAAGAATTGTGTATGTTGTTCCTTTGTCCAAACATAAGGAGTACTAGTTTTTCTATATTTTTCGTCATCATATTTTTCAACCCAAATATTTTGTCGAATCTTTAGTTGTCGAAATTCTTCACATGATGAAATAGTATTAAAAGCACCAAAAATGGTTTCTATAATAGCATAGGTTATATTTTTCTTAGTATGCATGAAGTCAACAATATGCCTAATGGCTATATCCTTAAAGCATGAAAACTTATAGAATATGCACAGCCTTTTACACCACTTTCATTATATGGATCATATCTATTACCAGCAATCCCATCATTTTCAATAAATGACATTCTTTTTTTTCCATTCTCAACAATGTAATCACCTGTTATTAGCAATGGTGCTTCACAATTCTCTTCTTGACCATTGAATTGTGTTTTTTGTTGATGATATTGATGATCCATTTTAAGGTAAGCATGATGTAAACAATAATTACACTTACAAGAACTTCTTGAGTGCCTCACAAAATCCTTAAAGTTGCAAGCAGGACATCCATGGTATCCATGAACACTGAGACTAGATAATGTGCCATATGTAGGAAGATCATGAATCATAAACAATAAGGAAGATCTTAGAGTGAATTTGATTGAATGAACATCCCTTAAAGATTTAATTGCTTCAATTCATTTCCACAATTCCATTAGCTCACCATATAATGGCTCTAGATAAGCATCAATTGTATCTGAAGTCACACTTTTATTTCCTAGTATAATCAATGATAGCATTAAGAAAAATGGTTTAGTTGCTAACCATGGAGGAAAGTTATAATTTATTAAAAACACTGGCCAAGTTGACCATTTAGTACTTTGATCTGAGAATGAGTTCACCCCATCTAGACCCAAACCCAACCTTATATTATGAGGATCTTGAGAAAAATAAGACCATCTATTATCAAATTCCATCCACGTCTTACAATCAGGCACATGTTGTTGTTTTCAATCAATGCTCTGGTTTTGGGAATGCCATTACATAAGTTCAACAATGTCTCTACACCTATACATTCAAAGTAATCGTGGGATTACCAGAAAGTGGTGAAGAACCTTTCTAGGAACCACAATTGATTTCAACCCTTCTCTATACCTCACTTCATGACATTTCAGACATTCACTCTCACTTGCAAGATTCTTGTGAAATAATACACAACCATTCACACATGTGTGGTTTTTTTCATACCCTAAGCTTAGCTTAGTGATTTCCTTTCTGCATTGACTTCATTTTGTTGGCAATGTGGATTCAGGTGGTAACAACAAACTTAATAATGCCAATAACTGATCTACACTCTCATTTTTCCAACCAAACACCACTTTCAAGTTAAGAATTTGAAGGATTATTGTCAAATGACTTAATTTGTAATTAGCATACAAAGGCTTTGAAGCATCCTCCATCAACTTGGCCCAATCATCATGTAGAATCTCATTCAACATTCTATCAACTTCAAACCCTTCGTCTAATATTGTTGCCTCTTAATCTATGTATGGTGCCAATTCATCTATGTTTGTTGCTTCTTTATCTCTCACACTCTTCCCTTCTATCATACCTTCATAATAATTGACATTCCAAGGGCTTATACCACTATGCCCATATCTTATCATATGTCGATAAATCTGACTTCTTTTTTTCTCCTTTCCACCAAGACAGTCATTACATGGACATGGATATTTATCCATGTCACTCTCATCAGCTATTCTCTCATCAAATGCATGGTATTTCAACCTTCAACATTGATCCATCTGTAATGTTCTACACATAGCAACAAAAAATTGTAGACTAAGAGATTAAAACTATTTTTTTAATTGAAAGGAATTTCCATAACAATAGAGTTATAGAGAGCAAATAAAATAGAGATTTTAACTAATTAATTGTAAAAAAAATAAAATTGTAGTTTATATTCAAATTTCTGATTATATTTCATTACACATATTTAAAACTCAAAGCATTACTTCACATTGCATAACTAATAACTAGATGTTGATAGATGACAAAATTTCAATTACAATATAGTTTTTACAAAGTCAACCTAAGAAGTTATGCAATTACTTCACATTGCATAACTAATAACTAGGAGCAGCTGCCAATTACATTTTCTTGTCATGGCATTCCATGAGACCACACTTCTTTGAGGCATTTTTTCAAAAATTTCACTGCCTTGTCTACACTATCACATTTTTCATACATGTCTATCAAAGCATTTTATCAAAAAATTCACTGCATTGTTGCTATGGCTAAAAGCATAAAACAAGTGCTTTCAAACAAGCTAAGAATGCTTGAAAAAATCTATCAAAGCATAATAGTAAGCAATAGAATAGACAAGACAATGAACTGGTTGAAAAAATGCCTTAAAGAAATGTGGTCTCATGGTGATGGAATTCCATGACAATCCATATCAATTCACTTGTCATGGAATTTGTCATGGAATTCCATCACCATGAGAGCACATTTCTTTGAGGCATTTTCTCCAAAGTTCATTGCCTTTTCTATGCTACCAAATTTTTCATACATGTCTACCAAAGCATTTTATCAAACAGTTCACTACCTTGCTGTTATGGCTAAAATCCTAAAACATGTGATTTCAAAAAAGCAATGGATGCTTGGAAAAAATATATCAAAGCATAATAGTAAGCAACAAGCTATTGTCTCATGGTTTTTTTTTGGCACAAAAATCAGCATGATTTTATTTGCAAGTTTTAAATGCATTTTCTTGGAAATTTTGCTATTTGAAATGGGGAAAATATTTGTGGTCATTTTTGTGCACTTTTTAATTATAGGATTCTCACAGTTAGTGAAAAAGGTAGTGCTCATGAAGGAATGGAAAATACGCATAGATCCTTTCAATTATACATGTACTATGCAATGGCATTGAATCATTTAGCAAGCAATTTTTTCTTCATAGGGTAGAACTTTTTTGTGGAACAATTGACTGAGATAGCTCTTGTTTCAACTGACCACCCTCTCATGAAATACCATTCATATTATAATATTGCACAAAATTATCTTATTAAAGGTGATTATGACACAACTGGCCACTACTACATGGCATCAGTCAAGGAAACCCAGAGGCCACAAGATTTTGTGGACAAGTTCAATTGAAGCTGGGAGATCTTAAGAGTTCTCTCTCAAATTTTGAAAAGGTTTTGGAGGTTCACCCTAAGAATTGTGAGAGCTTAAAAGCTATAGGCAATACATATTCTCAACAAGGGTTGGAAAACAAGGCATTGTATATTTTAAAAAGGCAACTCGCATAGATCCACATGATTCCCATACATTTATCAATATGGGTGAGTTATTAATATCAATAGAACCTAGTGCAACCTTAGATTCTCTTAAGATGCCAAAGTCTCTTATGAAGAAGAGCAAAAAAGAAGTACCCATTCAATTGTTAAACAACATTAGGGTTCTTCATATTGAGCGTGATGAACTAGATTTGTCTCAACAAACTTTTATGGAGGCATTAGGAAATGGCATTTGGGTTGAATTCATAAATAAAATCCCCAATGCTAATTCTACAGTTTTTCCTATGCTCTTTAAGGATATGAAATTCTTCCATCGACTAGAAGAAGGTGGTGTTTCACTTGAGTTACCATGGGATAAAGTCACGACACTATTTAATCCTGCTAGGTTTTTTGAATAGCTACATGATACTGAAAAAAAAAATCTATTATACAGGCTAATATTGTTCAAGTTTCCTGATTATGTAGATGTATATCTACATCTTGCAACCATGGCTCAGGCTCAGAATGAGATCCAATTAAGCCTAGAATTGATTGGAGATGCAGTTAATGTGGATAAAAACTCATCAAATGCTTCATCTATGCTTGGTAAAGGGTATGTGCAAGATCATGATGGGCCAAAAAGTTGCGATATGTAAGTGATATGATGGCCCATGTAGTTGACAACTGTTTTTTTACCCAAAATTGATGAAACGGAAAGGGTTTTTAAAGGAGATTCTCAGATTTCCACCAATATAAATTATTCTTTACTTTGAATTTAATAAATTATTATTATTCATTTTCTATTTGAATTACGACTAAAGTCATGATTGATAAGCTAATTGAAAAACATCTATAGCTTTCAAACGGTATCACATTTTTTGAATCCAAAACATGTGTCACATTTTATGCTTCACATACTACAGCACTAAAAAAAGAAATATTAAATTTCATGAAGTTTTGACCAAGTTAATGTGGTCATACATGCAAATTTTTATATTTTTAAAAAAATTTAATAAAAAATTCATAATTAATTATTTACTTCGAAAAAAATTACAAAAAAATATGCATCACATCGGGACATGAGTCATCTACTTATGTCTAAAATTTTATAAAAAAATATTATCATTTTACTGTGGTTAGGGTGGTCAGATAGAAACCTACTTCTTATTTTTCCCCTGAAATTTAAGTACTACTGCATTGAAATTTTAAATTTTCAGAAAATAGATTTTTTATTTTTTTAAATAAACTTAGTAGTTTTGAAACTACATTCAATTTTCTACAGATTCTATTCTTACATATTTTTGAAATAATATAGATAACTTATTCAATTTTTATGTCAAGTTGCCTAACTCTGATTTTATGAATTTTAATCACCACTTAAGGGCTTTTTTTTTCCATGATGATCCTGCACATACCCTGAAATGGAACTGAAAATAGATGGTTGGCTTAAAGCATAGACACAATTAAAGCTACACAAAGTGAATCAGATGCAAAGAATTCTTATGTTGACATTTCACTTGGAAATTGGATTTATTTTGTAGCTTTTCACAATGAGAGGAGGGATCCAAAGGTGGAGGCACAACATCTTGAGAAGGCTAGAGAATTGTATTGTAAAGTGTTGGCAGAGAGACCAGGAAATATTTATGCTACAAATGAGGTATCCATTGTGCTAGCTGAAAAGGATCAATTGGATATTGCAAAGGAAATTTTTACATAGTTATAAGAAGTTGCATCATGAAACATCTTTGTTCAGATGCTTTATGTGTGGGTAAATCTAGCACATATTTACTTTGCACAAGGACAATTTACGCTTGTAGTCAAAATGTATCAAAATTATTTGCAGAAATTCTAATTTGGCATTGACACCCAAATTTTATTATATTTAGCTCGAGCACATTATGAAGCAGAATAGTGGCAAGATTGTAAAAGAACATTATTAAGAGCAATAGAACATTATTAAGTAGTAGATTGTAATGAGAATTTTGAATTTGTGCTTAATATAACGAGGGTTTTGAATTACCTCTGAATTCACTATAGAGGGCATCGCCAAATCCGATTTCGCTATAGAGGGCCTCGGAAAATTCAAATTTGTTGCAGCAAACTTAGAATTCCTTTCCCTTTCCCACCTTTTTAGAAGTCTCTAGGTCATTTCTGAATCCTTATCGCCCATGCAAGTAGTTTCTATAACTGATCAAAATGCCTCATGACAGGCTAACGAATGAAGTGAGGTCTGCAATGAATGAATGAAGTGAGCTCTACAATGAAAAAATGAAGCGAGGTCAAGCGAGGCGAATGAATCTGCAATGAATGTGAATAATCACACCCATACATCATGCACATGAATACATCGTGCCAATAATTGGCTGAATTATTTTTTAAAATTTTATCTACTTTGGATTTGACGACTAACTAATTATTTATTTTTATTTCTATGACTAAACAATTTTTTAGTCAATGACCAAATTAGTCATTTATTTACTCATTTATAGTTGAGTTGCAAAAAATGAGTAGAATTTAGTCATTTTTAGTTGTTGTGACTAAAAGTTTTAGTCACCTAGTCATTTATTTGTCAAATTCTACTAGTGTGAGTTGTAGCTTAACTTAGGTGATTGTAGTCTCCTTGGATTTTCAACTCCTAAAAAGGGTGTTGTAGCATCCTTGAAGTTGTAGCTTCTAAAACGAGGAGTTGGAGCTTCCTTAGAGTTTTGGCTCTTAAAATTGTAACTGGACTTCATCGCTTGTTAGGCTGAATTAGGGCAATAGATCCTAGCAACATTTCTTACCGTGGTTTTTCCCATCTTGGGTTTTCCACATATATCCGGTGTTATTTGTTGATCTCTTTTGTGCTTCTAGTCATTATATCTATTCATGTTTCATTTAGCACATCTGAGTTTAAGTTTGAATTTAAAAAAGGGTTTTAGGTCCAAAAGGTCTTTTTTAATATCTACTAATTCGCCCCCCTCTCAGTAGATCATTATGTTCTAACATTTGATGCATATCAGGATGAGTCGTGCTAATAAGTTTGTGTGCATGGGGGAATTTTTTGGAAATGATGACCAAGCCTATACGTATGCTCCTTTTCTTGGGTGGATTTAGAGCCACATCCATTTTTTTATCACATTATTATTAGATCATATCCCATTGAGTTGACCATATGCATTAATTATAGACATATTCCTTAGTATTTATAGTGTATTTCTTGGTGGCGAAACTCCCTAGTTTTTTATATTGCCTCGTCAAGTCAACAATCCTAATTGCCTATGCTCTCTAGTTTTTTTGTGAACTCTATTTTTTCCATGGAAGGTGTCTATTTGTGCATCGAGTTGTGCTCTTGTGATGAATTCAAGAAGTATGCTATGCTTTGACATATTTTTATGAAGGAGCAATTACCCTATTCCTCGAATGTCATAATGGGAATGACAATAATTTATCTATACAATTTACAGTCATGGAAAAAGAGACAAGTTCAAATTGGTGGTATCTACTTTGAAGTTAAAGAATATGTTATAAGTTGTGCCATTAGAATGAGTTGTAGTGGAAATAAATTTTATTGGCATAACAAGTCCTCATACATCAAATGCATGATGAAAATTTTCAAGGATGGTGAACAAATAGTCAAGATCCAAAATGTGTTTGATCACCATTAGCTCCCCAACCCATGGAAACATGTGTGTCAAATTATTATTATATACTTCAATTTGAAAGGATGTTTTAAATGTCATTATCACTACCATTTGGTGCTACTCAATCACTCAAGCATAAAATTTTGATGAGATTTCCCTTCTTAATTTTCTTATTACAAAACTCTATTAGATAAGCCAATGTTTATCATGCTAAAACCTCTATCAAACCATTTATCCTACACATCAAGGGTTAATCTTGTGTCACTATCAATTCCATCTCACCCTATGCCCAACCAAACCCATTAAAGTGACCATCTTTGAAGAATCCCCTTTGCATCCCTCTACATCTATAAGGGAGAAACCAAATAATTCTCTTAGGGAAAAACTCCAGTTGGCTCCCCTCTTGAAAATGAGAAAAATACCTCACCTTTATGGGGTTGTCATCCCAACTCCCCACTAAAAAATAATAGAGGTGAATTCCCCCACCAATCCTATTATCATTACAACAATACAAGTCTACCTCCCATCTAAAAGTGAACACCGAGATGATGTTTTTTTTAATCTCTTTTCCCTAAATAACAAACCCCCTACCAACATTGATACTACAATGGTTCCTACAAAGAGAAATAAGGAAGAGAAATTGACCAAGAAGAAAGGTAAGAAGAATAAGGGTCCCCTAATCTTGGAGTTAAAAAATCCTAGGAGGGATTGGGATAGACCTTTGTTACTCCCCTCCCACCCTTGGTTGCTAATAAACCCCAAAGAACTAGCCACAAGGGGAAAAAAACAAGGCCACCAAGCAAGAGACTAAAAGAATAATTGTTCATAAGTCTACTATATTTCTTGTTGTCCAAAAACCCTCCCAAGAAAAATGGAAATCTTTATTGACTTTGAGTATGAGAAAGATTCTCCTAAGGAAGATTATAATATTGAGGATTGTTCACTTGAGCCCTCTCCCTTTCAATTTGAGGGAAATAGTCTTTTTGATGAAAGAAATGCTCCAAATATTGGTTCTAGAATGATTGGAGGTGCTAATATTGAAATTGAGGGTATTCTTGAGACTCCATACATGGGGATGGTGGACTCTCTTAATACCTCCCAAAATACTCAAAATATTGTGATGGAGGATATCAATACTCTTGCCATAGATCAACAACTCAGCATGTCTTGTTCCTAGAAAGCTAAAATGGATGAGGTGGAGAATAAGATGAAGCTAATCATGAAATTTAGTGCCAAATTTTTGCATAGATCAGCTATTGCCCTATTAGTTTTACATGGTCAAGAGTTGAAGAAGCATGCAAGGGTGAGGATAACCTATAGGATTTGGATGACATGTACAAGTTCCTCTATTAGGAATGGACTTATTTAATTTCTTAGGCTTTTAAGTTTCTATTTGTTTATTCTCTTGTTGGACTTTAATATCTTTTCGTTAAATTTTTGTTAATGTGTTATTTGTCTTGTTTTGGACTAAGTTTTATTTTCCCTCTAGGGCTCCATTTGTAAAGGTCTTAGGATCCTTGTGTCTTGCTTATTTCAATAAAAATAATAATTCTAGATCATTTTTTATTAAGGGGTAAGTGATTTTGACTCAAAGCTATGAATATATGAGGTCGCAAATAGGGGACCTCATCCCCAATTTAAATATTCAACAATTATACCCTGATGGGGTTTGAACCTTTATGGCAAGAACAACACTATGAAAACTTAACCATCATACCATGCCACTATTGGCTAATTCTAGATCTAAATATACCATTCATTTTTATTTATTTTTTACTTTAAAAAATATAAATATTATATATTGTTTAGTAGGAAAAGTGATCCCAGATCCAATTAGGTTAACTAGGATTATCTCCTTTTCATTTGATTCAAAATTCAAACATAAACCAACTAGGGTTTGATGATTATATTTCTGCACAAGGGAGAACCAACCTCCTAAGGTTCATGTTGTCTTGAGTTGTGAGGATGATAAATTTGATGTATGATTTAACAAGACAATTTGACATATAACCCTAGATCTAAAAATGCAATTTATCAAACAAACGAAACTAAAATTTTGAAAATGGAAGACAGATCTTCAAGGAGAGCAGCGTACTGTGCCCATATGATATAAATTTGAGGCTAAAATAGTAGGTCTAAGGTGTGGGGTGCCCTAAAGTGGCCTCCTCTTTTATCGAATCTATAAATTATAAGTTGTGGATTAAGGCTTGTACTATGTCTTTTGAGATTGTCATTTGTTGAAACCTTCATATTTGACATGCACACATAAAAAAGAGGGTGAAATTTTGTGTTGTATAGAGGATTTCCTAAGTAAAACCCAATTTTGGTATTTCTACCTCTATGTATCAAGAGGGCATGCCCTAGGTCAGGAAAAGTCTTAAACAATGATAATTGACTAAAACTGATAAATGATAAATGATAATTTTACCTTGATGTGAAACCCTTAATGAAGTGATGTCACAAAATTTTCCACAAAATTTTATTGGTGGATGCCTTGATTGCTTGATAGAACTACAAACTTGGTTAGCTCGCATACACAATAGATTGTTGAAGCTAGCATGCAGAGGATAACTCAATACATCTTAATGGTTTGGCATGATTGATCATAATGACTTCTTGCTCATAATTTGCCTCATTCTTCTTGATGTCTTGCAAGCTTGATCTTGATTGATGAAAGAATTGTAAAAATGTTGTTAAATATTCCTTTGAATTGCCTTGAGTGATTTTAGGATCTTCAATCTTGCTCAATAGATTGAATTTAGTGAGAGTCTAAATTTAGACTCAAAATCACACTAGGTCCAAGCACTTTAGTGAGAGTATGAATTTATGCTCAAACTCCCACTAGAGTATAGATAAGCCAAGGGGGGTTCAATTATCCAAATATTGAAGAGATAGAAAGACATTAAATCTAGGGGATGTGTTAGCCCCAAGATTCAAGATCCTATGACAAAACAATGTAAGTACAAAGGAACACACATGAAAATGAGGTGCAATGCAGCATGAAAAACGTAAATTATACAAACATAAGACAATAAATGAAGAAAAAACATGAAAGAGACAAGAAAACATGGTACCATACACAAAGCGAACACACCATAAGACACAAAGAAAACACATAGAAAACATAAAAAAAAAAAATATAAAAAACCACAAGCACAAGCTCAGTACTAAAAAAGGATTCGAGGACAAGGTGAAGAGACCTCAGTCTTATTTTTTTCTCAAATACCAAATGTCATCAAATGTGTTTGATAAAATGGGGCTCTCACAAGGATTAGCAAGTTGTGTTATGCCAAATCACTCATGAGAAACATGGATCCATAGGAAAGAAAAGTGTGTTATGCTATGTGGCCATGTAAAAATGATCAAGTTCATGAAGTAGCAAGCTTTGTTATACCAAATCCATGGACTATTTGTCCAATCACACTTCATGAAGCACACAAAATTTTAACATCATAGGAAACGAATAAATGCTCAACATCATAGGGGAAAAATTTATAACCACGCCTCAGGGGGCATTATAACAATACCATCACTAAAGAGGTATGTCAATAAGTAAAATCTCACAAGACATCTATGAAATGGATAGGGAAGACATCTATGAAATGGATAGGGTGATATGTACCCCCCTTAAAATTTCAACATACTTGCTATGTTGATATTTTAAGGGAACAAGAGATGAAGAGGGGATCCTTGAAAAGGATACACACCTCCCAAAAATAGTTATCCTTTCTCCCCAAGTGTGAAGGAAAGAACAACCATGCTAGAGACTATGATGTTGCTACATAAAAAAATCCATTATATGAATATAAATCAAAAATTAAGTATGAGACTATATCCCAACTAATAATTTAGTAGTAGATTAATTTATAATATATAATAAAAATAGAATAGCTAAAGAATCAAATAGAGAGTTGAATTAGTTCTACTTCTATCATTTCACACAAGAGATGCTCCATTTCCTCTTTGTAATCATGTACACATCCTTTCGCATAAAGATACCAATTAGTTTATGTTATAATTAACTATTTCTTAATGGGAAGGAA
Organism: Sequoiadendron giganteum; assembly: GCA_007115665.2. Classification (NCBI taxonomy): domain Eukaryota; kingdom Viridiplantae; phylum Streptophyta; class Pinopsida; order Cupressales; family Cupressaceae; genus Sequoiadendron; species Sequoiadendron giganteum. The sequence continues at coordinate 576,825,515 of CM021108.1, read as the reverse complement.
ATAAATGATTTGAGAGATAGAGTTATCTTGTGAATTATATCAAAGGAAAGATAGGTGTGGAAATAGCTTCCAAACATGGATCTAAGCAGGAGAGGGTTGCAAAAAATTTGTTACAAATATTTAAACTATTACAATTTAGATGCACATTCATTAATTAATTTCTAGATTTAAACACATAAAACCATAACACACAAATTTACGTGGGAAAACCCTTTTGGAAAAAAACCCAAACACCAAACCAAAAATCAATTGTATTATCAGTAACGAAGTGGTTACAATATAATAAGATTCTATGCTCTTGAAAGTGTCTTTATATTGAGATAAAAATCTGGAGTAATTTCAATAGCATAATGGCTTCTCTAGAAAATACAAAATTATCTCACCAAATATATAAACATTTCACATATTTATAAACCTCTATCATGGATATCTAGTAATGTCATGTGTCATCTCCATAGTCTCTGCATGCATGCAAACTGAAACAAAGAACATGCACATCTCCAATTTGACCAAAAAGAAAACCTACCAATCATGCAATGACATGCACCAACATGCAAAAACGTGTAAGATGCCCAACTCCACTATTTTATGCAAATATTAAGTTTCTTTTGCATTCATGGAGTCCCACTAGAGAAAATTAAGCCAATTTCCAATTTTGAACTCTCCTTTGACTTTTAGTCAACTCGATTGGTTGTCATAGTCCTATTTAGCATATTTCTAAAACCCGCCTATTGATTACTCCTAAAGCAAGGACACATGTCACTATGGTGCACCTTTAAGAGGTTTTAAGAAAATTATCTTTCCAATTGAGTTCCAAGTGACAAGTGGCACCATTTCCTGCTCTCCAAAGGTTGAGACAACAAATTTTGATAGGAGGTCCCTAGGCTTATGATAGAAGCTCTTTTGAAACTCTCTTTCCTTATGCAAATGGAAACCTATATTTGATTCCTCTATGGATCTTGGCTCAATGGACTCACCATGGATTAGGTTGTTGAGTCTTCTTATGGATTTTTGGGGTAATAAGATATTTCAAGGTATTTCCAATTATTTTGGTCACTTGCTTGGTGTGGATAAGGTCACTCAATTGAGATCTATATAATTATATTGGTATTTTCCCAAATATATGTGAATGCGGCCATGGATACTATCCTTCTAACTCAAAAAATTTAAATATCATTTTGGGAACTAGGTTCAACCAATAGTGTATGAAAATGCAAGAGTTTTGTGTCAGAATTGTAATCAATATGGGCATTTAAGGGATAGATATAAGAAGTAGGATAATATAAAAAGTAATTGTTGTATAGGATCAGTCTCCCCCTAAAATATTACCTTAGGACATTTGAAATATGAGGGTAAGGGATTCAACTCTAAATTTTGAAGATATTTTGTGGGGTGATAACCCTAATAGTTATGAGGTTAAGAAAAATGTTGAACATCTTGAGGATGGACTAGCTCAGGAAAGGGATGATATTCACAAGAATCATAGTGAAATAAATACTCAAAAAGTGGATCAATTAAAGGTAGATTCTCAGAAACTTTGAGTTAGTAATAAAAAAGATGGCATACATTCTAAGAACGAAGAAAATTTGAATTTTCAAAATGAAACTAGGGGGATCCAATTTTTGGAGGAAGGGGAAGTGGAAAAGGTTTTTTAGGAAACATAGGAAGTAAGTGTTTTAAATTCAATAAGGATAGTCTTGAAAACAATTTGATTCATCTTCCAAAAAGAGACAAATAAATTAAGTTTCAGAACAAACAAGACTTTGATGTCACCTCTAGAGCTATTGAAGAATCCTTAAATTTCTTGGGATTTGGGACAGGTTCGCTCCCTTCCCCAACTAGAAATTCCATGCAAGGTAACACTGAGGAAGAATGGACTCCTATCCATGGAAAATAGAATAATAAGAAGAAAAAAATAAAATATGGGAGGGGATAATAGGCAAGGAAGGCCTTCACAAAGGGAAACAAGAGCTAGAAAAAAGGACATGGGGAAACAAATGGCCCTAGACAATCTCTTAGGGTCTATGAAATATAATAAATGAGGTGCAACAAGTATGGAGGGGATGTGTCCCCAATTTTTGGTCAATTGGAGTTTCTAGCTGAATAGGTATTAGATTTTCTATTTGTTTCTTTTGATTCTAACGAGAATTATCTCATGAAGTATTATGGGAATTAATAATATTTATAAACACCATCTTATTAATCTTTTATTATAGAAAATAAGCTTGATATCATTTTGATCTAAGAAATTAAAATGGTTGAATCAAGTTTTTATTAGATTGTTAAAAACTTGTGTCCTACTAAATTCAATGTTAGTCCTATTGAAGGGGATTCAAGGGGTATTTCTACCCTATACAATCTTGGTAGATTTATGGGAAGAAAAGAGAGTTACTATAAGAATAACCTCTTGATTTATTTTGAAGATAAATAATTCTGTGAAGTGAAATTTTCTTAATATTTATGCCCCTAATTCTAAATCTACCAAAAAATAGTTGTGGGATAATCTATCTAGTTTGATAAGGAGTAATCAAGATGATAAATGAATGTTGTGGGTGACTTTAATACTCCTTTGTTCCCCTTAGAAAAGAAGGGAGTTGAAGGACTATTTTGAAATTATGGTTGATTTTATGGACTTCCTCTCTAGTGTTGGTTTGACTGCCATTGACCTTCAAGGTTCTTCATTCACTTGATCTAATAGAAGGTAAGGAAATAACCATATTCAAGTTAAGTTATATAGATTTCTAATTGCAAGTGGATGGAATATGTTTCCTAGTTTATCTTTGCATGCTTTTCCAAGGACAAGATTGAAACATAATGCTCTAAATTTGAAATGGGAAAATATTGCTAGAAAAGGCCCTTTCTCATTTAGGTATGAAATTATGTGGGCCTCCCACCCAAAGTTTAGGGAGCTATTGAACAATGGAAGAATATTACTTTTTAAGGAACCCCTATATTTTTCTTGGTTAGAAAATAAAAGGTGATAAAAGTAAAAATGAAAGGATGAAATAGATTATATTTTGGAAATATCTTTTATAAAAAAGGAAAAACTCCTAAAAGATTTAAAATAGATTCAAAGATAGAATGGAGGAGGATGAATTTTATTTAGATATTTTTTCTAGAGAGGAGTTAATCTAACTAAATGGTAGAGGCTTGTGTAAATGAGGATTTAAAAAAAAATAAAAATCAAGGATTTAGTGGCTTATGAAAGGAGATGGGAATATACTTTTTTTCTATCAATCTACTTTGAAACACATAAGGGGGAATGCTATTATAATTTTAAATCTTCAAAATGGTCAAATTTTATTTGAGGAAGAGGATATAGCTAATGTTGGTATTTGTTTAATGATACTAATCAAGATTTGGGAGTACTTCAAGAACTTAGTCAATTCATCCCTCAAGTGCTTAAATAGTAGGACATTGTTGAATTTGAGAAGGCTTTCTTTAAAGAGGAGGTTAAACAATTTGTGCTCTTTTTGGTTCCTATAAAGCCTCGAGGCCAGATGGGCTTCCCCCATCTTCTTTTCAAGAATTTTTGGATATTGATTCTCATGATATTCTTTTGGTTGCTAGAGACTTTTTCAAAATAGGTAATTTTTTGGACCAATTGAATTGGAATTTTATTATATTAGTCCCAAAAATATATGCTACTTATATGTTGGTTTATAAGTTGATTAGCTTATGCAACTCAGTTTATAAGATTTATTCAAAACTTAGAGTAAATAGGCTCAAACTTATTTGTCATAGACTCATTTTAGCAAATCAAAAAGGATTTGTTTAGGAAAGATATATTTTAGATGCACTCCTTAATACTCATCAATATTTTCATTTTATGGATAATAATAAAAATTTAGGTATGATCCTAAAGCTTGATATTTTAAAGGCTCGTGATAGAGTTGCATGGCCTTTCTTGTTGGTTGTCCTCAAAAATTTTGGTTTCAAAGGGAAAACTTTAAACTCATAAAAGATTGTGTGACTACCATAAATTTCTCCATTCTTAGTTACTGGTGTCCTTAGAGGCTTCTTCTTATGTGGAAGAGGCCTTAGACAAGGGTACCCTTTATATCCCTATTTTTTATGAATTTTTTTCAACAAAAGGCATGGTGCCTATATATATTGATATTAATAAGATATTTACAATATAGGATATATATCTAGTTTGTATCATTCCCCTTTTTTATCATCCCCTTTACAGAGCTAGACCATTGACTTATATCATTCCATTTTATATCATCCCATTTACAAAACCAGACCATTTTTGAAGCAACCCATTACAAAACAATGGTCCAAGTTTCCCACTTAAGACTGTTGCAGAAGTCCTTGGAAGGAATTTTTAGAAAATTATACATTCTAGAGTTTTAACTATGTTCAAAGTTTCTTCCTCTTTATCCACTTTCTCTTGCCAATTTTTTTTGGATGATACAATCCTATTTGGAGATACCTCTAGAGTGGAATCCAATAATTGGAAGTCTCTCTTGGATGATTATGCAAAGGTGTCTAGTCAATATATTAACTAATATAAAAGCATATTATATTATTTAATATCGAGCCTCCTCTGGAAGACACAATTATGAGAATTATTTGTTGTCAAATGGTTGTCCTTCCTCATATGTATCCGGGGCTTCCTTTATTCACAAAGAAACTCTCATAATTTTTGGAATAGTATTGTCACTAGTAGAATTTGGCAAATAAATGACTAGGTGACTAAAAATATTAGTCACAACAACTAAAAATGACTAAATTCTACTAATTATTTGCAACACAACTATAAATGACTAATTTGATTGTCGAGTAGAAAAAACAACTAAATAATTAGTCACACAAATAAAAATGACTAAATAAATGGCTAAATAATGAGTCACATGAATTGGTAATTTCCCTCTTCCACACACCATTTAAAAATGTCATTACAATTAAAATTAATACCGCATAAAACATTTGAAAGATTTAATGAAACTATGAAAAAACTTCCCACCTTTATCCTTCACAGGGAAGGGTTTCTCCTTGCCACTCCAGGGAGCAGAGACCAACACCACACAAAACCAAATCCGAACATTGAAGGAAACCTGCAACTATAGCCTAGAAGTTATTCACACATCACCAAAAGTTTCAATGGAAGCAGATGCCATTATTTCCAAAGTGGAAGGCTCCAACGTGGCTAGCCTCTATAGAGAGGTGAGAAGATTTCTTGAGCCTCTTAATGGACTGTTAGGCTTTGAAGGAAAAGACAATGTATTCAAGTCCACAATGCAAATTCATGGGATTTCCAAGTGTTATGTAACATTTTTGTGTCATTTGTTGAAGGTTTATTGCAAAAATTGAACTAACGGAATCTCATCTTCAAAAACGAAGCAAAAAAGAGCCAATGAATTGTTTAGAAGCATAAAATTAGCTCTAGATTGTTTCGATGCCCTACGGTCGTGTCTTTTAGGGAATTCCCATGAAATAGAAGTTCAGAGGTATTGCATGGTGAGGTGTTTGATGGCCTAGAAGTGGTTTACTGAATCAAGGGAGGAATGTTGGGTTACACTCCACACTATGCATCTTAAGGTAGTCCCTCATCACTATGTATCTTAATATTTTATGGCTAGACTAGTTGCAATTCCTTTGAAAATTTGGAGAGGTTTGTCCCTTATAAGGGTGCATCCTAACATTTTTTAAAGAACTTATTATTTAATGATGATGTCTATTTTGTAAATCTAAGATTGATCATTATCAACATTGGGATGAATTATAAAGAAAAATCATATATAATTAGTCTCTTTTGCCTATTGAATAAATTTGTGTGAATCCATTTCAAGGATCTGGTGCACTTATTTAGACGCACATGAAACAAGAAATCAAATATCTAAGTATCTCTAAGTATAAATTTATGTTAATCTCCTTTTGAAGACATCTTCCTTGTTTCTCTCACACAATCAGTTACTTTTCTCTTATATCTTTTTGTAATTAGGTAGAAGATGAGGAGCAACTAGACTTTTGGTATCAATTTCTACATATCAAATTTATAACACATTCTTGAGCCTTCATAATCAATAAAAGAATTGATTATTTCCTTTCTCTTGTATGGCTCCATTGTGTTTTCTTAAATAATTGTAGGTTTCTCTTGTGGATATTAGTTCATTTCACAGCTACGCCTTTCTCCTCCTAACCTTTTTGATAGTATTCCATAAGTTTTTGTGAATGCAGGTCAGATCCTTGAGGTTGTTATGTGCTTGATAAGTAGGTCCAGGGCTTCTCCTATTATTGGTGTGTCACCTTTTTTGTACTTTTAGTCACTTCTCCCTCCTTTTCCATGATGTGAAACTTGTTTAGCTTATCGAGTAGTATTTTTTCAATACTGTTTATAGGTAGAATATGGACATCTTGAAAGAGTAGATCATAAGATAAATTTGGATTGTCTGTGATACTCATAAATAGTTTGTAAAAAATAATAACTTTATCTTGGGTAGGTTGCACTACCACTGGATATTGGAAGATTGTTTGTGGGATATGGGGTTAGCCTTACTTCCTATATAGTATGTCTCCTTTCTATAATATTAAAAGGGTTGATGTTTATCCTCTGAATATATGGTTGAATCAACATTAGTATTTATATAATATAGCTAACCATGACTCATTTTTATAGCATATCTAGCATTTTGAGGTCTGAAAAAGGTTGATTATGTTTGTTTTTTGGTATTTCTTTTAATTCCCTTATTTTTAAATACTTGGATAGGTTCTTGTCTACATAGCTGAAATAACTCCCAAGAACTTGAGAGGAGCACTCACAAATATAAATCAAGTTAGATTCTTTAATCTTCCTTATCTTTTGTCAGTAGATAGGTGAGAATGTGATTAAAATAGATAGAATTATATTGGTTAAAAGTTAGAATAAGCATCATTCAACTTCATTATGCTCAAAAGAAAGTGCTCCTATCTACAAATCTAAGTTTCATTGTTGACTCCTCTAATAGTTGTCGATAACTATTGGTACACTAATAGTATACCTACTTGGAATGTTGGTGACATGGCATGAACTTTCTATTATAGGTAATAAAATCCATTAAGATACCACTTGACATGTTTTCATCAAATAAAACATCACAAAGATTCAAATGTTTGTAGAAGTTGAGTAACCCAACCTCACAAGCCCCAAGAATCACCTGCGTGCAATAACCTATCACAAAGTATGAAAGATGAACAGAACAAAAAAGATGCTCTACAAGCCTCAAGCTATAAAAATGCATTAAGAGAATCCAATAATTACAAAGAGATCAATCCTTATCAAGGAGATCAAGAAAACCTAAAGTGAAACCTAAAAGGAAAACCCTATTGTGCACACTTAATAATTAATAAATAAATAATTATTAATGTGCCTAAGTTTAGCTTAAGTAACTAAAGTGATAAATGACTTAATGAATTAACCAATATGATTAAATTAATTAAGTGAAATAACTTATTACTCTAACACCCCCCCTTAAGATGAACTTAGGGAGAAGCTAAAACACTAAAGATGCATGAAATCAAAGATGGGTCCTGACAACAAAGGCCTAATCAGGTACCCATGTACAAATGCAAGAATGAGGTAGAGAACAAAACCTAGTGGGACAAAACCCCCCTACAATGAGATGACCTGCTGCAAAGAAGCACTTGAAGAACACTGTGGAGTAACACTGGAAGCTGAATATGGCAAGCAATGAAAGATACTTTTGTTTACTACTGAAACCATATGAGAGTCACTGATTGACTCAAGGAATCATTTATAAAGAAACAATAGACCCAATGCCATAGAACATTGGAAAACTCACAAACTGGAACAACCGTAGAATTTATGAAGCAACAATAGATTATTGAATGATGTATTACTGAAATGAAGTGCAAATATTCAAGTTTCACCCTTCCAACTGCCAAAATATCCAAGTAATGTCCAAAACACCCATCAGGCCAAATTTGGACTAAGCGATCAACCTGGGACAGATACATAAAAAGTGCATAACTGAAAAAATAGAGCTCCTTAATACCTTTCCAACGCCACAGGAATCATGAAAATCGGAGATCGTGGCAAAAATTTATGAGCTTGAGAGCCATAAATGAAGATCTGACTTCAGACAGTAATAAAAAGCACCAACAACAAAATCTGACAGAAAAACCAACACCATTGGATAGTGCTTTGATACCATGTATAAGTTGAGAAACCCGACCTCACAAGCCCCAAGAATCACTTGCATGCAATAACCTATCACAAATTATGAAAGATGAACAAAACAACAAAGATGATCTACAAGCCTCAAGCTATAAAAATGCATTAAGAGAATCTAATAATTACAAAGAGATCAATCCTTATCAAGGAGATCAAGAACCCTAAAGTGAAACCTAAAAGAAAAAACCTAGTGTGCACACTTAATAATTAATAATTAATTAATTATTAATATGCCTAAGTTTAGCTTAAGTAACTAGAGTGATAAGTGACTTAATTAATTAACCAATGTGATTAAATTAATTAAGTGAAATAACTTATTACTTGAACAATTTTGAGCCAATGGAGATAGATTTTTAAGTGTAGACTATGATAGGTTCTTCTTATATGTTCCTCTCTAAGTGATTTGGACTTAAATGTTAGCCTATTATAATTTTGTTCCCTTAATTATATTCTTTTTGTATTGCATTCATGCTATGTAGCTTTTAAAAATTTGTTTACTTTTTTGTTTACAATCTATTATTGATGTTAAATGACAATTAATTAAGTCATCAAGATACCTCAATGCATTTTTTTTTTGAGGTGATAACCAAGGGATCTTATGAAACATCATCTTATTATTCTAGAATGGAATTTATTGATTTCTTTACAAAGTTTTAGGATTCATTACTTCATATACGTGTGGCATCTATAGAAAATGTGATTTTTAATTTTATTTTTTAGTGGTTGAAACTTGTTCTTGATTGAGTTGTATGGCTCTTTGCATAGAGGAACAAATTCCTTTGATCAAAGCATTAAATGAGAATGACAATAATCAAGATACTATAGAGGTAGCATTTTTTGTGGTTGAATTAACTTTTTTATATTCTTCTTCTTTCTTTGCATTGATGGCATTGTTGGATAGAAATACCAACATTTAAAATATATACATAGAAAAAATAGAATCTATTTACAATTTTTTAATATAAAATAGAACATATAAACTGATAGTTAAGAATGAGTGGAAGGGTAATAGGTTATTTATATATAGATCAAGGTGCATATTTTACAAGATGTATATCTTGATAAGTTGCACATCTTAATAGGTTTCACATGACCTTTTACCATTTTATATTTTATATTTGATAGGATTGAAAGGTTTCACAAACGGCCCAACAACTTGAAACATTGCAGGTAATGTACTCAACTGTCATAGACATATGTCTGAATTTACAATCATCCATTTTGTTCATGTCTCTCTATGAACTATAGCCAATCTGAAATACCTAATCAAAATCACCTCCCCTCTGACTCAATTCATAATCATATTTCACCAAATGTTCATCCAAATGAAGAGGAAAAGTATAACATTCATACTTCATTTGATCACCACCATCATACAAGTTGATATCAGATTTATTTTCCTCACTGATCTAGTGATCCTCATACATATTCCCTTCAAGGTTTCTAGTATGACCAAACCCTCCAGAGGAATACCTCCATTTCATATCTAGAAATCTAGGTTCATTATCATCTAAATCCTTTCCCATACTAAGCACATATTCACTTTGTGTGATGAACATAAATTTGTCATACATAGGCTTTTGTTTCAACTGGTACTTATATTCATCGAAGCAATAAGTACCAGATATGTCACCATATTCTTCATTTCCTTAGGCATTTGATTCAATAGTCCCCATATCACTTTTATTCTCAACAGGGTTATTTGTGCAAGAGGAACTATCCACACTTTTTCCTATTTCAAGAACATCAACACATTCCCATTCTCCTTTCAGGTCATTGTTCAAATTGAAATAAAATATCTCAAAATATGAGTCCAATAACTCAAGTTTGATGTAATCAATAGTAAAGTGTTCAGGTGCACCATCAACTATTAGGTTAGTTTGCTTGCATGTGCATAATTTCATGCAACTTAAACATTTCTCATTTTTAGCCAGACAAGTTTTCTTGAAACATTCCTCGTTGAAAACTATGATGTCCATCTTTGTCACAAAGCTTGTACATTCCATTTTTGTATCATACAGACATCCAAAATTAGGACCTTGCTGACTATCATCACTAATCCCATTATTTTTAATATCAAGCTCAAGAACCTGAGCATAGAGATTCTTGTCTTAAAATTCATTGTCTACCATATTTCCAAGGCATTCTAATATGAGTAGAACTGTATTACAATTAAAAACTTCACCACATGCCATGTGTTCATCTAATGGAAAAGACACAACCTCATGATTACTGGTATAGTTGGACTCCTCAGGCATGAAGGTAGCCTCATGTCAATCTCATAAAATGATTCATACTCCTTATCAGAATAATCAATATTTTCATGTTTATTATTCAGATCTTGCCTCCTCAAAGGTATGTCAACACTATTTGTAAATGTAACAATATCATCATCTATAATACTAGATAGATATTCTTCTTTACATATTAATTTATCTATTTCTTGAATAAAAACTTGATTAACAATAATAGGAGCACCCTCGTCATCCTGAGACATCATTTTTTGGATAAATTCACACTTAGCCTCCTCAGCAATCCTGATCTAATAAATTATTTGATCAAAACCCTACAGTTTTAATTCCTGAGGAAAAGTACTAAGCCCTAGTTCATAGATATCATAGAATGTGTCAATACAAATAGAATCCTCTAGATATAAGCCTTTAGGGATCTCCAATAAGGTATCCAAAAATCTTGCTAACAACTCATAGGGAAATTCCCCTTCATGTATTTTCATGTTATGTAGTATAAGTGACACCTAGTCATTATCACTCAAACTTTTTCACAGTTCACCTTGCATCTATTGATATTCAACATGTTGGGATAATGAAACAAATAAAGCATTAGAAACATCCCTACTGTGGTTATCTTATTTATTCTTGTATGTTTCATTAAGACAACAAACACTTGCAGCCATATAACCCCTCATCATTGAATATTTCATAATATTCTCAATGTCCATAGCAATGTGACAGACCTGATGCAATGTTTTAGGATCCTTATCCCTTATCAAATAGCTCATCTCATTATAAAATGCACCTATATATATAATTAAACACTCTGTCATTAGGCCTTAGGTATTCAGGAATACCTCTTACTTCTTATGTGAATCTCAAGTTAAAATATGGAACCATCTCATTTTCATCCTTTTGCATTTCCATAAGTCTTTTTCTTATCTTACTAGGATAAACCCTTTCACAAAATTGTTCTACAAATTCAATCATGAAGTCATTCCATGAACATACAGAATGTACTGGAAAATATGAAAACGAGTCTCTAGCATCTTCTTTCAAAGACCGAGCAAAGAGCTTAATAACAACATCCTCATGATCTATTTCAAAGTCACCCATCAAATATATGAATACATTTAGGTGCTTATTAGCTAACTCATCATTTTTCCCTATAAATTTTGGTAGATGTTTCCTAACATCATTGGGGATCTTATTAGGAAAACCATGAATACCATTGAAACTTAATGGATTGTATCTCTCCATAGATAACTTATTTTGATGGCATGATAAGGGCTACATGCCTTGCATACTTCTACTTACTATTTCACAAGGGTATATAGGGAAGTGATATAGTTCTCTTGTACCCTTATGCAATCTTTCAATTAACTCTTCACTACCTCATTTCTTAATTTCTATCATAATTTTAAAGCTCAAACCTACCCATGCTTTAAAATATTTTAAGAGGCATTGTTAGAAGTAAGCATACTTCTTCAAAACATTTCTAATATTACAAATCACACTTTAGAAGTATGTAAAACAACTTTGTTAGGTGCGCATGACAAAATCGCCACCTCTCTTAGTAGAGGACTGAATTTCAAACACCATAAAGCCTTCTGAAACTGAATAACATTTTGGGTCTTGCAACATCGGAGCCGCACACAAATTCTTACAATCTACTGCAACACAACCATGTTTGAAAATTTCCTAGAAGTTGAACCAAATGTTCAAGTTATTCTTGACTCTGTGATAGGGTGGTCTACAACTAGAGATTCATATTCCTCCCCAATAGAGTCACCATTTTTTTTGTTGATTTTTCATGAACCAAACTTAAACTCATCCCTACCTATGAAATTTCCAGGGTTCAATTATTAATAAGGATAAGGATTGGCCAACACACAAGAAAATATTTAAGTATCCTTACTTCTACTCTTCGGGCTTTGTGAAACCTAGGAGGGTAATCCTATTCATACTCCTAAGATATTCATTTAGGTAAGAGCACTTCCATACACAGATGATATTCCTTTTAAATGCACATAGATAAAATTCACTAAAGGCTTGGCCAACCTTCAAATAAAAACTATCTATAGCTAGGAACCAGATGATACTTTAGATTTGAGGCATTCTTCAAATAAAGGTTATTATGATTTGTTCATCATTTTAAGCCTTTGGCTAGATGTGTGACTAAACTTAATTTGATCCAAGATAAACTAATGAATAAACCAATGCTTCATTTATGGGATAATAGAGTCATTCTTTAGTTAACCAGTGATACACTAACAATTTAACCCAATACTATGTGGGCCATTGACATACTACCTTATAACATTCAACTCACTATATTTAAAGCATGGTTTCTTACCAAATCTATATAATTTCCTCACAAACCGATGGCCTTACTTCAACATTTAATCAATCCCTAGAATTGAAGCTAGAGTAAAATCATTCATTCAATTTAAATAACAGTAGACAAATGAAACTATCATTAACAATTCTATCCATAGTATGCAAAGAAATTACACAGGAGAACACATACTTTAAATTGATATTTTCTATTACTCGTGTTATTGTAAAACCCTTTTAAGAAAATTACATCATAACTATGTACCCAAAAACTGGCTTATGATATATCCATTAATCTATTTTTTTACATTATGCTTCTTTTCTGAGATTAGCATTTTTGCCTAGACCTTTCTAAGACTCCAAAACTTGAACTCCTCTTTTGTATTCAACCTTTAAATCCCCTTTGTAGAACAGGGGAGAAACAAGCATCTAGCTAAAATACAAATACATTTCATATTCATTTTAAAACAATTTCAATAGAATTCAAGAGATTCCCCATATGATTAAACACAACCATTGATAAAACAAGGGGAAGCAAAAGGACAAAATTCCATATAAGTCATTGAGGAACGCTTAGCCAAGTCACCATAGGGTAGCGACAGTCACCACTGCAATGTCCACATCAAGCAAAATGTTTTCTACCATTTTAGCCGAAATACTTCCACATCACCATGGAAGAGTAAAAGATAGATGGAAGAGTAAAAGACCAAAACCATGAAGACTATACCAATGGTATCATAGAAAACAAAAATAAGGCCAGGACATCACTCTGATTCAGAATCAGAGTATGCTCATCCACTCCTTGTGCATGAGGAAACTGGAGGAACCATCACCACCTCTTCATCATAAACATCATACGACACCAGGGAGAGGTGGTACTGGCAATACCCAGAATTAGTGTCATTTCCACCATTCAAAGGGCCATCAGAAAGCACAATGGGAAAATATTGCTTCCCCAGGTAGGCCTTTGGATGCTTATCTCTATCTTTCATGGCCTTCCTCGCCGGCACAGCTGGCTCCTTGCCTTTAACTCTGACCAATTCTTCATAAATGGTCTTGTTTCATAGTTTGTAGGTACTCTAGACAATTGTCTTCTTCTTTCGACCATGGGCACTCCTATTATTTTCTAGAATAATAGGAGTCTCTGGGATCTCATGTTCATCCTTAGGAAAATCCTCATGACATTTAACAAAACTAAGATGACCAGACTTCCTAGTAGGACGAGTTGGCACACCAAACTTTCCCATTTCTCAAAACCCAAATGAAAACTAGCAAGATTAAGATGAGAAGAAGACCTAACCAGCTCAAAAACCTCATAACCAAATTTGCATGAAAGCACACCCACTAGCCCCAACAATTACAACCATTCCTAGAAATATGAAACTCCTAGACATAACTAAAATACGGATTACAGAGAGCTCATATGACTACCAACTTACCCATAACTTCACATCAACTCCTTAGCACTTGAACACTTATGACTCACACCTCAGATTTTCTGTAGACTGAAAATGGTGAGATCAAACGACAAACAATCTTGCATTAAATAGATGATTTGGAGCATGCAACAATTAATGATTGAAGAAATCCTCGCACGAGCGAGTTGATAACCGTAGACACTTGAAATATCTTGATTGATATCATGCACTCGATTCTAATTAACTAACTCCAATTCTTCCTTAATCATTTCTTTACTAACCATTTAATTAAATAATCTTTATTTAATTAATTCATCAAAATTCCTCCTTTAATTAAATAAATCAACTTTATTTAATTAAATCCTAATGTTCATTATTTAATTAAATAAATCAACTTAATTTAATTAAATCCTAATGTTCATTATTTAATTAAATAAATCAACTTAATTTAATTAAATCCTAATGTTCTTCATTTAATTAAATAAATCAAATTTATTTAATTAAATTATTAATCTACCAATATCCTCTCATTTAATTTTAATAAATTTAAGCTAATTAATCTTAGATTAATTAGCTCCTAACACTAATCTTTCATTCCTCTAGCTTTTGCAAGTTGCACATGTAAATCAATTTATTTGATTTATTAATATCTTATTTTCATTCAAAAAGTGGCATATTCTTAGAATATTCCACCAATTTGAATTTTCCCTCTCAAAGGACTTTTGTACTATTTCTTGAGCCACCTTGGCATTTAATGCCTCTTACACCTCTTCTTACACAAGACACCTTGGCTTTTAATAGCTCTTACACATTCTCTTACACAAGCCACCTTCCCATCTCCCAGGATGTTCTCACACATGTGTGAGCATATCTCCTCCAAGATTCATTAGCATGTTGACAAGTGGCATTATGCTATTGGTCTATTCTTTAATCCCACATTCATCAATCTTCTTCATTTTTCAATCCTTGGCTTCTATAAATGGAGGCCTTATTCTCACAATATGGATCCAACAACTCAGAGCATAGTCACTATATCTATTTGAGTTAATAGCATTTCATCGTTTGCATCCATTTTAGCAAGTAATTAGCTAGATTATAGGCAATTTCATACTTTGTTCATCACTACTTCATCACCAATCTTATCAAGGAATTGGGAAAGGGATTCTTTCCACATCAAAGAAGCACCAATTCCCCTATGGAATGCTGGTTTGAGTATTTGAATGAGATTTCATTAGCTTTTATTTGATATTTTATGTTGTTTTCATGTTCTTATTTCATAGGGAATGCTAGGTTTAAACTTGTTTGAGGACTAATATTTGTTTTTTTTTTCATTTTTGAATAGGTCTAGGCTGAAGCATTCACATTTTGGCACCCACCATTGGGCCTAGCCCCATTTTTAATATTTTTCTTGTAGGTTTCGTCAACAGGTCCATTTGTGAATTCTGGTGTAGCGCATCCACTCTCTGTTTCAATGCGTTGGTGGTAACTTTTGGTGCATCAAAGCCCTGTTATAGTGCATCCACAACCTAGACCAATGGATTTACCTCCTATTTTAGCACATATATAGGATATTTTAGCGCATATACTCTTTTTTTTAGTGCATATTCTCTTTGTTTTAGCGCATATGCTCTCTATTTATTTTTTGCTTTTATAGACAATCTTAAAATGGCCATATCTTTGTCATACAAAGGTTTTTTTCAAATCTTTTTTTTTTAAATGGGGTATAATTTCATAAGCTATGCAATGGTGTAGGTTTTTCTTAACTTTGATAGAGTTAAAATTTTCAAATTTTCACCTAATGTCAAATCACAATGAAACTAGGTCTAAATTTTAGGGTTTCTATGCTTAATCATTTATCTAACCCTCATATCTTCTTGTTTCTTGATTTTATCTAACATTTGGAGCTTGGATTGTAGGTTTTATAGGATCATGAAGCATGGAAGTGAAAGAAAAAACATTTGACTCATTGTAATAGTGTTTTTAAACACTCATGGGAAAATAACCTATCATATATTTTCCTTTCATGCTTTAGGATGAACTAGAATTATTTTGGGCATAAAATTAACCTACAACTCAAGCTTTGTCAAGTTGGTTAAAATTGAACCTTAGACACTTACTAGTATTTTGATTTGGGACTAAAATTTAACAATCAACTTCACACTCAAGTTTGGTGCTTTAAAAAGAACTCACTATTGCTTTTGAGGTCTAAAATGAACATGTGCTTATCTTGTTTTGTAATCTTTTTTACAAGCTAATATCATTGAAATGTGTATGCACTTCTCTCATGCTTCACATAAATCTTGAGAATCAAAAGCAATTTTGTCACATTGGGTTGTCTAAAAGATTGCCTCCACATTTCAAATTTAGGTTTCTAAAATTGAATAAATCTTGCTAGTGTGAGAAAAAGGCATCACATGTGTTCTCTCTTTGTTCACGCAAACAAAGATTGGTCGAACTACAGATGTACTTACTCACTATTTTTTACCTTTAGAGGGCTTTCCTTGGTGGGAAAAATTACTCACCCCAAGGGAACAACCCAAGCGCTAATGAACAAAATCCAAGCTCGTCCAAACCGCTATATAAATTTGTGATTGCAAGGAAGGTTTGCAATCAATGGGAAGTGGTACATGATAGCTCTCCCCAAGTGTCTTTATGATGTTTAAAGCCCTTTTTCTAAGGGTTGGGAGACCTCTTTATGAAGTTTATCATTGTATCCCCTAAACTGGATGCCCTTACTACAAACCTTTGTTTAGACGCCAAAAAATCCCTAAATATTTGTTGGCATCAGGAGTTCGGACCTCCAAAGACATCCCAAATATTTGTTGTTCTTTGTAGAGATTAAAATTTTGTCATGGGAGATTCATGATAACTAAAGCTTGGATGACCCATAGAAGTGAGTTTCATGGAGCGGATCCAGTGTGGTCAAGCTTCTAATCATCCGCTCTGAATAAGTGCAGCTGGAGAAATCCAAGTGAGAATTCAACAAATACTATCTTTTCCATCCTAAGCTTGTGCATTGTTTGGAATTAAAACACTTTTCTTGGGTCTAAAACATTAGAAAAAAAACATTCAACAAATCATCAGAATTTCAAACCCTTTGGAAGAACAAATACCTTTGAGGTGTCCACGTGTTACTACTTGTCCCTAGGGATTCTTATCCCTAGAAGGCTTCTAAACATTTGGATCCACCTCTCAATTTTTTCTCTCCCAAAGTCAATATAGGAAAATATTGCCTTTATTCTCTTGATTTCCACATAATGGACTTTGTGGGATGAAAATAAATTAAGACATTAGACATTCAGTTTGAAAACCTAAACAAGAAAGTGCTAATGTGGTAAAAATAATCAATCTAAGCAAGATAAGAGACAATTGAACCTCACATGTGATTGATCTCATGATTTCCCAAAAATTCAAAATTCCTAAGTCAAATAATTGTAAGCACCTTAGTCCAAAAGCTCTCCAAAAATTTCTTTCAAGTCTTTATGAAGTTAGAGAAAGATTGGTCTATAATTTTTACAAAAGATCTTCAAAAGACAATCCCAGCTTGTACACATTTTATTATTGTCAAAACCCAAGACTCTTTCAACAATTTGAATTTCTCACCTAGGAAGTATAACATGTTCTTCAATACTGAGGTCTTGTAAAAGGAATTCTATCTAAGTCCAATCTAGGATCAAAGTCAAAACTTTTCATCCATCTCCCAAACATCAATCAAATCTCATCCCACAAACAACTCTTAGAATCTTGGAAAAATCCTTCATGCTAGACTTTTGGAAAATCCTTTAAATCAAATAAAAAATCATCTTGTTTGAATAAGTATGTGTAGATGAATCCTTCTTCATATACTTAGTTAAATTATCACCTTGTGGAAAAATTTATTCCAAGATAACATGCAACATCTTGGGGTTTATGAGTTCATTATCCAAATACAAATCAAATCCAAATCAAATCCAAAATCCAAAATCCAAAATTCCTAAAGTCTAGTGTCCCTCCAAGGTCCTTAAGATTTTAATTTTTCACACCATCCATCTTTCGTTTATCTCATCACCATTCTTTGATCCTTAAAATAAACTTAGATTTTCTTCTTTGTACCTAAATTTTAGACCAACCTAAGGAATTAGAGATTTTCTCCCATATTCCTGAAAGTTGATCCTTATTTTATGGTTCAAAATAGATCTCAACACAAGAAAAACATGGATCAAAACAAAGAGACATCTACTTCAAGTGACTTGAGTCAAACCGCACCTGAATTAAACCCCATCAGATCTAATAACCCCCCACTCAACCTTCCTCAACAACCACAGGATCTTCAAGAGGGAGGTTTCCAAGTGGAGGATATCACCTACAATCCTTTAGGAATGAATCAAGATGAAATCTTGGAGATAGTCCAAAATCCCAAGAATCACAAAATTGTCAATACCATGATGAGACTTAATCCTTCGCAATGCATGCTAGCATTAGCAAAGGAATGGGATAAACTCCCTTTTAATCATGATGTAAGAACAATTGTGGAACAGCCTCTTGGGATTATGCCACCGATATCATTCACACCATCCTCCCAAAGAATCATTCAACCCATCCCCGAACCAACATAATCTCATGCTCCAATCCAACCCATGATCACTAAGGGGAGTTCATTGCTCCAAGATCTTCAAACACGCCCCCTTGTAAAAAACCAAAATTTGGATAAAAACACCATCTTGGGCATGATGAAAACCATCCCGCAAGATCCAAAGCATCTATTTATTCCACACATCTTCCATGACACCAACATATTCCCTTGATACACAAGTCTCCCTCCCCATGGAATCACAAGAACAAGGGGGTTTATTTAGACTAGGGGGAATCTTTGATGCTTCATCATCACTTCCTCAAGAAAAAATACTACCTACTCTCCTATCACTTCCCCCACTAACATCAACATCCACACCAATCCTTGGTTTAGGGAAACCCCCTTTACTTATACAAAATCAACCAAATCAAATCAATCTACCAATCACAAATCAAATCAACATGTCAAGCGTACCAAATCCTCTGGGCATGCCACCAATCCAAAAATCCCAATCAACCACCACACCATCAAAAACACCTCAAATATCTCATAATGTGGTCTCCCAAGAACCTAGCACATCAACCATACCCTCCACCTCACAACCCATTGTCATCACTCAAACACCTCAACAACCACCTCAACAAAGTCTCGTCACACCATCTCACACCATTCTAAATACTCCACCTCCACCATAAAATCCAAACATGGCCAACCAATACAACATCACGTTGCAAGCAACCCAACAAGCCTATAAAAAGGCACTCCAGCAATTCCAAACCCAACAAGCCGCACAAGTTGCACAAAAATATGCACAACAAGAATAAGTGTAGCAAGCTGCACAAAAAGCCCAACAGGATTTCCAAGTGCAAGACCAAGCATTGTTACAAAAAAAACAAGTCCAAGTGTAAGAACAAGATTTTTTGCAACAACAACAAGCTGCACAAGCTGCCCAAGTTGCACAAGCTCAAGCGCAAGCACAAGCCCAACATCAAGCATAGAAAGCTCAAGCACAAGCCTTGTTACAACAACAGGATTACCAACAAGCTTTGTATCAATATGAAGCACAACAAAAAGCAGCCCAACAATAAGCATTGTTGTCACAACAATAACAACACTCCCAACAACAAGAATTGTTGACACAACAGCAGCAACAAGACCAACAACAAGAATTTTTGGCACAACAACAACAAGCCCAACAACAGGAATTGTTGGCACAACAACAACAACAAGACCAAGAACAAGCTTTTTTGGTGCAACAATAGCTACAAGCATATCAACAAGCATTAATTGCACAACAATCTCCCGTGAACACACCACCAAGCCCACAAGTCACTCCACCCATCTTTCAAACCACTACACCAACCCAAAACACCTTCATTCCACCACCTGATCTGCAAAGTGATTTGTTCACCCAAATAAAAAATATCTCACAACAAGTGTTGGACATATAATCAGGGAAAACCCCAAAATCACAATGGAATTTATGCCCTTACCCATTCAATAGAAGCATTCTGATGAATTCGTTCCCACAAGGCTTTGAGATACCAAAACGCGACAAGTACCATGGAACCAGGAATCCTAAAGATCACATCAAGGAATTCCATGTGCACTACATGGAAGTTACCTACGATGAATCTTATCTAATGAGGCTCTTCCCCAAAAGTCTGGTTGGCCTATCCATGGAATGGTTCTCTCATCTTCCTCCCACAATAAAAAAGTTCCAAGAAGTTTTGGATGCATTCATACAAAATTACTCATTTAACATGGGCATGGATGTAAGCTTGGAAGATTTGTCCAACTTGAATCAAAATAAGGGAGATTCATTCACATCCTTCTTGCAATGATGGTGATCCAAGGCCAATAGGAGCAAGTGGGCTATGCTAGAAGAACAACAAGTCAGAACCACCATCTCAAATCTTGAAGGGCTTTTAGCTTTCCATCACAAAGTGCAGTACATCACCACCTATGATTAGCTCATCCCCAAAGCTCTTAACATCAAAAGAGCCCTCATTACACAAGGGGGGACACCCATGTATCAAGATAATCACCCATCAACAAGCTACAAGGACAAACCTCAAACATGGCCGAAAAACAAAAAAACATTACTAATGATGGTGTTGTTGACACCAAGGTTCTAATCAATGCTCCAAAGCTAAACATGCACCAAAAAACATACCAACAACCTCAAAATAATGCCCAAAATGCCCCATGACCTAACACATCTAAAAAACAAACCAACTCAAAAATAGTCAACAACATCAATGATCAAGGAAAACCATCCACAAGAAATAGGTATCCCCCTAAGCGAAAGTACACACCGCTTGGGGAATCGATTGAATTTGTCATGCAGTGACTCATTGATGCCAACATCAGCATGCTCCCAGTCATTGAAAATTACCAAGAGCCTCAAGTTAAACCACCATGATATAACGAGAATCACCTTTATGATTTTTATAAGATTCAGGGACACACGACCACCAGTTGCATGAGGCTCAAGAACCTAATCTAGGATCTTATTGATGATAAGACTATCACTGTTGAGCAACCAACTGGAAATCAGGACCTCAAGATATACACAAATTCGATGTCAAATCACAATAAAGAAAACAACAATGGAGAAGGAAATAAGTATGGAAACATCAACCATGTTTATGTTGGATGTTGTGGTTATGTTGTTGATATGTGGTTGTCATTGATGTCAACACTATTAGCATTGAATTTGCTTAAGGCTATATATGTCGAGGATATTGAGAAAATTGTAAAAAATATAGTACAAGCGGCCAGTGGAGCTAAGAAGGTCAGAATGTTGTAAACCTCTGTGTGTTGAAGATCTAAAGGTGCGCTTCAAAGGGTTTGTTTCTGAAGCTTTCTAGTATGTTGTCCAAAATTTTCAGAGGTTTGTATAAAGATTTGTGGAAGTTATGAAGATCTGTGTGCCTATAGTTACTCGGTTTCTGTAGATGGTGTTCTTGGTTGAATTGGATGAAATTATAGTAATTTCATGTGTTGTGCATGTACCTATGACGTTCATGGATGAGTCCAGATCATGCTCTATCCTTGTTATACATCTACATTGATTGAAGTGTTCATGATCGAATATTCTACCGATGTGTGCCCGAGTTTTCATGTTCTTGGCCGACATGATGATGTTAGCATGTTGCAGATCCATGAGGATTAATATTTTATTTTTTTGGCATGTTTTGAGGTGTTTTTTTGGGTCCTCAATATGTTGTGACTGACTTGTGTTGGTGCACATTGTAATTTATTCATGTATCAAGGCCGACAGTTGTAATTCATTCTTTATTTGTGGTCGACTGAATAGTGATTGTAAATCCATGTAGCAGATATATATGGGATTGTTTTCCTCATTTAGGGAGAAGTGATCAAGTGTACAAGTGATGTACAAGTGTGAATAAAGGTCAAATCATTCAGAGTAGAGTGTGGAAGAGTCTGAGCAGAGGGTGGAAGATTTTGAAGAAGTTTTTTGAGCACCTAACTAGAACTGTAATCAGGATTTTGTAGAAGCTAATTTATCAGTTCAACTTCATCAGATGGATTTAATCTGATTAATATATGTAAGGAAGTGAGACTTCCCTTTGAGTAGTGTGCTCTAGATAGTGCGCCTAAATGCAATTGCATTCTTTTTTTATTCTTCATTATACTTCTAACAGGGTATAATCTTGTGGACTAACATCCACTATGGTTTTTCCCCTAACAAGGTTTCCACGTATAAAATCTTTGTGTTCATGTGTCTCTGATGTGTTTTTGATTTAATGCTTGCACTGCTAATTTTCAGATATGTGATATAAGGTTGATTAATGTTGTATAAGTTTGATTTTGTTAACAACTAATTCATCCCCCCTCTCAGTTGTCTATCCTTGTTCTACCAACAATTGGTATCAGAGCTAGTTCCTCCAAAATAAGTTTAACAACTTGAGGTGATCCGAGATGGCATCATTCAAAAAGGATAGTCCTAGATTCGATGGTACAAACTAATATCTATGGAAAGTCGGGATGGAATGTCATTTAAGGTGCATTGGTGAACATTTCTGGCAGATGACACAAATTGCATATACTATTCCTTATAATGGCCCCTCCTTTGAAGATGAGATCAAGAAAGCATAAATTAATACCAAGGCAGTAGAAACACTGGTGAGTGCTTTCACGGATTCAAAGATGAAAAATGTGATGGGATTAAAGACTGCATACCAGATTTCAAAAAAGTTGGAAACATTGTATGAAGGAGATGCACTAGTGAAAAGTGCTAAGCTACAAAGTCTAAAAGGCAAATGGGGGAGCTTGAAGATGAGTGAAGATGAGAAAATCTTTTCCTTCTCACATAAGATAAATGAATATTGGATGGACATTAGATGTTACAATGGAACCTTGGATGATAATGAAATTGTGGCTAAGATACTTAGATTTGTGCCCCCTTCTTACAAGACAAAAGCTCATGCTATTCAAGAACTTAGGACAGCAACAAATATTAGAAAAGACATGTTGATTGGAAAACTTGTTGCATTTGAATTGAGTGAATTCAGTGAGTCTGTTACTAATACTGAATCTACTTTCAAGGCTATTGTATCCAAGAAAAGAAACCAAAGATATGATTCAGGAGAAAGTTCCAAGAGAACATTCAGGTATTAAGATGAGATGAAGTGAATTGAAGATGAAGAAAAGGAATTGGATGAACTAGAAGCATTTATTATGAAGAGTGAATTAAGAGGTCATGGTAAGTGAAAAGGAAAGTTACCTATTAAATGTTTTTCTTGTAGTAAGATAGGTCATTTTGCATCTAGATGTCTTGAAAGAGTTTCAAAGTATAGACCTGAGACACTAGATTTCAAAGAAAGTGTTATTATGTTGAAGAAGGTGTAACTGATGAAGAATCTGATAAAGAAACTAGAAATGAAGATGAATGGGTATTTATTACTATCAAAGAAAATGGTTAGGTATCCATTGAATCTACTAGTAATGTGAATGTTGAGAAAGCTCTTGCAGCCAAAGTTGAAGAGAAAGATTAGTGGGTTATTGACAACGAATGCTCACATCATATGACTGATGACAAAAGAAAATTTGTAAGCTTGGAAAACTATAATGGTGGTGTTGTGAGGTTTGGAGACAATAATTCTGGTGTGATTCGTGGTAGAGGCACTATTTCTTTTGGTGGTAAGCACAATATTGATAATGTTCTTTATGTAGAAGGATTGAAGCATAACTTGTTGAGTGTTGGATAGATGGTAGACAAAGGTTACAATCTGTAGCTCAAGAATGGTAAGTGCAGAATATTGGGAAGTTCAAGAAATATGATTGCTTCAGGAACAAAGACAAAAGGTAATATCATTCAATTGAGTGTTGCTAGTGAAAGTTGTTTGATTGCTCAAATTGATATAAGATGGTTATGGCATAGGAGGTTGTGTCATGTGAACTTTGATAACATTGTCAAGATAAGATCTACTCAAGCAGTTAGAGATCTACCTAAGTTAGTGAAGCCTACTAACACTATGTGCAAGGAATGTCAGATGGGAAAGCAAACAAGAAATTATTTTCGGAGAAACTAGTATAGTTCTAATGGAGTACTGGATTTGATACATACTGATCTATGTGGTCCTTCTAGAATCAAATCCTACAAGGTGAAAGGTATTTTATGTTTCTCATTGATGATTATTCTAGAATGATATGGGTCGCTTTCTTGAGAGAAAAAAATGAAGCATTAAAAAAGTTCAAAAGTTTTAAAGATATGGCAGAGAATGAGACAAGTCAAAGGATCAAATGTCTAAGGTCAGACAGAGGTGGTGAATTTATTTCATGGGAATTCAATTCTTTTTATGAAGAGCATGGAATCCAAAGACAACTATCTGCTCCTCGAACCCCACAACAGAATGGAGTTGTTGAAAGAAAGAACAAAACCATTCTAGACACTGCTAGAACCATGATGTTGGAAACAAATGTTCGTCATTTCTACTGGAGAGAAGTTGTAAGTACTACTGTGTACACCATTAACAGGGTGAATGTCAATAGTAATTCTAGTAAGACACCTTTTGAGCTATGGTTTGGTTATAAGCCTACTATCAATTATTTCAAAATCTTTGGAAGAAAATTCTACATCAAGAGAGATGATGATATAGGTAAGTTTGATGCTAGAAGTGATGAAGGAATCTTTTTAGGATACTCTACTAAAAGAAAAGCTTATTGGTGCTTTAATAAAAGGTTGAAGAAATGGTTGAAAGTGAAAATTTCAAGGTTGATGAAGACATTGGTAAATTATCCAGATCTAGTGGTTATGATTCAGATGATCAACGTGATGGTACTAACAATGAAAGTAATGTTCAGGCACAAAATCAACTTCAAATTGTTCTAGTGAACCAAGGGAATCAAGAAGTAGAAAATAGCAGAAGTGTAGAAGAAAGTACACAAGAACAAGAGGTAAGAGAAAATCTCAAAACTCCTAAGTATGTAAGACAAAATCATTCTAATAGTCAGATCATAGGAGACAAGAGAAAAGGTGTGCAAACTAGAAGAAGAATTCTGGAAGAATATTGTCTAATCTCTAAAGTTGAGCCTAGAAATATTAGTGAAGCATGTAAGGATGAACATTGGATGGAAGTCATGAAAGAAGAGTTGTTGTAGATACAAAAAAATGATACATGGGATCTTGTTTCTAAACCTGAGAAAAAAAATGTGATTGGAACCAAGTGGGTATTCCGAAATAAGCTGAATGAACAAGGTGATGTGGTCATAAACAAAGAAAGATTGGTTTGCAAAGGATACTCATAGATGGAAGGTATTGATTTTGAAGAAATTTTTTCTCTTGTTGCTAGAATTGAAGCTATTAGATTACTTCTTGCTTATGCTACTTTCAAGAATTACAAAGTTTATCAAATGGATGTAAAGTCACCATTTCTGAATGGTGAACTAGAAGAAGAATTTTATGTTGAACAACCAGATGGATTTCATTTGACTGATGAAAAGGACATGGTATACCGATTGAAGAAAGCTCTTTATGGACTAAAACAAGCTCCTAGAGCTTGGTATGCTAGATTGGATAAATACTTGTTGAAACTTGGATTCAATAAAGGTACTACTGACAACAACCTGTATTTCAAGCTAGATCAGAAAAAAGAACTGATCATTGAAGTATTTGATGATGATATTATTTTTGAAGGTGATTATGATTTGTGTATGAAGTTTTCCGATGAAATGAAAAGTGAATTTTAAATGTCAATGATAGGAGAGATGAAATTCATTTTAGGACTGCAAATCACTCAGTTAGATGAAGGAATCTTTGTATCTCAGTCTAATTATGTGAAAGAGTTACTAAACAAGTTTGGCATGGAAGATTCAAAACCAGTTGGTACAACTATGGTGACCAGATGCAAACTTACACAGAAAGATGATTCTCCTAAAGCAAATCAGACAAGATACAAGTCAATGATTGGTGGATTACTCTATTTGACTTAGACTAGGCCAAATATAATGAATGTTGTGTGCATGGTTGCTAGATTTCAAGTTGATCCTAAAGAGTCCCATGTGACTACTGTAAAAAGAATATTTAGATATTTGAAAGGGACAGTTGATCTTGGTCTTTGGTATCCTAAGGATGATGATCTTACTCTAAGTTCTTTTAATGATGCTGATTAGGTAGGAGATGTAGATGACCAAAAGAGTACCAATGGTGGTGCATTCTTCTTAGGTAAGAAGTTGGTATCTTGGTTAAGAAAAATTCAGAACTCAGTTTCATTATCTATTGTTGAGGCAGAGTACATTGTTTCTGCAAACAGTTGTACCCAAGTATTGTGGATGAAGCAAATGTTGAGAGATGTCAGAATTGAGTATGAAGAACCTGTTGCCATATTCCGTGATAATTCAAGTTCCATTAACATTTCTAAGAACCTAGTGTTGTATTCAAATACAAAGCATATATCCATCAAGTATCACTTCTTGAGAGATAAAGTAAGTGACAAAGAAGTTAGACTGGAGTACATACCTACCAAAGAGAAAATTGTAGATATCTTTACCAAGCCATTGCCTAAGGATACTTCTGAGTACCTCAAAGGAAATTTAGGGGTGATTTCCCCTCCTAATCAGGACTAAGATGTAGGTATTTGCATTAGTCTATGAATTCATAGCCATATCTCATTCTGGATTTATGTTGTGGTGGATGCTACTCAGGGGGGAGTAGTCAAATGATTCAAATTTATGATTAGAGCATGTGTAACTTTTCCATTGATGACAAAGGGGGAGAGAAACAATGTGAAAAATATGGGAAAGAAAAGAAATGAAGGAAACAAGAAAGAGTGCACAATCTCAGGGGGAGATTGTTGAAGAAGAGTTAGTTGGGTTGATGGTATTATTTTTCACATCATGTGTTGCCATCAATTCCAAAGGGGGATATTATTGGATGTTGTGGTTGTGTTGTTGATATGTGGTTTTCATTGATGTCAACACTATTAGCATTGAATCTGCTTAAGGTTGTATATGTCGAGGATATTGAGAAAATTGTAAAAAATATAGTACAGGCAGCCAGTGGAGCTGAGAAGGTCAGAAGGTTGTAAAGATTTGTGTGTTGAAGATCTAAAGGTGCACTTCAAAGGGTTTGTTTATGAATCTTTCTAAAATGTTGTCTAAAATTTTTATAGGTTCGCATAAAGATTTGTGGAAGTTATGAAGATTTGTGTGCCTATAGTTACTCAATTTTTGTAGATGGTGTTCTTGGTTGAAGTGGATGAAATTCTTGTAATTTCATGTGTTGTGTATGTACCTGTGACATTCATGGATGAGTCTAGATCATGCTCTATCCTTGATGTATGTCTGCATTGATTCAAGTGTTCATGATCGAATATTCTTCTTATGTGTGCCCGAGTTTTCATGTTCTTGGCCGACATGATGATGTTAGCGTGTTGTGGATCCATGAGGATTACTATTTTATTGTTTGGCATGTTTGGAGGTGTTTGTTTGGGTCCTCACTATTTTGTGACCGACTTGTGTTGGTGTGCATTATAATTTATTCATGTATCAAGGCTGATAGTTGTAATTCATTCTTTATTTGTGGCCGACTGAATAGTGATTGTAAATCTGTGTAGCAGATATATATATGAGATTGCTTTCCTCATTTAGAGAGAAGTGATCAAGTGTACAAGTGGTGTACAAGTGTGAATAAAGTTCAAATCATTCAGAGCAGAGTGTGGAAGAGTTTGAGCAGAGGTTGGAAGAGTTTGAAGAAATTTTTTGTGCACCTAAATAGAACTGTAATCAGGATTTTGTAGAAGTTAATTTCTTAGTTCAACTTCATTAGATGGATTTAATTTGATTACTATATGTAAGGCAATGAGCCTTCCCTTTGAGCAGTGTGCTCTAGGCATTGCACCTGAATGAAAGTGCATTCCCTTTTTATTATTCATCATACTTCTAACAGGGTATAATCTTGTGGACTAACATCCACCGTGGTTTTTCTCCGAACAGGGTTTCCACGTATAAAATCTTGGTGTTCATGTGTCTCTAATGTGTTGTTCATTTAATGCTTGCACTGTTAATTGTTAGATCTCTGATATACAATTGATTAATATTGTATAAGTTTGATTTTGGTAACAACTAATTCACCCCCCCTCGCAACTGTCTATCCTTGTTTTGCAAATAGTTTATGACCATGTTGTCGCATCTTTAGATGAATGGGTAAGTGTCATCCATATCACTGGGTCCAAAGTTGAGTGTGGAGTCACCACACGAGGTGGAAAAATCACTATCTCCTGACCATCCACACAAGGTAAAGCACCCTGTGCACACTCAAAGTCAGTTGCCAATGGTTACAATTTCTTAGAATAGTTGAAGAAGACCCTTGCCTAGATCTCCATCATGGAGTTGCTAAAAATCTCACCTACACATAGGGAAATTCTAGAAAAGGTACTCGTTGCATCTTCTGTACACATATATATTGAAGTAGACCAGTTCCAAGCTATGGTCGGGTACATCACCACACCACATCTCCTCACATTCTCAAAACAAGATCTTCCAAACCAGCCATCTCATAACCATTCACTTCATCTTGAAATCTTTGTTCATAAAAATAAAGTCAAACGGGTCTTGGTGGATGGAGGTGTAGGTTTGAATATTTTCTCTCTCAAGCTAATAAAGAATCTAGGATTCTCTGAAGATATGATTGAAAAGGGAAAAGGCATCACAATCCGGGCTTATGATGATCAAGAAAGATTGTCTCAAGGCACCATCCAACTTCCTATCCAAGTAGGACCAGAAATCATGGACACTACTTGCCAAGTCCTTGATCTTGATCTCCCTTATAATATTCTCCCAGGGCACCCATGTATCCATGGGATGAAAGTTGTTGCATCCACATTTCACCAATGTGTTAAATTCCCCTATAAAAACCAAGAGGTCACCATCCATGGTGATCCCAAGCCCTTTGCTTATTGCAGGAACCTTGAAGCCAAATATTACAAAATCCCACAAGTTCCCAAGAATGATGATGGCCCTACGACTCCATATGTAGACCCATCCACCCTGGCCTCCACTTCTGAGATAGAGACACCCTCCATTCCTACATTTATGATATTAAATTCATTATCCAAGATAACGGATGTGGAGACTACAAGATGAAGAAAAATGCCTTTGTAATAGGAGAGTTACCTCAATCTACCAAGTCCCATGGACAACCACAACTAGCCAACACACCATTGCAAACCTTCAGAGTAGACCCCTCTAGATTCAAAATTTGGGGGATCTAGGAAGAGAAGTGGTAGATGAAAAGGATATATCCAGTCTCCTATACCAAGATGAAAGACTTGTGCCTCCCCTTCCAATGGATGATGCTAAAAAAGAACTACAGTTAATGCTTGGAATGGGCTACAACAAGAATGAAAGCCTTGGTAAAATAGAAATAGATGATTAGAACCCATCATTACTAAGAAGGGCATAAAGAATATTGGCCTTAGATGTACCCATCCAAAAATAGCCATACTTGGCAGAGGTACTCCTGTTAAAATAGTCAAAGCTCCTCCTCAGTTACGAGTATCCATAGGTCTACCCTTAAACAACTATACCTTTAATATAACTGATGTATGTAGGAGTGATAGTGATGAGCATACCCTCACTGACCTATTTATGTTATTTTAAGACTCTTCCTTGTTCATGATTTCCACTATCTTTTGAGTCAAACAACCAAACCCATGAAATAAAGCTAGTTTATCCCTAGCTAATAGACTACGACCAATGAGGACCACCAATTTTAGACACATTCAAAAATGATGAGACCCTCTTGGAATTCATGGGGTTGTGGGATAATGTACCATGTGGAAACCACAAAGCAGGGTTTGGCATTGAGCTAGACACCCACGCATAATATGGGAAAACGATTGAATCCCTTTGTTGCAAAAGTGAAAATCTAAGAAAATTCTCTAGGTCTTTAAGTGAAAACCACTCTGTGGCACTTTCTGACCCGAAAATAGTAAAAAAAAAGGACACATATGAGGGTGAAAACCTCTCTGAGGAACCCAAGGATGAGGGATTCGATCTTCCCCTTAGTGCTATTCATCAGGAGAAGTCAGTAGTGTTGGTAGAGAAGTGTAATCCCATCAAATTGGGGATTGAAGAGACGTCGCACATGACCTTCTATGCAAAATCACTTCTGACCGAAGAATAGGAACTTCTAGTTGCATTCCTAAGAGAAAGAAAGGTAAACTTTGTATGGACCTATGTTGACATGTCGGGACTCGATCTAGAGGTTGTGGTCCATCATCTTGCAGTATATCTAGAGGCGAAGCCAGTGAAGCAGAAACTAAGGAAGATGCATCCACAGATCGCACTGTTAGTCAAACTAGAGTTGTAGAAACTCCTAGATGTTGGCTTCATAAGGCCCATTAATTTTCCTGAGTGGGTATCAAACTTGGTACCAGTCACTAAGTCCACTGGGGGCATATGGATCTACACTTACTTCAAGGACCTAAAAAAAGTGTGCCCCAAGGATGATTTTCCCATTCCTAATATTGACATGATTGTCGATCAAACTGTCGAGAATGAAATGTTGTCAGTAATGGACGGGTTCTCAGGGTACAATCAGATAATGATCGTGAAAGAGGATCAACATAAGACAACCTTTACCTATCCACGGGGTACATAGTGCTGGAACATGATTCTATTTGGATTGAAAACTGTTGGAGCCATGTATCAAAGGGCCATGACTCTCATCTTTCATGACATCATTCACAAGTCTGTAGAGGACTATGTGGATGAAATATTTGCCAAATCAAGGAAGCGTTGAGACCACATAGTAGCACTAAGCTCCATCTTTGACAGGCTATAAGAATATAGGGTTAGACTCAATCCAAAGAAGTGTGTCTTTGTTGTGCAATTAGGAAAGCTCCTAGGGTACATTGTGTCAATGAGAGGGATCAAGATAGACTCAGCCAAAGTCAAAGAAATTCTCAAAATGGAGGCACCAAAGATATTAAAATATTTAAGGAGTTTAAAAGGAAGAATCCAATCCATTTGTAGGTTCATAGCGCAGTTGGTAGACAAATTTGTCCCCTATTCTTATTTTCTCCACAAGGGGGTAGCATACAAGTGGGATGAAAAGTGTGATCAAGCTTTCAACAAAATCAAAGAGTACTTGCTGACACCACCAGTACTCATTCTACCAATCTGAAATAAGCCACTAAACTTGTACATATCAGCAACAGTCGTAGCACTTGGGGCTCTATTAGCACAACATGATAGATGGAGAAGGAGGGAGCCATATACTATATCAGATGAACCATGGTAGGGCATGAGTTAAATTATAACTTCATTGAAAAATTTTACCTAGTAATAGTTTTTGCCTCACATAAGTTCAGGCACTACATGGCTCATCAAATTAAACTCATCACCAAAATAAATCATCTCAAATATTTACTTTCCAAGGTGACACTTATGGGGAAGATGGCTAAGGGGGTGATGATCCTCTCATAATATGACATTGAATATGTGGAAAGAAAAGCTATCAAGGGACAAGTGATTTCTGATCAATTAGCAGAAGCACCCATCTATTCATAAAACCCACTTGTATCAAAATTCACAGACAAATCCGTGTTCAACCTTAGTATTGCAGATCATTGGAAGGTTTATTTTGGTGGGTCATATACACAACTTGGATCAAGAGTGGGTGTTTTCTTCATCACAATACAAGGGGATTGTATTTCCAAATCCTATAGAATATCTTTCCCTTGCACTAACAAAATTTTTGAATATGAAGCCCTTGTGATTGGACTCGGAATTGTAGTGCAGTGGAAAATCATGGCTCTTAAATTTTATGGTGACTCTCAGCTAATCATCAACCAAGTCAACAATGAGTACCAAATGAAAGATGACAAGATGACCCCATACAAGAAACTAGTGGAGGACCTAAAGGAATTCTTCATTAAAATTACATTTGAGAAAATACCAAGGGCCAACAATAGAGAGGCAGATGCCATGCCAATGATTGGATCACTGTTGGATATCCCTCACAATGTCCTTAAGCATGAATTCTTGGTAGATCAGCTTCTCGTACCAACATTTGAGGTACCAGAGTCTGAATTTGTGTGTGAAATCGTTGGTCCAAGTAACCTGTGGTATCATGACATATAAAACTACCTAAGAATAGGATTCCTCCCCGTCAATGTCACTCTAAACTTTAAAAGAACCTTTGTCAAGAATTCATCTCGCTTTGTTATCCTAGGTGACACCCTATATTGTAGGAGTATTGAAGGAACCTTTTTGTGATGCTTAAATGCTGAGGAAGCTTTGACTACTTTAACCAAGGTACATGAGGGAATTTGAGGTTCACATTCAAGTGGTGTGACCTTGGCCAAGAAGCTGCTGAGAATGAGGTACTATTGGCTGACAATGGAGAAGGAATCCCACAAATATGTCAAAAAGTGCTTGCAATGTCAACAATGTGGGGACCTCATCCATGCACCTGCTTAAGATCTCCACCTGATTGTAACACCTTGGCCCTTCTCGCAATGGGGGCTCGATCTCATTGGAAAAATCACCCCCACCTCATCTAATGGAAACAAGTTTATTATCACTGCTACAGAGTACTTCACAAAGTGGGTAGAGGCCATTCCTATGACCTATATCACTGGAAAGCAAATTGTTAAGTTCATCCTGAATTATCTCATTTGTCGTTATGGTTTCCCACAAGTCATTATCTTAGATAATGGGACACCTTTCAAAAACCCAGGATGTCCAAGACCTATGCTAGAAATTTAGCATCCAACATCACTTTTCTACTCCATACTACCCCCAGGGTAACGACCAAGTTGAGGCTACAAATAAAACTATCCTAATAATCCTCAAAAAGACGGTTAATGAAGCTAGTCATGACTGACACTTATAGTTGAACCCTACCCTATGGGCTTACTGAATAAGTATTTGCATGCCAACAGGTGCAACCCCATTCTCCCTGGTCTATGGATCAAAAGACATCCTCCCCATCGAGATCGAGCTCCCATCCTTGAGGATATCATTGCAAAACCTCATTACAGATGAAGAATATTGGGTATCTCGATTGAACGAGATGGAACTATTGGATGAGTGGCACATGGGTGCTCTAAACCACTTGCAAGTCTACTAGAACCATCTGAAGAGGAGCTACAATAAGAAGATCTAAAACCGGTCATTTCAAGTCGGCGAGGTGATGAAAGAAAATAACAAAAATGTGTCGAATCCAGATAGCAAGGGCAAGTTTGAACCCAACAGTTTGGGACCTTTTTTCATCATCGCAAGCTAAAAACCTTGACCGAGAACCTCTATAGGAGCCTATCAATAACTCCCATATTAAAAAGTTTTATGCCTAAGTTTCAAGGTATAAATCCAAAAAATTAAAAAAATATAAAAATAAAAGAAAATTAAAAAAAGGATTGAAAACAGTAAAGATAAAAATCATCCTCTAGTGAAAACCACTTCAATGGCACTTTGGGAAAGTACCTTGGTGAAAACCTCGCAATTAGGCACCTTGTGTAAATAAGCACTTTCCATCCACCATGATCTCTACAGCTTGTTCTGTATCACCCATCGTAGTCCATTGACCCTTCCATTCACCCATTCATGTTTGAATCATAGCTTGATCATGTGCTTGTATCATGTTCCACCCTCGAACTACTTGGCACATTCCTAAGGTCAGTTTGTTCTTCCTGTATTAGAGTAGTCTATCGCATCATGTTGGGGGCATGTTCTTTTACATACATTGGATCAAATTCATGTATATATCCTTGAAATCTTCCTAAACATCAAAAAATCAAAAAACATTCATAAAATCCTTCAAAAAGTCCAAAAAAATCATAAAATCCCTCAAAAAATCAAAAAACATTCATAAAATCCTTCAAAAAATACAAAAAACATCCAAAACATTTAAAAATCCAAAAATAGGTCAAAAATCAAAAACATCAAAAATAGAGTCATCATGTCAAACTTCGTCATCTCTGAGCTTGAACGTAGGCAAGGCCATCATCGATGAGCCCCCGAGACACCTTAGGTCAGTCCTTTAGAAGTCCGTCACAATAAGCTGGCAGTCCAAGTTGTTCATATCTTCATCAATAAGTGAGTCTATGTTAGTTGAACTACGTGATCTTTGTGTGTATAATTTAGGCAAGGCTAATCTTTGATTAGCCCCCGAGGCCCCTAGGATAGGTCTTTAGGTTAGATTCTTGGTCAAAATCTCAGAAAAACACCAAAAACAGTGGAAATTTTAAAAATTAAAACATTTGTAAAACATCTTGAAAATCCCAAACATAGCCTCAAAAAAATTTCAAAACATCAAAAACATCCAAATATTTGAAAAAAAAAAAAACTATCCATCCATCCTGTTTTACTCTCACCCACAATAAGCATCCACTCATAATAAATAAACGTCACCTTCAACCTTTGGCAAAACAATCGGAAACAAGTCTAGCAGGTCTAAAAATGAAAACTCAAAATGTTAGGGTCTTAAGTCTAGGTTAGTAGGTAAACAGGTTGGTCAACTCTTGGTATCACTAGCCCATCATCTAGTCAATCTCACCATCATCTGATAAAATCATGTCCTAGGATGCATCCTTCCTACAATGGAAATCAACATCAGACACCACCATAGTTTAGTCTTGGCTAGAGGTATGGAGAACATTAGCTTGTTTGTTTACTTGATCTTTGTTTTGTTGACTTATCTTATTGTGCTCATTCCAATTACCTCTTGATGATGTCTAACTAGAATGGTTTAGAGAGAAAGGAATGGGGCATTGATCATTATCTTTTATTTTTTGTGCTTGTTGGATGTTCTTGTAATATAACCTTGGAGAATACTTGATTTATGGGGTATGGATGGAAGGTGTTTTGGACAACTTGTTGACTATTATGTATTGTTAGGTTTTGCCTTTCCGTGTTTTGGTCTGAGATGTTTGAAAAAACTGAAGTACATCCTAGTAAGTTTTTTGTATGTCAAGTGTGAATAGGGATACTCATATCTAATTGTCGAGTCAAAGTCCATCTCACTAGGTACAACACCATCCTGGTTCTTTATACCTTGATGCCTCGTATCTATGTTTGTTATCAAACATAAGGTAAGTAAGCTCTTTTAAAATCTCAATCTCTGATAAGCGATACATCATCATCTCTAATAAAGTCTCGACAGATCATAGACTTGTTGGATCCTTTTTCATCTTATTTCTTCTATCCTCTTTTACACAAACATGATATCATGTCATCCACAAACTGTCTGCATCCTGCATATTCATACATATCATCATAATAGGTAAACACCATCCATCTCACATGCATTACATCGTCATTTAAGATGTTTAGGATAATATAGATTTGTTATTCTTAGCATCTTAATTCATCTCATTTGCATCATCATTATCATATAGATTTGTTAGTCTAACCATCCATGCATCCATCATGAACCTCTTTGTCATGAGATCGACCCTCAAATCGAACTTTTCACCCGATCTCTCTAGGGGTCAGTGTACCAGCATACTTCTTTCCACTGGGGCAATAGTGGGGCATCCAAAATATATAAAAAAAATTGAACTTTGATCTCAACAAGGTTATTCTTTGAACCAACACAACAGATACATTGCTTCAAAGAGGGGCAAAATGTAGACACTCGAAATATCCTGATTGATATCATGCACTCGATTCTGATTAACTAACTCCAATTTTTCCTTGATCATTTCCTTACTAACCAATTAATTAAATAATCTTTATTTAATTAATTCATCAAAATTCCTCCTTTAATTAAATAAATCAACTTTATTTAATTAAATCCTAATGTTCCTCCTTTAATTAAAGAAATCAACTTTATTTAATTAAATCCTAATGTTCTTCATTTAATTAAATAAATCAAATTTATTTAATTAAATTACTAATCTACCAATATCCTCTCATTTAATTTAAATAAATTCAAGTTAATTTATCTTTTTTTTTATCGACAAAAGGCATAAGCCTTGGTATTTTTATTATATATATAAGAAAAATACAAAAACCAAAATTATAGTACTGGTAGATAAAGGAAATAGATAATTTGCACATATAGTTGCAAATATCTACAAAACTAATCGACATATTTGCATATATCTGAAAATGAACTTAGGAATTACATATACATATATGTATACTATTTTAGCTTTCAAAATTAGATCAAACTA
The DNA here is from genome assembly GCA_007115665.2 of Sequoiadendron giganteum. Lineage (NCBI taxonomy): Eukaryota > Viridiplantae > Streptophyta > Pinopsida > Cupressales > Cupressaceae > Sequoiadendron > Sequoiadendron giganteum. Next base: position 576,789,147 of record CM021108.1, on the reverse strand, counting down.
TTTGTCTTCTTTGTCTTCATCCATCATATCTTCTGCATTTTCATTCACATTATGAACATTTAAATCAAGGAAATTTCTCTCTTGCTCTTCTTCTCCTTCTTCACCAAGGTTTCCAGCTGGAAGAATTGGTGGAACTATTGCTTGAATTATTGAATGGTGATTTTGATGACCCAAAATGTAGGAGAGGGCATAGTATTTGTATTTGATCAAATCAATCATTGGCTAGCCCAATTCTCCTGAATGTAATTGAATCATTATTAGCATCAACCATGGATTGTCATCTCTTAGGCCCTTTTTTACTGCTCCATACACAGCTGCAAAACCTCTCTTTTCTTTAAGGAAGCTTCTTGGAAAGAGACCTGCTACATTTGCTTCTCTCAAATCCAAATTGTATTTTTGAACCACTTGTAAGAGATCTTCTTCATACATTGTTGCAGGAAGAATTGACATTGAATGCACAATTCTTAAAGCCACAAAGGATTGTAAGATATCCATTGCATTTGATAGAAATATAGACAACAAATTAGAAAGAAATAAAACCCTGGGAGAGTCTACCTGTACTATCTCATCCCCTATCACAAATTTAATATAATCAACAATGCTTGGATAAGCAATGTTGAAAACTAGAGACAATTCCTCTTTTGTTACCTCCTCCAAGAATGGGATCTCATTTCTCTTTATTTCTACTAGTACTCTATAATTTTTTGTATTATATTCTCTAGACATTTAAAACACCTGTTGAATATGACCACCTTACAAATTTTCAAAATCTCCCCACAGTGGAAGTTAATTAATCTTAGATTAATTAGCTCCTAACACTAATCTTCCATTCCTCTAGCTTTTGCAAGTTGCACATGTAAATCAATTTATTTGATTTATTAATATCTTATTTTCATTCAAAAAGTGGCATATTCTTGGAATATTCCACCCATTTGACTTTTCCCTCTCAAAGGACTTTTTTCCTATTTGTTGAGCCACCTTGGCATTTAATGCCTCTTACACCTCTTCTTACACAAGCCACCTTGGCTTTTAATAGCTCTTACAAATTTTCTTACACAAGCCACCTTCCCATCTCCCAAGATGTGCTCACACATGTGTGAGAATATCTCCTCCAAGATTCATTAGCATGTTGACAAGTGGCATTATGCTATTGGTCTATTCTTTAATCACACATTCATCAATCTTCTTCATTTTTCAATCCTTGGCTTCTATAAATGGAGGCCTTATTCTCACAATATGAATCCAACAACTCAGAGCATAATCACTATAGCCATTTGAGTTCATAGCATTTCATCTTTTGCATCCATTTAATCAAGTAATTAGCTAGATTATAGGCAATTTCATACTTTGTTCATCACTACTTCATCACCAAGCTTATCAAGGAATTGGGAAAGGGCTTCTTTCCACATCAAAGAAGCACCAATTCCCCTATGAAATGCTAGTTTGAGCATTGGAATGAGATTTCTTTAGCTTTTATGTGATATTTTATGTTGTTTTCTTGTTCTTATGCTTGAATGAATTTCATAGGGAATGTTAGGTTTAAACTTGTTTGAGGACTAATATTTGTTTTTTTTTCCATGTTTGAACAGGTCTAGGCTGAAGTGTTCATAATAACTTAGCAGCTCAACCTTTGAATCTGGTCATCTATCATTGTGGATTTAAAACATCATCAATGGTGATTTCAAGTATTTTTCTCGACCCTTGCAACTTGTTCCTAGAAAGCAATGATGCCACCTCAAATACTACCACATTTCCCCTTAATCTTCATTAGTCACCTATGATCTGATGATCAACAAGCATCACCAACCCACTCCATACATTTCCATTTATATCGGCAAAGTACATAACTATCACTTGAAGAGAATACTTGCTGGAATATCACATCACACGTTGCTGATTTGCCCCACTCCTTCAGGGCTCAATTAGTGATGAGGGCATGGGCGCAATGAAAAATAGGCTATTGGATCACCGCATCTTTTGAAGATCTTCATCTCTCATCGCGCATCATGGATCACTTTTCTTTCAGCAGGTTCTAATGGTGATGTAAGATCTTTCACGATGAGATCTCAATTGTTGGATCAAATACTCATCCTTGACCATAGTCCATCTCCATCGTGCGTCACAAATTCATGCCTTGTTCTCTAGATCACATCAGCGAAGGGTGAGGAAGATTAAGACACGTGCACCTGCATAAAGAAAATCAATGGCACAAGATGCATCACTCCTAAGAGCACTTTAGATTAGCGAAGGAGAGCTTGAGATAAAGACTTTATCACTCATCGCCCTTTTCAAAAGAACAACCAAACATCTATCTGTGATGAGCAATGAAAGAAAAAATAGCATAAAATTTCATCGCGTATCGCTAATTCATATTGTCAAGTTTCTGAGCAATTATCGATACCAAAAGAAACAACAATAACATATTCCATCGCGCATTTCCAATTCAACTTTAGACATTTGAAACAAATCCGCAATGTGCAAAATCAAGGAAAATGCAGCTCATTGCTCATCGTTGATTTGAACTCACAAACTTAAAATGGATCAGTGATGAGTGATACTGGACTTAAGTAAGGAAAATTACCACGTTCTCATAAGTTGTTTTAAGATAGGGACCATCCTAGGATGATGAATAAAATGCCTCAAGGACATAATACATAATACTTCAAAGGATGTAAAGGCCAAAAAAAAGGCCAATCAAACAACCTTATATAAATAAAATATTTTTCATAACTAGGCACAAGGGGCCGGTAGCCCTATGGACTCCGATGACATAAGATTTTTTAAATATGACTGATAACAGGAAACAACAGGTCAACAATGAAATAAAGCTCCAAGAGTTTTTCTAAAGTGAGATTTTGGTAGCAAAATCCTCAAACAATAATGATGAATGAAACCCTAAGCCCAGTCATACTGAGAGTGACTAAAATTGTCCAAAATAACCAAGGAATCACGAGCTTTTTTTTAGGAGCTCCATAATTAGTCTTTATGACTATCCTCGGGTGATCCCACAATACTGGTTTACAATTTTTGGCCAAACTAGACACTGAATTGATTTTTTCTAACTAAATCTTCACTTTTAGGCACCTATAGTAACTAAACCATGAGGAATTTGAAGATGATACAAACTAGTGATTTGTGACATTTTGTCTGTAGATTCTAAATATATTTTTTTCAAAAAATTTGGAATCAGATTGCACTTCTTTTTCCATCTCCTTCAAAAATATTTTTTTCAGTAAACACCATTTTTAAGGAGTGACGCTCACTGTATAACACATAACTTTTTTTTATGAAGGATAAAATTCTAATTTTTTCGAATTTAGATTTGTAACTATGATATCTAGTGCTTCCAATTGGTTTCATAGTGTTTTATTGAATATTTTTTCCTTAATCAAGTTTCGAAGTCAAACCATTTACAATTCAGACATAGGTAGACCGTATAACACAACCTTTTTTGTATTTATCAAAATTCATTTTTTTTGTTGGATCAAGGACTTCAATATCTGGTGCACTCATATTTTTCAATTTTTTTTTGATAATTTGCTATTTTTCCACATGTGCAGAACAAAGAGCTTGATTTTCAGTGAAAAGCCTACATTCACAAGAAATAAAAAAATATAATAATAAAATTAAATTTATTTAAAATTATACTTTTTGGGAAGCTTATAATAAGGACTACATTCTTACAAAAAATAAATTTTAAATGAATTCATTTGATCCTCCAAAAGGTAGATCAAAAGTGGTTTTTTATCAGCATTTTGATAGGTGTAAAGGAGACTTTGTTATAGGTATGGTTTAAAACTAGCAGGGTTCTATCCAAGGGGGTTTGATCTAAGGTGGTTTGATCAAAACTTCTTCAATTGGAATCCTTCAAATATAACTTTTTAAGGCTTAAATTATTATATTTTCTAAAAATATGTGATTTCAGCAAAAATCAAAATCTCCCAAAAATTGTAAACCAACATTGTGGGATCACCCCCTCTTAAATGGTGACTGCCATCAAAGTTAGATGCTCCATTAATTCACAGTCCTCTATCATTTTGGTCCCTATATGTCATTCTCAGTCTTCATTTTGATTGGTATTGTGTTGCCAAAAAGTGTAGTCTTTGACACTTTTTCACTCATTTGGGCCTTTTCCCTTGGATTTTGGCCTTTTTTTGCTTAGATATGATGTTGTAATGTGGCCAACACATTCACATTAGGTTCGAACGCTTAAAAATCAACAATAACTTAACAAAGTTCTACAAGTGTGTTGTGAAGTGTTGTAACACATTTCCTCACTTTTCTAGGACTTTTCTACAATAATTCACCTAAATAACCCCTTTCCAAGCCTTAGTCTAAAGTGTTGTAAGGTGTTGTAATTGACCCTTGCACTTTTCTAGGCTTGTCATCACTAATTCAACCCTTTTTAAGGTTAATTTTTCCCCTTAATGTACTTTTAGGCCCAACTTAAGTTTGTTTCAGGAGGCAAGCCTGATAAACATTATTGAACACCACTTAATTCCCGACCACCACTTGAAATTGTCCAAGTGGACTAGGTCACCACCTTGGGCGACCTAGTCCCTTTTGACATAAATTTCAAATTTAAGACAAAAATCTAATGGGAAATTTCCTCTGAAACCCTAGGGTCACCCTATCATGTTGCATTTTCAGGGAAATTAGGGTTTAGCTTGTATAAGTAAGGGTTTTCATCCTCATTTTGACTCTCTCTTTAGATCATTTTCCATCTTCACAAGCACTCTTGCACTCAATCTTCCCAAGCAAGCATTCAAGCACAAGGCATCTCAAGCAACCTCCATTGGAGTTGGTTTTGCATGTTGCAGACATCTTCAACTAAAGGTTTGGTAAGTGTTGTATTGGCTTTATCATTCAATCATCCACTCCTTTCATTATATTTAATTTGGTTTTGATTAATACAAAGGGGTTTGACTAAGGCAAACCCCTATTCTCTAACCCTAACCCTTGTCTCCTCTTTGCATGTGTTCTTTGCAAGTTTTTGTATGCAGGTTTGTGAAGGAGAAAGGTTCTAGAAAGGTGTTGTAAAATCATCAAAATCAACTAGGTCAACAAAGCCCTAATTGAACCTTGGAGACCTCTTTCAACCCATCTTTTGTAGAATCTAAACTAGGTACCTATCAGGAACCAGAGTGCAGATCGAGGGCTTCCACTTCCATTCTTTGGTTTTTAGAAATTCAAAAGATGACGAAGTCACCAAAAATGGCGACCTAGTCCCTCTAAATCTTCTTTTCAAAGGGTTTGGTAGATTTGGATACCCTTTTGCTAGAAACCCATTCTGACAAAGTTTCCTGACAGGAGGACTAGGTCACCCATTCTAGCATAAAATGTCCCAGTGAGAATCTCCAATAGATTCCAGAAGATTCTAGGGCTTCTCTTCTCTAATCTTTAGTTCCCTGGTGCACCATTCCTGTACCTTCCCATTTCTTTCCAGTATTGCATACATTTAGGTCATTTTAGTTTGCTTTACATTTAATTTAGATTTTCATTGCTTTACATTTCATAGATAGTTAGTTTATTTCATTACTCTACAACACTTAGACACATTACAGCCCTATTCAACCGTACCCTTTGAATACAATCACCAAAAAGAGCATATCACTAGGTGAAAGAGTGTCATTCCTCCAAACCAAGTGCTCCTAGGTGATAAACCCTAGGGGCCTAGTAAGGGGAATCCTCTTTCCCTTTTAGCATTACCTTTTTGGTGGTTCAGGTATAAAGATCCCTATGAAAACTATCCTCTATCAAATCTATAAAATAGCCATTTCAAACATAACCTACAGTCATAGCATCATATGAGACCATAGTCGCTTAGGGCATTCTATCAAACAATCCAAATGCCTATGCATATTCATATGTGTTTATCAATAACTACATTGTTAAAAGGCCTTCCTTTTGGTTTTACTATCCTTAAATGACTGGAAAACTATCATGTGACTTCACATACACTAGTAAACTCTAGATGCTAACGTGTAACTTTTCCCTTTTAAAACCTCTTCTTTCTTTCCTTGAAGAAGAAAACCATTGCTTCCATCTCACTGGGGTAACTCAACTCCCTGGCTTTTTTGCATAGACTTCATTGAAAGTGAACTGCCCTAAGAAATGTGCAATGAGCTTGATTGACCTTCATGGTTTTGTTTTGACTTCCAAACCTAAAGTGCAGTCAAGCCACATGATAAAGACTACCCTACATTTTTGTAACTTCCTTTCATCCAAGAAAGAGATGCAAAAAACCAACTGCATCCCTGCCCCTTTAGCATCATCGTGTTTTCATAACTGTATAGTTCTCTTCATGATTGTGGCTTAGGTTTGTACTGTTGTTGCCATGAAGACTACTGTCACTATTTTAATGAGACAATATTATGAAAAATTATCCTATAATCCTCCAAAGAACTGTGATCAAGCATAAACCTTGTGTTTGGACTACTTATGTGTGTCTCTCATGACCACACATAAACATTTTCAATTTAATAAGATTTATCAAGCATCCCAGTATTAGCATCATTGTGCATAGTTACCCTCATTGTGGTTGTACACTTTTCTCTATGAAGCACAAAGCCATCATTTCCTTGCAAACCTAAGATCTCACTTGCATTATGAACTTGAGGTTTCATTACATAGTCAAGATCCTAACAGTGCTCCTCAGTGCCTTCATTATGCTTTACTATCTTATATGCTTAAAATATCATCTTATGGCAGCCTTACACTATCAATGGTTGTGATTGCCTCTTCATTTCCGCCATAAGTTTGTGTCATGCATGATAAGATTGTGACTATGTTTAGAACAATAATATTTTTACCTCTTTTCTTCATGATCTAGGGTTTCAAATTTTAGACTAGTCATTGTCTTCATTAACCTGCATAATCCCTATTGACATTGATCCTCTTCACTACTAATTCAGAACTTTGACATAATGGTTTCACAATCAATGAAACTTGGGTTGCTATATGACTATCCTATCGATGGTCCTTGAAGGCTTGAATGTAAACTTATAAAATGTATGCCACTTGGAAGTTGCAAAATCTCTCATGAATAGACTGTGGTTGCTAATATTTGATCTGCTTCCTACAAGCTACAAACCCCTAGCCTATTATCATGCTATTTTTTGCTCCTTTAAAGACGTTTTGGACTTAGCATTATATGCCCACCTCCAACACAACCTCCTCCAATCAATCACAAAGAAACTTAGCTATTTTCATTTTACTCAAAGCATTAATTGATCTCAAAAACACAGTTTTGGCTACTGAAGAAGCAAGGGAAGCTCCCAATTGTTTTGTTACACAAATTCATTGATAAATCATTATCATGATTCCCTCTCATTGACAAATCATGTATTGGTGTTCAATTAGTTGTCATATATCATTCATTTATTCTTCTGATAACTAGGAGCAGTAGTAGTAGCCCCACATGTCAGATTGTAATTCACCTTAGGTGATGCTCAAAAGGCACTTCAATAATAAGGCCCCTTTACATAAATTTGTAACAATATTAGAAATTGACAAAACTGATAATTCAAGTGGGAACTCACCTATGAAAATGTCATTTTTTCTCCCTTGAATACCATGGCAACATTACTAAATAGAATGCAACATAATTGGTAAAGGGATTGGGGTATGTGGTGAGCTTTCACTTGAATATAGGTCTGATACAAAGAAATCATATGATAGCAAGATCTCCAAACCTTTTGTTACCTCAACATCAACAACTTATTCTATAACTACTAGTACTCAACATTCACAAGTTATATTTGCATCAAGTGTAATACAACCTAAGGGGAAACATAAGGCCTCTGTCTTTACTCCAAACCCAGTTGTAGCATGCTCAATGTAGAGGCCGAAGATGATGTAGATGATATTGTTAGAAACCTCTTCTTTGCATCAAAATTCCATTAATGTGAAATACAATAGTATATGTTGCAGCCACTGCTTTTGGTGATATACTAAAACACCTCATATTGGAGCAAAATTATATGCGGCAACATTTTCTTCTGCTTTGATGCATTTGTGTCATTTTATTGACTACACAGGTGTCCTATGATCAATGTTGCAGACTTTAATTTGGCCAATGTATCATCTTTCCCTTTATGTTTGACCTGGCAAGGTAGAGAGCAAAAACACTAATCCATTACTATCCATTATATCCCCTATGCTTTGGAAATTATGCTCCCTGGACTATGGATTGATGAAAATAAAGATCCAAGTGAGATATAGAATGGAATGATGATGATGCCTCAGGCCTTCTTTATTGTCCTCCCAATGTTCCCTGCTCTCTCGCAAACACTTCAAGCCATGCCCGCAGTGATTCGGGGCTTTGTCTCATCACTGTAGGCATGGCTTGAAGTGTTTACGGGAGAGTGAGGAAGGCTGGCTTCCATGATATCACATTTCTTTGACACATTTTTTGAAATAGTTTGCTTGCATTGTCTATGCTTCCACATTTTCATGTATGTCTAGCAAGGCACTTGTAACTACAACATATGATAAAAAAAAATCCCTATTGTTATGCTTTGATGGATGTCCCTTCATTATTACTGGATATCTGATGTAGTGCACATTATTATAGTGCAAGCCTATTTTTCAAATTGTTTCATTTAGCATCACCAATATTCTCCACAAGAACATTGTCCCTATTTAAAATGATGGAAATGGTTCACATCTCTCAGAATAATTTATCTTGCAACAATATTGGAGATGAATTTAGATGGAGAAGATTTGTTGATTTTGTGTCGTCTTTTGGTCATATAATATAAATCAACCCATGTATTTTCCAATCAATTGAATCAGTGTTGTAGAAAAAAAATTGTTATGCTTGCATTTGGCATCAACGTGCAAAGTCACCTCCTTGTCATTTCACAAGAAAAACCTATCTATGAAGCATTGTTCAGAGTTTGATTAAGAGGACTGACACCTTGCACTTTGAACACTTGCATAATCATAACATCCTTTGCATAAGTCTGCCCTCATTCTCATTTTTTATATGATGATCTTTTAAAAAAAAAAGGCTTTAAATGGTGGACACTGAAACTATATTTATCTCCAATACTTGTTTGTGCAATGCTCATAAAAGAACCTCTGTTTAAGCATAAAATATGAGCATGAATTCATGAAAATGTCAACTAATACCAACTGTCTTGGAATTTGGACCTCATATGAACCTCATTGTTTTCTTTGTTTATGTTACATTCAGACCTATATGTTCAAATATGGTAGTGTCCATGGCCAATGGAAGAAACATGAAGTGACGGTCAAGGATGAAAAAACTTTACTTTTTGGTGAGACACACGTAGTTGTATTTGGTTGCAGGTAAGTCATTTTCAATGTCCAATGATAAGCTTCCATGAGATATTTCATGAGAAAAGCGTTTACAGGGGTCAGAGTTTTTTCTTTTATTTGATATGTTGTTATGCATATTTACATACATGTCTAATCCAATTCAATTCTTCATAAATCTAGAAGAAATTCCCTAGGGTGAGGTTGGTACAAATTATGTGGTTGAATCAATAGGAGTCTTTTCTGATAAAGAGAAAGTAGTTGCACACTTGAAGGTATGCTATTTTTTACCTCTAATAATTTTGAATTAACAAGATTTGGGTAGAAGACTGTGTGTAAGTCTATTTTTGTATCAATATTTTGGATCATTTCAAGATCCTTTTGGTAGATGGCTTTCTTCATCTTGATGATTGGATCAAAAAATGTGATTTTTTGATACAAAAAAGTTACACAGTAATGGACCATGGAAATATTATGTCTATAATTATTTTATTGTATAAGGTATTTGATATTCTTTTCATGCAGCTAGTTAGTTACATTAATGTTGTTCTAGAATTAGGAATGTGATTCTAGATGATCTTAAAGTTAGCAGCAGTTCATGTGTAGACATTATGGTTCAATTCATATATGTCATTTTGTTGTTTCATAGATCCTACAGGCTATACCTCAAATGTTAATGAAATTGTTATGTCTCTAATAATAATTTTTAAAATAATTTTCTCTGTATTGATGTAAGAGTGTTGAACTTAACTAATTATTTTTAGGTGACTCTTTAATTTAGCATGAAATATAAAAAAAATTCTTCATGTTGGTCATTCTTAGGCGTGTGCTAAAAAATTAGTCATCTCAACTCCCAACAAGGATGCCCCAATGTTTTTTGTTGGGGTTAATGAGCACAAGTACAAATCCTATTTGAACACTATTTCAAACCCCAGTTGTACCACATACCCCTTGCTTATGAAGACAAAATAGATGGAGTTGTTTGTCTGAAAGAGAAAGAAGGGAAATTCACACAGTGGCCACTAAAATATTTGAAAAAAATGACATAGTTGATTTTATCATGTACTAGTTGTTAGAAATCTTGGCCCACTGCTTTATGCAATATTTTGAATGTTTTGTTTAGGGATCTTAGTGTTTTTTGTTTGTTTTGGAGCTATATAAGAAAAAAAGGCATTGTAACTCAGTTTTCTCAATCATAGCACTGAGAAACACAATTTGTAACACATTTTTCAAAGAAAAGAAACATATTTTTATCTTGTATCTGTTGTAAAAACACCTTTTCTCAATAAAATTTTAGTATTTTGTCTTCTTAATAGCTATTTCATTATGTGCAAATAAATGATTGATTATGTTTTTCTGTGTTTTATGTTTAAACCTCAAAAGCATTGTTTCATTTCCAACACTTTTAGGTAGAAATCAGTAAAAAAAACAATTAAATAAACTACCAATTGACTAAATATACTACCAATTGATAGAAATTAGTGAATAAATATGGCTAAAAATATATGACTAAATATACTACCAATTGATAGAAATTAGTGAATAAATATACTACCAATTGACAGAAATCAGTGAATAAATATGACTAAATCAATGACTAAAAATATACTACGAAATCGATCATTCAAAACAACCAATTAATGACTAGAAATAAACTACTAATGGTCACGTGATCGAGCTCAGTGAATTATATAACTAAATATATGACTAAATATACTACCAAATTGATCAATCAAATGACCAAATAAATGACTAAAATTGGTTTAGTCATAAATTTGGTCGCATTATAAATGACTGGCAATAAAATACTAATGGTCACGTGACCAATTTTAGTCGTTTATAAGTATTTTTTAGTAGTTTTTCTAGTCATATATTGTTGTTTCTATACTAGTGTGTGGAAAGGGTTCAACAAAAGCTGGTTTGCTAGAAAGGGAGGTTGTTAAGCAAGCTAGCATATGTAATACCCCTCTGTTTTGCTTCTTGTTCAAGTTGCTTTATGCTATGTTTGGTTGCAGTTACCTTGCTACCGGATACATTTTGTTATGATGTTTTGATCATTACTATTGAGTGACAAATATTATTGTGGGATGTAGTTATTTGATTATTATTTCACATGCATTATGGATTAATGATGTTGTAGAGTTAGCATGAGATATTATTATGAGATTATTGGAATTATGATGGAAGTGTCAGTTTTGATGAGTGAATGGGTGAAGAGGACGAGTTTGCATCACTCGCTTGCAAGCGCCCTGCGAATCCGTAATTCCTTCTTCACGGTGTGTATTATATGCTGGATATATTCTATGATGTTGTTTACTTGGTTGCAAGATTGCAGGTACATGACATCGACTCCACCTGGCTTCACAGGTTTGAGCGTGTCAATCCAACGGTTAAGTTGAATGGGAGATAGTAGCTAGGTAACATGTGTCAAGTCTATGCCCTAGCCTTAGTGTGTTGTTAGTTGTGTGTGTCGAGCCATTGTCTGTCTTGTTTTGATGTTATTTAATTCTGAAACATTCTTGATTTGGAAATAGATACTTAGAATAATTGCATTTAAATCATGTTGATGGTTATTTAATTTAAATAATGCAATGTGGATAAAAATTTATATTTAAATTATTTAATTAATTAAATTTAATCCATGGGGGTTGAATTTAGTAATTAAATAATTAAATTAATTAATTAAATGCGATGCAAAAGAATGAAAGGAAATTAAAGAAATTAAAATTAATTTTGGAATTTAATGTAGACGTGTGGGAATTAAATTAGAAATTGTAATTAAATGGTTATTTGGAAAATTAGTTGCAACTTTGGAAATTAATTTATTATTTGAAATTGTATTTTAAATTGAAAGTGGGTTTTTGAAAAATGAAATTGAAATTAAAATTAAAATTGAAATTGAAAGTGAAATTGAAATTGAAAATTAAAATTGAAATTGAAATATCTAATTTGCATGTAATGTGAATTAGGGTTGAATTAGGTATTTTTGATTTATAAGGATATATGTTTTAATTTTAGGGAGAAAAGTCTTGAGGAAAATTCATTTTTACAGCAGGGAAGAAATTTTGGAAAATTTGCACAAGGGTTTGAAGAAAGTTTGATTGTAGAATTGATTGAAGGAAAGATTGTTTGCATTTGTTTGGTTTTGGATTGGATTCATTGGAAGATTGAAGAGAATTCAAGAAATCTTTGGAGGAGGCTTGCATCAAAAATTCATCTCTTCCTGTAGCTTCTTGTACCAGGTTTTCCTCTTTGTGTTTTATTGTTCTTGATTGTTTTCTTTAAAATAGTAATGATTAAAGATTTGTTTGTTAAATCTGTATTAGAAAATAGATTTGATATTAGAAGAAAAGAATTAAACAAATTTACAGCCTTTGCTTGTGAAAATTCTTGAGTGAAAATTGTGAAAACTTTAGTTGAATTTAAATTAATTGGAGAAATTGATTTTGTTGTTATTGAAATCAAACATAGAGATTGAACAATGCATTTAGAATGTTTTTAGAAATTGAAACCCTTTGTTATTATTAAAAATCGGATTTTAAAATCTGCAGTATAGTTATATTTTCATGGTAAAATGGTCTGATTGCGTCGCCTATAACTTCACTTTCACAAACTGAGTTTTCTAGAAATTTAAAGGGTTTTTGCATTTTGATATTTTCTTACCCCTGTCCAAAAATCTCAAATACCCAGATTGTAGTTTTTGAGTTATGCTTAAAACATGAGACTGCTGTTAAATTATTTTCCCATGGCTGTTCTGAAAATAAAATAATAATAAATTGATATTTATAAATATTAATATTTTAGGTATTGTTATTATAATATTAAAATATTATTTAATAATATTTTATATTATAATTTATAATACTAAAGTATTATATTTATTTATATTATTTGAAATAAAATTTGTATATTTGATTAGTGGAATTAATATTATGAACGTATGGGGAAATTATTGTTTATTTTAAAATGGCATGTTAAATTTTAATTGAAGGAGTTAAATATTTGATTTAGATAATGTATAATTTAAAATTTAATTGTGAAATTTAAATTCATGTGTGAAAGGTCCAATTATTAATTTGATTTAATTGGAAAAATATATATTTATATTTTGGAAAATTAGTGATAAAGGATATTTTATTTTGAATTAATCAATTTGATATTCTGCAAAGAATAGAAGGAATGTTAATGATTAAATATATTTAAATATATTAATTTATATTTAGTATATATATATTGAAGGTATATATCCATTTGAGAGAATAAATAATATTTTATATTATTTTATTCTGTTGTTTGTAAATTGGGTATTATTAGTGTTCTAAAAAAAATAATTAGTATGTGTAGAAGATGTATAGAGAAAGATATTTTTTAATAGAAATAATTACTTGATTTAAAAAAGAAATGATTATTTTGTTAATATGATTGAAGAAAATATATTGAGATGTATATATATATATCCATGAGTATTTTCAATCAGTATTTACCTTATTTTAATTAAGTGCGTGTAATTTAGCTTTGCATGAAGAGTTTATAAGATAAGTTTGGAATGTATGGTCAAAATTGATAAGGAAAAAGATATTTAAATATATTGAAGAATTATAGAAATATTTATATTTGAATGTTTGTTTTAACTGATGAGATTTGATTAGAAATAATATGAATGCGTGGTCAAATAGATAAACCAAAAGAAATTTTTATACATTGATGAAATTGCATGTTTTTAAATGGATAGTTGATGAGACATAGACTCTGGATAGAAAATTGGAAAAGATTGTTTGCAATAGTGTTAGGTTGCATTAGAAGTAAATTTAGGAACTAACTATATTGAAAAAGGCAAATAGTTATTATGTTTTATTTAGTTCCATAAAATAATCCAGTCATTGTGAATGGAATGTTAATGGTGTCTATATAATATGGAGCATATATATATATTCAGTGTAAAATTCATTATCGTATTTTATTTTAATGAGATGCATGCAATGTATTATTGAATAGAGATTTAAAAATGAATTGATTAGTGTATATGAAAAATGGATAGAGAAACAATATGTTATTATATTAAAGTGATTGAATGTTTTAAATAGAAAATTGAATGAGAAGTAAGAGTTGGTTAGGAAATGGAAATAGTTTACTTGCATGGATTTGTGTCGATTTAAAAATAAATTAAGAAGTTGTTTTATCGATGAGGCAATCAATCATGTTATTTATTCATTTCTATTTAGATTAATTGAATCATTGTGATTGGATTTTGAAAGAGATATAGATTTAGTATATCCAAAAGTAGTATCTTCCCCATGATTATCTTAAAGGATTTAATTCTCTGTATTCAGTAAAGGGAAGTAAGTTTAATTGTTTTAGATTTCCAATAATAAAAAGGGGAATAGGGGTTATGATTATTTTAGATGATCTAGTTATCATGTCTTTGACTTTGTCAACACTACCTTTTGAATGAGTATGGATTTAGGAAATCCAAATATTAGATTTGATTGATGACTTGGATGCTTTTGTTGCTATGTCATCAAGTTGCATTGTTGGTTTTGGGATTTAGTGTTGGTCCTAAATTATAAGTCTTCCAGAAGAACTTAGAGGATAAGGGTTATTGAATCTTTATGCCATCCAGTTGTTTTTCCCTTGGGTAGTGCATGTTCAGTTTTACCCGGTTTTCATAAACGGGGATGTTTGCACCTCCTTGGTTTAGGAGCGGATTATGGGATCCGTGTCTCCTTGTATGGAGTGACCTTGTTATGTGGTTTCATCTTGTTGCCTCCTGTGAAAGGAGTGGACTATGTATTGTTGCCTCCAAGATGTTTGGAGTGAGATCTTTTGTACCTCCTGTGAAAGGAGTGGACTATGTGTTATTGCCTCCAAGATGTTTGGAGTGAGTTTCTATTATTTGTATCCTCCTTGTGTTGGAGTGGATTATGATGACTAGTTGGTATGCACTTATGGTTTCCTTGGTGGATTGTTTGAGTGTGTGTTGTCGAATAGAAGAGTGGCTTCTGTTAGGCGCTAGAGCCCAAAGAGGTAAACTGGATAACCTTCAGGAGTGATTTAAACAAGTGATAATTAAAATAATGTACTTAGAAGATTAGGACTAACTTCACATTAATCAAGATAATTTAATCCTCACTCATAGACACAAGGGCTTGTTTAGACTTGGGATGAGTGAGAAGGCCTGGAATGGCAAGATCAACTATCTAGTTCTTGCGAGAGGTAGTTGATTCCGCATGAGTGAGTATGAGTGCCGGGATTCGGTTGAGGCCACCAGGATTACTTGTGTCGGAGCCTATGAAGAATGCCCAGAGGAGATCTCATGACAAACCTTGCGATGACACTCTATCTATGACAACTGTTGTTAATTATTTTATGTGTATGGTTTTGTGAGCATACTTGATCTACTTTATATCTGGAAGCAATGTGACCTATGTCAGTGATGTTGGAGTTGTACTTGTATTGTACTTGATTTGTACATGTGTTGTATTTGATTTGTACTTATGTTGTACTTGATTCGTACTTGTATGGTGAATGAGTTGTACTTGTTGATGGCATTTATTTGGTTATGTCAGTTTGAGTCAGTATGAGTCTGTCTTTGGTTAGAGGTAGTAGATCTTTGTCCATGTTACTTTGTTACTATCTCCTAGCATGGGGGGTGGGCCTTCGGGTACCACATTGGTTGGGTGGAACATGCACCAAAACCGTTGGGTCCCCATCTATCTTCAGTACTTGGTGGCGAGACATCTAGGTGGACAGCTCGCGGTTCGTGTTGTAATTTCTTGTATTGTAATATTTTAACTTGTATAAGTTATTTTATCCCTCTTATATTTATGAGGTGGAATTTTGTAATTGTAATCATTTGTACTTGTGTCTCATTCTGGGAATGAGTGATGTATCTATTGGATTAAGATAATGTTTATGAGATTGTATCTTGGTTGATTATCTTATTATGTTATGTGGTATTCTTATGATGTATGATGTTTATTTCATAAAATTCATAAGGCTATGGTTATATGTAATATGTATATGTGGGTTTAAGTAATCCTAACCTTGTAGCCTTAGAGGTTGTTGTTAATTAGTAAGTGAATGTATATGTTAAATGCACTTTATAAAAAAAATTGGTTCGCTTAAGATGTTAATTACAACTTCCTTTAGGGTTACTTGGTGGGGCATTACAGCATATATCAACTATTGAAATTTTATCTAAAAAATACTTTAGTCTAATACTTGTCTCTCTTTAAGATTTTGAATTTTATGGCTAAAAGGATTGAGTAGATTTAGAAGAAATTTCTTTGGACAAGCACTGAAAGAAATCAAGAATTACTTTAGTAAATTGGGAGAAAGTTCGTAAACCTAATAAGAATGGAGGTCTTGGTATAAAGAGACTAAAATTGTTTAATAAAGCTCTTATGGAAAAAATTGGTTGGAATCTCCTTGAGGGAAATAAAAATTAGGCTATTGTCCTCAAAGCCAAATACCTATAAAATAGAGACTTTTGTAGTTTTTTATCCTATTCTAATTTTCCTTAGGGACTTATTATTTGGAATAATTTACACAAAATTAGAAATGTGATTAAACAAGGAATTTTTCGGAGGGTGGGAGATGGTAAAATAGTTAAGTTCTAGAATGAATCTTGGAAGGAAGGCCCCTTTTTTTCTTCGGTGCAATTTTTTTCTCAAATGAGAGATTTCCTCGTTAGATAGAATGGTAATAAACTATATGGATATATTGACTAGAATGGGAAACAACCTAAATAAAAAGATTTTGGTGGTCAACTATTGGGAGGAAGGACCTTGAGAGGTGGCATATAACAAGGGGTGCAAGAGGAGATAAAGAAGTTAGTTATCTATATTGGTGATTTTATGTTTTGTTCTTTGAGAAGGCAAGATGAATTTATCTAGTCTCCAAATCCTTCTAGTGAGTTTTTGTTAGATCTAATTACTCTCTTATTTCTTCTTAAAACAATGCTTCTTTCTTTGACTGGAAGTAGTTTTGGAATAGTAAAATGATCCCTAAATTGAATTGCTTTTAATGGGCTGCTATTCATAACAATATTCTTATGATTGATAATCTGAATAAGAGAAGATTTTAGTTTGTTAATAGGTGTAATTTTTTCTATGTACAAGGAGGAAGAAACTATGGAATATTTGTTCTTTCATTATGCTTTTTCTTGAGAGGTTTGGGTGGATGTGTTGATTAACTTCAAGGTTAATTGGACCTTCCTTAAGGGTTTGAAAGAATTTTTTAATAACTAGTATAAGGGTTCTCCTTTTTCTCATTCTATGATTTTTGAGATATGGAAGCATGAACCTCTATTTCTTACTTACGTTCTATGGAAAGAAAGGAACAATAAGAGATTTAGAGACCAATCTAGAAATATCATAGAATTCTTGAATGGTATTAAAAATAGTTTGCAAGACAATATCAATGTACAAGTTTTTCATATTTCCAAAAGGATTCCTTCTTATTTCAAGGTGTGAACCCACAAAATTGGTTTACAATTCGAGTGAGGAAGGAAAAGTTGCAAAAAATGACCCCATGCAAAAAAAAATTGTTTTTTGAGTTAAGGATACATAAAAATTGGGGAATAAATCAAGATCTTACTAAGATCAATATGGCCAAAATATATCTCAGGAACAACATCAAATGGAAGCCTCCTAAAATTGGTTGGGTAAAGATTAATTTTGATGGCTTCTCGAAAGGTAGTGCAGGTATTGTTGTGGCTAGGGGAGTGATAAGGGAATTAAAAGTTTGGTTGATTAAAGGATATGGTAGAAAATTAGAAAGGAGGACAAATAATAAAGTTGAGGCTATGACTATTTCGTGGGGGGTTAAAATAATGTAGAGCTTGGATTCCATAATGTTGTGATTGAAGGAGACTCATAAATCATTATTAATAGATACTGAATAATAACTTTACCCCTTCTTGGAAGATTTAAAATATGTTAGAGGAATCAAAAATTTGTTAGGGAATTTCATAAATTTAAATATATTCATACCTATAGAGAAGGTAATGAAGTAGAAAATGTTTCAAATTTGGGTTTGAATTTATCTAATTGGTATTAATGGAATTTTTCAAATCTCCCCCCAAATTTAGGGAAGTTTTATCTAAGGAAAGAGTTAATTTAAATGATCACTCTTAGGGGTATGGATCCTTTGCTTCATTTAATATATTTGGGTGATATGCCACTTAATGTATTTTGGAATAAGAATGAGTTGGAAAATGTGGTTAGTTTTAGGATCTTCCTTAATATGAGTAATGTGAAACTATATAGTCAAATTTATTTGATTATTATGGATAATAAATGGAAAAGAAATATTTTTTATGTCGAGGAGTTAAAATATTTGGGAAATCATTAAACTTCCCAAAAGAGAGAAAGAAAGATAATAATGGTTACTCACTCTCTCATTTGGACTTTAAGATTTTCTTGTGAGAAAGGTTATTTTGTTAGGAGGATTTTTAAAGGCAAGAATTAGAATTTTTATGTGGAGGTGGAAGGTGATTAGGATAATAATGTTAAAGGAAGTAGAGCTAATATTGTGTTGTCAAAAGGATATGATGATTACAAGAGAAGGTACCAATAATTGGGAGAAAATATGGCAATCTCACAAGAGGCTCTATGAGAGGGTGGTCTAAATTTTAATAAACATTTAGAATTGGAGCTAGATCGAGAGTAAAAAATCAATAAGGGAAATTCTGTGTGTGTTAGGAGAGAGTAATAGTAAAGAGGATAACATGGGTGGGTCAATGCCTTGAACAAAACCTATTTCTTGTGAGGCATTGAGACAAAATGTGGAAATATTGATTTTTTTAAAAGAGGGTTGTGTGCCATTATTTATTGTGATGGAGTATAAAAATAAGATGACTTCCAAATTTATGAATTTCTAGATGCAAGGCAAGGTGGCTATTGGAGGGGTCCAGTTTGAAGTGAAATATGAATGGATCAAAAGAGAAATGGTCTTAATCTATGAATGTTTACATACCTATGGACTTGATTGAATCATGAAATAGGGGGTTGGGGGAACACTGCAAGTAGCATGAACACTCTAACCCTAAATTTCTATCATAATCATTCTACTAATTTAGTTATTCTTACATTTCAAAATAAACTTTAATAAACAAAATTAAATGAACTTTTTGAAATTTACTTAAGTATCAATGTTGAATGTTTCATTCAACAAATATTATGTCATAACCATCCCCTCTACAATTTATGTGTCTTGCATAGCTACATCCTAACTACTCTCAAGATCATAAGTGCAAACAACACTATAGGATTTGCAAAATAGCCTGAAACTCAAGGCCTAGATGACTCGCCCACATCACCTTGTACTAGATGCCTCAAATATTGTAGAAGGATCTAAGTGAGCGAGCTAATGGAGTAAGGTTTTGACCTCAACACTATCCTTCACAATGGAAGTAAAAATCACATGCTCCACCATAGGTCTACCCAAGGGTCTTGGTGTTAGGTTTGGGTCACGTTGTTCCCCCACTCTTTCATGTGAGGAGCCCCTACCATTACCCTAGAAATATAGAAAGTCAAAATAGTTTGAAATCACATTGAGGACAAAAGTCACAATAGAGTTTCCTCAAAAATTATTATGGTACCTCATAATTATTGCATGGAGGCTGGTCAAAAACCATCCACCACCTAGCCCAAAATTTATTCTTTATCCCTTTGTGGTGGTACCAATGGATAGGGAACCTCCTACATTTAGTTGCTAAGGGTTGATTGGTTCATGGGTCAGTGAAAGAGGGCACACAAGTCAAATTTGTTAATTTTCTTTTTCTTTACTTGCTCATAGGATAGTTTGTTTGCATAAAACTATTTTTGTTATTCCCTCTTATTGGACCAAAAAATAATTTGCATACTCATTGATCCTAAATAGACATGATAAATTGTAAGGATTCAACAAGGCTTGTCTTATGAGGGTTTGTTGCAATAGGATCTTTCAACCTTATAATCAATTCCTCAAGCTATTTTTTATCGTCCCCTATTTTCCCTAGTATGTTTTCTTGTGTTCATGGGGGATGTCTAGGAATTGATGGAGTTTTTGCTATAGTTCTTGTTCAAGAGGGTCTTCATGACTCAGAGGTGATGGAGGATTTATAACATTTGGGGTGTAATATTGGTTCTTGGAAATTAAAACAAATTTTAATAAAATCCTAATTCAATCCTCAATTTATTTAAAATTTGAAACTAAAAAAGCAGAGATGCTTGCCTCTTTGACCTCCTCGACATCTTGGCAACATCTTGATGAAGATTTCACAACCTTGAGGTGAAAAATTGATAATATATTTGGGCGAGCGCAGGTTGAGGAGTTTAAAATACGTAGGCCACGAGTTGAAGAGCAAAAAAATGACAAGAAAGTTTCATTTTTTTTTTGTTTTTATAGCATCATTCACATTTGGCAAGCACCAAATTTGGTGCTCACCAAAATTCTCTCATTTCAGGCATAAAAAATAAAGTACCATCTTTTTTGTGTCACATATTTTTCCATATGCCCCATTAATCCATTATAGGAAACAAGAGAAAGCCCTCTTTTTCATATTTTAAAGAGTCACAACTAGAATACTCCTATATGAGTGACCTATTTAACTAACTAATATTGAAGACCTCCTAACACAATATCTTCTTGAAGTTTTCCAACCTTTGACAATTCAAAATATTATCATAAAACTTGAGGAAGTTAAGGTGTGAGGGTAAATTCCTTCCTTTAGATTCTCATAAACCCAAATTGTCTTTTGTTCTTTCATGTCTTAATTTGTTTGATAGCCTAGTCATTATGAGAAGAGTATATGCCCTTTCCCTTCTTTTTAACTTGTTCACATCTGTGTTTTCCATGTAACTTAAGCCTTCTTTAGTTCCCTTCAAATAAGAAGACAATGCTACTTTAACATCGTGAATTTTAATTTGCATGTCTAAATTATTCACAAATTATTCTATTTTTTAGGACAAATTGAGTATATGGGAAACACATTCTTACTAAAAAGTCATGTAAACTGATCTTTTTCCCAAAGTGAGTATGATTGGCTATAAGCTTAATACAAATTGTATGAAATACCAACATAGCCCTCTTCTTGGCCTACTTGGTGATTTTACTGGCATGTAAATTTGTAATTTTCTATATGAATAGAGAAGAAATAGTGTAGCAACTAAGTAGATCATTTATCCTTTTTATTTATTCCTAGTTTAATGAGCTAACATAATTATAAATATACCTACATTTTTTAGCATGCATTCCAGTTCTTTCACTAAATTGAAAATAAAGAGTTGATATTAAGATTGTTCATTCAATATAAATATGTAAAGTAAGCAAAGGAAAGCGATAGTATACATATTTTAGAGGTCAAGTATAGGTTAAAAGGAGACATTGAGAAATTTTTTAAGAATGCATTCTAGTTATTTCACTAAATTAAAAATAAAGAGTTGATATTGAGATTTTCCATTTAATGGAAACATTTAAAGTAAGCAAAGGAAAGAGATAGTATGTACATGTTTTTAGAGGTCAAGGATAGGTTAAAAGGAGACATGATAAAGTTTTGTGTTGCTAAAACCATATTATAATTTTATGTACCCTATTTCTACATCATCAAATGTAGTAGCACATGCTATGACATTTGGTTCTACGTTGTCTTGTCCATATGAACATAGTCAAGTAGGGAAAAATGGGTGTCTTTGACACATTAAGAGATATGCATTAATTAGATCCTTGTGTTGATTTATTGGTAGTATTAGATAAAGCTTGGGGTGTGTGAAGCCTTGGGTGTCAAATAGGATTGTGTGGGTGTTGTAATTATGGAGTTTAGTTAATCGAAGTACTATTGGTGTGTGGAGCTATGCCTCTTAAGTGGGTAGCTTCTTTACTCTAATAACATGGGTTGTTTTATTCTTCAGTGCTTCCTTGTATACTTATTATGTTGTTGTCAACTCATTCATATAGTCCCTCTTTTATTTAAGCAAGCTACTTTTTCATTGTTGGACATTAATTAAGGTTCTTGAAATGTTAACAAACAAGTGTTTACGGAGGAAAAACATATATTTTTTAATTTGGGAGATGCAAACTCATGCAATCTCACCCAAAATATAGGAATATGGCATACTAGCATCCAAAATGAAAAAAAGGATAGAAATGAGTACAAGATAATATCTAAATACGATGAAATTTTGTTTGAATATGAGACATAGATCTAAGAACAAATCAACACTCCAATAAAATAGAAAATAGTCAAAAGCTATATTATAAATAAGAATACTAAAACAAACATTCTATATAACTTGTTTCATCAAACTTATTTTAACATATATACTAAAAACAAATGATATATACAATTTTTCAATTAAAAGTACCAACCAAAATATCGAAATATTTAATTTTTTTAATTAAAAAATATCCTTTATCTTTTTCTCTTAAATATATCTAAGAACTATACATTTCAGTTGACAATTTGAAACAAATAATGTCTTTATACTTAAATTATGATGAAAATAAATGTTATAATAAACACAATTAGTATTAAAAAAGCACCATGAATAACCACTTTTTTTCTAATCAGCATCTTTTTACAAAGAAGTCAACTTAAATCCAGTATATTACATTGTTACCTTTTACGCAGATGCTTGCCAATTCTTTTTTGGACGTTTGTCCGATCCCTAATTTTATTTTTTATATTAACAAAATAGCATGCTAAAATTGCTGCTGATATTTTGGAAAAAAATCATTCTCTAATATTTATTACATTTTTTGAAATGATAGGAATAATTTAAAGAATCTCGATAGTGAGATATAAGGACGTGGGTCTTATCAAAATCTTTGCTAAGGATGACTTAATTACACAAAATCTTTTTCACATAACCGAAATAAGGCTTACAATGGTGGGGCTTATTTCTTCATTACAAGATGGTGACACCAAATATTGATTTATATTTGATGCAGGTTTAATTTTGAAGTGTAATTTTATTTTGTCGGTTTTTAAGAACTTGGTTGTATGTTTTAATATGTGGTTTTGAAATCAAATTCACAAAGGTTGATCTTATTATAAAATAAATAAATTAAAAATTGGTGAGTTGTGGTTGTCGAAATTAGATAGAGAAACAAGTGAAATTATATATGTTAATATTTATTTGTGGATTTGCAAGACTTTCAAAAAAAAAATTAAGGCTTTCGATTTACAAACCGTATATTAAGAGTTTGGAAGATTTTGATTAGTTTTTAAACAATGAACTAACACATTTTAAACAACATGCTGAAACAACTAGAACATCTTAAACAATAGGTATGTAAAAGTAACAAATTTTAGACAACTAATAAATTGTAATAGTAGGCTGATGCAATCTATACATCAAGCAGTTATAATGACATATTTAAATAGGTTTAATACATTTTAAATAATAAGCATCCATAATTGACACATTTTAAGACAGATCCATTTATAACTTGCGCATTTTAAAACATCTAGCTAAATGTAATAATGGGACAACACATTTCAAAAAAATAGCATTTATAATTAACACATTTCAAATTGTGTGCTAACACATTTTAAATAATGGGTTCATATAGTTAGTTTAAAATTGTCAACACACTTTAAATAATTCATAGTAGTAACATCAATTAACACATTTTAAATAGCAAGCACTTATAACCAACATATTTTAAATATCCATGGGATGTTTTTCAAAATGAGTATTTGTAAATGTTAGTAATTAAATTGTTTAAACACTTTAAATAACAAACACATTTTAAATAGTAGGCCAACATGTTCAACTAAGAAATTATAATAAGTTATCGCATTTATAAATACCACACTACCACATTTTATGAAACTTACACATACAACCAATATAGGTATTGTAATGACAAGTTCACATAGGCACATATATATAGCTAAATTAGTGTTTAAATGACCAAATATATTTTAATGATGAACAAAAACAAACTTTTAACACCAACTATTCTTAAATATCATCTAATTCAATAGTCAAAGGTAATATTTGACTAATAAAAGTAGTAGAGAACTATTTACTACTTTTTGGTGTAGATGAACTATAAAATTGCTATTGACTATTTGACCATTGAACTAGATGATGCTTAAGTAGAGCATGTAACACCTAACACTTATTCTTTTTAATAGAAACAACTAAATTACATAAATATCAACAATTCTATATTTATATAATAGACTACAACATATGAAGGAGCATACATCCAAACAAAAAGTTGTCCTCTAGCTAATCTATTATAAGTAGGGTGCTCCAATCTATCAAAACCACCTAGGGACCAAACTTGGCACAATCGCATCTTTGAAGAATTTAAACCTTGGTAGGCAACATAATCAAGAAACATGTCATCATCTTCACCATTTGAACTGCTACCCCTTAATAACACCTAACACTTTATTTTTAATGAAAACAACTAAATTACATAGATATCACCAATTATATCTTTAAATAGTAAACTACAGACATATGAAGGAGCATACATCCAAATCAAAAGTCGCCCTCTAACTAATTTATCACAAATAGGGGGATCAAATCCATCAAATCGTCTAGAGGCCAAACTTAGCACAATCACACCTTTGAAAGATTTGAACCATAGTAGATAATATAACCAAGAAACATACCATCATCCTCACCGATTAAACTACAACCTCTCAATAACACCTACTACATTTTAAACCAAAAACAAAACATTTTAAACAATAGCAAAATTTAATAAAAAATCACATAAATTTTATCTGAAACATTCTTAATTTCATTCACTTAGTGCCAAAATATCATGTGAATAGATGGTATAATTTCTCCACAGTCCATGAATGATAGTAGTAAACACTTCTGGATTTAATTGTGTATGTTGTTTTGAATCGACGTTTCAAACCACACTCAATGATCCATCATCAGGAAGAGTATAATGAAGAATATCACGAGTGATATTCTTCATTATACTCTTCCTGATGATGGATCATTGAGTGTGGTTTGAAACGTCAATTTGAAACATCGATACGATAATCACACATAATGAAATCCAAAAGTGTTTACTACTATCATGTGAATATTTCCTAATGCTATAAGAATGTGGGGGAGGCATCACATCCTATGAAAAGCAATGGTACTAGCAAATCTAAGTGTCTTAATTCCGTGGCTCATGTGTTAGTGGTTGGTGTTGGGCACATGATAAGAAGTTAGGCGTTGGAAAGAGAAAGTAGTTGACAAGGAATAACAGGTTTCTCCTATTTATACGTTGTCCTCTATTTGTAGATAACGTCACCATGGCGACAACTAGAAAGCATAATATGTTTCTAAAAAAATAATAAAAATTAGAAACGGCCAAGGGAAGTCAAAATGTAGATTTGTTCCATACCTACTTCAAGACTAAGGTTAAGTACAAAATAAATAGCACTATCATTTTAATATATATAAATGATGCCGTGAAACTAAACAACTCGTCTACCTTTAATTTTTAGCTCAAGAGAAGAATAACATGAGATTTTTTAATGGTTAAGACAAGTTTGATGATGGGGACTCATTATTGGTTTTTTAATAGGTTTAGTTGCTTAATAGTTTAATCCTTTATTATTTTGTCTTTTTATATGTTTGTGATAGATAATTATTTTAAGACTAACATCTCTCAACATTATTTAGATAAGATATATTTAAGACATTTGTACAAGTTTGTTTCAATGATTTTTTTGAATATAATGTATTATTATTTTTTATCCAAAAATAATATATACAATACTAATTCATCAAAATATTAAAAGAAAATGTCTTTTTATATACATTTTGGATAAATAATCTACCTTGAATATTATTATTGTTGGGAATAATAAATAAATAAACAAAATACATAAGCCCCAAACTTTTGCCCAAGATATTACAGAATCAACAATATTTTGTCCAAAACTATACAAACACACATCAACAAGGATATGGAATTAACATTCAAATCCGAAGTTCATGCACTTATAAGCTATAGGGATATGAGAACCTAAGGTCTTACCTGACATACTCTAAGATAGTCATCCTAATAACAAACATGACTCCCAACATAAAGAGTAATGATTCCCACAACACACAAGGTACAAGGGTAAAAGCATAAAGTTGTGTCACACTTTCGACCAACAAAATAGTTTTGAACAATATTGTTTTTCCCTAAACAACTTTGAGCAAAATTGTTTCGCTTGAAACCATGTGGTGTATACATGACACATATAGTTTTGGACAAAACCTTTTTAACCTAAAACTATTAAATAATTGTTTTCTTATTGAAATTTTTAATTACGGTTGAATTTATGTGTAATGCTTTGTGTTAAACCCTTTCAACCAAAATTATTTATGTGGCTTCCTATGTGGCAAGTTAAGCCCTCTTTTGGGGAAAACTTAGAAAACATTCAACTTCAACTCTTAATTTCTCCAACTAGGGGCACTTTCATGAAAATTTGAAAATACCCTTTTGTAGAGCTCAGAGTCTAGAATATATAGGTTTTATTATAATTTTTTAAAACTTATCATAAGTAGGTTTTTATAATCAAGTGTGAAGCTAATTAGAAATTAAAAAATAGATCAAAAATATTTATTTTTTTGAAAAATATGTGTTGTATTAAAGGAGAGAATCCTCTCTAATAAAAAAATTAGGCAAAAGTTGACATCTAATGAAAACTATGACGTTTTGGTAAATTTGGACTTTAAAACGTTATTAAAACAAATATTCAGCGATTGTTTTCATGCACTAGATATTGAAGTTAGCTATTTGGGGGTAAAATCAAGAAAACAATTATTTGCTCTTTTTCTATGACATCTCATTGATGAGTGTGTGCAGAAAGAAGGGGGAACAAAAAGTGGCCACCACCAATTTTTGGTTCATCTAGGACATAATGTGAGCACACTATAACGAGGTTGTGTTATGTTTGATATAAAAAGAAAACTGTGTAAATGAGCTTGACCTCTTAACACCCCACAATAGAGCACAAGCTAAAGAAAGTGCACACACATTTTGCATTTGATCAAATTGCCACCAAAATTCCACTACAATGTCTACGAGATCGAGGATGTAGAAAGTGCATTAGTCTTTTAATAAAAAAATCAATTAAATAACAATAGAGAAATTATTTTGATTCAATTTTGTTTGATTTTTAGGAATTAAAAAGCCCCACCAATTTATGAAAACCATAATTCACCAATTCACTACAACCTTGGTGAAGAAAAACTACATCAAAATCCTCCAACAATGTCTCGACATCCACCTAGGATACCATAAAACATCATAGGGAAAATAGAAAATGACAAGAAAGAAGTTCAAACATTAATTGAAAATTTGAGAAATTCAAGTGGAACAACCTCATGTTGGTCTACCCTATCACTTCATTGGAATCTATCATATATCTCACATAGATTTCATGATTGGCCAAATCAACACTTAGTTAGATAAGAGGGAAGAAGAAATGTAGTTTTTTGTTGACAAATGATCCTATGAACAAGTAAAATAAAAATAAATGAAATCAATATTTTATGCATTTTTCATTGACCCACGAATGAATGCACCCCTACACAAAAAATTATAGGAGGTTATCTATCCATTGGTGCCAAAACCAAGGGATAAAAAATAATTTTTGGGATAGGTGGTGGACCATTTTTACCTCTCCATGCAATAGAAATCAGGTCCCAAAGTACTTTTTGAGGAAACTCTATTGTGATTTTTCCCTCAATGAGATCCCTAACTACTATGACATTCAAGAGTTCCAACATAGAGGTGGGTGCACATTGTGCCCAAGACTAGTCACAAAGACCCCTTGCTAGACTCAATAGTGAGCATGCCACGATCCCTTCTATTATGAAGGAGAGATTTAAGGTTGAGACCCTATAGTTTATCATCTCACTCACTTAGACCCTTTTATAGCACATCGGGACTTTAGTATAAGGTGATGAGAGAAAGTATTTGAAGTCTCAACATTCACCTCACATTTGTTGAAATTGTAAGTCTCTTTGTGATTATAGGTCTAAGGATAATTGAGATGCATGTGGATAGTAGTAGTCCACATATCCATATTGGAGGAATTGGTGTTCATAGATGACATGCTAGATTCAATACTTGACATTGATAGACAACTATATTTAAACAAGGTTAAGTCCAATTTACTATATTTCATAAGATAAGTTAAAATAATTAATTAATTGTAATAATATTTTAGGGTTAGAGTGTTCACCCTATATTTGGTGGCTCTCAAGCTCCTGATTACATGACCATGTCGAGTCCATAAGTATCTAATTAGCAAAGAAATATAAAATATAATACATGTAAATATTTTTACCTATATGAATAGCAATCTTAAAATTCACATTAGATGTGGAATAGGTGGATGTTGGGCCTTCAACATCAGGACCTATTAGTTGGAGTGGCCATACATTTTCCACTGAGGTAAGCTTGATTGTTTTTAATCATAATGTTTGCAAAATAATGTTAAGTAGATTTTGGTAATTTAATAATGTTTTTCATTTTTAGTTGATGACATCAGTTCATACTCCTAGTATTCATAACACAATGGATGAGGGAATTTCCATAGTAGTTCTATCTTTGATTCCTTTGATATAGGCATTAGCCACATTAGTAAATTTCATAGTTTGTTTGTTGTTTTATCCCACGTTTATTAGTGAAAATTTGAATGATATTCATATGTAGTTTAATATTTCTCTCGATGCTTGTCATAGGGGGTCACAAATCCAATTCATGGACCTACCCCTCAAATGGATGAAGAGAGGCAACATATTCTTTAGAGAAATTATGAGATGGTGGTAAATTATTATTCCCTTATTTGTCATTCTATAATTTAATTTATATATATTCATGTGCATAACTTTTATTGTATTAGGTAGAGATCCAAAAAAACTAGAAAGGATGTCAAGTTAGTAGGTTTGCAAGCAAGTATTATTTCTTGCCTCTCAATCCACACAAAAGAAAAGGCTCGTAAACTCTTCCCTTCCCCTAGAGATAACTGATTATATTATGACTTTATTATATGCCTATATGATAAATTTGTAGATATATTTTTATATTGCAAATATGTGACATTATACACTTATATGGATTTATTGTAATACTTTATTGATATATAATAGTGTATGCCTATATGGATTTTTAGTCAATATAAATTTTTATATCATTTTTTAAACTACTTGTGTAGTAGACCTATGATAGTAAACAATGATTCATTGGCTATTAAGAAGGAGAAAAAGACATATTGAGTGAGTGGCGCTACTTATTACATTTCTCTTATATCTAATGTAATATCTTATGACATTTATTTATGGAGATGTTTTGGGTTATCTTTCTGAATAATTTCTAGTTGTATATAATTATAAAATTATTAACTCCCTATTAATTCATATCTTTTTCCAATGAAAATTCTTATTTTTTAGATATTATTTTACATTCCAATTTCTAATCAAGGAAAGTTTAACATTTCTTAGGGTAAAATATTAATAAAATTATTTAAAAAAATCATCATTAGGTTTTAATTTTTATGTTCTAGGTTGTTGAAAGGTAAAATTACAAAAAAAAGCTACAATTAGGTTATTTGTATTACTTTATATTTTGGCATAGAGTAATTAAAATAGGGAAATTCCCAAATCACAAAATTATCACTTGCTTTATCCTTAGATAGATGTCCATACCTTATTTCAAAGTTCCCATTTTGGCATGTACAGGAAAAACACTAGCAAAACTTATAAAATTTGGCTTTACACTTGCTAATTGCATTACTTGGAAGTTTACAAATTTGTCTTAACAAAATAATATTGTGCATATTATACAATTATGGAATTCTATGAGATAACATTTTTTGAGGAATTTTGTCAAAAATTTCACTATGTATTCCTTCTCCTCAAAATTTGAGTTTTATGGGTTTTACCCAGATGTTGCAGACTATAGTGCCTTAGTATATAGGTATGAGAAATGTGAAAGCATAGATAAGGCAAGTGAATTGTTTGAAAAAAAAACAGCATTTTCTTAGATGTTGTAGCTACTAGTACCATGGTAGACAAGTACACAAAATGTGGAATCATTGAGAAGGCAAGTGAGTTGATAAAAAAAACCCCAAAAAGTGTAGTCTCATAAACTACAAATGATTATATGATATTAAAAAAATAGTATTATACACATTGAGAAACATTATGAGAAGTATTATTTTCACTTCAATTTCCTTATATCATCTCTCATATTAGCCCTACATCCAAATTTCCTTACCTTGTTGAATGGTTTTTAGGTTTTCTCATGCCCTTCTCTATGGTTGCATGCTTTTTAGGGTCTCTTATAGATTGAGAACTCTTAGTTTCCATGTTTGGATGAAACATTTGTATATATCATATCTTTGAGAACTGCTTCATCATAGTTTCACAATTTTCTTCTCTTGGTTCTTTTAGAAGACTACATCAGAATAGTATAGCCTACAAGGATTGAAAAACCCAAAGAATAAAAATATACCTTTGATAGCATTCAACTACCCACCCTCAAATTTTAGCTCAATTAGTTTGGCCCCACCATGAATGGAACATAAAATATGCCTATTTCCACATTTTCATTGCTCTCAAATGACACTTTTTGCAAGAACACAATCATTGTTGAAATATTCAAGTAGTGTTGATTTGACCATATAGATAAGATACGATATTGTAGAGAGAGCTCATATCCACCTATAGGTCCAGACAAAACATTCACAGGTGTCACAAACTCTAAAAACTATTCCATCATAGTTTGGATTTTTTTGTCTTTGGGCTCTTAAGATACTATGCCAAAATAACATAGGTTGCAAGGATTGGATGCCCTGGGGAATAAAATATCTCTCCTATAGAATATATCTACCCACTAAAACATTTTGGCTTAGTTGATTTGTCCCCACCACACATGGAACACAAGATATGCCTATTTCTATGTTTGTGTTGCTCTCAAATGACACTTTTTGTAAGAATGCATTCATTGTTGGCATGGTCAAACCATGTGATGTTGACTAGAAAAAAGAGAGGTTAATGTGGAGGGACCCCATATCTACCTCTAGGTCTAGATGAAACATTCCCAAGTGCTACAAGATTTGAGAACTACTTTGTCATAGTTTGGTAGTTTTTTGGACTTAGGCCTCTTAAGAGACTACACAAGAATAGTGCATGTTACAAGGATAATGTGATCTAAGGAATTAATTCCCTCTTTGGTAGAATTTTCCTATGCACTTAAATGTGTTAGCATAGTTGGTTTGTACCCACCACACACAAAAAATAATATATGTTTGTTTCAACATTTGTATTGCTCTCAAATAACACTTTTTATAAGAATACATTCATTGTTGGCATGGTCAAATGGTGTGGATTTTACCAAAACCAAGATAAGTTATTATGGAGGGACCCCATATCCACCTATAGGTCTAGATGAAACATTCCTAGGTGTTATGAGGTCCAAGAAATACTCTATCATAGTTTGATATTTTTTCCTCTAAGGGCTATTAAGAGACTACACTAGAATAACATTTGTATTACCTGAGTTAAAAAGTAAACATCTTAGTATGTTTTGAAGCACTTCATGGTTGTATAAGAATATTTTTATAAGAAAAAATTGGAATAAAGTACAAACACCTCATTTAGTCAAATATGTCAACTAAAATCACTTTGAAAATATTGTTTTTTTTGCCTCAAGTACAAAGTACAAAGTATTTCCAATTGTTTTAAATATTTTTTCCAACCCTTACAAATAAGTTTAGTTGTATGTATATATATATATATATATATTAGATAAAAGTGGCTAAGCCACTATAATATATTAATATATAAATAAATATTATTTTATACATCCTGGTTTAGTGGGCATACCGACAGGAAAGAACTAGGAAGAAAACCTCCGGTTCTAGCCCATAATAATAAAATTTGGCCTAAGGCTAGTAGCAGACAACCAAAATAACCATCAGATTTTCCATTTTCCCCCCAAGACATGATTTTTCAAAAATCACCTCATATCTGGATTTACATGTAAGCAAAACTTTGACTAAAGCGGCTACAAGACTACCACCTTTTTCCATTTTTCGTATATGATGCTTTAGTAAAGAAACCATTTGGGAAGGCATTTTGATCAACCGACCTCTTCAAAAAACCCAAAGTGAAAGCAATGAAGCATTATGGGAACCAAAAGGAGACTCAGACCATGCACAAAGACCCAACTATTCCTCCATCGACTCAGCCCATAGAGAATTCTCGCCCTGTTCTTCAAGATATGCTATTTGAGCTTGGCCACCAAAATTCTCTTCCTTGGCAAAGAAATCAATCCCTCAAAATATCAGAAAATCCTTGACAATGTGAGCCCTTGCAATTAGATTTTGAGAAGAAAATTTGGAGCATTCTGCTTCCTCATCAGCCTAAACCCTTGGAATGTAAATTTCCTTTGGTTTGGGACCTGCAAGGGTACTAATTGATAAATGTTGCACATGATCACACAAGTGAGAAATGTAATAAATTTTTTCTTTAATTCCAAATTTCATATCTATGCAAACCTTTTTGTTGTGCTTCTTTAAGGCTCTCAACAACACATAATCATTTCTATATTGCAGAGCCAATCTTATGGCTTCATATCAACTTGAAAATATAAATTTTTAATATTTACAATCAATTTGACCATTTCTAGCTTCAAATTTGTAGGAACAAGAAGGTACAAGTATGAAAATTTAAGATTTTTAAGAACCACCATGGCTATATTAGGATCATCTTACCTTGATTATCAGAGCTCATTTTCAATCAAAAGAATAGGGCTATCAAATAATTAAAAAAAGACTTGAAAAGAAACAACCAAAAGATAGAAGCTTGTTTGGAACCATTTACCTATATTTTAAGAATTCAATAACATAATCAAATAAATTAAAAAGTAGAAAGATTACTTACAATTTATGGACAAGTTGAGAGTCATTCAACCAATTCAATCCAACTAAACATGCAAACTTGTTGTAGTATTTATTGTCTCAATTATTACCTCATGGCTAGATTTGTGAACTTTTCTTAAGTTCTTATTCAAGGGTGACCCCAAAAATAGTGTATCCCACTTTTTGGCCAAAGTGGGACATTGAAATCAACATTTCTAAAGTTAAAAAATACTGTATTTTTTTTCGTAACTTATAATAACTAATTTTTTATAGTTAGTAGAATTTTCAAGAAGTGACATTACTTTGGTAAAGAATAAATTTATTTATAGAAATGAAAAATTATAATTTATTAACCATAGGTTCATAAAACCAATATCTAATGCACAAATATTTTTTCATTATTTTTTTCTATAATTTTTTTATAACATTTTGAAGTGAAATTAATTATGATTCAAACATAGGTTACCTTGATAACACAAATTTTTTATATGCGTCCAATTAACTTCTTTTTATTTTTTGAAATCAAAAAATCAATGCCTAGTACACATAGTTTTGTTTTTTTATTATATATTTAATTATTTTCCTGTGTGTGGAACAAAGACCTTGATGATTGTTGAAAATCTTGTTTTCACCAAAAATAATAAAATAAATATAATAATCAAACTAAGTGTATTCAAAATTATACTTTTTAGAAAACCTATTTTGAGTGTTACAATCATACAAATTAACTTGTCATATTCATATCATTTTTTGTCCAACTCAAGGTTAGAAATAGAAATTTTTGAGAAATTTTTGAAGCCTACGGTTGAATGTCACTTTTAGGGACTTTGTCAAAAGGTATGTCATTTCCATGAATTAAAAAATTATTCAAATGAAGTTGATTTCTAAAAATGGAAAATTAGGCCTTTGTTCAAAGGTCCCTTTCTATTTCTTTTATGATAATTTCTAAAAATGGAAAAAGGGGCCTTCATTAAAATGTCCTTTCTATTCCTTTTATGGTAATTTCTATAAAATGAATAGAAAGGGGCCTTCAAATGAAGGTACCTTTTTTCATTATTGTAAATTACCATTGTTCAATGGTTTTCTTATATTTTACACCTTTGAATGAATGTACATTTTTACTCACTTTTGAATGAAGGTACCTTCATTCAAATAAATAAATTTGAACAAAGTTGTTTTTGACTTTCTAATTCCATCTCAATTGAGAAATCTTGTGTCCCAAGTTTGAGACTCACTATTTTTGGTTTTCCCTCAATAGTCTACTCTCATATTTGATCAATTAAATTTTTTATGCCACATCAAAGTTAGAATAATGAAGAGCCTTCCTATGTGTGTTAAAGTTCTAGAACAACTACACATAAAACTTCTTCATTAGATACCTTCTAAGTGATGTTCTACTAACAACCACTGATCCTATAGGAAACTCAATGTATTCTCCATCTATTATAGAGGCCTCTAAAAAAATATTGCATCAACATAATGACACAAAAAATAATTCATTCCTTCTTCATTTTCTTTATCTATAATAATTGCATAAGCATTCCTTGCATTGATTTATAAATCTAGTTAGATGAATTTAGTCACCAATATAAAATAGTATAAAATAAGATAAAATATTAAATTTTATTAAATTATACATCTATAATACCTAGTTGAACTAGATTTGATATTTTGTCAAAGTCAACTTATGATTCCATATTCATGATTTGTAGTGTTATCAAGAGTTGACATGTATCATGTGGGCTTAGATTTATTGTACACCATTCATCAATCCACTCTTTTGAATCACACTCATCCTAAGAAAGATCTATAATTTGAGAATAAAATAATGTTATACGCCTTGTATGAATAGTCCATGAACATGCATCTAAGCTTCTAAAAGAGTGGAGTTCACTTGATTATGTCAATGTACAATAATCCTAATATTTTGAAATGTTAGATTCATCTACTATCTAAGAAAAATCTACAAGCTATAAACTTACCTTTGTTATCTAGACCCATTTCAGTACACCATTCAATGATAGATGCTACATTTCTCAACTTTGCATTATATTTGTACTTTAATTTTCTAATGCTAAGGCTCTTTTAATACATTCTCTTGCATCATCATGCTCCCCTTATCCATGCCTAACCTTAGATAAATTACATATATGATAAATACTACACATATTATGCATCCTACTCAACCAATAGAACATCCATGATTTCTTGAGTTGTGATACACAATTATCTAGCTATATAATATGTTGACCAAATGGGATATTTTTGCTAGCTAAATCATAGTAAAACATCTAAAAGAAGTGTTGCATAAACTATGTATAATGTGTCCAATCATCACTAATATAAAAATGATGATCTCTCAAGATCTTCCCATTCTATCTAGTAACATCAAGCGCATGAATGAATGCTATACGCACAAATATAACAACCTAAGTGGAGTTGTAATATTGTTATTGGACCTCATTTTATGGTTGTCATGTATAGTTATCTACAAAGTCTACAATTGAAATGATGATAGCAAGTGAAAATGTGTCCTTGCTTAACTTCAATTTCAAGTCCAACTATTGATCTCTATGGGTATGTATTGTATACTCATACACTATATTATCTCAAAAATAGACATAAACTAATACACTGTTATATTTTCACTCACCGATTTATACATTTTTCTTCTTTACCATGTTTTATATTATATTCCACTGATTTATATTTTTAAATTTTACTTGTTCATTTTTAATTTCATGTGTATTCTCCATATGTACACAATTTTACAAACTTTACAATCCACCACAACTATCACATGTTCCATCCAAGTATGATTTCTTGTAGAATAATTGACTATCCATTGTTTCACATAAAATAAATATAATAAAATATCTTGAATATCTAGGTGAATAATTTATCATACACTCCTACACAACCTCATTAGTAATCAAACCTACTCATATATGCTAATAAATATCATAATGATTAGAAAATTTAATATGTAATCTACAACAACAAGTTGTATGCATGTGATTTATTCTAACATAAAAAATCTTTTCCATTTCAAAATACCTTTGGCTAAATTTTATTTGAGGATAAATATCTACAAATTTGGAGAAAAAATATGTTTGATTCATATCCAAAAAATCTTTGGATGTGGCTCACAATTTCAAAAACCAATTCCCCTTTTTACAACATTTCTTTGATTAGTTGATACTCTTGTGATGTTTTTTCAAAAAAAAAATTACAAATTTCAAGGTTTTAACTATAATTTTATCTTTCTATAGGATTCTATCAAAATCCTCTCCTAATTCATTATTATTTGGGTCCTCAACTCTTTCATGCCTCCCACTAGCTTTCATTGGTGTTTTTTCTACATATTTTTAGTGTTTCACTTATTTTTCTTATTAGGCCATCTTTCTTTGTTTGATTTCTTATTATAGTTGATTTAATTACATGTTGTGTGAATTACTATCTTTAGTGTGTGAGGTGGAACCCACACTTTCATAGGCACTCATTAAATTTGTTATAATATATTTTTTGCTTGAAGTATCTAATGTTCTTAGGCCAAGAATATCCATTATGGGTTTAA
Organism: Sequoiadendron giganteum; assembly: GCA_007115665.2. Taxonomy (NCBI): domain Eukaryota; kingdom Viridiplantae; phylum Streptophyta; class Pinopsida; order Cupressales; family Cupressaceae; genus Sequoiadendron; species Sequoiadendron giganteum. The sequence continues at coordinate 576,752,410 of CM021108.1, read as the reverse complement.
ATTTAAGATTTCTCATCATTTCAACAAATAATTGATATATTTCAATCTCATTTAAATTTTTAAAAAATCTCATATTTTATTTACATTTCTTCAATAAGTACTTTTGGGAATCTTATTGACCATCATTTAAAAATAACTCTCATGAATTTCAATTAAAAACTTAGGTTTTCTATGTTAAATTCTAGGAGGTGTTATCAATGGTAGACTTACCTTAATATTTGAAATTCATTAAATATAAGATTGAGATGGTAAAGATGGAATACCTTCAACTTGAGGTTGGAAAGATGGATTTACCTTCAACTTTAGGTGGGAAAGATGGCATACCTTCAACTTTGAGATTCAATTTCCTCATTGCACAAAGATTTTATAGTCATTACCTTTGTTTCTCCAAATTATTATCTCTCATTATTTGAGTGGAAGATTCATGTTTATCTTCAATTGGAAATGATGATATGTCTTATTATATGATGTTCAATTTCTTACTTTCACAAATTAGCCTCATTCTTTCCCTTTTCTTCACATTATTAACTTCATGCTTCTTCAATGTTTGAGTCTTTGGTCATTTCTTTGGCATGATGATGAATTATATTTCTATCGTGAATACGAAATGGAGATTAGTTAAGTCATGGTATGATAGAGTATAATGATTACCACAACCAAAAAATGTAATGCATAATTAGAACAACCCATTGATAAGAACAAACACCTAAATAGTGTACAATATTTGATCAAAATATCCTTATGAATAAAGTATGACAAATGTATATATTGAATTGGATCTTTGTAGTGGATGAATTTTTTTCTACCTTTAAATATCCTTATGAATAAAGAATGAAAAATGTGTCAACAAATAATGAAAATAAAAATGGGTATAATTAATTTTACTAATGCGAGATTCATCATAGCCAATACTTTGGAGGAGGAAAAGAGGGATTACACTAATTATATACTTTTCATTGATCGTAAAAATTTAATAAAACAATCATAAACTTGGAATTAAGTATTCCTTGTTTGTTGTGAGTTTCCCTTTTCTTTTATTCTTATTTCACCTTCTATATTATTTCATTTATCTTGGTTTATTTCTTTCATATGTTTTTTTATGTACATATCCACTAAGGAGTTCCCCCTTCATGTCGCTCATCTTATTATTCCAATCTAAAAATTCCATGAGTGGTTTCTTTCATCCTAAGGGATGAAAATTTATATATAATATTATATGAATAATTCAAAAGAGTTATGGCCCTTTAACCACCAATAGATTGCCCATTCTTGATTTTTGGGATCTTCTTAGTAGCCATACAATTAAGAGTTCAATCCTATTCCTTCATTGTTAAGAGCTTATCAAGGTGTCAAATATAGTCTTGATCAAATATATTTATGATATAGTCACCCATAATTTATCTTCCAAGACATGAATAAGGAGATAATTTATGGAGGGCTATATGAAGAGTAGCATTTAGTGATCATTGAAGGTGCTCATAATATGAGATTGGTTTCTATAAAGAATATTTTCCTCAACCATTATTATTGAGATGTGTGCTTTATAACCATATTTTATCTAATGGATTCATGCTCTAATTTGAATACCCTTTGCTTTATAAGTATCCAAGCATTTTATGAGATCCTTATTGTGAACCACATACTAATTTCTATTGATAATTTGGTCTTACTGAGGATGGTGTTGACAAGTTTGGGTTTGAAAAACATTATGTAGAGTGTAAAAATATTTATAGACTCAATCTAGGTTTGAGTGAGATCCATTTCAATGTAGGCTCTAAGCTATAGCCTAAGATTGGAAAATTTTCCATTCTTATTTTTACACCATATTTCATGCCCTAACTAACTAACAATATCATGAAGATACAAATAAAAGGATAGGTTAATGAAAGGAAAATCAATAAAGCTACAATAGATATACCATTTACCTAGTCCCTGGTCATTTGTTTTACCCACCCTTTTCTTTCCTAATATATATGGGATCATTTATAAAGGTCTTACACTAATGGAACCCCTTTAAGAAAGAAATAAATAATAGAGTGGGATTTATAGTGTTTGAGTTAAAGGATTAATAAAGTTCAAAACCAATAGTGACCATCATCATATTTCCTTAGCAATTTAATTTCAATGATTTGATATATTTTGATTTACTTTAAATCAAATTATATTCAATAAAACTATTATCATTTTATTTCGTTATAATAATGTATCATTAGAGGTATACTTGTTATAGTTGGGATATAATTTTATGATGTTGATTGGTATTGTCTTGGCTAAATGAGTGTAATGATAAAAATCCATGAGAATTAAAAAATTAGTGACAACATCAAATTTATCAGAAAAGGAAGAGATATGAACCATGTAAGGTTTAATAATTAGGTTTCAATGAAGTGAATTAGCTCTAGGATATGTTACACATGAACTATGTTGACAAGAAGATAAAAAAGTGGTACATTCTTGTGTTATATTTGGAACATGGACCAATACCTATAGATAGCCATTTACACACATTTATACCAATTTTTATATATTTAGCATTTACCCCTCATTTATTGCATCTAATTTCTACTCACTCTTATACTTTCACTCTCTACCTTAAAAATATTAATTCACTAACTATATCCAAATTTGTATCACTTAGTATCAAACTCAATGCATCAGAATAACCTCAAATTTAATTTTTTATTCAAATTTAACTTTCTCTACCTTCATATTAGTCATTATGAACCAAATTAATACACATTTATGCAACACATTGTTATGTGCTATTTTTAAGAATATTCAAGGTGTCATTAATATATATGTCAAAAAAGGGATAAAAAATAATTAGAGCACACTTGTATTCACTAAGGGAAAAAATTAGAGTTAACCTAGCTTGAAAAGGGACTTAACCTATGAGAATATATTCCATATAAATTTTAAAATACACTAAATGTTTTTGTAAACATGGCATTGACCAAATTCAACTATCCAAAGGAGTGAACGAGAATAGATTTACTAAATAAATAGTATGTTAGACCACTTTATTATGGTATAGTTCAATTATCTACATCAAATCAAATCCATATGGATTTTGATTGAACTTTAGGGATGTTAGATTGTGAAACATAGTGTAGACATTGAAAAATGTCTTGAGACCGCAAGCAACATTTTATCATTAATTCGCCTTCTTCCTAACATAATTAAATAATTTTAATTATTTAATTATTTTTCCTAAAATCATGTTCCTCTATTGATTAAATAATTATTAATTATTTAATTAATTCACTTTATCGTTATTCCTTCTTGATTAATTTAAATAAATATCTATTTTATTTAAATTACGTCACTAATTATCCTTTCCCCTCTATAATTAAATAACTTCCTATTTATTTAATTATTAATATTCATTTTACCTCCATTTTCTTCTATAATTAAATAATTATTTTAATTATTTAATTATTCATTAGCCTTTCCCTCCATAATAAAATAAATTTTATTTAGTTAATTATTTTATCATTTTCTTCTCCTTTATAATTAAATAATTGTTTTTTAATATTTAATTATTTTTTCATTTTCATCCACTCTCTATTAAATTATTATTATAGTTATTTACTATTTAGCACCCACCTTTTCTTCTATAATTAAATTAAAAAAATTATTATTTAATTATTCATCTCACCATTCCCTAAATTAAATAATTATTTTATTATTTAATTTACCCTTTTCCTAGCTAAGTCTTAAATCTCAACTGATTTCTTGAGTTTTGGTCTATTCTCCCCATCCTTATCTCTTTTTCTCTCAATCTTGGCCCTTCATTTGAATTGGGATTTCTATAAAAGCAAGCCATCACCTTCATTTCAACCTTACAACCACATTCTTTGAATTTTTTCTTTCTTGAGATCTAGAGCTATCTTGCATCAACGTCAATCTTATTGTAAATAAATTGCATACTACATATCTGAGAACAAATAAAGAAAAATGGAGAAGAGCAATGGAGATGATTCAAGTATGGCACATGAATTGAGTATTATTGCTTTATTATTTGGATTTATATGTTCATTTGTGCTTCATTGTTGGATTAGGGTCATTATTACTTGAATTAGGTAGTGTGTGGTTGCTATTATTGATTCATGCTTATTCCCTTGAATTCTAACCCTATCCACATTTGGTGAACCTGACATGAACTAACCGGAAAATTTAAAAAAAATGAGAAATTTTGATTTTCAAGAGCGCACCACAATTGATCTATGTAGCAACAAAATTGAGCCTTTGAACACCACAAAAATTGTATGATGTGATGTAGTCATTGAGTACAGAGTCACAATTATCGCCCAAAATGATGCATCTGACTATCATTTTGCAAAAATCAATTTTCCTCAATAATTGTTGCTTCGGATCATTTTCTTAGTTGTTGGTTATCATTCTGACATTCTAGTAGTCTACTTACATCATCCGCATCATCTGTTTTGGTTGTTTTTATTAGATTTATGTGTTTTTGTAGTTACAGGTACAACATCACAATCATTATATAGAATGTTAAAATCATTTTTTCATATGCCACAGTCACCTTTTAGGTCACCACAATCATAGTCCTATTCGCCGTAATTATTTTTTCCTACACCACATTACTGTGATGCATCTGAGCCTTCGTACGTTGCAACAGACTGTCATAGAAAGAAGAGGGTATAAATATGATATTTTCATTTTCTACTTTTTGCAATCATTAGGGTAGAGATTTTTTGTGTTACTGATATTTGATTTTCAGCTTGTGGCAATCATGGGAAGAATATCTTTTGATCTAAACTACTAAACCAATTTCTTGCAAGGTTCCATTATGTATTTTCAATTTTTAAATTAGGAACATTTAGAATTGGTGCTTACAAATAACAAGTATCTTCCATGTCTTGTGCACTTACACATTGTGTTAAATCCCAGTTTGGTGTGTGTGTATCCTCTCCCCTTGCACTTTGTGTGATATTGGGTGCATGAGAAACATATAGCAATCTATTTTTTAGCGAGGGCTATCTTTGAGACAAATCCTAATAGAAAACTCAAGGAGTCGACTTCAAAGCACATGTTCAAGAGGGCTATATCAAAGGTATGAAGGAAAAAGTTAGTAGCACTATCTAGTGAAGTTATACCTTTCATTTCAATTAGGATGTGGGTGCATAGACCACACATGGGTTGATTAGAGGCTTTAGTGTCTCATGTCTGAAGTATACCATTAGTTTTAATTGAGTCACTAGAAACCTCTTGTTTTAGAGCCTAAGACTTGTTTGGCCATCTTTTATTGTTGGTGCATTGAGATAACATCATCCTAAGAAGTTACTTACCACATCTGGTTCTTGGTTGAGGTGGAAAGGTTCCTTTTTTGGACTTACTCCTTTCAAGGTGAGAGGTGTCAAGGTGGTACATGACCTTGGTATACTATAGCTTCACCCATTCCTTGTTCATGGATTACATCACTCTCTCAAGGGTGAGGTAAGCCCAAATTTATTAGACAAACCCTATTATTACTATCTAGGTTGTGCTTGTTTGTATTGTTTGTGAGCCAAGACCAAATGAGTTTTGTGGAAGAAAAATTTCAAACATACTCACTTACCAAGAATTCAAAGAGTCAAAATCAACCAAATCTATTTTTCAAGTGTTTTCTATATTTTATGGTCAAATTTGAACTTGCCAAAAATAGAAAACAACCTAGAAACATCAAATTAGGACCAAAAAGGAAAAACACTACAACTGTTTACCAATTAATCACAATCATTAGATAGTGCACCACAATTGTTATAGGTCCTAAGAAGCTAGAAACTTGCATTTTTTTGTGCGATCCAATTGACTAGTCATGCACCACAATTGATCAGTCCTGCACTACAATTGATTGGCCTTGCATCATATCTATGACTTGAAACATCACAATTGTTAGAATCAAATTTTTTGGGGAAATATTTGTACATCCAACTTTTAGTTTCCTTACAGACTATGACTGTACACTTTGATAAGAGAATTTTTTAGGTTTAGTTATTTTATTCACAACATTTTATCATTCGCCTTAGGTTATCTCGCATAGTCCTAGTTTGCATATACTACATCTTAGCTTCATTTCAACATCATCTTTGAGTCTTGAAATTAGGAAGCTTATCATACTATTGGGAATACCATCAGTCTCATTTTTAGGTGTCTTGACCTTATCATACCTCTCATCTATCATCTCTTTAGGTTGGGCCTACAAATCATGTGTCTAGTTTGGGTTCACCTTTTATCAATCATCATCATTATCATCTTGGTTTATCCTCTTGAGGTCTTGACATTTATAACTGTTAATTTGGTTCATCATGGTTTTCTTAGCATCCTCTTTTAAGGTTCACTGTTGCATAACCAATCCAATAATAGTCATAGTTCCATTAGCATTTTAAATCCCAAGCATAGTCATAGCTTCATCATTGTTTTTGCATATCAAAACTTTTTCATAGTTTTCATTGTCATCCTTATTGTCCAAAAAACCCAAAAATATAGCATAGTGTCATTATAATCTTCCATTTTCATCCTTAGTTTGCATATCCATCTTAGTTGCATTATTTTCAAAAGTCTTGAAACATCCAAGGACACAAGTCTTATATGGTCTTGATTAGTTCACAAAGGAAATGAAAAGACATGGATAACTCATATGACCCCTATATCAATCCAAATATAAACATGAACTTTGGGTCAACATCAAACCAACCTCAACCAACACAAATTAAAGTTTCAAATCCATTTGAAAATTTTATATTGAAGGAGGTTAACCAAAATTTAGCACTTGAGGGAATTGAAGAAGCTTCTAAAGATCCTAAGATAGTGAAAAATTTAGAGGAGCTATTAATTTCATATCCTAATAAATGTTTTCTTGTACTTGCCAAGAAAGATGCTAATCTCCCCTTTGATTTTGACACTTCCACAATTGTAGGAAAAAAAACTCAAGGTCTTGGTCATAACACATTTTCAAAAGTTCCATCATCCTCACAACAATTTCACACTAGTTTTCCACTTGGAGGAACAACACATAACACAAAACATGTTAAAATACCTCCTACTCCAATATTTGGGGGCAAGAGAAGACATGAAAAATATCAAGGACCAACTCCTATGTTTAGTAATCCATTTTCTTCATCCTCTAGTACCATGGGTATGACTTTTCCAAATCCATTTAGCATTTCATCCATGCAAAAAACCACACCATCAACCAACACAAGTACAAATCAAAATATAAACCCACCAATAAAAATAAGAAGGATTCACATTGTCACATCAAGAGTACCAACCCAAATGACCAACGCTATACCAAACACCAACATGTCTTTTGGGTCAAACTTGAACACCAACCAACCTCCATCACAACAACATGCCACTCCAAACACTAGTTTCACACTGCAACCTCAACATATCAACCCAACTTCATCACAACATCAAACCAATACCAATACTAATACCATGTTCACATCTCACTTCCAACAAGGCAACCAAAATCCTTTGCAAAAAAACACCAACCCAAATCCAACATTTTCATCCAACTTTCAAAACTAGAACCCATCATACAAACACCTTGATACACTCAACACTAGCCCTATCATGCAAATTCAATCAAACATGCAACCATCACCCATGGAAACTTTAATGCAAAAAATGCAAGCGATGCAACAAAAAATGGAAAACATGCAAGTGGGTACAATAAAGAAGACATACTCAATAGATGAACTATGTCCTTATCCCTTTGATAGAAGCATATATGTGCCACCTTTCCAACCACACTTTAACGTTCCAATATTTAACAAGTATAAGGGGAAATGACATCCAATGGAACACATAAGGGAGTTTAACACTGCATGTATGGATATTTCTTTTGAGCCTACATATTTGATGACATTATTTCCACATAGCATTTTAGGACAGTCTCTAAAGTGGTTCACACATCTTCCTCTTGGGATAAGAACATGGAATGAACTATCTGACAAGTTTATTACAAAATTTTCGTATAACATTGAGAGTCAAATGACCTTAGGAAAATTATGTACAACCAAACAAAAGGAAGGGGAGTCACTTACATTGTTCTTTCAAAGATGGAGAACTATGTCCAACAAATGTCCTTATCACATACCAAAAAAAATGTTGGTCCCTATCTTTATAGAAAACCTCAATACACAATTGATGATTCAACTTCAAATCCATTGTTGCAACACATTTGAGGATGTCATTGAAAAGGGAGTCTCTATTGAGAAATCTCTTGTTGCAAAAGGAATAGTCAAGATCTTCAAAGAAAACAAAAACACTCCTAGTGACAAGGGTAAATTTTGGTCTAGAAACAAAAATGTCACCAATGATGGGGTAGTTGATGCTAAAATGGTTAATAAGGTTCACCCCACCATTCATCTTAAAAGTCATTCCATACAAAAAAATCCAACACCAACCCAAGATCAAACTACAAACACAGTTCAAAACAATCAACAACATAGAGGTACCTCACAAACAAACATGCCAAAATGAACATACACACCCTTAGGGGAACCTATTGAATCAGTCCTAAAGAAACTTTTATAGTCCAATGTTATTCAAATTCTAGATACCAAACCATACAAACTAACACTAGTCAAACCATTTTGGTGGAAGGACAACAAATTTTGTGAATACCATCATATGAAGGGACATAAAACATCATGTTAAAGAATTAAAGACCTCATTTAGGATCTTATTGAAAAAAAGGTGATATTTCAGTAGCCAATTCAAAAGGAAAGACAAATTATAACCATACTATATTCAAGACTCCCCTACAAGACCATGGAAAGGGAAAAGCCTCTAGTTTAGGGAACAATGCCAATAACAATGCTAATTATACAAATATCTCATATGAATATATTGTCAATAACATTTAGGCCTTTGATAACCATGCCACTACCATGACCATCAATAAAAATTCAGAATGTGCCATTACCACTCGCAGAGCTAAAGTGACCTTGCAAGGGGTCACTTCTAATCCACCACTTAAGCCTCAATATAATCTCTTAGACCATCTAGGAAAGACTCCTACACAAATATCCATTCTTGAGTTGCTTCACATATCCCCTGAGCATAATGCCATTTTGGAAAAAGATTTGCAAGAAATATATATTCCCACTAAAATTAAATGTTAATCAATTTCGGGCCATAGTAGGATACTTAGCTACAAAAAATCATGTCACATTTTCTAAGCAATGCTTTCCTGAACAAGACCAAACCATGATGATTCATTACACCTTGAGGTATAAATTAATAAACACAAAATAATACGAGTCTTGGTAGACAGTGGAGTAGGTCTGAATATATGCACCCTAAAATTGGTTACGACATGAGAATTCTTTGAAGATTGTATAAATGAGTCTAAGAAAATAATTATCAAGGCTTATGATGGTGTTGAGCACTCATCTAAGGGTATAATCACATTTCTTGTAAGAGTTGGACCTGCTATTCAAAACATGATATTTCAAGTCTTGGATCTAGACCTACCATACAACCTTCTCCTTGGTCACCCATGGATTGATTCCATGAGGGTTGCACCTTCCACATACCATCAATACCTTAAGTTTCAATACAATGGTATCAAAATAACTATAGCAAGTGATCCCGATCCCTTCCAATATTACAATAATCTAAAATGGACCATTGAACATCAAGTGCCTATAAATTAGGAAGCTTCATCCCCCACCTCATCAAATTACATTGATCCATCTTCATTAGCCAAATCATCCATTCCATCCACTACACCTTCCAAACCTAAGGTCCGGATTTATGACATAGGATGTGGTGAATATAATATTGAGAGCTTATTTTATGTTGGGAAGTTTCCTACATCACTAAAATCTTATGGGGAACCTCATCCTATCAAAAAGGAAACTAATTTTTTTATTCATAATCATCCTACTACATTCACTAAGTGGGGTGAATTGAGAAAAGAGTCTATACACGAGGATATTTCTAATGGATCTAAAAGGATGAATAATATATTAAGCCTAAGAAAATATTGATTGAACAATGTTCGAAAGAGTTTAAGATTATGAAATAAAAAGGTTATAATGGACATAGTGGTCTTGGTTTGAACAAAAATGGAATGAAAAAACCAATATTACTTCTCCAATTATTGAAGAACACAGGGTTAGGGTATGTACCACCAAAGGTGAGTCCTCCTTGTACTAAGTTTTCTTCGAGTGAAAATGTTAATGCTTTAAATGAAATCAAGACATCTAAGGAATACCATACTAAAATTGACTCCAATGAATGGGAGTGGGATTCCTACACATCTAATGAATATGACCTAGTTGAGATCTTTCAAGAGCTTGACTTATCCTCATCGCAAACCAAACCTATGAGTGGTTTTTCCTAGATCGAAAACTTCTGGGATCCTAATGATACCTTTGTTTTTACCATTTCCACTCATTCCTTGAAATTTAACGATACCAATGGTGACTTACCCCCTATCTACCCACAACCCATAGAATGGGATCAACAAGGACCACCGAGTTTAGACATATTTGAGAATGATAGAGCGATAGTTGAGTTCATGGGAATTTAAGAAGGGATACCAAGTGAGGATCATAAAGTTGGTTTTATCATAGAACTTGATAGTGTAGCATACTTTGCAGAGTCTATCCTACCAACTAATCACAAAAATGAGAAAAATAAAAAGAATAGGTCTCTAGGTGAAAACTAAAAGGCACCTTTAGACTAAGAAAAAGTAAAAATAAAGGACATATCCAAGGGTGAGAATACCTTCAAGGTGCCCAAGAATGGATGGTTGGATAGTCTCCCCATAAATCAAGAGAGATCACCATTATTTGTGGACAAATTATAAGAGGTCAATCTTGGTACAAAAGATAATCCTAGGATCATTCACCTTGTATCATCTTTGAGAATCAAGGAAAAAATAGAGTTTTCCACTTTCTTCGCAGAGAGAAAAGTTATTTTTCCATGGTAATACATTGATATGACTGGATTAGATCATGATCTAGTTCTACATCATTTACCATTGGTTCCCAATTCTAAACATGACAAATAGAAATTAAGAAAAATAAATCTAAGATTGCGCTCCTAGTCAAAGTAGAGTTGAAGAAACTTTTGGATGCTGGTTTCATCCGTCCTATAGACTACGTAAAGTGGATATCAAATCTGGTTCCCATAAATAAACCAACTGGTGGAATCTGAGTATGCACAAACTTCATAGATCTAAACAAAGCTGGTCCTAAAGATGGCTTCACGCTACCCAACATTGACATCATATTAGACCTCACAACAGGATATGAGATGCTATCGCTTATGGAAATTGTTTTAGAATATAATCTTATCAAAATTGCTCCCGAAGACCAACATAAAAACATTTTCACATGTGCTTGGGTTACCTTTTGTTGGAAAATCATGTCGTTTGGTCTTAAGAACATTGGAGCAACATACTAGAGAGCTATGACTACTATCTTTCATGACTACATGCATACCCTTATGGAAGATTGTGTTCATGACTACATGCATAGCCTTATTAGAGATATAATCATCTAGTAGTATTGGACAATATTTTTAAGAGATTGGAAGAATACAAAGCCAGGTTAAATCTAAAGAAGTGTGTCTTTGGGGTGAAATTAGGAAAACTCATAGGATATATTGTCTCTCATAGAGGTATTGAATTTGATCCTATAAAAGTGAAATATCTCTTGGATATGCGTCCACCAAAAAAAATAAGTTAGTTACACACTTTATAGGGAAGGTTGCAGTCTATCCAAAGGTTCATTGCTTAGTTATAAGATAAATTTCAACCATTTCAATATATTATTTGCAAGGGAGTCCCATTCATATGGACCGATTGTTGTAAGGAATAATTCCAAAAAATCAAGGACTATCTATTGTATCCTCCAGTTCTTATGCCTCCTATCGATGGTAGACACCTCGTATTATACATATCAGCAACCACATCAACATTGGAGGCATTATTAGATTAAAATGACAATGATAAAAAATAACGAGATATCTATTATATTAGTCACACTCTTGTAGGGTATGAGCTTAATTATAGGCCTATTGAATGAGCATGCCTTGTAGTTGTTTTTTCCATAGAGAATCTTAGACATTACATGTTGAATCATTGAACAAAATTGATAGTTAATATTGGTCCCTTGAAATATCTATTGAGTAAATCAACATTAATATGTTGGTTAGCAAAGTAGGTAATGATCTTGAGTGAGTATGACATATAATATGTTGATTGTAAGGAAATGAAAGGAAAAGTAATGGTTGATAAACTCATAGACTCGCCAACAATAGTATATCATCCACTAGTGTCTAATTTTCCTATTGAATCGATCTTCACAATAAAGAATTCCAAGACATGGAAATTTTACTTTGATGGGTCTTATAAAAATCATGGTTCATGAGTCAGTATCCTCTTTGTCACACCTCAAGGGGATTCCATACCTAAGTCCTACAAAAATAGTGTTCCCATGTACAAATAACATGGCTAATTATGAATCATTTTTAACAGGACTACAAATAGCCATCAAATGGAAAATTAAGAATCTTCAAGTCTATGGTGACTCCTAGTTGGTTATTCATCATGTTAATGATCACTATGACACAAAAGATGAAAATATAACTCCCTTCAAGTGAATGGTTGATAGTTTCAAGCATTATTTTGATGTCATCATTTTTACTCAAATATTGAGGATTCAGAACAAGGTAGATGATGCAATGGAAAACATTGGATCTCTCTTGGATATACCTAATAATGAGCCACAATATGAGTTCTTGGTGGAATAATTGTTGAGCCTTGCATTTGATGTCCCCAAATATAAACTCGTGTGTGAAATTGTTGGTATTGATTATCCTTGGTACAAAGACTTTTACAATTATGTGTATGACCAAATTATCCCTCTTGACCTGTCCTGTAACCAATGTAAGACCTTTATTTGGCAAGCACCCAAATATGTCATCATTGGTGATACCCTTTACCGTGGTATTCTAGATATCACCCTCCTAAGATGTCTTGATTCAAATGGAGCACAAATATCTTTACATGAGGTACACAATGGTATATGCAAAGCTCACTCTACTAGTACTACCTTAGCCAAAAATATTATGTGAACATGATACTATTGGCCTACTATGGAACATGATGCCTATCACTTTATTAAGAAATACTGCTAATGTTAAATAAATGGAGATAATGAAATGGAGATAATATGCACACACCTACTCAGGAACTTCATCTAGTTACATCACCATGACCATTCTCTCAATGGGGACTTAACCTTGTGGGAAATATCCATCCTACTTCTATTGATGGTCATAATTTTATCGATACTACAATTGAATATTTTACCAAATGGATTCAGGCGATTCTAATGACATACATCACCGGTAAAAAATATCAAAGTTCATCCTTAATTACATCATATGTCAGTATGGTTTTCCCCAACCCATCATTACAGATAACATTCACCCCTTCAAAAATTATGATGTTTGTGAATTGTGTGAGATATTTTGCATCCAACACAATTTCACCACTTCATACTACCCTCAGGGTAATGGTCAAGCTGAGGAATCTAATAAAACTATCCTTTAAATCCTAAAGAATACTATTGCACCATGGGCCTATCGCACCAAAATTCACACACCTATAGGAGCCACTCCATATTCCCTCATTTTTAGATCTAAAGCCATTCTTTCCATTGAGGTCAAGTTACCATCCTTGGGATTATCTATGCAACAATTCATTTATGAGGAAGAATATGATGTATCACATCTACATGAGCTAGATCTATTAGATGAGAAGAGACAAAATGCATTGGTATAGTTACAAGCTTATTAGAATCATCTTCATTATAGCTACAATAAAAGAGTCTAATTTAGGCATTTTGACATTAGTGACTTGGTCCTAAAAGAGAATCCAAAAAATTAAATAGAGTGAGAGAAAACTAGAAATTTTGAGCCTAATTGGTTGGGTCCTTACATCATAACAACATATGGATCATACGCTTATAAACCCTCTACTCCTAAAGGTGAACCACTACTAGAGACTATCAATAGCATGCACCTTTGCAAGTACCATACCTACCTTTTAGAGAATCCCATCAAAAACACAAAAAAATAAAAAATAAAAGCATTACCTGGATGAAAACATAGCAAATAGGCATCTTGGTGGCACACAAAAAAGAAGAAAATAAAGTTGTAAAGAGAAATAATCCATCAAATAGGGAAAAACACTTTGGTGGAACTTTGGATAAGTACCATGGTGAAAACTTGGCAAAGAGGTGCCATGTGTAGTCAGGCTTTGCTCCATCATCTACCATCATTCTATTTGATTTTCCACTTCCACCCATGATCTATCATGCACACCCCAATCCATAATAAAATTTTCCCTCTCCATCTCACCCATAATAAAGCTTAGTTAATCCCTCTCATGGTTTGAGAATAATTGACATTTTGCATCTTGCATTTTTCATATCCATCCATAATAAACCTCGCCCATGCCTTTTGCATCCATAATAAGATACTCCTATTATTGATTGGGGGAAATTATTATAATTACATCTTACAAGGGGTCTTAGACACGGGTCTGCATCAGAAAATATCAAAATCCAAAAAAACCCAGAAAATGTCAAAATCGAAAAAAAAACAGAAAATGTCAAAATCCAAAAAAGCCAAAAAATGTCAAAATCCAAAAAAAAATAGAAAACATGAAAATCCAAAAAAAATAGAAAACATCAAAATCCAAAAAAGTAAAAATGTTAAAAACTCCAAAAACAGATTTTGTGTTAGTCCAAGTGGTCAAACTATGTTGCCTCTTTAACTTCACCTAGGAAAGGACATCATCGATGAGCCCTTGAGGATCAGGTAAGTCCTTTATGTTTTGTCATAATAAATTTTAAATTCCATCCATATCTACATCTTCATAATAAACTATCCATGGTCAAGGTCATTCAAACTAAGTTATCTTTATGTTTTATGTAGGCAAGGCCATCATCGATGAGCCCCCAAAGATTTAGGTTTGTCCCTTAGGGTTTGTCATAAAAAGGTTTTCATCCATCCCAAATTATATCATAATAAATTGTCCCTTCCTAAGGTTGAAATTTTGAGTAGCACAAGCAATTATCAAACAAGAGAACTGAGGTTATCCAAATCACTAAGTAACAAGAAAAATATCCAATCAATCTTCATCCAAATAGATAAATTTCCTAAACATAGGTACTTATTAGAACATTGACATCAAACATCAAACAACAAGCAATAAAAAATCCTTCTCAGTTGTCAAATACTCTTATACAGAGTGTTGCATCATCAAAACCAGACTAAATGTCTTATATGACATGCCACATTTTTGAGACCAAACTTTAGCTATCCAAACTATCAATTGTCTTATATAGGGTGTTGTACTCTCAAAACCAAACTTAATCCATCATTTCTCTTATACAAGTTGTACCATTCTTGAAACCATACGTTATCATTATTCAAAAATTGGTCATACAATGTGGCAAATGATCTAAATGGTTGTTGACTATGTTGGTCTAGTTTTTTTTATCTTTTTTATCCATTTATTTTAGGTCATGGTACTATGCCCCTTGAGGATGTCCCAAGAAGGATTTAGATGAGCGATGATGGATCATAATGTTTTTCTCTTTGATTTATGTCTATGGTTTTTCTTGGCAATATGACTGGGGCAACTTGGTTCCTTGTGTGTGATCGAATTTCCATTTAGAATAATAAAAATATCCTACACAAACCAAAGCTCAATCTAATGCTTTCTTATGTCAAGATCAACATTCTTTGTGGTTACTTCCTCACATATTTTGACAAGGTTTTTTGGTTACTAGTCTACGTCATGACATTCCTTATTTATCATGTGTCTTTTTTGTAAGGGATAACATATTACACCTTCGTTTATGTCATATCTTGGTGTTCTATATACATTACCATAATAAGTTCTATGATGATAATTATGTAATAAAATAATATATTAATCATTTATTAGGAAGATCTCAAGATAGAAATTCCTAATTATTCCTTCTATTCCATTCCTTATCGCCCTTTTCTTTCTACACTAACATTCCCTCTATCCATCCTTCACAGTCATCCTGATGACATGTTGTGACACTCAAAAATAAATGCATTAGTAGTAGCATCATTCATACACAATCATGTGAGTATATCATAGGTACCATTATCATATACATATTAGATCAACCATACTGCATCAAAAAATACAAAAATATCCATAACATTTCATCACATAGAACCATCATCCATATAAGAATCGTATACAAACATGGCATACACATATAGGTATACATTCATCCATCATAACATATATAAGCATAAGAAAATAATTATGTGTATCCATCCATACATCATAAGAATGTATAAGTATAAACCATACATCATATATCCATAGCATCATAACATAAGTCCATAATACATATCATATAGGAACATCACATAAAACATAAAATGAATAATAATAAAATCACATCATAAATCCACCAAATAAAAACATGAAAATAGGATCATACACATCATATAGTCACCACCAAAAATCATGTATCTCACATATATATATCAAAAAATAGTGTGTCATAGTACAATATTGGGATGTATCTCAAAAATAGAGCTCGCAGGCTCAATCAAAAATATTAGTGTCTAAAAATATATGAAAACATGCCTAGCCTATGCTACCCTTGTCTCCTGACCCTAATGGTTTTTCATCCCTCTATTGTGATCCTAAGGATATATCATAGGGACCAGATCGTCTTTTTGATACTACCCATTTCTTTGAGTCTTGCATAAATGTGTCATGCTCCTACACTGACTTTTGAAATTGGTCTCTTTGGAAATCTATGGCACGATGTTCTCATATAGGTCTCTATAGTATCGAGCCTCTTTGCTAGCCCAATACATAGTGTCTACAAATGTTGTGGTTGACCCACTGAATATGGAAATGAATTCAATGCATCTCTGATTTTACCTCTATGCCTGTATAACCACTTGATCCCTCTCAGCTATCAATTCCTACACCTAACCCTACAAGGTGGGTATATGTGCTACATGCACCTATAATGCCTACAGTTGTGCCTAGAGTGCCTGTATTTGTGCCTAGGGACCCTGCACCACATCCTTGACCTCCTCCTCCATCATGTCCATAATTGCATCCCTGATTGTGATATCATGTAACCCCTCCATAACCACAACATCCCTCGCAACCTCCTCTACACAATCTCCTCCTCTTCAACCAATGGCTCCTCACCTATCACCTCATCCCTCTCCTCCTCCACATCCACCTCCATCTCCAAATACTAATTCTCCTACTCTCCCTCCTCTCTAATGGGTGACATGCACTAGGGCACCCTTTTTGTTTCTCATGGAGGTAATCTGATCCTCCCTTATCAACCTCAATCATCATGACCCCTACCTCTCCCATCTCTACCTCTATCATCCCATCATCTACCCTTGCCACCTTTGTCCCTATCTCCCCACACATCATCTCCATCTCCACCATAACCATCCCCATCTCCATCACCATCCACATCCCTCCCACCTCCTCGCCCTCGACCTCTACCCCATAGTCTCCCTCATGCCCCCCTACCCATCCTCTCCACTAGTGGCAATTGATCCAGATCTATGAAGGGTGTGGGACTATGTGCCACCCACCATGCATCATACTCTGGGGTCATGCCTACATTGGACACATTGATTACTTCTCCCCACTGGATATGTTATAACCCAACAATCTCTTACAAATCCACCTAAATGATGGCCATAATCCCCCACTATGATATCTCTCTCATTGATCGAGAATAATCATCTATCCACACTGGCACTCCCTATCACTCACCAAACTATCTCAACACCCTCTTTGACAAGTGCCTCTCTATGATATGTTGTGTATGAACCATATGCCCAATAAAATATTGTGTGTTCCTACAATAAGGTAGATGCTATGCATCCTCATCCCAACCTTTGTAGTCCCTATAAGGTCTCCAAGTAAACCCATCCATTAGGTCAATAACATGTCTCCAATATCCAATAATCCCCACCCTAATTTGCATCATTTCTCCTCCATAAATGTAAACAAATGGTATTCCTTGAGCTAGATATATGTCCACTAGTGGTCTGAGCAATACTATATGATCCCATGCCCATACCATCAAGAGATCCATGTAACAGATAATGCTCTATCCATCCCTATATGCTATGTCATGCAACTGAAAATATAACATCGCCAATAGGTAGGGCCCCCATGTGTATATTGTGGCCTCCATCAACATGCCCTCAAGAATCTCTCCTCATCCTATGAGAAATCCATGTTTTTTCTTGATAGGGAAAATCACTCTATCAATCACTAAACATAGTACCACTATGAGTCTCTCATATCTATCCGCTAGGGTGTCCCATCGGATCTCGTAATCCTTACACCCTAGCTCTAGCAGGGAATCTATCCCAAAGACCCATTGTAACATTACCAATCCTAGATCACTATATAATGAACCAACCACTCTCCATGGATGGGAATCCAAAGTATCCTCCTAAAATCCTCCAACATCACAGTTGCCTCACCAGTCAGTAGGTGGAACAAACTCATCTCTGAGTACCACCTCTTCACCAATGATGTTAGTAGACCTCAGTTTACCCATATCGGAGGCATGAACATCACATGATAGAGCCCCAATATAGTCAAAGTGTCTAGATCCTCTAGATGATCTCGAAGGGAAAAAGAAATCGGTCAGCTCTCTCACATATATATCAGTGCTAATATCACCTACATCCACCCAAAAGAACATCATGTTAATCATAATGTCTAAAATATCCTATTTGAGCTATTGAATATCCAAAATTTTGTCAAAATTTTCCTAAATTAGCCTATCAATTGAATGCATCACACTATCATTCATATGCATCATCCATTGCAGTTGTGATATTTTTCTATAGTTGTGTCATTCTATCATGTAGTTGCGTCATACCTTGGTAGTTACATCATTCCAACCTTCATTTGTGTCACACCATAATAGTTGTGGTGCAAAAAATGATTGTGAGCAGATTTCACGCACGCCACACCTTTGTGGTGCCATAAATTAGTTGCATCACATTATTCAATTATGGTGCATGACACCACCATTACAACAAATACAATAACAGTTGAAGTGCAAAAACTACACCACATTTGTTTTCCCTTCTTTGAGCCCTAAAATCTATGTAAAAATGATAAAATCACAAAGAAACGTTTGGATACATATTGTCACACTTGAGCCCTCCTCGCATCCATATGTTCACACTTGATACCCGCTATGCAAAAAGACTCATACAAGTGACATTATGATAACTTTACAAAAAATACTAAACTAGAGCTCCTAATCTCCTAAAGAACAAATACACAAATTACCTATTTCTCCCCCTAGGGTATATTTATAACCTAATTTGACCTAATAGGGCCTCTATCTTCATAATTAGCCACATAAGGTTTTGCATTCGAACCCAAATATCAAGCCCTAGATCAAATTTTGAGCCTAGTTTTTCATTTCCATTGCTTTTGCACTTAACCAATTAGCTTATCAGTAAATTTGCCAAAAAAATTTGGAATTTTTTGAAAAATTTGTCAATTTTCCCAAGGGGGCATAATCCTATCCCGCATCTGCTAGAGCACACTAGGGCATATCATGAGTTGAATCTCCCAAGTTATTATTTGACACAACACTCAAAATCACATTATGTCAAAGAGGGGCTAATTGTAGACACTTAAAAATGTCCTAAGCATGCAAACAACATTTTATCATTAATTTGCCTTCTTCCTAGCATAATTAAATAATTTTAATTATTTAATTATTTATCCTAAAGTCATGTTCCTCTATTATTTAATTAATTCACTTTATCCTTATTCTCTCTTGATTAATTTAAATAAATATCAATTTTATTTAAATTATGTCACTAATTATCCTTTTCCCTCTATAATTAAATATATTCTTATTTATTTAGTTGTTCATATTCATTTTCCCTCCATTTTATTCTATAATTAAATAATTATATTAATTATTTAATTATTCATTAGCCTTTCCCTCCTTAATTAAATAAATTATATTTATTTAATTATTTTATCATTTTTATCTCCTTTATAATTAAATAAATATTTTTTTAAGCGAAAGGCTATAAGCCTTTATATATATTAATATATAAAACAAGTTTTTACAAAAAAGAGTAACATTGGCTCTTGCTAGCTAGATATGCTATCATGGATGCTTACATAGGACAAAATTTCATAGTCCCTGTTTGTACAATATAATTGCTTTCCTGTTGTAGACATACTTTCCCTAACTAGAGACCCTATACACCCATTTTCCATATATGCAGAAATTACTCTATTATCCCTTCAAAAAATATATGCATCTTAACACAAACTTCCTAATCTTCCATTACATCATTGTGAACTTCATTCTCTCCCTGATGCTCTTGAGGTTGACCCTCTGTAACTTGCATAGCTAGGGATATATTGAGATTGGGGACATGAGGCTAGCACATAGGAATTGAGGAACTCATATTGTCCAGTACATTTGCCTCAAGAGTAGCTTGAAACACCAGGGCATGACCCTCTAGAGGCATGAGGGGTTAAAGATGCAAAGACATGAGATCTTGTATGTCATGTATTTTAGGAGCGACTACAACCCATAGTTCATTATGAATGTGTGCAAGAAGAGCTAGTAAAGCATTGTTTTTCCTCCTAATTCTTTCAACCAAATCTTCACCAACCACACCATTGTGCCTATCCAATGCTTGTTGTAGATATCTAGAACTCTGCATTTCTAAAGTATTCTTGATGGCATCTAAAACATAGATATACACATTACCATTGAGTAAGACCACCAATCTGACCTTGACCTTTCCATAGTTCATCAGCTTGCACTCCCTTAAGAATCCTATTATCTTGTAGAAAAACTTTCTTGACTACTTTGTTGGCAATTAACTGAATATGAGGTAGTGATTGCAACAAATCAAGTGCATTGGAAATAAATATAGAAGCTATCTATGAAGGAAAAATTACTCTTCATGTCCAAGGGTACAAAATCTCATCCCCAACAACCCTTTCCACGCTCTTCTTGAACTAATAACAATGAGTTAATTAAATAATTGTTTTTATTATTTGATTATTCTTTAGTTTCATCCACTCTCTATTAAATAATTATTTTAATTATTTAATATTTAGCACCCACCTCTTCTTCTCTAATTAAATAATATTTTTTATTATTTAATCATTCATCTCACTATTCCCTAAATTAAATAATTATGTTATTATTTAATTTACCCTTTTCCTAGCTAAGCCTTAAATCTGAACTAATTTCTTGAGTTTTGGTCCATCCTTCCCATCCTTATCTCTTTTTCTCTCAATTAGTCTCAATCATTAATCTCCATACATCATCTCTCAATCCTAGCACTTCGTTTGAATTGGGATTTCTATAAAAGAAAGCCATCACCTTCATTTCAACCTTACAATCACAATCTTTGAAGTTTTTCTATCTTGAGATCTAGAGATATCTTGCATCAACATCAAGCTTATTGAAAATACATTGCATACTACATATATATGAGAAAAAATAAATAAAAATGGATAAGAGCAATGGACATGATTCAATATGACATAGGAATTGAGTATTATTGCTTTATTATTTGAATTTCTATTTTTATTTGCGCTTCATTGTTGGATTAGGGTCATTATTGTTTGAATTAGGTAGTGTGTGGTTGCTATTATTGATTCATTCCTATTCCCTCAAATTCTAACCCTATCCACTCATAAAATTTTGAGACTAATAAAACTTTGATACATTCAATGAGACAAGTGTTGGGTCCCAAAATTGCTACTGCACCTCCTAGAATGAAAATCTACACACGAGGCAAGGCTTTTCATCATTCAAGTTAAATTTTATTATTTACAAAACATAGATGGTTAAAGGTAAAATTTGTCATAGTGGGCTATCTCTCCTTCAATTTCATCTTAGACTTGGGAGCGTTTTCCTAGGGGTATACCTTAATAGGTATTTAGATTAAACAAAATAGACAACCAAACCCAACTACAATTTTAACCCCAAATGCTATCACTAGGTCAAGATAGACTTGTTCCATATAGCCCTTATATAGTTTATACAACTATGAAATAATGATCCACATAAAATATATCTATTCAATATTCATTGAAGAATAATTCCTTGTTCATATCAGTAGTCAAGGGTGTATAGGAAGTGTTGGTTTTTTTTTTCTAAAGCTCCAACTAATTCCTAAAAAAATCTAAATGAATAGCCAATTTTTATGATCAATTATTCTAAGGGGTTGGGCAATAAATAGAAGAATGATTGAAATTTTTTATCCCTCACACTTTAGGATCTATAGAACCTAGGAGGGTAGTCCTATGCAATATCAACTAGGATTATACACAATTTGTGAAGGGTATTGCTTTAAATAAATATGTTATTTTCTTTTGACGAATATTTACAAATAAACACATATAAAAGGGTAAATTCTTGGACTATTATGAATTCTAAGTCTGAAAACATTTGAATAATGTTATGAAATAAATATTTCTTAAAAGTTAATTTTGGTTTTTAAATTTGAGGACCATGAAAAATTTAACTGTTGATGGGTTTTTTTGCACTTTCTAAACACAGGAAACACACAAGTATGTTACCTCTCTTGAAAGGTACAAATCTTCCAACAAGTTGCAAAATCCTACCCCAAGGTCTATCGAGTGTTATGTCATGACAATGCTTGGAATTTCTCAATTGGTCTTATGTAATTTATTGGTAATAATAGGGAAGTCTTATGTATGTTAAGTTGGAGGGATATTGGTTCTTGAAATGGAGTTCCTAAGAGATTAGAGCTAATGTGTAGTCACTGCAATTTCAAAACAACAATCTGGACTCCACTTTTATCATTAGATTTGGCTTTACAATGATGCCTAAAATTTTCCTAAACTACTATTTCAAAGAAACGTCAAAAGGGAAGGGAAAGAAGAAAGTTCTTCGATCTATAACTATCGATGAATAGTGATAATGGAGGACACTATAGTGGACAAACTTCCTAAAACCAAGTTCCACTTAAAAAAATTAACTTACAGTATCATGAAACTAGTGCTATCTTCTAAGGTCTGCATATTCTCAATCATTCATTCACCATGAACATGAATAAAAGATGAAGTTAAAGTGCAACAGTCAATATATGTTCAGAATAGCTTTACACTACTATTTATCATCAACAAACAACAAAAAACATGAACAAGGAAGGGCATCAACACAACAAAATCCTTCAACATCAATTAATAGAATTTACCAATCTACTAAAGCATGTAAACACATAGAACAAAAAAGTAAATTTACTCAAACACACTAACTATGAGGAGAAGAATCATGAAACATGCATGAAACTCAAGAATCCACCAAAATCAATGAAATATTATAATTTTAGTAGTATGTCTTTACAACAACTCAAATCTCACTTGAAAATGAGAGGATACCCCCAATTTATAATGCTCAAAAATAAAAATGAGTGGACAAGATTTAATCTCATTGTGTGGCCATGATTCACTACAAACTAGGGTTTCACCTACCCCAAATATTTTACAATTTAAAATACATTTTTGTCTTTTAGCTTGTTTTATCTTCTAGTGTTCAACACTATAGCACTTTTGTCTTCTAGCTGATTGCTCTATGTTATAGCTAAATAATGAGGAAATCATCATCAATGACAATATTTCCTTCATTTTTCTTTGTAGTGGCATACTCAATGAGTTTTCCTATCAATACCCAAAGCTTATCCCATTCCATTATATCTGATTGAAGTATCGGAAATGAAAATTTATTTGACTGGCTTGTCATTTGTTCCCAATTCTTCAGGCACTTGGGTGTAGCCTTGGATATTTGTTTGGATTGGATGGAGGAAT
The DNA here is from genome assembly GCA_007115665.2 of Sequoiadendron giganteum. Lineage (NCBI taxonomy): Eukaryota > Viridiplantae > Streptophyta > Pinopsida > Cupressales > Cupressaceae > Sequoiadendron > Sequoiadendron giganteum. The sequence continues at coordinate 576,728,478 of CM021108.1, read as the reverse complement.
TGGTAATGAAGTCCATAAAATCAAGAGTTAGAAATTGTCCCTTATTCCATTTTCTTATGAAAGTGTGGCCTGATCTTCCTTGGATCAATCTCAAGGGTCGGCATCTCATAGTCTTTAATAATATTAAGATAGTCCTCAACATCCGCCCTGTGTTCCTTGGCCCATTCCAAATCGAGCTCTACCTCATGGAGCACTTGCTCCAATACTTTTTTTTTTGTCTAAGCTCATCTTCCATGTTTCAACAAGCCATTGATCATTCTTTGCTAGACCTAGCTCCTTTTCCCATAAATTGTCTGGTATCTTGAGGATGGATTTAAGCTTAGGGTAGTTAATCTTGTATAGCTCCGTGAAGCAATGATAGGTCTTCTCGGTAGACTCTAGTTGTTTCTGTAGGCCCTGAAACTTATTTATTGTTCAGATGGCATGGCCAATGCCCATATCACCATTATAAATCACAAGCTGAAACCAATCTTTGATGAAATTGGAACAATTATTTATTTTCTCTAGCTTTTCCATGTGGTCCTTTGATAGTAGTAGTGGCAGGCCTGATGATTTTTTTGGCACTTCCTCTTCAAAAGACCATTGTTGTATGTAGGCAGTGAGATCTTCCACCCGTGCTTTCAATTCCTCCTTGGAGGAATGTTCTTTATTCATCTGATGAACAATCATAGCCATGAAATACTAGAGCTGATCAATCTTCTCCTCCCTTGTAGTTGTTCCCAGGTTAATGTTGGAGACATTGTAGGTCACCCCCTCTTCTTTATCCACCACTGGAGTGGAAATTTGTATAGTCTGAGATCCTGATGCATCCATTGTGATATGTGATATAACTTTTGACTTCTTTTCTTTCATGTCTCCTATTGGAGCTCATGCTAGGATTTCCTCTAGTCTTGCCTTGGGGTCCATGAGGGCGGGGGTCTTTTTCTGTATTTTTTTCTCCAACCACTTGGGAATTTGGGGTCCTTCCTTTGGTGATTCATGATCACATTCTTCTCTTTGAATATTTTGGATCTCTCTCTATGCATGATCGGAGGCGTCTTTCTCTTTTTTCTCTTCATCCTCCTCATTTGAGTCACAAATAAGTATAGCCTTTTCCTTTTCTTTGGGGCTATCTTCCCTTGTGCGTACCTTTTCTTCTTCTTGCCTAGGCTCTACATGATGTTCCACCTCAGGAATTTTCCTTGTTTCAGCCTCTTCTTCAGGCTTATCTTCTTCTTCAGTTTCATCTTCCTTCTTTTCTTCTTCCTCCTTCTTAGGAGGTACTTCTTCTTGATGCTCAAGGCTTACATTTTGTTCCTTTGATGGAGGGTTGGTAGACATTTCAACATCCTTATCAGGTTCTTTCTCTTCTTCAAAGGACTTCCTCTCCATTTCCTCTCCAACATCCTTGAGTTGTTTGGGAAACTCCTCTTCGAGCTCCGGGTTAGAGGATTCTATCACGTATTTGGAGTTGTTGTCCTCAACATCCTCTTCCACTCAGGATTGTGACTTCTCTTCCTCTTCATATACCACCTTATCAATTACTAGGTCTTCATATTTTAGATGCGCATGGTAGTCATCTTTAAACGGATAATTGAGCTCAACATCCTTTTCTTTTTTAGCTGCCTCCCTTTCTCATCTCTCCAATTATTTTGATATTTGCATTATCGCCTCCATTTTTGGGGGCTTTGTTGTAGGAGGGATGGGGAGACCGGAAATGGATTGAGCCAAAGTAGCATGCACTGTGGGGTTCATCAATACTCTATAGAGCTCCATAGGAATGTTTTGCATATATTTGGTAAAAGCTTTTGGAAGAGTGACGGTAGGCATAGTTGTTGTTGAGGCAAGCAAAATTGAAGTTGATGGAGACACTAAAGAAGAGGAAAGTGGGGAAGTTGTGGCAGAGGAGGAATCTCTCACAAAAATAGGTGCATTGGGTGAAGTGGAGGCAAGGTGGACTGAGATGTCTACCGTAGGTGGGGAAGAGATGATCAATGCCTAAGATACTGAGGGGGGAAGTGATGGAAGTGAAAATGGTGGTAGTGACAAGAATAGAGGCAGCAAGTGGTGACTTAGGCTGCTCAACCTCTTCTTCTTCCTCTTTCCCTTCATGCATCGAATCTTCTTGAATAGTGGGCATCTCAGAGAACCCGCCCAATTTCTTGACTTTCTTTTAGGTCTCGGCCTATGATGGCTTCCCAAAAAATACTTTATGTTTTTGCTGATGATCTGATATTTCCTTTCTCTTTTGAGACCTAGTGGCTAGAGGAGACTTGGGAGCTTCTTCAATTGTAGTGGCGGTCCCACTATCTATTTGTCTCATGACCTCATCTTCGAGCTCGCCATAGGTGAGATCAGCCCTGTGAAGTTTTAGTTGAGTAACTTGTGCATCAACCCATTGTCCGGTTCTATGCTCAATTGGATTTGTTAGAATATTGAGGTCATTGACTTCTTCCTCATTCCAGTCTATGGTGGGCAATGGCAGGTTGGTGGCAACGTCAAACCTCAGATCTATAATTTTTCTTTCATCTTCAACTCCTTGATCTAACACTAGGAACATTTTGACTATCTTGACAAAGTACATTTCCATATGCATATAATGTCTCATGCATACCTCCCTATCACCTTGGCAGTTGGCCCAAAAATCTTGAATGTGATGTAGATGGGTGTACTCTTTCTCGACAAGCTTCTTTAACTTGCCGTATGAGTCTATACTTGGCCTAGGAGTGTAGAGACTTAGATTGTATTCAACAAGCTCCTTAGAATAATCTACACTTTGGGCATCCAGGAGAGCATACATTCCCTACCCGAAAGTAAGAGGATATGACACTCTCAAATAGTGTTTACCTACAAGAAGATTATGGGCAATGGTAGGTTGGCAACAACATCAAACCTTAGATTTATAACTATTCTTTCATCTTTAGCCACTTGATCTAACACTAGGAAAATTTTGATTGTCTTACCAAAGTACATTGTCATATGTATATAATTTCTCATGCATACCTTCCTATCATCTTGGCAGTTGGCCCTAAAATATTCAATGTGATGTAGATGGGTGTAGTCTTTCCTGAAAAGTTTCTTTAACTTGCCGTATGGGTCTATCCTTGGCCTAGGAGTGTAGAGACTCAGATTGTATTCAACAAGCTCCTTCTTAGAATAATCTGCACTTTGGGCATTTGGGAGAGCATACATTCCTTGCCTGAAAGTGAGAGGATATGACACTCTCGCACAATGTTTACCTACAAGGAGATTATGTGCATTCTATAGCTTCCTTGAAATTTCTAGCATGATTATCTGGTCATTTGGATATCGGGGCAGCTTATATGGTTTATCATTGAAGCCCTCGGTTTGGATATAAGTAAACTTAGGAAATTGAATGAAGAGGAACCCGAACCTTTGGATGAAGGAATGACCATTATGGGTGACTCTTCTCTTGAATTCCCCTTTGAAAAGTCTGATGATGTGCCCAATGAATGCATCACTCACCCTGCAATAATCCCTCTTGAAGTTCTTGTATTGGAGCTGTGGGAATTTTTCATATACCTTCAATTTTATCCCTGGAATTGTTCTTTTCACTACAAATAGGCCTCTATATTGGGTGGCATTGGCTAGAAGGTAGACCAGGTAAGAGATCATGTAGAATTGATGAGACTTCTTCACCACTAGGAATTGCTCATACAAATTCTTACTAATCATCCAAGCCCAATCAAACTTGAAGTTGCCTCTAATAATCTCTTCAATGAAATATAACATCCAATCAAAGAAGTATGCCACAGTTCAAATGCCCATAACTCTTCTTAGCAAAGTCACCAAATCATGGTAGTCTTCATAGAAGTCACTTCTAAATAACTCTTGGGGCACCTTATTTGCACTCCCCCTTTTATCTTTCAACCAATGTTGGTTAATCAAATTTTTTCATTTCAATGGGTCCACCTTCCACATGTTCTCTTTGTTTTCTATTGATGTTTGTTCTATAGGGTCATGAGTGGGGATGCAAAAATTCCATGCTATAGACTTGGTAGAGAGATCAACCAACACCTGACCATCCCAATCTAAAATTCTTCTTCTCTTTTCTTGATAAGCCTCCCTGTAGGCCATTACCAATTTAGGTGCTACAAGGGTCGGTGGGAGGGCTACCACTTTGGCCAACCCAGTCTTCCTGATCCTTTTTTCATTTTCTATAGTGGGGTTGACTATGACCCTCTGTCTGAATTCATCTATATTGACATGATCGAGGTTGGTGTCTAAAATTTTGTCCCATTCTATGGTGACTCGGGAGGTGATCTCCACTCTGTGAAATTGATATTTCATTTGATCCTTGTCATCTTTCCCTCTTGGGACCTTAGCAGATTTCTTTCCCTTTTCTTGCCTTGCGGACACCCTCGATGGTCCTGCAGCTGGTTCCATAAATCCTGTAGGCAAACACACAGTAAGAATACTTATGTATAAAATGAGGGGAGGGTTAGAAAAAACCTACAAAACAACTATTAGATCAAGAAATTCATCCCTTAAAGATTATAACATCCATTGAATATCATTATTTTCCTTTCATTCGGGGGAGATTATGAAATAAAGGCCTAGGGATGTGGGTTTCCCTGGGTTGACAATCGTTTGGAGGTCTTTCATTTAAAACGATGCTGACAAGGAGGAATCCTCTAGATGGTGTTCCATAAGGCGGGATCCGTAGGCAGGGAGGATGATCATCATAAGCCTCCAAAGTTTAAGGTTCATCAAAGATGTGGATATAAGACTACATAAGGCAACTAGGTGATGACAATTGTGAAATGACAAAGGCGGGATGGCGGCCCGTAGGCAGTGATCTGCACCTCGAGGCCTGCCAAAGTCATTGACATGCATTACTTTCTTAAGGGAAGCCAAACAATGGTAGGAGGATCAGACTCCACATATCGGGTTGTAGGTCAGGCTTGGGTGCTTGAAAACAACGTTTAGGGTGCAGCATCTTGTAGACAACCGCCCGTAGAGGTTGGCTCGAGGTCAGATTTTACTTGTTATATTGTGCAGATGGGCTAGAGAGAGATGGAATGCACGGAGTCCACAAAGTGGATGCCCAAGGGAACTTAGACGTTCTGAAATGATGATCATCGTGTGGTGGTCCATAGGTAGCAGCCTACAAGGGCCAACCCACAGAGGTCCCAACACTTAATCGAATTTGAGGAACACTATTGAACGACGAGGAAGGGTTTGGGACCTACCAAGTGGACAAAAGGGCATGGTTCACTACTTTGTGATCAAATGATACAAACAGGGTTGAACGATGGAGGGTGGCCCACAAATGGCGGCCCACAAGGGTGTGACAAGGTAAACATCAGTTCGGTGGTGAAAGGTTTCTTGAGGTCCATAAAGCGGGAGGGCGGCATGTGATTGCCATTTTAAAATGGAAAATGAAAAGAGAAATCAGCACAAGACGACTCGCATGAGAAGACCCATGATAGTTGCCAGATGAGAGGGGCAACTATCACTAAGTGGTGAATTTAGTCCCAAGGGCGATGAAAGATGGACCCGTAGAGCCCACAAGGTGAAAGGATACAGTGAGATGGTCGTTCAAAAACAGTGATGAAAAGGGCCATCTACATATGGAATCCCGTAAAGCGTGGCTCATAGAGGTCCTTGGTATCTCACTTAACTTAGGATTTTTTCTAAGTTCATTGGGGGACGACAAGGAGAGGGTGTTTGTCCACGCAAATGGACCTGACATAGGTGATGGCAATTTTGTCAAAGCTCAACTTTTCTTTGTCGAGGCAATAATGGTAGGTGGTTTGTAGGACAAATGGGCTCAGTTGCCCTAGTTCAAGAATGGCGGCGGGGGCCCTAAGTTCCATCTAGCCTAAACAACTGAGATTCAAAGGATTTTATAATTTTGACGATGTGGGTTTTACGCGAGACTCATGGTTTTAGCTAATTTTAGAGTTTTTCTCCCAAGAAGTTTTACCATTTAAAGATTTGAATGAAAAAAACACAAGTGAGAGGTGATGGAAATCCTTCCTCAATATCCCACATGTAAGGTGATGAATCCCATGATGACAACGAAGCTCGAACAGTAATGAGATCACGTGGGTGCAAAGGCAACAACAATAGGAGGGTTGTGACAAATTTGAGAAAGGAATGTCAGTGATAATGACATGTTAACTCGCATATTTATAGAATTTTACGCATTTAATGTTGGAATTAAATGCTAGTACATTGGCAGGAAAAGTTGGTAAGCACGATTTTTGAAAGAATCAGCGACAGGAGTGACAAAGCCCGTGGTGATGGTGGTGGGCAAACGATCATCATTTGGCATGCCGGTAAAGAAAATGGTGAACATGTGTGTGGAACCCATAGGAGGGCAGGTGGTTGAACCGACTTGGCTTTCATGCAAATAGTGAGGACATGACAAAATTTCGCCAAGGGAAGCCTGTAAGGGAAGACCTACGGGTAGCAAAGGATGACAGTTTAAGGGTCCTCGAGGAAACTTCTAAGAGGACTCCGCGAAGGCCAATGACTTAGAAATTTTGTGAATGGTGAAACTTGGTCAGCCTGGGATGATGAATTTAGGACTCATTGACCATGTATGACTCAAAGTAGGGGGCACACAAAATGAGACATCAATAAAAGTGACCCATCAAGACATTAAAAAGAGGGTCCCCATTCGGAATGGGATGTGTGTGCCATAGGCACAACAAATGACGAATCCGCTGGGGACTGCTCCTAAGTGTTCCAAGGATAAATTTCCATTCAGAACCCAGAATCTCTAGTTTCGTAGACCAAAAGCCGATTTCCAAAGGTGAACTAGGGGCTCGAGGTAGGATGAGATCCTTAATTGAATCAGAATGCAAGAGAATCACAAAAGTGTGTGCATAGTGGATTCATTCCCCTCCCTCGAAGACCATACAAAAAGTTTTCAATTAGGTAGAGGTAAGCTACATAAGTTTTCTAACCCCAAAAGTAACTTGTACATTGCTCTGCTACCAGTCAAGCATCCATAGTCCCAACGAAGTTCTCGCTATGATCCCATGAACATTTCTCTATTTCCAATCAGGTGTCCATATCCCCGATAGAGTTATTTTTACACCCATATGGTTGCATATTTTGACTTTTTGATTGTTATTTTCTTTTCTTGATATTTTATTTTCGATACTATTCCTCTGTTCTTGCTCAACTGTGCAAGTAGTTAAGCTCATGGTGGGTTTGGAATCACAATGGTCATTGGAGTAGACTTAAGATTTTTCACTTACCCCAGCCTTCTTAACAGCTATTGCATAGCTTCCTAGAAGCATTTAAGGTGCATTTTCGTGTACGATCTGAGATAAATGGAAAAATATTTAAACAAGGGTCCCTCCCTAGGTCAAATCAAAGTTCAAGTAAGGAAATTGTTTCCTCGAATGCGATAAGAGACAAAAATTTGGGAGTGAATATTTATCAAGGAACACAAAGAGTAGGCAACAAAATGAACTGTTCATCCAACCAGGCATGACCACTGCAATAAGAACAAGGATGCTTAGTGAGACAAAACAACTGGGGAAACGAGAAAAAGCAAAGAAAAATAATGAAGCAAAAAGGGAAACCTAAGCTAACCTATATACAAGTATCTACAAAGGCGAGCTTTAGAAGCTCAAGCTAGGAAATAATGCTTGAGATTTTTCCCATTGACTGACAATGGGACATCCTCTCCAGTGAGTGTCTTGATGCAAAAGGTATTATCTCCTAAGATTTAAGAAATTTGAAAGGGGTCAAGCCAAAGCTTGTCGAATTTGTCATGTCCCCCTTTCTTTTCATGGGCATTGTCCCAACATAGGACCAAATCAACAATTCTAAAGGCCTTTACTTTGGCTCGATGGTCAAACCACCATTTGACTACGACTCGATGTTTGGCAAAATTTTCAATGGCTTTGTCACAAAGTTCTTCTAAATGTAACAATTCATCCAGGCGGGTCTCTCTACGGTCTCCCTCATAATAAGCGTTGATAAATAGGGGGTTGGGAATCTTTAGGTGAAGTGGGAAAGAGAGGCTCCATTCCATAGACTAGATGAAATGGGGAATTACCTAGGGAAGCCTTGTGGCGAGTGTGATCTCCCCAAAGGGAAAAACAACTCTGGGTGTGCCAATCTTTGGGATTCTTGTCAAGCAACTTTTGATTACAATGATCAGGTTCTTGTTTGTGGATTTAGCTAGGTCATTTCCTTGAGGGTAGTAATTGGATGAAAATTTGAGGTGAATTTCGTAATCAAAGCCCCAAATAGAAAATTTAAGCAAGGAAAAGGTAGGTCCATTATCACAAACAAGGGAATACAGACAACCAAAATGATTCAAAATAAAACTTTCAAGAAAATTAGTAACTACCTCTGTGGTATATTGCCTACATGCAATAGCTTCTATCCATCTAGTACAATAATCAGAGGTAGTTAGAATGTACCTATGGCTTGCACAGGATGGTAGACTTATTGGGTCGATGAAGTTGATAGCCCATTGTGCAATGGCCTTACCTGCAGGACTAGTTGCAACAAGACAACAACATTTCTTTCTCTAACAATTGTAGTCTAACATATGTGGTAGAATCAGACATGATTGCGCGCATCCTTGAAGATGGTTGGCCAGTAGTACCCCAACCACAATATTTGATGAGCAGTGGAAGGGCCAGACCCATGGTCGGTGCCAAACTTATCATGAAATTTTGTCAAAACCCATTTTGCTTCTTCTTTCCCAAGACACCTGAGGTAAATCCCTTCATGATCCCACTTGTAAAGAATAAAGCACTGTAGCATATAGTTGTTTCTCTTCATTCTAAGGGCACACTTTTGGAATCCCTGCAAGTGAGGTTGACACCTGTTGTGCAACAAATAGTAGACAATTTCATTGTACCATTTTCCAGGGGAGACATCTTCAAGTTGGTATTGTTGAACTGTGAGTTCTGGTCCTACCTCCAATAGTGTTTCATTATAGTTTGGGTAAGGGCCTGCCCTCTTACCAATTTCATTGGTTGAATCTCCATATCATATTCTTGCAGTAAGGTGATCCATTTTTCTCTTCTTTCCCCTAATTAATTTTGCATCAACAACATCTTCACTACTAGGTCAAGCACTACGACAAATACCTTATTGCACAAGATGCAATGTTTGAAATATTTGACTCCTCTAACTAGATCATATTCTTACTTCTCCACATTGTCATACCTTAGCTCTACATCCTTTAGTAGAGAACTCATGAAATAAATTGGGTGCTTGCTTCCTCCATCATCCTTTTGAGCCAATATTCTAGCACATGAATGGCCTAAAGCAAATGAGTAGATATAGAGCAACTACAGATAATCAGGGTTGACTAACATAGGTGCATCAAAAATCACTTTCTTGATTTCCTCAAAGGCTCACTTCGCTTCTGATGTCCATTCAACTTTGGTGTCTTGCTTCAACATTGCATTGAGTGGATTAACTATCTCAGCAAAGCTCGTGATGAATTTATTGATGAAATTTATCTTTCCAAAGAAATATTTCAGCTCTTTCTTGCTGCCTAGCAGTCAAATCTTCATTATATCTTGGATATTCTTAAGGTCTATGGATATCCCTTTCTCTGAGAGGACATGCCCCAAAAAATTTCCCTCGGTATCCCAAAAGATGCACTTCTTTAGATTCAAAGAAATGTCAAACTCTCTACATTTCTGGAGGACCTTTTATAGGTCAGAGACACTTACCAATTATTTTCTCTAAGGTAATGTCCATCACACGCTCGAAGGTGGCACCTGTGTTGATCAGTTTGAAAGGAATTCTACTATATGCAAAGGTTCCCCACTTGGTGGTGAACATTGTTTTGTTTCGGTCCTCATACTGCACCATTACTTGGTTATATCCAGAGTATCCATCTAGAAATGCCATCAATTGAGATCCATTGACTATCTAAAGGACTTCATCCAATGAAGGCATAGGGTAATTGTCTTTTTTCGAAGCTTTGTTCAGGTTGCAGAAATCAACACATAATATGATTTCACCATTCTTTTTCCTAATCAGAACCAGATATTCCACCCACATGAAGTGTTTGAATGGAAAGATGATCCTTGCGGATGACAAATTTTGTACGTCTTTATAAATAATTGGTTCCAACAATGGATTGATAGGGCGATGTCATTTCCAAAATGGTCTTATGTCTGGCTTAACAAGAATGGTGTGTGCGATGATCGATGTGTCATATGTCTTCAAATATTTGTAACTCCAAGAAACTACATCATGATACTTCTGCAAGGCATCAATGATCCCCTTCTTCTCTTTTTTTATGCACACCCTACCAATGAATACGTTCCTAACTTCCTTGTTTGTTTTGAGGTTATGGGTGTCACATTGATTACTAATGGAGTCCTTTGCTTTTTGATCTGGATCTCTGATCTAATCCACATCAAATATATGTTCTAGCCAGACCATGCCTCTAGGAATAGTGTTGGTTTTGAGGTTAATGACCCCTTCTATGTCCAATTCATCCTCTTCAGGCTCAACCTCATCAATAATCTGGGTTGCAAATACTTTAGAACTAGTGGTGAAATCCAATATGTTCTTGTCATCATTGAATACTTGAAATTTGGAAATATTATCCGAGATAGATGGGATGGAGGTGAGCTCAACAGTGTACCTCTTGAGGCCAAACAATGATAGAGGTTGAAGGGTGTTGGTTGCTTAAGCTAAGCCATTAGCACTATAATTTTTGGAGTGGGGGATCAAATGAATGTTAAATACATCTAGGCTTTCCAATAGATCCCATACCCTAAGCCTATAATTAGTTAGCCTTCTATCATAGTAGGAATAAAGTTTTCTCACTTGTTTTATGACTAACTCTGAGTCACCAAAGACTTGTAACATTTTGACCCTTTTTTTTAAGCCCACTAGAAGACCAAGAACCAATGCCTCGTACTCCGCTACATTATTCATACAATAAAACTGAAGTCTGTGAGCATCAAAGTATGAATTACCCATTGGGATGATCAATTCAAAGCTGGCTCTAGCTCCCTATTTAAATTTGGACCCATCGAAGCACAGCATCCAAAACTTGGAAGAATCCTCAATCTTGGAACCAATTTACTTTTATAGCTGATGACATCTTTACCCTGGCAACTTCAAAAGGTGGCATAGATTCAATGTGACCTTGATTTGGTTGTACCAGTTGAGTTTTCCCTTTTGGGGTGACCTGCCATTTAATGCACTCAATTTTTTTTTGACATAAGCAACATTCAAATTTAGAGTGGGAAGCATTGTGTACCCTACACCAACCGAGTAGCAAGTTTTCTTGAAAATCCATCCTTGCACCCAAACTGAGTTGATCTTGCACACATTTCTCTATGAAATCTTGGAAACTATCGAGCAATCCAAGATTACCATCTTCGTAAGAATCTTCATGATTAGATTCAATCAATACCTTTGTGCTCTAGGGTGTGTGATCCAAGACAACAGGTGAACTTCACAACACAAGGAGGACCTCCTTGACTACTTCTTTATAACATTCTTGTTCATTTGGATATGCCAACGGGTAGTAATTCCCTAGTTCTATCTCAACAAAAAACACCTCATTTATGTTGTTATATTTCATAATCATGAATTTCGTGCATGGTTCCCTATCTATACAGATATGATCTGACAAACCCTTCCATGGAAGCCATTGGTGAGAATATTTAGTGGAAGCATATTAGTTCAATGCCCATGTGAAATCCCTTCCTAAAATGATACCATAAGTGTCAGGGATATCAACAACTTGAATTTCGATCATCTATTGTATCCTTGGATCAACATCAATTTTCATAGGTATTCTATTAATTTCACCAACTATGTTGATCTTTGTTTTATCTAGTTGTGTCACCTTGCATCGGGAGGGAGTTGGATCTATTTCCAAGGCTTTGTGTAATGCTAAGGGCATGACGTTGGTAGAAGCTCCCAAATCAAGCAAGAAATTGTGAATATTCTTCTCAAATACCCTAATGGTGGTCAAGAATGGAGGGTTTTCCAACTTTCCTTGAAATAGCCCTCCACAGATGTCGACTTGGACTACCTGACCTTTATCTTTATCATTACCATTTTTTTGGGCTTGGGTTTTGTTTGACTCTTTAGCAGGTTGTTTTCTTTCTTGTTGGTTCGAAGGCGAGTCTTATTTCTTGTTGAAGATTTGTCAGATGATAGGGTAATTTTGTGATTCATTAAAGGAGGCCCTCTTGGCAGGTGCTTCTTGGGATGACTTAGATGAAGGATTCCCATTAATCATCATAAAGAAGGCATTCTAAACTACTAAGACTTTAAGAAACTCGAAGGCCGATAAATTAATCTTGACTTTCTTAAATTATTCTACTATATACTCTCCCATTTGTTCAATTTCAGCTTCAAAAGGGGTAATTTGAGGCGAGCCAACAGGTTGGTTTTGGTTTTGATCTTGCTCCCTATTCCTATTAAATTATCAAGTGGGAACATGAGGATAGCCTGGTTATTACTGTCATTTGGGTCAGGAGGAGTACTAATATTGTTAGGTGGAGTTGAGGTCATGAAAGGGCCACCTACTTGCCCACCTATTGGTCATTCCTTAGGTCATATGGGGTTGTCCTTTAATGAAACATTTGGAACTCATCTTATCTCAAATATTCCTCATCTACTGGACCATTTTCTACTAAATTAAAGAGCTGAGACAAAGCATTTTCAGTACTTAACTCTTTTGCATTTTCATCATTTGCAATAGAAATCTCCTTCTAGGGAGCATTACTCTCACCCTTGGGGAAAGGAGCTTGACTGAAAACCAACACCAAGGAATCACACGGTTCATATGGAATAAGGTCCTGACATCCTAAACTATCAACTATGTTCTGGACCTCAATCTAGAAGATCTCGACAGTCATCTAAAACTATGGACAATCCAATTCGGAATGCCTACTCATCTTATGGATACAACACCAACTAGATAAGGCTATCTCAGCCAGGTATACCTCACTTATAGTCTTATCATTGTGGTTTGTCTGTTCAAGTGGCATGGGAACACCATCATTGTTTGGCTTCATGATCCATGTTCAGTTTTTCCTCTTGGAGGGCCTTCTATCAAAGTTATGTCCCGAATTCTGACCTCTTTCATAATTTTGACCTGAAGGAGCATTCAAATCACAGTTTTCATAGTTGAGGTTGTCCTGGATGCTTCTTTGTGAGGCCTTCAACTGGTTGTTCTGATTCCTCAAGTGTATCATCTTGATTGACATCTTCTTAATCATCTCTGTCAAATCATCTATGTGGTCCTTTTTAGCATTATTCAGTTGCAAAGCTGAATTCTAAAGGAGGACTGACTGTACTACTAGTTGGTTCTACTAAGTAGGCGAAAACTCAAAACTTTGGAGGTATGTTGGTACTTGGGGTGGCTGAGAATAAACCTACTATTGTTGTGGTTACAAGTACTGAGGCACAAGAGGTGCCTGATTCAATGGTTTCCCAGGATGTGGCACCATGGCTAGTTGTGGAATTTGATTCATCAAGGGTGTCTGTTGTGTCAAAGATTAGGTGATCCCTTGGGCTTGATATGGGTGAGCAACCAGTCCCAAAGAAGGTAGTGGATCGAAAATGTGTTGTCCCAGATCCGTACTCGCTTTAGCTTAGTTTGAGTAGGCATCCAACAACTGAATCGGTGGTGGGTTCATCCTCTTTACCAAGGTAGAATCGAGGTTGTCCAAGGCTGCATAGTAGACTAATCGAGTGAAAGGATCATCAAATACATAAGGGGAATGTAACCTCATATATGCTCGGTGAAATCTGTCATGAAAGGAGCTGATCGGCTCATTGAATTCCCTTTGAATGACCATAAATTATTGGTAGAACTTTGAGGGACTAACCCAGATCTTAATTTTTAGCAAGAAAGCATCCTTTAGGAGGTCCCAAGTGTTAATGGATCCCATCAGCAAATGGATGTACCAATAGAAGGCATCATCCCCCAAAGAGTAAGGGAAGAGCCTACATGCCATGTCCTCATGTACAATCTGCATACCTTTTAGAGTTGTTTGAAAAATATTAATGTGTTCTTTTATTGTCCTTTGCAGATCTCGAGGGTTAAACTTGGTACAAAATCCCTTGAGGTTCTTTGGCATATCATGGTAAAGATTGAAGGATAGAGGAGACAAATTGTTGGCTAGCCACGCCATGTGAGGTGGAGGTGGAGGAGGCTACACCAGGCTGATTTGAGGTTGTAATGCAGGATCAAAAACTACTAGGACAATGAGCAAGAAAGTAGGTGTGTTGGGTTGGAGGGCAATGCCTTGGCTATGGGAGGTGGCAGCCAAGAAGGTAGTTTGGAGCTGTTGAGAGGAAGAGGGGGCTGCCAAAGTTGAAGGAAGAGGTGAGGGAGAATGGGTGAAAGGAGAAGATGAGGATGGGAGTGAAATGGGATGGTTGGATGTATGGGGGGTGGACGCTTCCCCTCTTTTAGCTTTTCTAGCCTTGGTAGGGGGTAGTAGCTCTTAAAATTCCCCTTTGTTTGGTGAAGATCTTAGCACTCAGTGGAACCTCTCAGGGGAGAAGGAACCAATTCAATCCATCTTAGCACAATATGTTTCCTTCTTCTAGTGCTAGTTCTATTAATGGGTGTTTTTGCACTTTCTCAACATAGGAAACACACATGTATGCTACCTCTCTTGAAAGGTAGAAATCTACCAACAAGTTACAAAATCCTACCACAAGGTCTCTCAGGAGTCAAGTCATGAAAATGCTTGGAATGTATCAATTGGTCTTATGTGATTTGTTGGTAATCATAGGGCAGTCTTATGTATATTAAGTTGGAGGGATATTGGTTCTTGAAATAGAGTTCCTAAGAGATTAAAGCTGATGTGTAGTCACTGAAAGTTTAGAACAACAATTTGGACTCCACTTTTGTCATTAGATTTGGCTTTACAATGATGCATGAACTTTGCGTAAACTACTATTTCAAAGAAAGGTCAAAAGGGAAGGGAAAGAAGAAAGATCCTGGTGTTAGAAACCAAGATCAGACATGCAAACTGGAAAAGCCTTCCACATAAGAGAAAAACAATAAAAATCAGAGCTTTGCATGAAGATGTGCAAATTGATATTATTCAGAATTGAGAAATTACATGAGATGAATTTCTTTATAAAAGCAATGAATGGATAACCCTAATGTTGACCTAAAAACAACTCAAATAAATAAAGCTTACTTATTAATTAAGTAAACTAATTATTACCTAAGAAAAACCTAAGTAAACTTAATAAAGTGTAATTAAATAATTAATTACACCAACACCCTCCCTTAAGTGCAACTTAGGGAGACTAAAAAAGCATGCACCCTAAACTAAGATGAATGTAAGAAAGCATGAATGGGTCTCGACAACAAGGCCTTATCAGGTACCCATGTACAAATGCAATGAAAGAGTAAGAGAAAGAGGATAAAACCTAGTGGGACAATCCCCCCTTCAATGAGATGACCTTCTGCAAAGAAGCACTGGAAGAACACTATGGAGTAACATTGGAACTTGAATCTGACAAGTAAGGAAAGATACTTTTGTTTACTACAGAAACCAGGTGAGAGTCACTAATTGACTCAAGGAATCATGAAAAAGCAACAACAGACCTGATGCCACATAACAATTGAAAACTCCAAATGGGAACACCCCTAGAATCTATGAAGCAACAGTAGATAAAATGATGCCCCCATAAGAGGGAATGATATGATGAAAGAATTTGGAAGCCTTGTATCTCGATGCCAATGCCAAATTGTGACTAAAATTGATCCATAGGAGAAAGTACCATGAAGATCCTGAAACATTAACCAAAAATTTAGTGGCCCTCAAATTGAGATGTGACCCAATGTGGATCAATAACCATAGGCTCTCAATCTAAAGTGTGAATCAATGTGAATCTGATATGTGTCAAGCAAGAGCAAGATGTGACCAAAATAAAATAAGAAACCGGATACAACCCATGCGAATTGTCATCAAAACCAAGATGAGATAAAAGTGCAACAACACTCTAATTAGATTATTATGCAAGAAACCCCCCCTGATGGAACTTTATATCAATTCATTTATTACAATACCCAATGATTGCAAAAGCATAGAATGCTAAACATGCATAAATGAGAGAAAATGCAAACCTAGAGCATGAAAACAAAAATAGAATGCATGCACAAGAAAAATTTCACATCTACCTTCCTGATAAAAATGGACCTCAAATCTATGTAGAGGACTGAACCAACTTTCCAATTCCGTGAAAATAGAGAAAAAAGGATCAACGAGTCAAAAGATATGCCCTCCAGAGTGAAAAAAACAACATCTAAGTTCAAGAACCTACAAAATAAAATTCGAGAAAAATATGGAAAAACTAGCTTCACCAATGGATTGATGTCAGAATCAGCTTTCCAACGGTATCTCTCTTGCAAACAAAAGACACCATATGCGAAATTTACACCCATTTTAGTGAAAGTTGCTCTAGGAAGGCCAATAAGGCCTACAAACGCCCAGGGGGATAAAAAAAATTTGGCCCCTTGTCCTATGTGCAACTAGGGGCTAGTGGGTAGGGGGCTAGGGTGGAGCCCCTAGTCATCCATATCAAGGGTGGTGTAGGGCTTAAGTAGCCAGGGGCTAGGTGCATAGCATCGATCCCCAATGTGACCGCGACCTTATGAAAGAAAGCCCTCAGGGGCTAGTGTTGGGACTGATGACGGAATGGGGGAGCCAACGGTGGCAGTGGCCGTTGCATGGCTGCTCAGCGATGAACCCCTTTTGCATTTTTTTCAATTTTCTTGCCTCGTAATGTGTGCTAGGGAGGCCATACGACCTCCTTGGCAAAATGTTTTTTCCTCAAAAACCAATTGCTCCAAAATCGATAAAACAACAAGAATTCTTAGGGTTTTTGGCTGCTGTGAATGCAATGGTGACCTCCGTTTGTGCCCAAAATGCTCCAAAAAATTGGCTACCTCCAAAGCTTGCAAAAAATCATCAATTTTGAAACCCACACAAATCTCTTCAATGATGACTAAAATCTGAAAAATAAAAGTCAATCTTGAATTTTTCTAGTGCTTTGGATCTAGTGGAGATGCTCGATCTAATCGAAAATGCTAAATATATGAACTCAAGACATGAAACCCTCGAGGAATCCCAAATAAACTCTGCAATTATTTTCTCCAAAATCTAAGAAGGGGTTGCAAATCAAGGCTTTGATACCATGTTAGAAACCAAGATCAAACATGCAAACCAGAAAAACCTTCCACATAAGAGAAAAACAATAAAAAACAAATCTTTGCATGAAGATGTGCAAATTGATATTATTCAGAATTGAGAAAGTACATGAGATTAATTTCTTTATAAAAGAAATGAATGCATAACCCTAATGTTGACCTAAAAAATTCTCAACTAAATAAATCTTACTTATTAATTAAGTAAAATAATTATTACCTAAGAAAAACCTAAGTAAACTTAATAAAGTGTAATTAAATAATTAATTACACCAACACCTGGATCTACAACTATCGATGAACAGTGCTAATGGAGGACACTACAGTGGATGACCTTCCTGAAACCAAGTTCCACTTAACCAAATTGACTTACAGTATCATGAAACTAGTTCTATCTTCTAAGGTCTTTAGATTTTCAATCATTCATTCACCATGAACATGAATAAAAGATGAAGCTAAAGTGCAACATTTGATATATGTTTAGACTATCTTTACACTCCTATTTATCATCAACAAACAACAAAAAACATGAAGAAGGAAGGGCATCAACACAACTGAATCCTTCAACATCAATGAATAGCATTTACCAATCTACTAAAACATGTAAACACATGGAACAACAAAGTACTCAAACACACTAACTATGAGGAGAAGAATCATGAAACATGCATGAAACTCAAGAATCCACCAAAATCAATGAACTTCTATTAGAATTTCAACAACATGTATTTACAAGAACTCAACTCTCTCTTGAAAATGAGAGAAGACCCCCTATTTATTGTGCTGAAAAAGAAAAATGAGTGGCCAAGATTTAATCTCATTGTGTGACCAAGATTCACTACAAACCAGGGTTTCACCTACCCCACATATTTTACAATTTAAAATTAATTTTTGTCTTTTAGCCTATTTTATTTTCTAGTGTCCAACACTATAGCACTTTTGTATTCTAGTTGATTGCTCTTTGTTGTAGCTAAATATTGAGGAACTCATCATCAATGATAGGTTTTCCTTCATTTTTATTTCTAGTGGCATACTCCACGAATTTTCCTATCAATACCCGAAGCTTATCCAATTCAATTATATTTGATTGAGGTATATGGAATGATAATTTATTTGACCAAATTTGTCATTTTTTCCCAATTATTTAGGCACTTGCGTGTAGCATTGGCCATTTGCTTAGATTGGATGGAGGCATTGGAAATGAAGTCCATAAAATCAGGCATTAGCAAATTTGTTGTCCCTTGTTCCATTTTCTTATGAAAGTATGGCCTGATCTTCCCCAGATCAATCTCGAGGGCCGACATCTCATGGTTTTTCACAAGCTTAAGGTAGTCCTCAACATCTGCCCTGTGTTCTTTGGCCCATTCCAAATCGAGCTCTACCTCATGGAGCATTTGCTCCAAGAATTTTTTCTTGTGCTCTAAGCTCATCTTCCATGTTTCAATGAGCCATTGATCATTCTTTGCCAGACCTAGCTCCTTTTCCCATAATTTGTCTGGTATCTTGAGGATGGCTTCAAGCTTAGGGTAGGTAATCATGTATAGCTCCGTGAAGCGATGATAGGTCTTCTCGGTAGACTCTAGTTTTTTTTGCAGGTCCCTAAACTTATTTATTGTTCAGACAGCATGGCCAATGCCCATATCGCCATTATAAATCACACACTAAAACCAATGTTCGGTAGCCTTGGACCAATTATTTCTTTTCTCTAGCATGTCCATGTGATCCTTTTATAGTAGAAATGATGGGGTTGTTGATGTTGTTGGAAATTCCTCTGCAGAAGATGATTTTTGTATGTAGGTAGTGAGATCTACCACCTATTATTTCAATTCCTCCTTGGAGGATTGGTCTTTATTCATCTAATAAAAAATTGTAGCCACAGAATCCCGAAGCTGATCAATTTTCTCCTCCCTCGTAGTTGTGCCCAGGTTAATGGTGGAGACATTGTAGGTCACCCCCTCTTCTTTATCCACCATTGGAGTGGCAATTTGCACCATCCAAGATCCCGATGCATCAATTGTGATGTTTGATCTGATGTTTGGCTTCTTTTCTTTCTTGTCTCCTATTGGAGCTTGTGTCAGGATTTCCTCCATTCTTGCCTTGGGGTCCATGAGGGCGAGGGTATTTTTTTTTATTTGTTTCTCCAACCACTCAGGAATTTGAGGTCCTTCCTTTGGTGATTCTTGATCACCTTCTTCTCTTTGAATATTTTGGATCTCCCTCTCTACATGATATGAGCCCTCTTTCACTGTTTTCTCTTCACCCTTCTCATCTGAATCATGAATAAATATAGCCTTTTCCTTTTCTTTGGGACTATCTTCCCTTGTGGGTACCTTTTCTTCTTCTTTCCCAGGCTCTACATGATGTTCTAGCTCAGGACTTTTCCTTGTGTCAGCCTCTTCTTCAGTTTCATCTTCCTTCTTTTCTTCTTCCTCCTTCTTGGGAGGTACTTCTTCTTGATGCTCAAGGTTTACATCTTGATCCTTTGATGGAGGGTCGGTAGACATTTCAACATCCTTATTAGTTTCTTTCTCTTCTTTAGAGGATTTCCTCTCTATTTCCTCTCCAACATCCTTGAGTTGTTTGGGCATTTCCTCTTCAAGCTCTGGGTCGGAGGATTCTATCACATATATGGTGTGGTTTTCCTCAACATCCTCTTCCTCTGAGGATTGTGACTTCTCTTCCTCTTCATATACCACCTTATCAGTTTCTAGGTGTTCATATTCCAGATGTGCATGGTATTCATCTTTGAAGGGATCATCGAGCTCAACATCCTTTTCTTTTTCAGATGCGTCCCTTTCTCATCTCTCCAATTCTTCTGATATTTAAATTTTTTCCTCCATTTTGGGGGGCTCTATTGTAGGAGGGATAGAGAGACCGACAATAGCTTGAGAAAAGAATCTTGTATTGTGGGGTTCATCAATACTCTAGAGAGATCCATAGGAATTTTTTGCATATGTTTAGAAAAATCTTCTAGAAGAGTGATGGTAGGCATAGTTGTTGTTGAGGCAAGTGAAATTATAGTTGATGAAGACATTGAAGAAGAGGAAAGCAAGGAAGTTGTGGCAGAGGAGGAATCTCTCACCACAATAGGTACAATGGGCGAAGTGGAGGCAAGGTGGACTAAGATTTCTACCGCAGGTGGAGAAGAGATGACCAATACCTGAGATACCATGAGGGAGTGATGGCAATGGAAATAGTGGTAGTGGCAAGGATAGAGGCAACATGTGGTGACTTAGGTTGCTCAACCTCTTCTTCTTCCTCTTCCCCTTCATGCATCAAATCTTCTTGAATAATGGTAATCTCAAAGAACCCGCCTGATTTCTTGGCTTTCTTCAAGGTCTCAGCCTCTCACGTCTTCCTTGAATATACTTTATGTTTCAGATGATGCTCTGATATTTCCTTTCTCTTCCAAGACCTAGTGGCTGGAGGAGACTTAGGAGCCTCTTCAGTTGCTGCATTAGTCCCATTATTTATCTCGCACTTGATCTCATCTTCGAGCTCACCATAGGTCAAATCAGCCCTTTGAAGCTTTAGTTGAGCAACTTGTGCATCAACCCATTATCTAGTTGTGTGCTCAAAAGGCTTTGTTAGAATATCGAGGTCATCGACCTCTTCCTCATTCTAATCTATGGTAGGAAATGGCAGGTTTGGGACAACATCAAACCTCAGATCTATAATTGTTCTTTTATCTTCAACCACCTAATCCAACACTAGGAACAACTTGACTCTCTTAACCAAGTCTTCATACACATATAATGTCTCATGCGTACCTCCCTATCATCTTCGCAGTTGGCCCATAAATCTTTAATGTGATGTAGATGGGCGTACTCTTTCCTGACAAGCTTCTTTAACTTTCTGTATGGGTCTATCCTTGGCTTGGGAGTGTAGAGACTTAGATTGTATTCAATAAGCTCCTTCTTAGAATAATTTTCACTTTGTGTAGCTAAGAGAGAATACATTCCCTACCTAAAAATGAGAGGATATGGAACTCCCGCACAGTGTTTACCTACAAGGAGATTATGTGCATTATGTAGCTACCTTGAAATTTCTAGCATGATTATCCAATCATTTGGATATTAGGGCAGCTTATATGGTTTATCACTGAAGCCCTCGATTTAGATATAAGTAAACTTAGGAAATTGAATGAAGAGGAACTTGAACCTTTGGATGAAGGCATGGGAATTGTGGGTGACTCTTCTCTCAAAGTCCCCTCTGAGAAGCCTGATGATGTACCTGATGAATGCATCATTTACCTTGCAATAATCCCTCTTTAATTTCATGTATTGGAGTTGTGGGAATATGTCATATACCTTCAATTCTCTCCTTGGAATTGTGCTTTGTGCTACAAATAGGCCTCTGTATGGGGTGGCATCGACTAGAAGGTAGACCAAGTAAGAGGTCATGTAGAATTGACGTCACTTCTTCACCACTAGGAAATACTCATACAAATCCTTTCTTATCATCCAAGCCCAATCAAACCTGGTGGTGCCTTTGATAATATCTTCAATGAATAGAACATCCAATCAAATAAGTATGTCACAGTTGGGATGCCCATGCCTCTACTTAGTAAAGTCATTGTGGTAGTCTTCATAGAAGTCGCTTTTGAATAATTCTTGGGGCACCTTATTTGCACTCCCCCTTTTATCTTTCAACCAATGTTGGTTAATCAACTTTTTTCATTTCAATGGGTTCACCATCCACATGTTCTCTACATATTCTATTGATTTTTTTTCTACAGGGTCATGAGTGGGGATGCAAAAATTCCATGCTATAGAATTGGCAGAGAGATCGACCAACACCCAACCATCCCAGTCTACAATTCTTCTACTCTTTTATTTATAAGCCTCCATATAGGCCATTACTAATTGAGGTGCTACAAGGGTCGGTGAGAAGCCAATTGCCTTGGCCAACCCACTCTTCCTAATACTTTTTACATTTTCTGTAGTGGGGTTGACTACGAACCCCTATCTAAATTCATCTTTATTGATGTGACCGAGGTTGGTGTCTAAAATTTTGTCCCATTCTATGGTGACTCGAGAGGTGATCTCCACTCTATGATTGATATTTCATTTGATCCTTATCCTCTTTCCCTCTTGGGGCCTTAGCAGATTTATTTCCCTTTTCTTGCTCTGTGGATGCCCTCGATGGTCCTACAACAAGTTCCATAAATCCAATAGGAAAAGATGCAGTAAGAATACTCATGTATAAAATGAGAAGAGCATTAGAAATAATTTTCAAAATAGTCATTAGATCAATAAATTCATCCCTTAAAGATCATAACATCCATTGAATATCATTATTTTTCTTTTGTTCGAGGGAGATTGGGAAACGCAGGCTGAGGGATGTGGTTTTCCCTAGGCTGGCAGTTGTTTGAAGTTCTATCATTTAAAAATGATGCTGACAAGGTAGAATCCCACAAACGGTGTCCTGCAAGGTAGGACCTGCAGGTAGGGAGGACGGTCATCATAAGCCTTCAAAGTTTAAGGTTCATCAAAGATGCAGATGGAAGATTGCAAAATGTAGCTAGGTGACAACCGTTGTGAAATGACAAAGGCGAGATGACGACTTGTAGGTGGCGGTGTGCACCTTCAGGCCCACCAAAGTCATCGACATGCATTACTTGCTTAAGGGAAGCCAAATGGTGGTAGGAGGATCAGACCCTGCATATCGGGTAGCAAGTGAGGCTTGGCTACTTTGGAATGATGTTTAGGGTGCGGTAACCCACAAATGGCCACCCATAGAGGTTGGCCCATAGTTAGATTTTACTTGGTGTTTTGCACAAACTGGATGGAGAGAGACAAACCGCGTGAAGTCCGCAAAGTTGATGGTTGGGGGTAGTTATCCATTTTGACATGACAATCATCATGGGGTGATTTGCAGGTAGTGACTCACATGGGCTGACTTGCAGAGGTTCCAACACTTAGCCAAATTTGAGGAATGCTATCAGATGGCAAGGAAGGGTTCAGGACTCGCCAAGCAGATGAAAGGGTGTGGTTCACTTCTTTGTGATCAAATGTTGCAAATGATAGAGAACGATGGAGGGTGCACCACAAATGATGGCTGGCAAGGGTGTGACAGGGTAAACATCGGTCCAACAACGAAAGGTTCTATGAGGTTCATGGAGTGGGAGGGCTGCGTGTGATAGCCATTTGAAAATGGAGAATGAAAATAGCCACTGACACAAGGCAGCCTGCACGAGTGGACCCATGATAGTTGCCAGCGAAGAGGGGCAACTATCGCTAAGTGGTGAATTCAGTCACGAGGGCAATGAAAGATGGACCCATGAAGCCCGCAAGGCAAAAGGGTAGGGTGAGATGGTCATTCAGAAACAAAAATGAAAGGGCCATCTACATGTGGAATCCTGCAAATTAGATCCCACAGAGGTCGTTGGTATTTCACTTAACTTAGGATTTTCTCTAAGTTCATCGAGAGACGGTGAGGAGACGACATCCATCCTTGTGAATGGGCCCCACACAAGTGATGATAGTTCGGTCAAATTTCAAATTTTATATGCTGAGGCAATGATGGTGAGAGGTTTACGGGCCACATGGGATCGATTTCCTTAGTTCATGAATGGCAACGAGCCCCCCAAGCTCTGTCTATCCTAAATGACTGAGATTTGAAGGAGTTTGCAATTTTGATGACATGGGCTTCACGTGGGACTCATAGTTTTAGCTAATTTTATATTTTTTCTCCCAAGAAGTTTAACCATTTAAATATTTGAATGAAAAACACACAAATGAGGGGCAATAGAAACCGTACCTCAATATCCTACACGTAAGGTGATGAGTCCCACGATGATAATGAAGCTCAAATGATAATGAGATCACGCGGGCATGAAGGCGATGGTAGCAGGAGGGCTCTGAAAACTTTCAAAAAGGAATGTCGGTGATAATGACATGTTAACTCCCCTATTTATAGAATTTCACTAGCATTAAATGCTAGTATGTTGGTGGGTGAATTTAGTAAGCACGGTTTTTGAAAGAACTGACGGTGGAGCTCATAGGGTGGGTGACGGGCAAATGATCATCGTTTGGCAGGTGGGTAAAGAAAATGATGAACTTGAGTGCAGAACCCAGAGGGTGGTTGGCCAAACCGACTTGGTCACCGCACAAATGATGAGGACATGACGAAACTCCACCAAGGGAAGCCCGCAAGGGAAAACCCGTAGTTAGCAAAGGATGATAGTTTAATGGTCCTCGGGAAAACTATGAAGGGGACTCCGTGAAGGCCAATGACTTATAATTTTTTGGAATGGTGAAACTTGGTCAACCTAGGATGATGACTTTAGGACTCATTGACCATGTAGAACTCAAAATAGGGGGCACACAAATTGAGATGACAAAAAAAGAGACATGACAAGACATCAGAAAGAGGGTCCCCATTCGAAACAGGGCATGTGTGCTATAGGCACAACAATAACCAAAAACTTTGCTTAGACTGGTGCCTTAGGCCTAGGCGACAAATTCAAGGGAAATGAAATTAATTTTTTTTACAACAATATTCATTCTAACTATTAAATCTTAGTAACAATGCCTTACAATATCGGTCCCTTAATAAAAATTTAATCAACTCTACTTATCAATTTTTGCACACAACTAAAACATTCAACATTTCTCACAAATAAAATCAATTCACTTGTTGAGTAAAATCCATGAAAGAAACATTGAAAAAAAAAACCCTACAAAAATGAATAGAAAATGATCCTCGATCAATTTATATTCATGAATTTTGAAGATATATATAATTAGGATCCAATTGACTATGAAATTGTCATTGTATATTGATATCTTGAGCTAGTACTATTATACAAAATTAATAGTTGCATTGACATCCTTCTCTATCAAAACCTAGACCAGACATGTATAGACAGATATACAAAATTCTCTTCTTAAATTTTTTTCCAAGATCATTACAAAATGGCCCTGAATTCCCTTTTATAGAAACAAGGGATTCAAGCTATGGATAGATGTCATATTTTCATTTGAAAATATTTTCCTAAAAATAAACAAAAGAAAAGCAACCCCTTTGTAAAAGACAAAGTGAACCTTCCACTAGAAGACAAAAGAGTTTTTTGAACTATTAAAGAAGATATTTCCTATGGTTGCAATGATGGGGAAGTGAGTAATTATTCATAAAGGCTTCACTTCTCGAACTGAAAGCATATTCCCTTTGGAGTCATTAGAGCTGATATTGAATAGAACACAAAAGGACCAAATATGCCAAAATTGCAAGGCTAGATGGAGATATCTGACTATCAAGTCACCATGTGGGATAGATTTGTTGCAACTTGGACTTAGATGACAAAATACTTCAGCTCTCAGGAAAATGGTTTCATTTCTCATCCCATGCCATATACACTCTCTCTGGAGGCCACTAAAATGTAAGAGCCTGGTCAACATTGGTCATGTATCTTATATATCTTGCATTGATAGTTACACCAACTTCTTTGTTGAGCGTATCCAATGCTTGGTTAGTGTCAATTAATTTTTCCAAGAATTTCTTTAGAGAGTCAATTCCAACCTTATTATTATCATAAATAAAATATGATGATGCAGGAACTAAGGCTTTGAATCCTACCTTCCATTCATGGAACTCCTTCATCTCCCATCTTGTTTTCTAATATAAGGGATGTTCTTTATTTCAATGTTCTCAAAATTCTTGATCTTGGTTTTGGCCTTTATTTTCAAGGTCTCTATATATGCATGCATCTCTCCTACTAATTTGGACATATTAGAAGTAGGAAAAATATCCTTATGAGGATTTCTCTCATGCATTGAGCCCTTATGCATTCCTTGCAGAGCCATATACCTAGGAGCCCACTTATCTATAATACTTCTCAGATTCTCTTGATCCTTGGTTTTTCTAGTGATGACATATCTATGGTTCTTAAAACTAATGGACTCTTCAATTTTACCAAAAAATTTGGACATCACATGCCCCAACACACTAGATACAACATTTATTATCTCCTCATGTTGAATACTTTCAATATTCTTTACAGTCCCCTCCATTTATTTTATTTTATCCTTAAGCTCTTCATTTTCTCTAAGTAAATTCTCTATAGATGCCACTTAAGAAGAGCTAGATACTTTTATGTTAGTGGGGAATGTTTTGCTTGGATTTCTTTTATCTTTAGTTTATTATACTTTGTTGTAAGTGCTAGATGATCTTGTAGAAACTTGACATATTTTTTTTTAGAGTCTTGGCAATAGCCTCATTTAACCTAGTATTATCAATTGCTAATACAAAATATTCAATATATGAGGTATCTGATACCCTCTTTTTACTTCTTGGGTTGCCTCTGCAACCTGAGGCTTATTTGTGTTGGGGAAAGGGCCCAAATTGTAAGGGTTTCCCACTTAGGGTTGAACCTTGATCTTGATAATGCCATTTGTGCTTTCTCTTTTGATGTAAATAATTCTTCATCCTATTGCCTTATAGTATCCAAAGCAATTTCTAGGGCAATATCCCATTATGAGAGCAGTAATAATCTACTATCCCTAACCATTTTCCTCCCTTATTTTTGGGTAATGTTCCTAGCATCAAAATTTTGTTACCTCTTCATATTGCTCTCTAGGAACTCCTACCTTTACTTGTTCAAGTTTTTGGAGCTATTATTACAATTTTTGACCTTATTAAAAAATAATTAAATTCTTTTGTATTTATAAACTCATTATCTGAAATGATTTGTTGGCACTCCCATGCCCTAATATCATTGGGCCCATCCCTTACATTTGTGATGTCAATGCCTAGCCTACTTTGAGACAATCTGACTTCGATTTATTTTGGGGGAGAGAAAATTTGTTTATTCACCTCCATAGTCACTTAAATTTCATCCTCCTTATTAGGTCCAATTAGATAATCAACCAAATATGGTTTCTCTAGTGGAGGGGATTTTGTAATGAATACATGTGGAGGGGATAATGGCACCTGTGGTGGAGATGCTGGTGGTTCATGAGGGGTAGAGGATTGATCATGATATCTTATTATAGGAACCTTAGGCCTCCTAAAATAATAAACAAATGGGCCAAACTTAGGTTGATATGTGGGCCTTTCTTTAGGCATCAGAGCCTTTCCAATTATCTTATCAATATTTTACAAAATCATTTGGATTCTTAAAATTGGATCCCTTATCTTAGAAAATGCACCTTGAAAATTAGGATTCTTCTTGGTTTTGGAATCTTCATCCTTTTTGAAGGCCACCCATTTAAATCTCATGTCATTTAAATCCTCCTAGTAATCTTTGCAATTTATTTTAACATCTTCACTAAAATAAATCTTATGCTAATAGGTTGACCTCTTGATGTTGAGCCTCACCCAATTGATAAAACCTTCAGGATCAAAGGCTCCTGAAATGTCCTTAGCCATCTTATATGATTACAACATTGGATAGATTTGTTCCAATTCTTCCCTGGTAAATTTAAAATAAACAATGGAAGAAAGAACCCTTCTTTTTCCCCTTAAGATGGTATTTATCTAGCTTGTTGAGCTACCAAATAAATTTCAAAAATGCCAATCTAAAGGGCACAAAACTCAACAATATGTGTGGAACAATAGGGAACCCATAGAATCTAATGATTTTTGAGTCATTATGGAGATAATAATCTCCCCAATTATGTTGGAACCCCTTATATGGCACCTTATCCTTTGGCCTAAGGAAATCTAAAACTTCCTTATTCAACCTAACCTCCT
Organism: Sequoiadendron giganteum; assembly: GCA_007115665.2. NCBI lineage: Eukaryota > Viridiplantae > Streptophyta > Pinopsida > Cupressales > Cupressaceae > Sequoiadendron > Sequoiadendron giganteum. Next base: position 576,700,634 of record CM021108.1, on the reverse strand, counting down.
CAACTCCCAAGTGTGCAAGCACCCTTTCCAAAAAATGGTCTTCAAACAACAAAAAGTTGGAGGAATCACAATAATTTTCATAGACATGGGTCAATAATTGGATATGAATGAGACTCCCATTTCCATCATCTATATGAATTTTGAGGGAACTATCCCATGTCCCTTTCCCTACATACAAGAAAATATGGAATAGCAGGGAGTACCATCTAAAGTTGATTACCTTATTTCTCCTCTTCATTTATACTAATTTATTATGAGTTTCATTAACAATAAATGTTATAAAATCAAATTCAATATTTACTAGAGGATTTGGGATGCCCACTTCCATATACATGAGCTGTACTAGAATTTTTGTGTTTGCCTCAAATCCAGGGACTTGACACAAAGCATAGTATATCCTTATGAAATAGTATTCGAAGGACACTAGATTGCAAGGTTCCATTTCATTTTGAGGGATTCTAATAGTCTTCCTATCAAAACTCTTCACCCTATACCTAGGGAGCCCATGCATCCTATAACTATTTCAATTTTGTTGATATTTCTATTTGACCAAGTTTAAGTCAATGGCTTTACTAATAGCCAATTTCAATTTGAAAAATTTAGAGATGAAAGCCTTATCAATTATGATCAGTTATCCACCATTCATAGCCCTAACCATTCTCACATTTTATTCATAGTTTGTTGCAATGTGTGTAAGGAAATCCACATCCATGAACATATTTAGTACTACCAACTTCCCCAAGTCATAGGTCCATACAATTGAAATGGGGACCTTAGAATTAATTTTCCTATACTAGTGCACAAATAATTCCCAACCAATAAGAGGTATATCAACATCTCTACACTCATATTGTTGGATAAGAAAACTAAGAGGGGGGTGAATCAATTGTCACAGATTATAACCTTCAATTAAATTATCAAAACTAATACATAAACTGCTTAATGATTAAACATCAAATGGCGATGTTGAAACTCAAATCGAATGCACAAGAAAAATAACACCATATTTATGTGGAAAACCCAATGAGGTAAAAAAAACAATGAGGATTAACTCACACTATAGAGAATATCAACACCAATTACAAAAAGGATCACTGCTCGAGATAAGGCTCACTGCTTGAGATAAGGCTCACTGCCTACGATAAGGACTCACTTTCCAATAGGGCTACAACTTAAAGGGCTTAGTGCCATAGAGATACAAAGAAGATTAAGAAGAATTGTTATAGAGATACACCAATCTCAATCAAATAAAGGATTCCACCACAATTATTGGTCAACATACCTGAATGATAGAGTTCACCTTTTTCTCACTACATTCAAAAACCTAGCATTAAGCTTCACATTGGTCTACCAAACACATAACTCACACACACTTTATGAATAGCTTCAAATCCATGTCTGCTCTTTCACTTATCTCCCTTCTTTTCTCTTGTACATTTTCCATTGCTAGCTCATCCTATATTTATACTATCTCCAACCTTGAAAAGATATAAAGTCAACCATTCAACTTCAAATTCAAATTAGGTTGGTGCCAAAACATCCTAGGGTGGAATTAGAATGAGGTAAATTCAAACAAATACTTCACCAAGACCCATAATAGATCCAAAACACTTCATCAACTGCAAAGATAGTGCTTAACAAACGGTCGACCAAACCAATGTAAAACACATAGAACAATTAAGCCTGAAACTTCCAGAAACCAAAAATATCTTCAATACAATCATAACATCTTATCTCTAGAACCACAAGTCAAAATACTTCATCAAAGATAAATCCAGACCAACAAAATTTCTCCCATACCTCATCCAAAATACAAAAAACAATAATTAATAACTGTTGAACACAACTCGAATTTCACAAAGAACCAATAGCCAAGAATCTGGATATAGAAACTTTCAACAATCATGACTAGTAACATGTATGAACTGCACAACCATCAGATCATCATCCTAAATACTTGTAAACTTCATTTAATACAATTTTCTCAATATCCTCAACATATACAACCAATAGCAGCTAGTAGATAACCAGTTGACCAGTTGACATCAATGACAACACTTTCATTAATTTTTCCATTCTTGCAACAACCTCCCCCTTTGTCATTGATGGCAACACATGATATGAAAAAACATCAAAGACACCATCATAATGGTTCTAAATATTTTTTCTTTTTTCTTCTCCCCCTCAAGAGATCATCTTCCTCATTACCTGCTTTCTCTTATTTTCCCATGCTTTCTCTCCTTTTCACATGCTTTCTCTCCTTTTCACATTCTTTCTCTCCTTTTCGCATGCTTTCTCTCCCCATTTGACATTAGTGGGAAAGGAAAAAAAAAGATATGTCCACTGAATCTTCGTTTGACATGACAAAAAAATACTCATAATAACAACACTTGAAACTACCTGCTCCCCCTAAGAGGTAGCCACCAAAATATTAGTCTAAAAAGATAGGACCATGAATCCACCACATTGATGCATCTCGAAATGCATCTTAGTTTATGAAAGGAGGGGAAATAACCCCTAACTTATCCTAGAGATACTCAAAATTATATTTAGGAAGATCCTTTGTAAATATATCTGCAATATGATATTTTTTCAGAACATACTCAAGATTGACTTCATTCTCCATGACCTTCTCTCTCAAGAAATTATATCTGATATATATATATATATATATATATATATATATATATGCTTTGTTCTTGAGTGCATCACATGATTCTTTGAAATGTTAATTCCACTTGTAATATCACATGAGATAGAAATGGGATCATCATATAGTATTGTGATATATTTCAATGTGTGTTTCATCCATAGAACTTGTGTACAATAAGATGCGACAAAAATATACTCAGCTTCAGGAGTAGAAAAAGAGACTGAATCTTGCTTCTTACTCAACCATGCCACCAACCTGCATCCAAGAAAGAATGCACCACCATTTCTACTATTTTTGTCATCTATACTTCCAACCCAATCTGCATCTATATAAGAACTAAGTCTAAATTTAGTATATTTACGATACCATAATCCATAATTCGGAGTGCCATTCAAATATCTGAATATTCTTTTAACTGCAAAAACATATGTTTCCTTTGGATCTTCTTGAAATCTAGCTACATGAAAAACAACATACATAATATATGACCTAGTAGCAGTCAAATATAGTAGTCCACCAATCATAGATCTATACTTTCTCTGATCAACCTTAGGTGAATTATCAAATTTACCCAGCTTGCAACTAGTCACCATAGGAGCACTTATCGATTTGGAACCATCCATCCCAAACTTCTTCAACATCTCTCTCACATACTTAGATTGTGAAATAAAAATTCGTTTCTTTGTTTGATTAATCTATAGCCCAAGAAAGAAATTCATCTCCCCAAACATAGACATTTAAAATTTTTTTGCATCTCTTCTATAAACATCTTGTACATCTTTTAATTTCCTCCAAAGATAATGTCATCAACATATACAACTACAATCAATATTTTGTCATTTTAAATCTTAAAGTACAAATTATTTTATGTTGTGCCTTTTTTAAATCAGATACTTGTCTAGCCTTGCATTCCAAGCTCTAGGAGCTTGCTTCAATCCATATAAATCTTTCTTCAATTTTCACACCATATCCGATTGATATGTTAACTAAAATCCTTCCGACTGTTCCATGTATACTTCTTCTATCTCACCATTCAAAAATGCTGACTTGACATCCATCTAATAGACTTTGAAATATATATAAGAAGCTAATGCCAAGAACATCCTTATAGATTTCATTATTTCTACCGAGTAAAATGTCTCCTAGAAATATATGCCTTTTACTTGTGAGTAGCATTTACACACAAGCCTTGCTTTTTTTTCTGACAACTTCTCCATTCTCATTCAACTTATTTCTTAATACCCATTTCGATCCAATAATATTTATATATGTCGGTATTAGGAACAACTCCCAAGTCTGATTCTTCTCAATCTACAAAATTTCTCCCTTCATTGCTTCCTTCCAATGTCCATCTTTACAGGCTTCACTTATTGTCTTCAACTCAATCTTAGAGAATAAACACAAGTTTTCTTCTGGTTAACATACCTCTTGTCTTGTCTCCAATAATTTGATTTTATGAATGATTCCTTTGTACATATTTTAGTGTCCTAGGGGACATCACGAAAGTATATTCTCTTTCATTCTATTTATTCTTGTTTTCCTACTCATCTTTATCTTGTTCTTCCACAATTTTTTCTTTTCTTGCACAATCATATTCATCAGACACATATCCATTAATATCATATAATTCTTCATTGTTTCATCAACCTTCACATTTGAGCTCTCTACGATATTTCTCAGTCTTTTATTGAAACATTTGTATGCCTTTATTTTGGTATAGTATCCAAGAAATATTCCTTCATCACTTCTTGCAACAAACTTGCCCAAATTTTCTTCATCTCTTCCAATATAGAATTTTCTTCCAAATACCTTGAAATATTTAACTGTAGGAATTCTTATGTGCCATAACTCATAGGGAGTATTCATATTGTTTTCTCTTGCTTGAAATTGATTGAATACATATACAACAATATGAATAGATTCTTTCTATTAAACTTCTAGTAATTTGGCTTCAATGATCATTGACCTAGCAACCTCTTGAATTTTTCTATTTTTCCTTTCAACAAATCCATTTTGTTGAGGAGTTCTTAGGGCAGATAACTATCTTTTTATTCCATGCACTTCAAAAAACATATTGAGATCATGGGAGGTGAATTCTCCATCTCTATCAGATCTTAAGAATTTTATCTTCAAATTCACTTCATTTTCAACCATAGCCTTGAATGACTTGAATCTATCTAATGCATATGATTTATCTCTAAGAAATGTAACCCATGTATATCTAGAATAGTCATCAATTAAAAGCCTAAAGTATCTTTCACCAAGTAAAATTCACAGTCTCATATGACCACAGAGATATATATGAACCAAATCTAATAATCCAGTAGTAGATTATTCTCTTGATCTATAATGATTTCTTTCTTGCTTCCTAAACCGATAATTCCAGCAATTAGAATTGACAAGCTTTGTAATTATCGATAAATCTCTCATGATTTGAACAACACTAATCCTTTCCAAGTTATCAAAATTCATGTGACACATTCTCCTATGACATAACCAACTTTCATTTGTTTGAATCATAAAGCATTGTCCATCAACACTCTTAAGCTGATAAATATTCCATTTAGATTTTTTTCCTATAGAAATCAATATTTTGGATCCTTTTCAGATCTCACATTTCTCATCCTCAAATATAAGATCATATCCTTTTCTACACATCTAACCAATGCTCAACAAACTATTCCTTAAAACCTTAACATAGTAAACATCGTTAGTATGATGCTTGCCATCAAAACTTACTAAACCGATCCCACATATTTTAGCACCAATATAATCTTCAAACATAACCAGACCTCCATCATATTTATCAAGCTTTACAAAATTACTCTTATCATTATTCATGTGATGTGAGAAACCACTATCAACTACCCAAAAGTTCTTTTATTTCTTAGCATGTAGGTCAGAGATAACCGTACCTTCATTTTTCTCCTTCTCCTTCTCTGGAGGACTTTCCTTTACCTATTTTTCTAAATTAGTAGAAGTAGGTTCATCCTTAATCTCCAAGAACAAGCATTCATTGTCATCTAGATCTTCATATTCTGAATCTTCATATGAAATACTATCATTCTCATTTACATAGTAATCTTTGTTAATATTCTTTCCTTTCTTTTCTTTCTCATATCTTTACTTATTTCTTTTAGCTCTTTCTAGACACTTTTTAGCATAGTGACCTATTTATCCATAACTAGAGCACTTAAAGGGAAACTTACCTTCATACTTATTGGAGCCTTTTCTCATAGTTCTTAAAAATTTAGCTTCTATTTCATCAAATTTTTCTTCATCCGGATCTTTAGTTTTTGTACTTTTAAAAGTAGTCTATGTTTTGCCTCCATTTATTAGACTTGGCTTCCTGATCTCATAAGATATCAAAAATCCTAACAACAAATCCTTAGTACAAGTCTTATAATCTATAGTCTGCTCAATAACACTCACCTTTTCACTGTAAGCATCAAGAAGGGTTCTAAGAATCTTCTTTACAATCCTGGTTTCATCTACAGTATCACCAAGAGATCACATTCCATCCACTACCTCATCCAATCTCTGTACATAAGCTTTGACATTCTCATCTTTGGACATATGTATATGATTAAAATGTGTTTCCAGATTCTGCAATTTCGCCTCTTTAACTCTTTCATCACCATAATGTGCTCTTTCTAAAGCATCCCAAACTTCCTTAGTTGTCTTAAAATTTTGAACCTTAATCAACTTGGAATGTACCAGACTATTCTTCAAGATGAACTTCACTTTATTGTTCGCTTTATGTAATTTTATTTCTTCAGATGTAGCTAGACCATTAGCAGAAGGAGTGTAAGAATTCTTGTAATATTTCTCCACATCATATCCACAATACTCTAAATATTCTTCCATCAAGACTTTCTAGATACCATAATTAGTTTCATCAAACCTCAGATAATCAAAGATCAGTTTGCTAGCCATCTCGGACCTTCCTCAAGCAGTTAAGATCTTCACCAAGGAACCAAGCTCTGATACCAATTGGTGGATAGGACAATGGAGAGGGGGGGTGAATCAGTTGTCACATATTATAACCTTAAATTCAATTATTGGAACTAATACATAAACTGCTTAATGATTAAACATCAAATTCCAATGTAAAAACTCAAATCCAATGCACAAAAACAATAAAACCATATTTACATGGAAGACCCAAAGAGGGAAAAACCATGGTGAGGATTAACTCACACTATAGAGAATATCAAAACTGATTACAAAAAGGCTCACTATCTGAGAGAAGGCTCACTGCTTGAGATAAGGCTCACTGCCTATAATAAGGACTCATTATCCAACAAGGCTACAACTTAGAGGGCTTACTACCATAGAGATACAAAGAAGACACAAAAGACTTGTTATAAAGAGACAAAAATCTCAATGCAACAGAGGATTCCATCACACTCACTAATCAATATGCATGAATGATAGATCTTTCCTTCTGCTCACTGCATCCAAAAACTCAGCATTAAGCTTCACACTGATCTACCACACATAACTCACACACACTTTTTGAAAAACATCAAATTTGTGTCTACTCTTTCACTTATCTTCCTTCTTTTCTCTTGTGAATTTTTTATTGCTAGCTCATCCTATATTTATACTATTGCCAACCTTGAAAAGATGCAAAGTTGGCCATCTAACTTCAAATTCAAATTAGGTTAGCACCAAAACATCCTAGGGTGGAATTAGAATGAGAGCGACCAAAACACATGCTTCACTGAGATCCATAATAGATCCAACACGCTTCAACTTCAAAGATAGTTCTTAACACATGGTCGGCCAAACCAATGTAAAACACATAGAACAATTAAGCCCAAAACTTCTAGAAACTAAAATATCTTCAATGCAATTAGAAAATATTATCTCTAGAAATGCAAGTCAAAAGACTTCATCAAGGAAAAATCTGGACCAACAACATTTCTCCCAGACCTTAGCCAAAACATTAAAAACCATAGTTCACAACTGGTGAACACAACTCAAACTTCACAAAGAACCAATAGCCAAGAATCTAGATATAGCAACCTTCAACAACCATGACTAACATATTTGAACCGCACAACCACCAGATCATCATCCTAAATACTTGCAAACTTCCTTTAATATAATTTTCTCAATATCCTCAACATATACAACCAACAAAAACTAGTAGATAACTAGTTGACTAGTTGACATCAATGACAACACTTTCATTCATTTTTCCATTCTTGCAACACATATGTATTATCCACCATATCAGAGGAAACACTAGGACCATGAGGTCTAATGAGATTCTTATTTGATCCAAGGAATTTTACAATTAGGTCTTCATCAAATGACCTTTTGAAGTTGAAGGCTAGTCTTTTGAATGGATCATGACTCCAATTCAAGTTCAAACTAGGGTTTTCTTAATTTTGGTTCTAGGGTTTTCAATATTTTTAGATAGTAGCTATGGAAATTGGAATAATTCAGGTAATTCAATACATGGTATATACTTCCTTAATTACAATCCTAGAACATCAAATTAGGTAAAATTCTTGGATGAAAATGTACTTAATTTTTTTTCAGTTCTAAAAACCCTAATTTGTTGCAAAATGCTTTGAAGCTCTTCAATTTCTCTCGTCGAATGATTTGGATGCCAAGTGAATCATTGTACTAGTTGGATTATAGCATTTATAGAAGAACTATTATTTAAGGTCTTATATAAATCCATTGTGTCCACCATTACTCTTTGTTTGTGTGATCCAAGGAATCCAACTATCCATTTTCCCAATTTAAACGTGAACCATTGATCTTTTATTGAAAGGATAAGCTCTAATGATCAAAAACTTGTTGACTAATTTTAAAATATTTGACACATGTTGAAAAGATCTTTGACCAATAAAATTGATCCATGTGGGACCACCTTTACATTTCATCAGAAGACATATCGTCAAAAAAGTGACAAAAGAAATTGACGTCATCATACTGGCCACAGGACAACTTTCTACAATTTCAAGGCTAAAATATTGGATCACTACAAAGAGCCTACAAACTCCCAGAATGATACTAAGATTGTGCCACATGGAACTCATTCAACTCCTTATAAATCTAACCTTTGATATGAAACCAAACCAAAATAATTAGATCAAGTTGTGTGTCCCTTTTAACACCTTTGGAATGTCACACATGTCATCTTTCTACGGTTCCAAAAACTTCACTTATCTCATGCCCCAAATTTTAACTCAACCCATACCAAACACAACTACCAAATTTTTTCTACTTGATAACACCTCTAAGGTAAATTCAAGTTTTAAATTTAATCTCAAATCATTTAAACTAACCTAGTTGTGTTTTTCTCTAATTGGTTCCAATTTTAAACACTAAAGATCCTTCCTAAGTGGACTAAAGTATAGTAGAAAATTATTCTTTTAAATTTTTGTATTACTAACAATCATAAATTTCTTCTACATTTGTTTCTCTAGTTTAACTATAAATAAACTTATTTCATAATAAAGACTTGACTAAATTAGGAGTTTAAAAATGATAAGAATAGCTACATTAATTAAATAACCTTGCCCAAATATCCATGCTTGAAAAAAAATAAAAATGAACTCTAACTTCACTATTAACATCAATAACAAAGCACTAACATTATGCCATGATAATTTAAATGATAGATTTCCTTAATTTCACGGTCTAAGTTATAATAAAAATAAATATCTATTGCTTAGTTTAGTAATTCAAGTTACTTATTATGTTTCAATTCCTTGATTAAACTAAAATTTCCATCTTCAATTTGTAAATTCACAACTTAAAGGTTATCACGTAACTTGGTTGGGTTATATTCAAGTTATATTCTAAAGTTATCTAGAAAGAAATATTTGGTGAGTTGAAAACTTTTTGACACTTTGTTTGAAAGTGGATTTAACTACTTATAAAATCCATTTAAAATTTTCTATAGAACCTATATGCAATAGATTCATCATCATGAACAAATATTATTTTTGTGAAGACATTTTAATGTATAATGTAAATGCTCTCATAACAATAAATTAAAAATTATCTATATACATATACTAGTTTATTTTATTTGCTAATACTAAGTTTACTCTTAGAGACTCTGTTCTCACATCCATTAATTTTGAAATGAGATAATTATTAGCTTGACTATTTCAATGTGTTCTAAAATTATTTAATAAAGTGTGTGAATGCACTTTTCATATTGTAAATAAATTCCAACATACTAGCCCAAAATAAATTCCAACTTATTAAATCTCTATAAACAAATTAAAACACATTCTTATTAAAACTTTGATCATTATATCAATAATGTATATATCAAATCTTCATAATTTATGTCTGAAAATTTAATAGTCTTCTTTTAACTAAATTATAAATTATCATTCTTATTTAAACTTCAGATTGGATTGATGAATTACTTGTGATTTACAATAAATTGATCATATTCAATTAACACACTCTATAAAAATGATTTACAAATTTTAATAAATAAAAATTCTATTAACTATTATTCTACAATTCCTTTTTAATTATCTTATAATCTTGTTATTAAATTCTTATTACTTGTAATTCTTTATTTATGTTTCATATTAATTTTATTCAAAACACATCTTGATTTGCATTAAAAACATGTAATCCTTCTTTTAATCCTAATTATGTTAAATAGTTTTCAAATCTAATTTGTTTGATTCAGTTTGTAAGTTTATTCTTCTTTTGGTTTGAAGAATTAGTTTCATTTTTAAGTTGCATGGAAATAACATTCCTATTCTAGTTGAACACAAAGGATCTACTTTTACGGTCCATGCTTCAGATTTATGAACAGAAAATTATGTTTCCAAATTTGTTGAGAGCTAATTAAAACCTACTTCCATCACATAAATTGTGTTTCCAGATTTGTTGAGAGCTAATTAAAACCTACTTCCATCACATAGAAGGTTGAAATATTTTAAGAATATAGTTTTTATTTTTAAAAAAATCTTTAAACTTTTCAAATTGTCTCCTTTTTCAGATTAAGGTTTATTAATTTTCAAATTTTAAATGATCTAATTCAGTCTAAAAGAATGTTTTCAGTTTCAAACAATATTTCGTTAAAGACAAATTCAAATACTTGAGTTTCATGTATCTATATTCTTGTTTTCAATTGCAAAGAAACAAATCTATGTAAGTAAATATAATTCTATGTTCAATCCTATATGTTTTAATATAATTTTCTAATTTCCTATGATTATTTGAAACCGAATTTCCTTCTTTTCCTCAAGATTTATGCAATGATCCAATGATCCTTTACAACTTGACAACAACATAAATTCAGAGATAAATAAAATTAATCTTTTCTTTTTCTAAATTTGAGTACAACAAAATTTTAAAAGCTTGAAAGTTAAATTCCAAACTATGTGAAATGCTAAATAAATATTGTGTTTTTATATTACATAAAATAAAGAATTAGTATCTCTTTTATCCATTAATATGAAATTACAAAACAACTACTAGAGCAAAGTACCACTTTTAACTATCTTGTGCAATGAATGAACTTTTCCTTCCTTTCCAAAATGAATGCATGGTTTCATACTTGGAAACAACAATACAAAACCATAGTAAAACTCTCACACTTTTACAAAAGATCTTTAACTTTTGATGCACAAAATACATTATGACTTAACATAGAAGTTTTTCTTAAAATTCAAAACCACATTTTCTTCCAAACACCAAAAAAACTTGAACAACTCCAACTCATTGTTATGCCTTGCATAACCACCCCATCTTTTTCCTTGGTCAAAATGGGTCCCCCTTTTCTATTTTTTGTCCTTGGTTGTTTTTCAACAAAGTTTGGAGTTTTTCTTCTTCCAATTCTTTTTTTTTTTGTTCTGGCAGAACTAGAACTGGAACGAAATCTAGTTTAAAACTTGTTTTGAGGATTCCATTCTGATCCTGGTCTTGTTTGTCTCTTCATTGCTCTCTTGGGTTTGTATTTATTGTTTTACCGAAGCTGGAGCCGAAATGGATGTTAAGTTTGGGATTTTTATATAGTCTCGAACTTGTTTCCATCATGCCTCTGCCTTTTGGTTTGTTTGTCTATACTTGAGATCGATGTTGTTTTTCTTGTTTTGATCTCGAAATTTTTCTTTTGGTTCTTTCTTTTCTTTCCTTATTTGTTGGCGGAACCGAAATCGGAATCGAAACCAAACTCAAAACTTGGACAAAGTTTCCAAATCAATTTCCATTTTGTTTCCAGTCCCGCCTTTCTTGTTGTTGTCTGAATTTACTTTGGTTGCACAATAGTCTTGTGTATGTTCCCTTCGTGATTCTGCATCCGACCTGCTGCATTAATGACATTAATTACAGGCACCTCACACCTATGAAATTGGATTTTAACCTTGATTAAGGTTAACTCGCTAGTTATTATCACTGTTTAAAGAGTAAAATTGAACCAAAGCTATGGTAGACCATATGGGAGTGTGATTCAATCGAAGGTGGGGGCATTTGCGTGTGGATTTGCATCAAGGGGCCAATATATTGGATTGCGTTTGGAGGTAGGGTTTTTGTTCTTTTTTTTGTTCGTCGTGTTTTGTTTGGTTTGTTGTTCTTCATGTGGGTTCGTAGCTCTTCATTTTCATTTGAATATTTTTTGTTTGCTTTGATTTTCTTCTCTTTTGTTCTGCTTTGTTTTCCTTGTCTTTGGTTTGTATTTTATTTTATTGTTTGTCATTTTTTCTTGTTTGTTTGTTTTTTCCATAGTCGTTTTCACATTTTCTGCATGCCCATACCATGGTGCCCTAGGTTTTTCGGGGTGTTGATCATATGCTACATTATTCGACGACATTTTTTTTTGATCCGTCGCTTTACCTTCTAATTATTTTACATATCAACTTGTTGGTTTCGACTAGGGTTAAGTTGTGCCCTAATTATTGGAGTCGAAGGGTTTTTATAAACTAAGGTTTTTATGCATGTCTCTATTTAATTACAAAATTGTGCCCTAGTTGTTGGATTTCCTCTCGGCTATATGGGGATGGTTTCATACTATTATTTTAAGCCTCCTTGGCTTGTCAGGTGTCCTCGTTTTTAGGCTATGATGTCATTAATTTTCCTATGGAAGTCCCTAATGACGTCATGGTTTTTTTTAATTAGGGTTGGATCCGAGATTGATTTCACTCTCAAAGCTTGGTTTGTAATGAATGTTTGACTCCATCTTTGAGCCCGCTTCCGATGAGTTATAGTTTATCAAAATGTTGTTCACCATAGCCAAAACCAGAGGCAGATCAGGATATAGGTTTGAAATTTCTTCATTGTACCAAATCAATGTCCATTTTGATCCTACATTTGATTACCATTCTGAATCCATCTTCGATCTCGCCATATGTTTTTTACCAAATCAATTTCCATTCCGGTCCCAACCCCAACAGTTCTTTAAGGGCTTTTTAGGGATGTCTTTTGCCTGGTCCCGCCTCCAGTGTATATGAAGGGTAAGATATCTGACCGAGTTTTTGTTATACCTCTTGTAGATCTAATCTAGGGTTTTTTTGCAAAAATTAAAGAATGTTAGGAGCATCGAGGGAGGCTTCTCAGAGGATTCAACCTGCATAAAGTTCAAAACTAGGAGCTAAGCCTAAAAAGGTTAAGCCTGAACAACTCCCTTATACCTTGAGGTATAATCATCGGGGTCCTATCATCACTGCTAGCAAGGTGAAGTCCGATTGGCTAGACATAACTGATACAAATCTGGGTTCGTTCCATTATGATGAGTTGTACTCTGAAAATTTTGTTGAAGAGGTAACAAGGAGGACCCAAAGAATAGTTGAATCTAGCTTGGCTCATATCACTATTTTTCCTTTGTCAATCCAATGTCCTGAACTAATAATGACCGCAACTAGAGTCTATAATCCAGTTACTAGATAGTACATGGATTCATAAGGCAATGTCATCATTGATTTAACTCCCAAAATGTTCCAATTTATGTTCAATGTCCCCAATCGAGGGAATCCTAAGCAGCTCAATGAGGCAGAGGCTTTGAAAATTTATAGTAATCATAAGGAAGCCAACAAATCTCATTTGAATAAGAAATGGATGAGGACTGAGAAAAAGTCTCTAATTAAGCTTCCAGATCAGCCTAAAAGGGTAGAATTCTACAGAGAGGTCGGGGACATAATAATGATGTTATCCAGAGTGTTTGGAAAAAGGGATGATTTTCACTTTAAAGAATAGATGTTTCCATTCATTCAGACAATCTTAGATGGCAGGCAATAGTTTTATTGGCCGATGATTTTTTCTGAAAGCATACATAATAAAATGGTTAGAGTGAGGGAAACCAAGATTTTATTTATTACCTCTTATGTCATTTATGCAGCAACAAGGAGAGGAATTTTTCCAGGTTTAAATAGAGTGGGGATTTTGGGAGAAGCTGATGGATAGAATAAAGTATGCAACCATTATGATTAGCTATCCTTGTAGATTTCTAAACTGCATTATAGAAGGGTTATTGGTGCATTTATGTATGTCATTATTAACCATCTTACGGGAGATGTAGGGTATATATTGAGCTAGGAGGCTATGGTGTTCATTACAGAGTGGGGATATTGGTTTATCCAATACTCCAATTTTACTTATTTTAGGTTGGTCGGGTTTGATGGTCATCTTGACTTACTCCCTAGATGTTGCAGCAACAAGATGGTTTTAATGGAGTTTTTTTACCAAGCCTTGGGGTTTAATGCTAAATTTGGTATAAAGCATAAGCCTAGTTGTCATAAGTTCCCCATGCAATTGGGTGAATATATCTGCCCACACCTTGTGGGAGCTAAGGTTGTTTGTAATGAATTGATGCATCTGAAATTGGGCTTGTATACAACTAGGAAGCACTTTGATCCAAAGAATAAGATGAATTCCTTGCTTGCTTCTGTCTCTAATAGACACTTCAATCTATTGGAGGACTTCTGGAGTGCTCTTTAGGATGAATATGACTTGAGGAAGAGGAATTATGAAAGGTTTCTTATCCCACTCATGGTGGAATATGGGGTTAAAGTGGAAATTCCTAAAACACTATCAGATGATGGTGTAATTTTGGATCCATTATATGAGGCACATAATGTAGGCACCAAGAGTTTAGATCCTGTAGATTGGGGCACGAAAGAGACAATAGATATTAAGAAGATAGCAAGACCAGTGTTGGATATAAGTATCCAATGGGTCGTGCTAAGAACCAAGGAACCTGGAGGTAACACCTCCAAGAAAAGAAAATGTGAAAGTACCACAAAATGGTACAAGAGAACGAAGAGAATAATGCCTCCAAAGGAGCCCTTGGAATTCTTCCCTCTTGACATAGAGGAATTTGGACTTGAAGCTCCGGCTCAAGATTTTCCTAAAGCACATGAAGAAGAAGTCCCAATAGGACCTGTGGCCTCAACATCAGTTGTGGGTGAGTTACCATATCAAATTCCTCCTACAGAGAAACCAAGTGGATAAATGCCTAGGGGAACCCTTCATAAGGAAGCTGAAATGTTAAAGGGGAAGGAAGTTGAGGTATAAATCCATGATATAGGGACAAACTCTAAGGGTACTCTATCAAATA
This sequence comes from Sequoiadendron giganteum, assembly GCA_007115665.2. Lineage (NCBI taxonomy): Eukaryota > Viridiplantae > Streptophyta > Pinopsida > Cupressales > Cupressaceae > Sequoiadendron > Sequoiadendron giganteum. The sequence goes on along the minus strand of CM021108.1, from coordinate 576,685,434 downwards.
AGGAGACACTAGAGGAGATGCCTCTTGATGAATTTGAGCATGTTTTGATAGGAGAGGACCAATGGGTGATGTTTGAAGAGGCTAAGAGAGAATCATATGCGAAGGCACAAGATGAAGCATTGCATAAATAACAAGAAATAAATGCCAAGACACAAGCTAAAGCGTTAGCAAAGCAGAAGGAAATGGATGCAAAGGCACAAGATGATGCACTACTCCAAAAAAACAATTAGAGGCCAATCAGAAAGCTAAGGAGTTGGCCAAGAAAAAACAAAGGGAGGAGCTCAGAGTAAAGGAGGAAAATGATAAATTGGAGATGCGGAAAAAGATCCATGAGCTGGAGGAAGAGAAGGCCAAACAAAGAAGAGAAAGGGAGGCCCTTGAGGCTAAATTTAAAATGATTGAAGAGGCCTATAAGAAAAGGGAGGAAGAAGAAATCTTGCAAAAAGAAAAGGATGTCGAAGAGCTTACTAAGAAACAACAAAAGGAAAAGGAAGCATGGGACAAGCTCAAGGACTTGGAGGGAGAGAGAGATAAACTTCTTGAAGAGAAGAAGTTAGAGGAAGAACAGTTGAAAAAGAAATGAGAGGATAAAAGGCTACAGGAGTAGAAGGATAGGGAGGAGGATGAGAAGTTTGTAAAAGAGAATGTGGGAAAGGGATAGAAAAATGTGCAGGAGGTTGATTCTCAACCTAAAGTTACTTTATTTCAGCCACTATCTTCTACAACTGTTGCCTCTTCCTCTACAGTAATGGCTACCACTCCTAGTGCTCCTACTTGGTTAAAGATTGATCTTGAGAAGAAGCAAATAGCTCCACCACAACCTCTTAATTGGGAAGAAATGATGAAGGAGATAGAAAAGGAAAGACCAAAGAAGAAGGCCAGATTTATTCATTATGCAATGCTCACCGAGGCAGGGGAGATCATTGCAGAATGTGCAATTCCAGTGGTGGAAAAGGATAGAGGAGATATACAGGTGACCGATTATCAATTGGGCACAATCAATTTAGGGAAGCCTACAAGGAATCAACAAATTAATCTAATTGATATTGTAGCGTTATCCACAAAGTCCAAAATGATCAGAGACAAACAAAGAAATGATGGGCTTAAGGCTCAATTGGATCAACTACATCCTTTCTTAAGAGATGTTTCCACCCCTAGGTCACAACAAGCTGCTGCCTTGGAAATGCTAGTCTTAATCAGCAAAAGATAAGTTGATGATCTGGTACAAATGAGGAGTAAGTCTGGGATGATGGATAGATGGATAGATAAGCTTAACCAAGAAGTGGGTGAGGTGTTGGTAAGCAGCTTTGAAATTCATAAGAAAACGTTGGAGTTGATAGAGGAAATGGGTCACCACACTGAAACTTTAGGAAAGCAGGAAGAGTAATATAGGGAATATGTTTAGAAAATAAAAGATATCAGTAAACTACCAAAGTCAACTCTTCTTGAGCAATCAATCCTCGAAGAAGATAATGCATATTTCTTGGAAAGAGCCTCAAGCATAATCTAGCTTAGGTCTGATTTCATATATAAGCATAGAAATGAAATTCAAGATGCTAGTAAGGACTTGAATGAGTAGCTGGATGAACTAGAAGCTATTGTGGCCATTTTAGTCAATGTGGACATACCGATTAAGGAGGGCATGCCTTTGAATCAATTAAAGGAGAAATGAGACAATAGGTTTTAGGAGGTCATGTAGAAAGAGGATGATGGAGAGGAATTATTATTAGATAGACTAATGGATGTTAAAAAAGAGGTGAAGGCTGCCAGGAGGGAATTGACCAAATTAAAAGATATGAAGGGATTTGCCTCACCAGAGTTGAAGAGAATTAAATTTGAAGATAGTTGGGTCGATGGGCCTGATATGGATATTATTCAACAAGTCTTCTCCATTTATAATGAGTACCTTCTTGAGAAAACTATGCAGGAATGAGTTAGCATCAAGATTATCTATTTTGGGCACATGAATTCCCCCTTTTCTCTCCTATTTCACAGGGCAATCAACGTTTGAACTAAAGATCAACCAATCTAAGTTTTTGAGGAGGTTACGGTTCCTTGATTAGTGGATCTCAATTTTGATTGAGAGGGATTTGTGCCTAAGCATCTCTATATGTACTTTTGAGCTCCATATTGTAAATTTTGGCTGATGAAAGTAGAATTAGCCACCTGATGATAGCAAATAGGATTTTTATAGCTTTGAGCAAAAGATACTTTTTAAAAGTTCATGTTGAATTTAGATACACTTTTTATATAGTTTTTATGTTGGAATTGAAATTCTCGGATGAGGTTAATGAACCATAATTAGTTTGTATGCCAATGGATTTGATGTGCATAAATATTTCTTATTTGATGTGAATCAATAGGGGAAACTGAATTATAAAGATTATTTAATTAAATTGTCTATGAATGGAATTGTTATATGTCTGTTGATCTATATTATTGGCAACAAATGAGGAAGTTTGTTTTTTAAATCTTGTGGAATTGTGATGAATGGTTGTGATGATTAAACTAAGCACTATGAATTTATGTAATGGTATGGATTGTTCTATGAATTACATCATGGTATGATTTTGATCTATTAAGGAACCCTCATTGTTAAGAATATATGTTTGTATGTTAAAGAATTTTGTTCATGTTTTACTGATTTGTGCCTTGATCTATCTTTTTCTATTTATTTAAACCCCCTCGTTAAACATAGATTGATGAATCCAATATAGTTTGTATTCCTTATCACCAAAAAAGTACCCTTGAATATTATAGTTTCATTGGCCATTTGAGTGACATCAGATACTTGAGAACCAACTACGAGGACCTGAAGTTAGTCTACTATATGTTGTCTTTCTTTTTCAGAAGAAATAGAGTATAAATATTTTGTTTGATGTTGTTTGTGTCATTTTCACCATCAACACTCACATCTTCAATCTCCATCCAAAACCTAAAAATAAACAAGATAGGAAAAACCACAATATGCTAATGGGATCTCCACCCATCCATAGAGTTGTGGGACAACCCACACCTGAGCATGGGGAATCACTTAGCCACTTGGATATACTCAACACATGACATAAATCACTTTAATTCAATACACTTCACATGTACTCACGAGAGAATAACATTAAACCATTCCAAAGTACCATAGAGACACTTATCCAACTCATTTGTTCACCACAAAGGAACCCACGTAGGGGGAGTAGGGGTTCAACCTATTAGGGGAAAACATATATATCACATATACACCATAGTTAAATTTCCACATCAAACTCCACAACCCACCATACACCATAAAACACCCTTATCCCTCCAAGAGAAAAAAAAATATGTATAAAGATATGGGATACTCATATCCCTAAATAAGAATGGGTACAAATGCCCTAAAAATGGCCATTATGTGCAAAAATATGGGATACTCATATCCCTAAATAAATAAGGGTACTCATACCCTACAAATAAATATGCCCCTATTTGTGGGAGGCATTCCCACTCAAACCCCTTTCACATGGAGGAAAAAAAAACCTCTTTTCAAGAGGGGGTCAACTCCCCTACTAAACACAGGAAACTACAACACATAATACAAAAGAGAATATGACCAAAATAAGGAAAAATCCCAATACAAAATTCTCAAAATCAAACACATTTACTTAACAATCAACCATAAAAGAGGGAAAAGTTTCCTATGTCAAGAAATATTTATCCCACTAATTGTGGAAACCTTGGATGTGATTCCTTCTTCCTCCAAGCCTTCTCCTTCCACTCCTCCTCTTCTGCACACACAATCTATCCCTCTCTCCTTAAGAAAACTCACAAAATCTCCAAATAATAGAGAAGCGAAAATGAGCAAGCAACCCCCTCTCCTCTCCATGAAAGGAGAGTTTTAAAGGAAAGGGATAAGTAATTTCCTCCCAAAACTACCTCAACCAACAAACCACCTCCCCATTTTCGCCACTTTTGAAAGTGGGATATTAAGGAGGGCCTAAACACTTTTTATAAAGCCACAAATGATAAAAATAACCTTCTAACCCATATACCTTAGACCTAGGCTATTATTTCAACATAAAACACATCCTAAACCCATTTAAATCACTTAAAAATATCTATTTTAAACATAGGATTAAAATTTACACAAGACAACAAATAATATTCAAATCCACATTATCACATAACATGAAAATCGCAATTTTTACATGGCCAATGAACCTTAGGACTAGGTCCAACATAACATAGGTAAGACATCAAGTGTATAAGTTGTCCTTTTCAACCGTTGGCATCAAAATCTACTTGTACACTCAACACAGAGTGTCAATACCATATCCAAGTCATAGAGCCAAAACATAACAATTATATAAAATAACATTTCAATAATAATAGTTAATTGGAAATCCAATAAACAACATCAAATGAAATCAAGTAGTGATTAATCATATAATTCAACATTGTAATAACACTACTTCTAGCTCTACACAATTTAAATTGTTAACTTCCAAAAGTAACATTAAAATGTACATTTTCACCTTAATATCACCTACCCACATATTCTATTATGAAATCACCCAATAGTAACTCCATCTAATAATAAGAAAAAAATTAATTCAAACACCCCCTAACACAATACATCTCATTTATTGTACTACTACTAATAATAACCAGAACCCATTGTAACTAATTATCTTGATCAACACATAATCAGAAAACCCATTTATTTATCATAGAAAATCCAACATTCATTGTATATATACAATTGTCAGATATTCATATCTTCAAAAATGGTCATCATTAATGAATAGAAAAACCTTCACTCACAAATAAAGGTACAATATCCTAACATAGAAGCATATAAACCATTGGATAAGAATCATACAAGATACTTAGACATAACAAGATTATGGAAAGGAGGGGTCTCACATTTTAGGTCTTTTTTTAAAATGTCCCATGGACTCACAAAATACCCTTAAAACATGCCACATGTCCATATTTGGTCTTCATAAAATACTTTTAGCAATGAATGATGCTCAACATGCCATGTGTTATCCATTTTGTGGTTCCACATACTATTTTTTCCCTTAGTAATTTTAGTGTAGGAAAATGCATACCCTTGCATTTTCACACTTTTTTGGGCCCACCTTGCTTTATTTATCCCTATTTATGTCTTAACTGGTCCTATTTTGCATCCACAAGCCTAAAGAGCTACATCTTTTTATAGCTAATCCTGAAAAAAATCAAAGGATAAATGATCATTTAATGATTATGGTTGAGTGTCCTTGATTTTTGGGTTGGGACTAAGACACCACCTAGGGCGTCTTTATTCCCCAAAGGTCTTCGGATCTTGATTTCAAGTGTGCCTTAAATAGGCCCCTTTTTGGAGTTTGTGCCCAAAGTTTTTAGGACTTGGGACTAAGATGGCACCTAGGGCATCTTAGTCCCCCTTAAGGTAATTTTTAGGATTTAATTTCAAATATTGGCAAGATTTATCCTCCTTTAATTAATAATTGCATATGCCAGGTAGTTGTGGTGTAATTTTGGGATATTAAGCATAGATAAGTATAAATACAAGGTTCATTTATTCATTTTCATCCTAAGCATTCATAAGATCACCCTAGTAACTTGAGTATTCATTACTCCTAGTGTTGGTACTAGTTCACTAGGTATGGACCATACCTTTGATACCTCTTTTTCTATACCTACCTTACCTACAAGTGTTATTCCAAGTGTTCAAACAATGGTTGATCATATCCCTCAAAAAACCATAATGAAAATGCATGAGGACTTAGCCCATTTACAAGATAGCATGAGTACTGAAAACATTTCCAATACTATTATACCCACCATAGACAGTATTCACCGCATGATGGAATGTGATGAAGGACTAGAATTTGTGCACAACATAGCTCACATCTTTTGAAAAGACCTGCCTTCCACCACCAATGGTGCTTAAACTTCAAACAATTTTCAAAACCAATGAGGAATTCCAACTCCCCCCCTTCAACCATAACCTCTATTCCCACCTATACAAATCCTCAAGTGACCACAACAATGCAATCAACTAGAAATGTCCTTCCTACTTTGAGCATTTCCACTAGTGCTCATTATACCTATGTGGCATCTAACCTTATATCTCCTCCCACAAGCTATCCATTCACTTGTCCTTCCAACACATACATTCAACCACCATATTCACCTCCATCTCAAAACACACACAATGACCCTATCATTAACCACCTTTTACAAATATTGTCATCCCTTCAACATCAAGTATCCACCATAAATAAAAATAAAAATGGACCACCTTCATACTATGTCAAAAGTAACCCACTATCTTTGGAGATATTGATAAATATTATGCCACAAGGTATAGAGATCCCTAGATTTGAGAAATATGGAGGAAAGGAAGATCCTACTAATCATGTTAATGCCTTTACTAGTTTGTGTAGTTACTTTATCCTTGAGGACAAACTTTTGGCTAATATTTTTTCTCGATCCTTGAAAGAAATTGCCTTGGACTAGTTTTATGCATTACCGAATAACTCAATTCATTCATTCAAGGAACTTGTTGAAGCCTTTATCAACCATTTCCAAGTGCATATGGTTCATGAAATGAAATTATCTAATTTGATGAGATGTAAGAAAAATGACGGTGAAAAATTTATTGACTTTATTTCATGTTACCAATCACTTTATTCCCAAATCAGTGTGAAGATTCCCAATTCTCACCTTCAAAATATGTTCATAGAAATTTTATATTAAGATACGAGACAAGCTTACCATGATGAAATTCCCTTCCTTCATGCACTTATGCACTGTCCTTTGTGATTATCAAAATTTTGTAGGTAGTTGTGAAACAAAAACCACCTCTACTCATCCTAAAAATTCTGAAAATTCCAACCAAAACATCTATCAACCTTTTAGAAGACAAAATAAAAGTTTCCTCCAACCAAATTCTACCTCCAAACCTACCCAACAATTTGATACCCAAGTACCTACTATGAAGAAGAGTAATATTATATCTTTGGGGGTCTACAAAGACAATTTACTCCCTTACCCAACACCCTTCAAAACATCTTAACTCGACTATTAAAAAAGAACATGCTTACCTCACCTCCCATTCGACCTCTTGACCCTAGTAATTCATTACCTCTAAGCTTTAGAAACAATTCCTATTGTTTTTATCACCAACAAAAAGGACATGATACAAAACATTTCAAGAATCTTAAACATATGGTGCAAGACCTCATTGATTTTAATCATATCCAAATTGGAGGTGTGAATGAAAAAGGCAATAAATCTATAGCTCCTCCTAACCAAAACTTGCAAATATTTACTAGTCCCATGTCTAACCATAATATTTCATGTTTTAACACTAGTGAAACTAAGCTCGATGTGATGAACATTGACACACATGATGATAACATAAGCAATAAAAAAAAATTCATATGGATACTAATGACCAAAGTATTATTCGTAAAATGATAAGAGTGATTGACATTGAGCCTCATAAAAAAAACCATAATGCCCATTGACATTACTTCATCTTTAGAAGAAATAATAAAAAATGCACCTAATGGTCCTATTTACATAGCTGACAGAGTCAATGACAAGCCCACTCCTAGGATTTTAATTGATCCGTCTATGGAGAGAATGTGATCATATAGAAACTCTTATATGTGCATGAACTTACTCAAAATAGACATGATAAACCAAAAGCATGCATTAAAATGTAAGATAGTTTTTCTCATGCTACGATGGGCTCGATCACACTCCCTTTACAAGTAGGACCGAACAAATCAAATGCATCATTATCTATTGAATCTCTAATTCGGATCAATTTCATGTGAAGTTAGGCTACAAATGGCTTCCCTCCATGAATGTGGTTCCATTTTTTGTCCATAAGTGTTTAAAGTTTCCAGTTGGCAATGAAATATTCATTGTGAACCATAGTGTCTTTAGACCTCCATCTTCCCATGGAAATTTTTCCTTAGACTATTTTTGTCCTAAGCCCATGGAACCTATAAGACCCCGTGAGGACTTCCTTTTCCTATCCTACCAAAAGTTCAAAGAAAAATGTATATCCAAGCTATCCCTTGAAAATTTTCCTCCACCTATGATCGAACCTCCACCCCTTGAAGAAAACAATATTGAGCTTAAATCCCTTCAAACTAACCAAGACCCATCCATCAAAAATCCCTTGCCTATTTCCTACAAAAGATCGAGAGAAAACCATAAAAGTCCTAACCCGCCTCCTAAGAAAATTTATAAATCCAAATAAAAATTGGTTGAGAAACCTTCCATGGTTTCTCCCATTCTACCTCACAAGAAGAAAAGGGACCTATGGTTGAAAAACCCACTCCTACACAAACACAACTTGAAAACTATAATAAAAGGAACCGAAATGATAGAGAGTGTAGGCATAGATGCCATGCTATTTCTCGCAAGATGAATGAAAATACCAACATAGAAAATCAAAATCCGAACTTGACAGAAGCAATAAATGATGAGCCTCCTTAATTACCATAACCAATAGATCCTATGTCTCCAACACAACAAGGACAAGCACCTTATATGGATATTATCATTCATCCTCCTATTGAGGTTAACTTGGATGATGATGAAGAAACCGTTAAAATTGATGAGCAAGTGCATAATGAGTTGAATTTTCTATTTTCCTCTTCTATGAGCTTAGACAATAACAAACATGATGATCCTCCTAAACTGAGTGATGCACCACATTTTGAACAATGTGATTCTCCTAGTATAACACTTGATGTTGTCCCTCTCACTAGTGATCTGTGTTTCACATATAATGAACAAGACTAGGGTGTGGATGACTTGTTGGATGGTTGACACATGTGCCTTACCAGTCTTTTGCATTATTTACTTGTTCTTTTTTATTTCATGTGTGTAATTTTGTCCCCCATGATGTTTTGTTTGATGTTTCCTCTCTTGTGCATTCCTCTATTTGTACCTTCATTCTTCTATATGTCATAAGCATTTTTCCTTTTCATTGGCCTTTACCTTTCATTTGAATTTTTGTCTTTTGTTTTCCTTTTGGAGATGATGCAAGTTGTTGAGACACCCTAAGTCTCTTCCATGTTGACCCAAAAGGTTTTTATTTTTTCTCACTCTTTGTATCATTCTTCCAATTCTATGTGTATTTGGGGAACGATGACAGTTCTGAACTCTCTAATATCATTGCAGCAAAGACAGATACTGACTCTGAATCCGTAGATCCCTTATATGTTTCTGGGGGAAACCCTCTTTTTCGTTCTCTTTTGCATATTTTTCTACTTTAAATTAATTTCTCACGGCATGGTGTTTATCAATTTATTTAAAGTGGTGGCATACAATGGCACTATTTTGGTATTATTTTGTTTGCATTTTCATGTTGCTTGATGTGGTTTTCTTACTTCATGTGATGTGTTTTTCTCTTTGTAGTGACATTGGGATTAATGCCCTTCAAGATCCTGATCTATCTTAACATATTACATTCCTCTTAGTGGTGATGCAACACACTACATTCCCTAAGTTGTAAATCTCTTATCCTTTGATTGGTCCTCTTTGAAGACATTAGGAACAATGTCCTATAAGATTAAGACATCTCATGAAATAAGAAAAATCCCTTCGAACATCTCTCTTTCTTATTGTGTTGCATTATTTTTACCTTATTAAAGTCATGGAGGTATGGATTTGATATGGTCCCCTGGGTCTCATCTAGTGAACATCTAGCTTCACTAGCCCTTGTGAGCATGTATTTTTCTTTGTGCCTTATTAAATTCATGGAGGTATGGATTTGATATGCTCCCCTAGGGCTCACCTAGTGAAAAACTATCTTCACTAGCCCTTGTGAGAATGCATTTTCTTTTTGTCCTTATCATATTCATGGGGGTATGACTTTGATATAGACCTCTTGGGGCTCACCTAGTGAACAAATAGCTTCACTAGCCCTTGTGACCATGCATTTTTTTTTGCATAGTGGACAACACATTCCACTTGTAAATATTTTTGGAAAAACAACCTAGACCTGGTCCACAACGCGTTGGATGGCCATTCAAAGCTTGATCTATTGTATTTTTCATTTTCCTTTTCTTTTCTTTTCCTTTTTTCTATCTTTGATGGTGTATGTTTGCGATCTAGTTTTGGCTTCATATATCATCTACAAGTGTGTTCCTTCATTCCTATGTTGGTATGTTCTAGGATCTTGATCCTATCGGCTTGGCCACCCTCTTGGTCATTATCGTCCTATCTTACTACCGTTCGTACATTTGAACCCCTCTTGATTGTATGGTTGGCTACTTTAGTGCAAGTTTGAAGCAAGTTCATCCTCTCACTAAAGTGGGGGCTAAATGTAGAGTAGGAAAATGCATACCCTTGCATTGTGACACTTTTTTGGGCCCACCTTGCTTTATTTATCCCTATTTATGTCTTAATTGGTCTATTTTGTGTCCACAAGCCTAATGAACTACATATGTTTATGGCTAATCTTGATAAACATCAAAGGATAAATGATGATTTAATGATTTTGGCTAAGTCTCCCTAAATTTTGGGTCAGGACTAAGATTCCACCTAGGACATCTTTGACCCCCAAAGGTCTTGGGACCCTAATTTCAAGTTTGCCTTAAATAGGCCCCTTTTTGGAGTCTATGCCCCAAGTTTCTAGGACTTGGGACTAGGACACCACCTAGGGCGTCTTAGTCCCCCTTAAGGTATTTTCAAGATTTAGTCTCCTTTAATTAATGATTTCATATGTTGGCTTGTTGTGGTGTAATTTTGGGATATTAAGCATGGATAAGTATAAATACAAGGTTCATTCATTCATTTTCATCCTAAGCATTCATAAGATAATCCTAAAAACTTGAGTATTCATTCCTAAGGAAAGTTTATGAGATCAAGAAGAATTCTTTAAGCATTTGGAGCCATCATCAAGATTCAAGCATCATATCAGGGATATTCTTGCATCATGTGTGTTTTAGAGCTAACATTTGTGATGTAGGGTTTTGATTCAAGCAAGAAATTCAAGTTGAGATCTATCAAGAATTCATTGGATTCAAGATCTACATCCAAGCTAGCCATCTCACACAAGTTTGCAGATTTCATAACAAGGGTTTGGTGAGTTGCAACATAACACTTTGTTCATTCATCATTTCCCTCCATTATTTCATTTCATTTCAAGGTTTAATTACCAACAGGGGTTTTGACCAAGGGCAACCCCCATTTACTAACAATCAATAATTTTTTAATCTCTTGCATGTGTGTGTCTATAGATTTAGGTTGAAGACTTCAAGATCATTTGAAATACAAAGTTGCAAAGTTGCATAGAAAAGTTGTCATCTTCACAAAATCTCACCTACAGGCTAGATCTCAAAGTTTCAGGACCTAAGATTTAAGAAGAAGGAAGTGCAAACTTTGGACCTTGGGATCATATTCAAAGATTTTATAAATTATAGATGGGACTAAGTCGCCACCTATGTCATCTTAGTCCTCTCGAGGAAATTTTTCAGATATTCTTTCAGATCTCATTCTGCAATCTGAAGATTCCACATCTACCCCAAAAAATAACAATGAGACTAAGACAATAGTAAGGGCGTCTTAGTCCTCCCTGACATATTTTGATAGATTTTTTGGATTTTCAAAATCCTCATCACATTTCTCGACTTCCTAGGTACACACGCCCTACATTTTTGTTGCTTAATTTCATCATCTGCACTCCTCATTTAGCTTGCATTACTAGGTTTTGTGAGTTGAATGTTATCTCTTCCAATATTTTGCTTGGTGGTGAACCCCTCTAAGTTGAAAGAACCCCCTCCTAGGTTTTCCCTATTGCGAATTGACTCACCCTTTAGGTTGATAGGAAATCCAATTTGGGATCCTAGGACATTATTGAATGACCTAAGGAAGAATAGGGGCACTTCAAAACCCCCTATTTTCTTTACCGTTTAGTAATATACCTCCCATAAAATGGCATTATCCACTAAAAGGCGATAGCTATCGACATTTTCAAAGTTCCAAGGAGCATTATTTTTAGAATAAAATATTCTTTCATATTAAAGCATAGAAGTAGTGGGGTCCACATGCTAGGCATAGGTAACTTGAGGGTTTATAAAGTACATGTTCTTAAGATAACTTTACGCTTCTAGGGAGTAAAGAGGCTAAAATAATAAAGGGGACATCAATACAGGACCTTTAGAATCTAATATTTAATTAAAATAAATTCTCGTCAGTTACCTAGGGAGAAGGGGTCAATAAATATATGATGTGATGACCCTTAAGTGATAACTTAAAGGCTAATTAATCGAGTACGGGAAGTCAATGTGAAATTAGAACAAAAGGATAGTAGCACCACCTAGACCTAGGTTTTTTTAGGGATTTTGAGCCTAAATGCTTATATAAGAAAGTTTTCAATAAATCCTACCATTAATTATTGCACATTGGAGCTTAAGATAAACTGAAATCCTTAAGATTTAAAAAATGCACTATAAAGAACTTGCATACTACTAAAATACTAGTTTATTTTTACTTTTATGGTGATATTGGTGGATGGTTATAGACCGATTCATTTCTAAGAGAAAACATAGCCATAATTCATTAGAGAAAGGGCATGAAACCAAAGCAATAATGAGCTATGCATTTACATATGAAAATATCATGGAACTTATAATATTTTTTTTAATAATTTATAATAGAGTTACATAAATCCATACATAAAAAAAGAAATATCACCACAACACTTGTGATGTTTCATAGTACTATCATATTTATCTAACTCAATATTACATTTGTGCCAGCAAATGTGGAAAAAAAAAATCCCTTGCTATGACTAAGAAATCCTCGTGGATGCATACATACCATAATGTAGACATTTTGTTACAAACCACTTACAATATTAACCTCTCTTAATTTCACGGTTTTGGACTTGATCCAAACAAAATAGATTGGCATCAGTGATTATCCTATAGTTTTCCAATATATGGATATTATAGCCAAACTAAAATCCTCTCGAAAATAATCTCAAATCATGCCTTTACACTTGCAAGCATCAAACCCTAATCTTTTCCCTATAACATCATTAAAATACATGCATGTGGATGAATCCTTCTTAAAATGGGTGCTTCAAATTTATGGGGGACATCTACATTTACTTCTAGTAGCTAGGTGATTCTCCATTAATGTGATTTTATGAAGTAGATGGAGGAGATGCATGCCATAGGGCCTTATATCCTTTAAAATAATTGTATTGTACCTTATTAGACATTTGGATGATTAGTCATTAATATACTTGAACCCTTGACAAAGGAAAAGTAGAACCATCAGATTATTATGCCATTATCTACCAATTGGACCATCAAACTTGGGGGAGAATCATGAAAACCTCTAATGTCCTGACATAAATCTTCAACACTCATGCCCTATTATAAAATTAGGCCATTAGGCTCCCATTGAATCATAGACATATCAGACCAAGGATGTGTATGCATCCACCTCCTATATCCCAACAAAGCACCATATCATCAAGCATTGGTCCTCTATCAAATAACCTTCCAATGGGATGGGGGATATGATAGTTGGAGAGGGCTAAGAAAAATACCATTGAGTCATACTTTGAGGGAGTCCATGACTAAGATCATAAGTTCAATAGGGATGGAGGGATGAATGGGGAAGTTCAAAATTCTAGCAAGTACAAAGGAATTGGGATTTCTGAGGACTTTTAGAGTTTGGGGCTTGAGAATGACAAAGAATGGTATGAAGGAAAGGGAAACACTAACAATCCAAAAAGCTAACAAACATAAATGGCTTAGACTATTTCAATAGAATTTTAAGCTACAGTGTTAGGTATGCATAAAAGATGTATGAGTGTAAGGGAAACCCTAATAGTCTAAAAGTTTGAAAACTTTGACACTTAACCAATTTTACAAGGTTCATAGGCATGGTTTTGAGATTAATAAAGAAGGTACATGCAAGAATGAGAACCTCGAAGCTTTGAAACTTCGAGAAACTCAAAACTTGGCCAAATTTTAGTTTGTCAACCTGGGTATTTGACTAAAACATGAAAATGGTCTTGATACACATCTTAATGCACAATTTTAAGCAAGATGGCCCATTTAGAATATCGCAAATCAATTATTAGTAATGAGTCAAATACTACCTAGACACACAAAAAGGAAGGGACTCAATAAAAAAGGACATTATAAATTTGAGTCCCAAGGCTCTAATTAGGGATGTCTGTGTTGGATATTGTGGTTGTCATTGATGTCAACACTATTAGCATTAATGTATTTAAGATTGTATATGTCGAGGATATTGAGAAAATTGTAATAAAATATGTTGCAGGTTGTCTATAAAGCAGTGAAGATCAGTATGATGGAAAGTTCAATATATGGATGGTGAGTAGTTGTGGATTAAATGGTTTATTTTCACGTATATTAGTTTATCCACCAAAAGTTTCAAAGGTGCGCATGAACATTTGAGCAAGTTATGATTTTGTGTGTTTTGACAGTTATTTTGTTAATGTAGTTGGTGTTCCTGGAAGAAGATAATGTGATTCTAGTAATCTAAGTTGTTGTGTATGCTCTTGTGGTGATTGTGGATGTTTCTATATTTTGCTCTATTTGTGTTGCATGCCTGCATTGATTATTGTGCTCGTGATCGATGATTTTCTCTTACATGTTCATGGCTGACAGGGTGTTTGAAGCGTGTTGTGGATCTTCGAGGAATATTTTTTTAAGGTGTTTTTTATTCGAGGACATTGTTTTGGGTCTCTACTATGTTGTGGATGACCTTGGTAGATGTGTATTAACAATATTTTTTTTTCGGGCTGACAATTTGTATTCATCTTATTATTTTGTTGAAGCCTACATCTAGCGATGTAATTCCTTGTTGCGGATAAATATAAGTGATCGTTTCTTCTTTTCAATATGTATGGAAATGTGCGAGAAATTGTGAGTGCGTAAATAATGTTCTAAATCTTTCAAAGGTAGAGTAGATTGTGAAGAAGAGTGAAGAAGTGTTCACGTGCTTAATCAAAATTGTAATCAGGCATTAGTAGATGCTATTTTCTCAATTCAAGATATTTCAAATGGATTTAATCTAAATATTATTGTAAGATATTGAGTCTTCCCTTGGGCAGTAAGCATTTTTGTAATTGAGTAGTGAGCTCTAGGAAATGTCCTGAATGCATGTGCATTCCCCATTTCTCTATACTTATAACAAAGTATAAACTTGTGGATTAACCTCCACCATGGTTTTTCCCCTAATAGAGTTTCCACGCAAAATCTTGGTGTTATGTGTGTTTCTGATGTGTTTTTGATTTATTTTTTCATGGTTATTAATAAGATCTAAGAATAGGGGTTAACAAATTTAATAAGTTTGAAATTATGTGACAACATATTCACCCCCCCTCTCATTTTTTTTCCCTTGTGTTTCCAACAATTGGTATCAGAGAAGGTTCCTTGGGAGAAGTTTAACAACTTGAGGTGATCTGGGATGGTGACATATAATAAGGATAGTCCGAAATTTTATGGAACAAACTATTCTCTATGGAAGACTCGAATGGAGTGTCATTTGAGATGCATTGGTGAATCCTATTGGAGCATTACAAGTAATAGATATGTTATTCCTCGAAATGGTCCTACTACTACTCTTGAGATTAGGGATGTTGAATATAATATCGGGGCTAAGGAAGAATTGTTGAGTTCTTTGACTGATTCTGAGATGACGAATGTTATGGATCCTGAAGACTGCTTATGAGATCTGGAAAAATTTGGAAACTTTATATGAAGGTGATGCTAATGTAAAGATTGCTAAGCTATAAAGTTTGAAAGGGAAATATGAATTGTTGAGAATGAGTGATGATGAAAATATTAATAATTTCATGCAAAGAGTGAACGAGCTTGTGTGTGGTAATAGATGTGTTGGTGGACAATTGGATGAATCAGATATTGTTGCTAAAGTGCTTAGATCCTTGTTTGATGCATATAAAATCCAAGTTACAACTATTGAAGAGCTTCGGACTGTGAAAAATGTAACCAAAGATATGTTGATTGGTAAAATTATTTCTTTTGAGTTGAGTGAATTCGGTGATGCCCTTCGTAAGATAGAATATGCATTCAAAGCTACTACCACTGGAAGAGATAAGAAAATATATGATCCAGTTGAAATTTCTTCTAGAAAGGTATTCAAGTATGAGGAATAAATGAGACAGATTGAAGAAGAAGAGAGAGAACTTAATGAGCTTGAAGCACTTATTTTCAAAAGAGAAGCCATAGGAAAAGTTAAGTATAAATGAAATTTTCCTATTAAATGTTTTTCTTACAATAAGATAGGTCATTTTGCATCAAGGTGTTCAAAAAGAGTTCCTAACTCAAGACCTAACAAGCCTAAATTTCAAAGTAATTGTTATTATGTTGCTAATGAAGGTGTGACATGTGATGAATCTGATAAAGGGAATGTAAGTGAAGATGAGTTTTGTTTATTTCTATCAAGGAAATTAATCCCATGTCTACTAAATCTACTAGTTGTACAAATGTGGAGAAATCCCTAGTTGCTTGAGTTAAAGAGAAGGATGAATGGGTAATTGATAGTGGATGCTCTCATCACATGACAGGTGATAAAATAAAATTATGATGGTGATGTTGTAAGATTTGGTGATAACAATGGTCATATAATCTATGGCAAAGGATGTATTTATTTTGATGGTAAGCATAATACTGATGATGTTCTCTATGTGGAAGGTTTGAAGCATAATCTTTTACGTGTTAGAAAGATGGTTGACAAGGGATTCAATCTTTAATTCAAGGATGGAAAGTGTAGAATATTGGGAAGTTTTGGAAATGTGATTGCTTCAGGTACAAAAACAAAAGGTAACATATTTCACCTGAATACTGCTAGAAAAAGTTGTCTAGTTGCTCAAGTTGATGAAAGTTGGTTATTCCATAGGAGAATGTGTCATGTAAACTTTGAAAATGTTATCAAGATAAGTTCTACTTAGGCAATGAGAGATATTCCTAAGTTGGTAAAACCCTCTAATGCCATATGCAAAGAATGCCAGTTAGGAAAGAAAACTAGAATTTCAGTTTAGAGAAAACAACATTGTTCAAATTAATTATTGGAGCTTGTGCATACTAATTTCTGTGGTCCCGCTAGAATCGAAAGTTTACAAGGTTACAGGTATTTCATGTTGCTCATTGATGATTACTCTAGGATGATGCGGGTTACTTTCTTAAGAGAGAAATTTGAAACTCTAGAGAAGTTCAAGATCTTTAAGGCTATGGTTGAGACAAAGATAGGTATAAAGATTAAGTGTATGAGATCATATAGAGGTGGTGAATTCACTTCCCATGAGTTTGATTCTTTTTGTGAAGTGTATGGGATAAAGAGATAATTATTTGCATCGCGGATCCCTCAACAAAATGGAGTTGTGGAAAGGAAGAATAGGATAGTTCAAGATGTTGCTAGGACTATGATGTTGGAAGGAAATGTTCCTCATATCTATTAGAGTGAAGCTCTGAGTACTTTTGTTTATATCCTCAACCAAGTACAAATCAAAGGAGATACTGGTAAGACCCCTTTTGAGTTATGGTTTGGTCATAAGCCTACTGTTAGATATTTCAAAATCTTTGGGAGTAAATTCTTATTAGAAGAGACAAAGATATAGGAAAGTTTGATGCTAGGAGTGATGAAGGAATCTTTCTTGGTTATTCTACTAAGAGTAAGGCATACTAGTGCTACAATATCTTGAGATTGAAGAAAATGGTTGAAAGAATAAATGCTAAGGTTGATGAAGACATTGCTAGACCATCCAGAACCTGTGAATATGATTTTTATGATCAAAATGACAGTACAAACAAAGATCAGACTTCAAATCAAGTTCAGATCATTCTGGTGAATCAAGAAGATCAAGAGGAAGGAGAAACTAGTGAAAGTGCAAAAGAGAGATCACAAGAGCCTGAAATTCAAGAACATCCTAAGACTCCAAGGTATTTGAGATTAAATAATTTAAAAAAATAGATTATAGGTTATAAGAACAAAGGTGTCCAAACTAGGAGAAGAATTACTAGAGAATATTGTTTAATATCAAAGATTAATCCAAGTAATGTAAATGAAGCATGCAAAGATGAACATTAGATTGAAGCAATGAAAGAAGAACTACAACAAATTGAAAAGAATAATACATGGATTCTTGTCCCTAGACCTAAGGACAAAAATGTAATTGGAACTAAATGGTTGTTTCAAAATAAACTGAATGAGCAAGGTGAAGTTATCAAAAACAAATCAAGATTGGTCTATAAAGGATATTCTTAGATGGAAGGAATTGCATTGGAAGAGACTTTTTCCCATGTTGCTAGAATTGAAGTTGTGAGACAGTTATGTGCTTATGTTGCTTACAAAAGCTACAAGGTTTATCAAATGGATGTCAAGTCAACATTTCTAAATGGTGAATTGGACGAAGAGGTGTACATTGAGCAACTTGATGGATTTCAATTGACTAATCATGGAGATATGGTTTGTCGATTGAAGAAAGCATTGTATGGACTCAAGCAAGCCCCTAGAGCTTAGTATACTAGAGTGGACAAGTATTTGTTGAAGCTTGGATTTAACAAAGGTACTACTGATAGTAATTTGTATTTCAAGATTGATGATAATAAATATTTTTTTGTGGAATTCTTTGTTGATGATATAATTTTTGGAGGAGATGATGGTTTGTGCATGAAGTTTGTTGATGAGATGAAAAATGAGTTTGAGATGTCAATGATTGGAGAGATGAAATTATTTTTGGGATTGCAAATTACTCAGTTAGATAAAGGGATCTTTATATCTCAGTCCAAGTATGTGAAATAATTGCTAAAGAAATTTGGTATGGAAGATTCAAAGCCAATCGGTACACCCATGGTGACTAGATGTAAGTTGACAATAGATGATGATTCTTCGAAGGAAAATCAGACTACATACAGATCAATGCTTGGTGGATTACTTTATTTGACTCAAACTAGAATTGATATCATGAATGTTGTATGTATTGTCGCAAGATTTCAAGTTGATCCTAAGGAATCTCATGTGACTGTTGTAAAAAGAACCTTTAGGCACTTCAAGGGAACAATTTAGTTTGGCCTATGGTTTCCTAAAGATGATGATCTTACTATGAGTGTCTTTGCTGATGTTGATTGGGAAAGAGATATGAATGAAAAGAAAAGTACTAGTGGTGGTGCATTTTTCGTGGGAAAGAATCCAATTTCATGGTTAAGAAAAAAGTAGAATGTCATTTCTTTGTCTATTGCAGAGGCATAATACATTGTTGTTGCTAACAATTGTACTCAAGTATTGTGGATGAAGAAGATTTTTTAAGATATCAGAGTTATGTATCATGAGCCTATTATTATATTTTGTGATAATTCAAGTGTAATTAACATTTCTAATAATTTGGTGTTGCATTCAAAGACCAAGCATATATCTATCAAGTTCCACTTTTTGAGAGAGAAGGTGAGTGAAAAGGAAGTTAGACTGGAGTATGCGCCTACTAAGGAACAAATTGTAGAAATCTTTACCAAGTTGTTTCCTAAGGATACTTTTGAGTATCTTAGAGGGAAGTTAGGGGTGATAACCCCTCCTGATCAGAACTAAGATACATTGTCTTGCATCAGTCCATGAATTTCACAGTCATATCTTGAGTCAGATTGATGTTGTGGTAGATGCTACTAAGGGAGAGTAGTCAAATGATTTAGATATGTGGTTTAAAACTTGTGTGTACCTTTTCCATTGATTTCAAAGTGGGATAATAGCAATGTGAAAAATTGGGAACTATCTAAGGAGAAAAGAGTCAAAACCTAAGGAGGAGTAAGTGTTGAAGTTAGTTGAGTTGATGGTACTTTTCACATTATGTGTTTCCATCAATTCTAAAGGGGGATATTGTTGGATATTCTGATTATATTGCTGATATGTGGTTGTCATTGATGTCAACACTGTTATCATTAATGTATTTAAGACTGTATATGTCTAAGATCAATATGATGGAAATTTCAGTATGTTGGTGGTGAGTAGTTGCAGATTAAAGGGTTTATTTTGACATATATCTAGTTTATCTACCAAAATATTTAGAGGTGCGCATGAATATTTCAACAAGTTATGAGTTTTTGTGTTTCAATAGTTATTATTTACTGTAGTTGTTGTTCTTGAAATAAGATAATGTAATTTTGGTAATCTGAGTTGTTGTGCATGCTCTTGTGGTGTTTTTGGATGTTTTTAGATCATTCTCTATCTATGTTGCATGTCTGGATTGATCGTTGTCCTCATGATTGATGATTTTCTCTTGTGTGTTCATGTTTTTCATGTTCATGGCTAACAGGGTGTTTGTAGTGTGTTGTGGATCTTCGAGGAATAATTTTTGAAGTTGTTTTATATTCGAGGACATTGTTTTGGGTCTCTACTATGGTGTGGTTGACCTTGGTAGATATGCATTAATAATCTTTACTGTTTTAGGCTGATCAGTTTGTATTCATCTTATTATTTTGTTGAAGCAAACATGTAGTGATGTAATTCCTTGTTGTGGATATATATAAGTGATTGTTTCTTCATTTGAATATGTATGGAAATGTGCGAGAAAGTGTGAGTGCGTGAATAGTGTTCTAAATCTTTTGAATAAAAAGAAGAGTGTGAAGAAGAGTGAAGAAGAGTTCATGTTGCCTAACCAAAACTGTAATCATGCATTAGCATATGCTATTTTCTCAATTCAAGATCTTTTAGATGTATTTAATCCAAATATTACTATAAGACAGTGAGTCTTCCCTTTGACAATAAGCATTTTTGTAATTGAGCAATGAGATCTAGGTAGTGTGCTTGAATGCATGTGCATTCCCCATTTCTCTATACTTTAACATATTATAAACTTGTGGATTAACTTCCACCGTGGTTTTTCCCCTAACAAGGTTTCCACGCAAAAATCTTGGTGTTATGTGTGTTTTTGATGTGTTGTGTAATGCCCCGCCAAGTAACCCTAAAGGAAGTTGTAATTAAGAACTTAAGCGAACCAATTTTTTTTTAAAGTGCAATTATCATACACATTCACTTACTAATTAGCAACAACCTCTAAGGCTACAAGATTAGGATTACTTAAACCCACACATACATATTACATATAACCATAGCATTATATACTTTATGAAATAAAAATCACACATCATAAGGATACCACATAACATAATAAGATAAACATCCAAGCTACAATCTCATAATCATGAACTTAATCCAATAGTTACATCACTCATTCCCAGAATGAGACAAGAGTACAAAAGTGTTATAATACAAAATTTCACCTCATAAACATAAGAGGGATAAAATAACTTATACAAATTAATATATACAATGCAAGAATAAAACACAAGAACCACAAACTGTCCATCTGGATGTCTCACCACCAAGTACTAAAAATAAATGGGGACCCAACAGTGTATGGTGCATGTTCCACCCAACCAAGTGGTACCAGAAGGCCCATCCCCCATGCTAGGAGATAGTAACGAAGTAACACGGACAAATATCTACAACCATTAACCAAAGGTTCACTCACACTAACATAACCAAACAAATGCAATAAACAAGTACAACTCAAACATCACTAACATAGGTCACATTGCTTCCAGACATAAAAATAGATCAAGTATGTTCAGATAACCATACACATAAAACAAATACCAACTATTGTCCTAGATAGAGTGTCATCGCATAGTAGTCATGAGATCTCCTCTGGGCATTCTTCATAGGCTCCGGTAATCCTGGTGACCTCAACCGAACCCCGACCCTCATGCTCACTCATGCTGCATCAAATACCTCTCGTACTGACAAGATAGATGACTATGCCATTTCAAGCCTTCCCACTCATCCCAAGTCTAAACGAGCCCTTGTGTCTATGAGTGAGTAAAAATTATCTTGATTAGTGTGAAAGGCATCCTAATCATCTAAGTACATTAATTTAATTATCACTTGATTAACTCACTTCTGAAGGTTACCCGGTTTACCTCTTTGGGCTCTGACGCCTAACAGAAGCCACTCTTCTAATGGACAACACACCATACCAAACTAATCACCAAGGGAATCACCATTTCATGCAACCTAGGCATCAAACCACTCCAACTCAAGGAGGAAACAAATAAAAGAACTCACTCCAAACATCTTGGAGGCAAAAAGTCATATAGTCCACTCCTTTCATAGGAGGTACAAAACATCCCCGTTCGTGGAAACCAAGTAAATTACTGAAAACACAACATGCACTACCCAAGGAAAAAATAGTTGGTTGACAAAAAGAATCAACAACCCTCATCCTCTAAGATCCTCTGGAAGACTTACAATATTGGACTAACACTTAATCCCATATCCCACAATAAAACCTGACGACATAGCTACAAAAGCATTCAAGTCCTTCAAATCTAATATTTGGATTTCCTAAATCCATACGCATTCAATAGAAACAATGAAAAAGTCAAAGCACGATAACAGGGTTAACACAATTACTCATATAACCCTTTTTCCATTTTCATAAAAAAGGAAATCTTAAACAATTTAACTCACATCCCTATGTGAAATAAACAGAAATAAAACATCTAAGGCAACAATGGAGAATATTACTATTTTCGAATATTCTAAATCCATAACTCTTTCATATTCCAATCACAACAATTAAATTGCTCTAATGGAAATAAATAAAATAAAATAAATATTTGTCTTCTTCAATATAATTATTTCCTAAATTTACTTTTAATACAATATAAAACTATTGCAAATAATCTTTTCAATTTTCTATCCAAAGTCTAAAGTTCTTTCAATTTTCTATATAAAACATACAATTTATAAAAATATCTTTTTCCTTATCTATTTGACCATGCAATCAAAACTTATCATTTAAGATCTCCATGCAAAACTAAATTACATTCACTTAAATAAAACAAATTAAATACTGATTATACTCCTAATTGAAATAAACATGTATATACATCAAATATATATGTGTGTGTGTGTGTGTGTGTGTGTGTGTGTGTGTGTGTGTGTGTATTTAAAAATTCATATCCGTTTCAGATATACTTCAAAGTAAATAAACCAATTTCCTTTACAAAACAATAAAATAAAAATAACTAATAGTCTCACTAAACTCGGAGAAGAAAAAACACCAATTTATTCAGAAGCAAAACATCTGATTACTTTTAAATCAACATAAATCTACAATAAGTAATTTTCAACTTCCATTTAAATCAAGTAATTACTTCCATTTAATTAAATATCTTTCTCTATACATTTCCCATGCATACTAATCATTTCTTTTAAATCAATAATAATACTTTATTTCCAAACAACAAAATAAAATAAAAGGAAAAGGAAAATATACACTTAAATGTATATACACTTGCTATATACATTAAATATATATTAATATATTTAACTATATATTTATAAGATAATATATATATATACATTAAACATATCAATTATCGTTTCACAATAAATACCAAATTGTTTTATTTTTAAAACCATATTAATAATCTCATAAACATATAAATACATAAAAATCTAATAAATATATTAAATAAATTTAAAACAAAATAAAGTCAAATCTTGAAATCCACATCCCATTAAAGGGCGGACTATACATGAAAGGGTTGCGTCAGACTGTACATATAGTACAGTCGACCGCCATTAATAAAGGGGGAGGTAGCGCTCCCTATGGGGCAACACATCCCCCAATATGGTGGGTGCACTGCCTCATAGGCAACGCAGCGCTCCACCCAAGCAAGTGGGCGGTGGGGGATAAATATGCCCCCACCAACCACTAAAAATATTAATTTCTTTTTAAAAAAAAATAAAAAATTACCAGAACTTCTAAAACTAATTTCGACAAATTTTATCAGAATTCGTTTCTCGAGAACACCGTATGGACGAAAAATTTAAAAAAACAACAATATGTATTAAATCCTTAACTTTATATTAAATATATTATGTGTATTAATATTCAAGAATATAATACATATAATATATAAATATATATATATATTTACACAGAATTAAATTACTAGTAAAATTGAGAAAATAATAAAAAACTAGTAACAGGAAATCAATAAAATATTTCTAGAATATCTTCTAAAATTCAAGAGGTTTAAAATTAATTTCTTTTAAACCATTCCTTCAATTTTCAAATAATATAAAAGTAGGAAAATTAAACAGATCTTGATTTTTTCCATTGAATTTTTTCTAAGAGGGTTTGTTTTGAAAACCAGATCTAATAGTTTTCTAAAGGAATTTAAATTTCTTCAACAATCTAAATGTTTGAAGCACAATCTATGGTTTAAATTAAACAATGATTCTACAATTTCCCCATTTACTGAATTAAATCCTACAGTAAATTTACACAATCTTCCCCAAATTTTAGATTAATTTAAATCTAGTTTCTATTAACAAATCCTAATTCCCAATGAATTCAACAATAAATTCTTTAAACAATATAAATTTGTTTTAAGCAAACAAGAACAAGAAAAACACGGATCAAAACCTGGATTTTGGAGCTACAGGAAAAGATGATTTTCTGATGCAAGCCTCCTCCAAAGATCTTCTGAATTCTCTTCAATCGTGCAATGAATCCAATCCAAAACTCAACCAATGCAAACAAACTTTCTTCAAATCAATTCTACAATCAAAAATTTCTTCAAACCCTTCTTTGTGCAATTTTCCCCAAAATCTTCCTTCCAAAATCTTCTCTCAGAATGCATGAATTTTCAATAATCTCTTCCTCTTAATTAAACATGCCCTTCAATCCTCAATCAAAAATATCTTAAAGAACCTAAATCTAAGTGCATGCAAAATTGAATATTAAATATTAATTTAATTTTCCATTTTCGAAAACCCACTTTGAATTTAAAATACAATTTCAATATCTTTCTATTTCTTTTGATTTAATTTAACTTAATCTAATAAACTTAATTAATTAATTTTAATTATTTAATAACTAAATTCAACCCTTTGGAGATTAAATTTAATTAATTAAATAAATTAAATTTAACTAAATTAAATTTTATTACTAACTTTAAATATAACATCTAAGCATAATTTTAATTTAATATAAAATAATCACCACTTTTAACCAATGCAATCATTCTAAAAATTGATTAAATAATCACACACTTTTCGGAATCAGATATCACTAAAATAAGGTAAACTATGACTCAAAAAACAAAACTGGCAACACACTAAGGCTAGGGTGTAGACTTGACACATGTTACCTAGCTACTATCTCCCGTTCAACTTAACTGTTGGATCAACATGCTTAGACCTGTGAAACCAGGTGGAGTCGATGTCATGTACCTGCAATCCTGAAAACATAGTAACTAACATCATATAATATAAACAACATAAAATACACATCGGGAAGAGGAAATCATGAAATCGCAGGGCGCTCGCAAGTGAGTGATGTGAACCCGTCCTCTTCACCCGTACACTCATCAAAACTGACACTTCCATCATAATTCCAATAATCTCATAAGAAATTACATGTTTATCAACTAACATCTTTATACCAATTAAAGCATGTAAACTAAAGCATCAGATAAATCAAATCAAATCACATCACATAATAAAGTCTATCACTCAATGAATAGCAACCAAATACACACGCAAGATAAAGTATTTGAATATCTAGTAACATAAATCAACGCAAAACAAGGACACATTGTCCAATCCAGAAAGCAAAACGAAGGGATGTTACATGTTGATTTATGCTTTCATGGTTATTAATCAGATATGAGAATAAGGGTTAACAAATTTAATAAGTTTGAAATTTTGTGACAACTCATTCATCCCCCCCTCTCAGTTGGCTGCTTTTATATTGCCAATATTGTGTCTCTTACAAGAACAAAAAGAATCTAGAATCTTTGTGTAGACAAAAATATAGGCAAAAAAAAGGGACCAAGATTAACACATGATGAACAAGCATATATACATGAAAAAATCACATCCAATTAGTATAAAAATGCATAGACAATAAAGAATAAATGTGAAACAAAATTTTAACACAATACATTACAACCAAGAACTTGAGGTAAAGGGACAACATGAGATAAAAAGACTACACCCTCAATTTATAGAATCCATGTTTGACAAAGGAAACTAAAATTTTCTAGTTTTCTTTCATCACCAAATTGGTGGTTATTTGGATTAAATTAACTCATGTTTTGTTTGCTCTTTTGAATTGATGGTTCAAGTTTGAGCTCATGGTTAATTTGAATCAGGGGAGATTTGGTATAGTATACTTGGCTGCTATTTATTGTCTAGTAATGATTGCATTTTAAGCCTTGAAAAGTACCCCACCTTGATCAATTTTTTATGATGGTTTTCTATTTTATACAAGTCGTTGTTCCTACTGCGAAGTATTTTTTAAGTGAATATAGCATAATAAAGAATGTACCTTGTGGTGGTGTGTGTTTACATCATCGATACTCCCAACCTATCGTCAAATACTAAGGGAAAAGATGGAGATTTTCTTATGCCATAGACTGCTAAAAATGGACACCTACACATTAAATCATTATTTTTTCCTAATGTTTTATTTTGTAGGTACCCCTAGATACTATGAATGATGTGATTTTATTAATCCTTGCAGAGGAGGTAGGTTTGCATGATTTCACATGATTTAGTGGTGTTTTAATGGCTCATCGAAAATCATGACAATGAATATCTTTACAAAGCATATGTTGGCTTTAAAATGTGGTCTTTGTTAGATAAAATATTATCTGGAGACATTGCTAGCTTGTGGGCAAAGAGTTTTTGAAGTAGCACTATGGCATTCCAACCATGGAATTTCTAGGTTAATTGTCCAGTGCAGCCATGGGAGCATCCATTTGAGGAGTATCTCACTCATGAGAGCCTTGGTTTCATTTTTAAGGTGGAATTCCCTAGCATCAAAGACTCTATGTGTTCGGTGCTTGGAGTTGAGGTCGCAAGCCCCAAAGCTAGGCGCTTGATCTTTCCCTCACAGGTTTTGTCTATTTTCTTGTCAAATATCATGGACCTTCTTCAATCTTTAGGGGAAATGGAAATAATTGCATGCAATTTTGTTAACCCTCAATTTCATCAAAATGATGCTCTTTTATCTGATGTTCAAGGGTATAATGTTTTTAGTGGTGAAGGGTATTTAGGAGGTATGTTTCCTAGAGATTTTTTCAAACAACATCTAGGTTTTGAAGAATATTATGAAGCAATCAGATTGGCCCTGCAGTATAGGGATGACAACATACTTTTGAAAGCACTAAAGCAGAATTGCAGGAGGGTTTGTGTGTCAATGGATATTGATATCAAGGAGAAATACTATGCAGTTTCCTTTCTTTGTGATCATTCTCCCCATCCTCCTCTTAATTCCTATCTTGTTGACTCAAAAGAAAGAGTGTTGTCATTTGTGCTAGTTGAATAAAATGTGGAGGTGATGCCAAGGAAAAATATTGCTGAAATTTCCAATGGTGGGCATCAGGGTTTCATAGCACAAGCTTGCATCACTCAAATAATGCAAGTGCAAAAAGAGAAGGAGCCAATAATTGGCTTTGATTTCTTTGCTCAAGATATGTGAATTCAGGAGGTTGCTAAAGGCCAAGATGAGAATTCGTTATAGTTTGAGTGTATGAAAGAGTAGAAGTGCAACATCCCAATCCTCAGATAAATTTTTCTAATATTTTTGATACAGTGCCAATTTTTTCTTTAGTATGGTTAAGCAAAAATGGACGTCGATGGTGTTTGTATGAAGTAATTTTCTCTTGCCTTTGGAGAAATAGTCATGGAAAATGATGTTTTAGATATTCAGTAATAGTTTACAGTTGATGAATGTATACAAAATTTTGAATTTTTTTTTTTCTACAATCCTCAAAGTTGTATTTATAAAGATGCAAATAAGTTGTGAAGCTTCTTGGGAAAAAATTTCCAATCTGATGTAGACATAGATGTAACCCTTTATTATATAATATATTAATATATCGGCTTCCATGCCTTTTACTCAAAAAAAAAACCCTACATAGGAGGGATAAAATTACTTGCCTCTATTAAACACCATCCTATTGAAGTAATTAATCCCTATCAACTTGTATTTATCTTCTTCACATAGCTACAAAAAAATAACCTTATTCTTTTATGTACAAATTTGTGTTTCCTCTAAAACGTTAAAAAATAGCCCCACTATTAACATTACCATTGTATAAAAAATAAAGCACGGTGGAGGAGGCGGGAATAGGAATCATTCCAAGAGTTTGAAATTCTCTAATGTAGATGGTGAGGATGGTGAGGATTTTGAAAATGAGGATGATGCTACGGTTGGGTGCTAGTGGCTAGACTACGGCTATTTTTGCTAGTGTCTATTGGGGCATGTGTGGAGATTTTCTACGGTGTGGTTCTCTCTGTTGGTGATTGTTGTCTTTGGTGTAGAGGTAGAGATGTTGCTTCCCCCTTTGTGTTATTGGTTGTGGTGTGTTGGGAGCAGATGTGTCTTGTGAGGCTCTAGCTCTTTGTGGGATGTGCCTCAGGCTTGTGGCTTATTATGGACTCTAAACAATGTGTTAGAGGAGAGGTTGTACTTTCTGGTTTGGCCTTTACCCTATTTCTTCCCTATGAGGTTTCCTCTTGCCTTGCCAAGATTTTTTATATTTCAGTTATTTTGGTGTCACCTTCTATTTGCCCTTATTCTTGGTGCTCATTTATTGCTAGCATTGGTTTCTCTATGGGTGTTTGTTGGGGTTCTCGGTCGATGCTTTTTGTGGAGTATTTTTGGTCATGTCTTGGCTTTGGCTAGCATGCTAGAGTAGAAATTATGCCTAATTTCATGGCCTACTCCATGTTTTGACATGACTTGGTCCCTCCTTGCCTTTTGAAGGGCCCTTTGTTGTTATTCTTTATGAGTTTTTGTCTCTTTTCTTGTGACCACGGTGAGTTTATCTCTCCTGTAGTGTTTGTGATGGGCTTGGGTCTGCTTTTATTGATCTCTCAACCCTAGTTTCTTGTTTTTTCTAGGGTATCCTTTTGGATAATATTGTCTATGGATTCCAGTAGTTGTTGTATTGGGTTTATGCTTTTATTTGGAAGATATTATTTTGGTTCCCCTGGCTCCCCTGTTGTTGTTCGGTGGAGTGTTTCAGATGGGTCTATCCATTTGATCTGAATGGGTTGCTCCTTATATTTTTCTTGATTTCCCATTTTCTTACTCTTAGTGTGGTCCATTTTCTTCTCTTTCTAGCCCATTTTCTTGAGTTTCTAATGGTTGTCATGATTCTCCTTGTTAATTGGGTGGATCTCTTCCCTTTCCTTTGGTCTGGGTCTTCTTTTGAGGTGAATATTACTTCTATTGAGGTGGATTCCTGTCTTTTAGAGGTAGAGATGGGGGTTGTGGTTTTGTGTAGGTGTGTTCCTTTCTTCTAAACCTTTCTATTATAGTACCTTTTGAGGTGGTGCACACTCCTATGGAGGTGGACCTATTTTTTGTTACAACTTGGCTACAACGGTGGTAAGGTTTTTTGTGGCATCTACTCCTATAGAGGGGAGCCTACTCATTTTGAGGTGGAGTCTATTTTAGCCCTTCTTGTTTGGTGGTTCTATAAGAGATCTAGTTGGGTGGTCTCCTCTCCTATTATGGTGGGAAGATGTTTTTTTCTATTTAAGATTTCTTGGTTTTCCTACCCAGTGGATCTAAGTTATGATGGTGTGAATAGTGGGTTTAAGGTCCTCATAAAAACTTGGTGTTATGTGAGGGATTTCTATCCCTATTATTTGGATGTAAGTGGGTTTTAGGTTCCCTTCTAAACCTAATTTGGGTTCAAGATCCCTTGTAAAACTTGGTTGTGTTGGGTTTAAGGTTCCTGTCAAAACCTTTCTAATTTGTACAGTTCTGGGTAGTCTTGTTGTTCATTCGGTGATATTTTTTTGGTTTTTTGCTGGTTATATATGGTGTATTCATTTGCAACTTTTTCTTATTTGAGTGGATTTCAAGTCCCCATCAAAACCTGATTGTTAATTGTTTCGGGTCCATTCAAAACCTATTATAAATGGTTTCAGGTCCATTCAAAACCTATTTTTCCCATATAATCATAAAATTACCATTGTATTGAAACCACATAACATATTCTACCACACAACCTTACATTGCATCCTTTATCTTTATAAAAATTAGGGAAACAATTGAAAACTTTAGTCTGCCTCAAAATAAACCATGGTATTGTATATGAGCGAATTTGCACCCCTTGTGTAAATTCCCCCTTTGTATCCATCCACCCTAGAAAATCAAACCCAAATGTGAAATTCCACATCACCCATCCGAAATGAATCCACTTGGTGCTTGTATTTTGTGTCGGTGGGGGAACATTTGTTGGGGATACGAGTGTGGTGCATAGATGTCTATGTAGTGTTCTACCATCCTTGAGAGATTCATACCTTTGTAGTTTGCAAGGACCTTACGTTATCCATAGGGAATGAGGTGTAACACCTCTGTGTCGACCAGTCAACCCAAAAATGGCTCTTTACCTCCTAATCTCTCTTCAAATGCACAACTTTCACTATCACTTCAATCTTCTTCATAATTCTAGCCATTCATTTGATCTTTCTTAGCAATTCATACAATCTCTTGAGAATTATAGCATCTTGTGACTCCATCAACTCCACTTATAATGTGTTGTACCATGATAGAAGCTACAATTTTGGTGTCTTACAAGAGCTCCTTCATTAGCGTTGTGGCCATACCAACTTTTACAAGCTCGTTTCTTGCATTCTCCCTTCATTGGCCTTGAGTGCCTTTGGGTGGAGGTGGTATTTCTTCACTATCCTTTTTTTGTTGTGGTTTGATAGAGTAGCATTTTTTTTTTCGTAATGTTCATACTCTCTCTTTCTATTTTCCTTTATCATATTTTTTATATCATGGCTCTCTTGGTTGTCTGTGGAGGTGGAAACACCAAAGTGGGGCTTTGACTGAGAAAAACCCCTATACAACCCAACATTTTTCCCTCTCTTGGTTGTGTGTAGGTGTCAGTGTGTGTGGATCTTGTTGTTGAGTTGGAATTTTAGTGAGTTGAGCCTCATTGCCTTTATTTTCATCTACCTTCTTAATCATCTGTATAGTTATTTCTCGTACTTTTTTATTCAGCTTAATTTTTTAAATTTCATTAGCTAAGTCATTAGTGGGCTTTCTAGTGTTTTGTACTATTCTTTTCAATTTCTATCCATATAGTTGCCAATGCACCAAAGAGACACCAATGCATCGTGTTGTCATCCTTAACCCCCACACCATCGTCCTTAGGTGAAGAGCTATCTGAGGTGCAATTCAGACTCCAAAAACCAGCTCATCTAGTCCCGTTCAAGTTTTTGGATCAGGAGAGTGCTCTTCATTCTCTATATTTGACCTAAACACCCTCTTATCTTGAGGTAAGATAGGGAAGCCCTTCACTCTCAGCTCTCTGTGACCTAGAGCCTTGGTGTGAATCACCCCCTACCTTACATTTTTGGTCAACCTAACATGAACCATTCTGGTTCCATTTAGCAGTGCTAAAAGGCCCTTTCCTCATATCCTAGGAGCATTGTGGGTGTGAGTGTTGTGAGTTGTTTCACCTTTTAATCCAACCTGCAACCCCTAGTGGCATAGTTGGAAGATTTCATAGGCATTTCCAAAGGAAACCTTAGTTGGGTCACTATCCAATTGCAAAACCTTTGGGGGATCTATGAAAGCTTCACCTAGTGTGCGTAATGGCCTCCTTTTTACATTTTTTGATCCCATATGTGCAACCTGCGAGTAGTTCTCCCGGTATAACTTTCACCTCGTAGGACCTATCGATGGGTTATAATAGAGAACCATATCCCTTATACATCCCTATATGAATCAATGGAAATGTTGTGACATGTGTTCTTGTTGACCCCACATGTCAGGTGAATGTCATAACTAAGGAGATTATGTTGATTAAATTCTCACACAAAGATGGGTATGAAAAATCTAAGAGCACCATATGTACGCACAATAGACTTTTTGTACCTCCCTTAGGCTACATCACCTTGTCAGTCCTTGTGGGACTGAAATCAATGAACTTGCCTTTAAACATAATCCATGGGTCTAAACTCTTTAGGGTGAAACTAGGTATCCCCTGGTTCGTCGCTATGAATCAGTTCCCTTGGTTGTGCATAAATTTTTGAAATTCACTCATGAGGGTATAGTGCACACAGTCCATGACACCGGCTATAAATTTTTTGCTGCATGTGGTAGCTATTTGTTGGATCACTTTTGGCTTGCACCCATTGGTTTTCTTCCTCCTAGGATAGACCTCTTGTACCAAACCTCTGTTAAGTACAAGATTGGGTGCTTGAAACCTAAATTGAGATACCCTCCATCTCCCTATGTTGTCTCACCACATAGGGCGTTCCTGAAGGTTGACAATGATACTACCTTGGCTCAAAAAAGAGAAAAGAAGAAGCATTCTCGACACTATTCTTCCTCTGAGGCTATTGTCCTATTTGATGCTTCCTCTCACCCTATTGTAGCATCATCAGATTCTACTCAAAATTTGCTAGAAAATCCTATCGTGCCCACTTGGTGAAAAACCAAGCATCCGACATTTGAATTTCCCATTATACCCATGGTACCTAGGCCCATTCGGTATGGTAAAGGGAAGGCTCCTCACAGGGAGTCCTATATGCCTTGGCCTTTGTGGCCTTCTACCACTCCTGCTCCCAAGAAAATGAATGGGAAGAGGCCCATCATTGAGGTGTTAGAACCTACTCCCCTCATTGTTGTTTCAACCTCATTTCAATCTCTTCCTCCTAGTCCCATCCAAGAGTCTCTCCCTCTATCAAAAATGGTCACAATCGACACTTTGATGGTTAAGTAGGAGCCTTTTGTTCCATCTCAGCTTTTGACCTATAGTTCCTAGAGTTACAGGAACTGCCTTTCACATGAGTGCAAGCATCAGCGAAATGATTTGACTACTTAGCAAGCTACTTTACAGAGGAAGGGAGGGGAGTCGAACACCCCTAATTTAGGGCCTACTATTGTGTCCTCCTCTCCCGTCCCCTTTTCTTCAGTTCGGTTAGCCTCTATTCTACCTATGTCTCCTGCTATGAGCGTAAAACCCTCTAACCCTAAGAAGGAGTAGGTATTTATTCATCCCTCAATCAAGCCTCCTCTCTTGATGTCCCTCCCAAATATCTTATCGTTCTCGAAGCTCGTGGACATACCGAACACCTCAATGGTGTTTTCCATAGTTTTCTCCTCCTATGTTCCTTCTACCTTGTTTGAGGGGATTTTTCATCCTTCGATGAAGTAGAAAATGGAGGATGGCCCTGCTAGCAATGGGGGGAAAAAGAGGAGTCCGCCTTCTTCAGAGGGTGGTTCTATGCTAGCATGTGCCATCCTAGTGATGAAAGAATTTTTGGAATCCCCAAAGTTTCACTACTCCTAAGTCACTCAATGAGCCTAGCAGTGAATCTCGGGTGCCACCTTCCTTGTCTATTGAGACAACACATGGCACTCTTGTGAAGTGCATTTTTAACTCTTTGGATGAGATCCTGGCCCTTTCAGCAATCTTTCAAAATTCATTGAACTTTACTCCACAAGAAGTGAGTGGAGAAGACCTTGAAGGGTATCCTTTCTTGGATCTTATTGCAGGGGGGTGGAGGGTTACCCCCTTGAAATTTTTCCCTTGTAGGCTCATCTACCTCCCCCCTAGAATGATCTAGATTCGGAGGTCGATGACCTCTTGGTTGATGAGTGTTAGGGGGAACCTCTTCTTTATTTTTAGTGTAGAATGTGTGTTTTTTGGTGTTCCCTCGTTCTTTTATCATGTGTTCCTAGATGAATCTTCTCACCCTCATAGGTTTTTGGATACATAAGTGATTATATTTCATAAAACTTCCTCTATTTGTGGCATCATTATTCCTCTGTTATGTGTATTGATTTTTGAAAATTGGGGATGATGCAAAGTGTTGAGGGAATTTAGGCTTCCCTTTCATGTTGACCTAATTTTTTTTTTCCTTCTTGTGAATTCTTCATATGGTCTGATTTAGTAGGGGTTTGATGATAGTTCATTAATATACTATTATTATACCTATATATATGTGTGAGTAGTTGTGACCTCGAAATACCAGACTGCTCCTATGCCCTTTGTTCATAATTTTAGTGTTTCTTTTCTTTCATGTTTGATCTTTTATCTTTCATTCTCGCTTTGTGATGTTGTGGTGATCATGTTTTGTCCCTCACATGTATGAAAACATTACCACGGTGACATCTTGTTATGTCTCGCGGGCCAAAACATCACTTTTTCATACTTTATTTTCTCTCCTTAGGATGCCACATTCCTTTGCATTCAACACACACCATCATAAGAGGGGGTTATCATGTCAACTTCAATTTTCAAAAAATGCATTCGGTGGCCAAAATATATTTTCTTGAAAAAATTTCAAATCATTTTCAAAAATTGCATTCTCACTAAGGACCCCTAGTTCGCAAAGAAAGAACTTGAAAAACTTTCCTCCAAGGAGGGATCAACTTTTCCTATGGGAGAAGCCTCAACCTTCCCCTTGTGAGGGGGCATTTTCTTCCTTTTGAATTCCTTGATGAAGTGAACATCTTTTGAAAGGATTCCTTGATGTTTGATTGATTTGCAAAAAAAATATCTTGCACTTTCAAACAACATGTCCCTTGAGTGGACCCCTTTTCTTTTGAAGGGTTCTCGAGGGACCCCTTTGAAACATTATTCCTTAATTTTTTTGACTATATGTGTGACTATCTGCTTGTTTTCTTGTGTGGCTACTCTTTGTTTTCTAACATGTTGCTTTGTAGGTGCACCTGTGAAGCTACTTTCCATCTGACTCTGTGAAGTCCCCTCACATTAGGATTCCTTTAGGAGAGAGTAACTGGGGGGTGCCTTCTTTGCAGGTCTAAGGGCTTGTGAAGTTCTTGCATCCTATGAGATTTTTCCATCATCGGTATGCGATCCTTTAGTGTACTTTTTTCAACTCTGTAGTTTTGAGGAGTTATGGAGTCCTTTGTTAGAACCTCCTTAGGAGAGAGTACCTATGGAGTTGTTTGCTTTCCATACACTTTCAAGCTTTCTAGATTACGATATGCTTCCTCGACGATTCAAGTATACATTTCTAACTCTTCAATCTACTTTATCGAACACTCATTGAAACTCATTCTCGCTAAAGTGGGGGCAAAATGTATAGGAGTGAATTTGCACCCCTTGTGTAAATTCCCCTTTTGCCTCCCTCCACCTTAGAAAATCAAATCCAAATGTGAAACTCCACATCACCCATCTGAAATGAATCCACTTGGTACTTATCTTTTGTGTCATTGTGGGAATTGTTTTTGGGGATACAAGCTCAATGTGCAGATGTCTGCACAGTGTGTTGCCATCCTGACAGATTCCTACCTTTTGATTTCGTAGGGACATTACGTTCTCCATTGGGCATGAAGCGTAATGCCTCTGTGTTGACTAGTTGGCCCAAAAATGGCTCTTTCCATCCTAATCTCTCTTCAAATGCATAAATTTCACTATCACTTCAATCTTCTTCACAATTATAGCCATTCAATTGATCTTTCTTAGTAATTCATACAATCTCTTGAGCATTACAACAGCTTTTGGCTCCATCTACTCCACTTAGAACTTTTTGTGCTGCCATAGAAGTTGTGAGTTTGGTGTCTTGCGAGACCTCCTTCGTCACTGCTACAATCATACCAACTTTTCCAAGCTCATTGTCTTGCATTCTCCCTTTATTGACCTTGAGTTCCTTTGGGTGGAGGGGTTATTTCTTCACTATCAATTTTGTTGTTGTGATTTGATAGAGTAGGATTGTTTTTTTCGTAGTGTTCATACTCTCTCTTTCTATTTTCCTTTATCACATTTTTTATATCTTGTCTCTCTTAGCTATCTGTGGAGGTGGAAACACCAAAGTGGGGGTTTGACAAAGGCAAACCCCTATACAACCCAACATTTTTCCCTCTATTGGTTGTGTGTAGGTGTACATGTGCGTGGAGATTACTGGCAAGCTATAATTTCAGTGAATTGAGCCTCGTCACCTTTGTTTTCATCTACCTTCTTTATCATCTTTACAACTATTTCTTGTACTTCATTATTCAAATTAATTCATTAAAAGTAATTAGCTAGACTGTTAGTAGGATTTTTGGTGTTTTGTATCGTGATTTTCACTTTTTGGTCGTACTGACACCAATTCACCAAAGAGACTCCATCATGCTATGCTATTGTCCTTGATCTACGCTTCCATCCTTAGAAAAAGAGTTGTTTGAGGTACAGTTCAGACTCCAGAAACTGGTGCGCCTGGTCCCATTCAAGTTTCCAGATTAGTAGAGTGGTAGGAGAACTTGAGAGTGATCTTCATTCTCTATATTTGACCTAAACACTTGCTTAGCTTGAGGTAAGATATGGTATCCCTCCACTCTTGGCTCTCCATAACTTGAAGCCTTAGTATGGTTGGTCCTCCTACCTTATAGTTATTTTCATATCTACTAACCTCCTTAAGTGAATTGAGGAATAAAAAATATGCCTCATTATCTTTTTGACCTGTAAAAGGAAGCTCATCCTCTAATAGCTCAAACTAAAAAAATTAAAGATTTACCATATGAAATTTGAGCAACCAGTTGGTCATCATCCTAGATAAATTTTTTTGCTCAAAATCATCAAAAAATATATGATGGGCCCAAGTGGAACACTTGAAATCGAGCATGTTGTCATCCAAATTATGAGAATCTACATATTCGACATGAAGTAAATACTTGTACTCAATTTCTCTCACCTTTAGTATAATAGGAAACCAACATAGCTCACTATCATCTACATTTATGCAATATTTGTCAGCACAACAATCTAGATCATGAGACACTTTGTGTGAAAATCTACACTATTAAAATTATCTCAATGTTTCATCTCTACCTTGGAAACTTGTTGCGGCACATGTTCTACTATAATTATACATGTGGAACACATCTCCTTCCATATTAAACCTTACAACAATACTTTCATAATATGACTATGTCAAAGTGCACTATGGATGAGGAATACTACATGTTTCATGCCAAAAAAAGAGGTTCTCATATGAATCCATATGATTTCCTATTTTAAATTATTTAAGTGCAAATTATTCACACTAAAATTCATCAACTATAAAAAAACTTGTAACATTCCATGTACAATTGTGCCTACATTGTCCTCATACAAACAATTAGTGAAAAAATTAAAATTAAAAAAAGGACAAAGGAAAGTAATAGATCCAATAAGAAGACATCTTATTTATCATTTGCATTATGTTGCATAATTAGATACTATATTTTATTCACTTTATGGTTATCCTATATATGCATCTTCCTCCTTATCCACAATGCTACAACAAACAATAGGATCATACTCATCACATTCAAAACAAATATCATCACGGATTTCTTCATTGTCATCATCTATCAATGTGTGATATAGCTTAATTTAGGTGTACACACTATCATCATATTTTATAATTTTGTCACATATTACATCAAAACCCTCCCTTACCTACCAAAAAAAACAAACATCACTTGATATTGTGCTTCTACTTGATGTTATCTCAATACAATCACTATCTACAATAACATTCTTACCACTAGCAACTTCTATTATTGAGGATAAATATTTTTCAATCATATACCTTCTTAGACCATTGATGAAATTAATGCACCTATATGCTTGATGCATGTCCACCAAATTAAACTCTTCTAATATTGAACTAAAACCTAGAGTAACATCATAAGCTCTAAGAAAAATATCAATACATGTAGCTATATTAGTTTTGAATTCATTTAGGATATTGGAAAGAGAAATAAAAATCCTTCTAAATTCCTTGCTAGAATCTCCCTCTTTCCATTAGATGTTTTCTACTTCTATCTCTTCACCAAGAACATCAAGGTCTAGATGCAAAAAAAAAGCTTCTTTAAATGTAACCACAATATGATTCCATGAAGCAAAAGAATAATTGGGAAAATTCTAATACCAATCCTTTTCCTCCCCCTATAGTGACCTAAAAAAAATCTCATCCACATGTTTTCATCCTCAAAGTGATATATTTCCATGAATTTTGAATATACGTTGAAATGTACATCACCCTCCCAATTATCATACCCATCATACATGGTCATTAAGCTATATATCGAAGTTTTCATTTTTTTCCTTTCATAGTCGACACAAGAGAGGTCAATTTTCTTATAAATGGGATCAAGTGAGATAATAGGGGATGGATGAACCTATTTTTCTATAACATAAAGTTATATTTTTATCACGTGTTCTTGATTATTTCTATAAATTACCTTTTAATCTCCTCAAGCTCTTTTATCCTTGAAGTTTGTTTCCATGTATTAATTCCTATTATTCAAATCTGAATTTTTTTTGTTGGGCCATATGAATAGCATGTAGTTTCATCCTCATAATACTCTTGGACACAGGCGCTATCATAGCATCTAGGGTCTGAATTATATGATACATTTTATGAAGCACCCCTAGGATAAATGCATCCACTCTAGCTATCCATGGAGCTAGTTACAATATTCCCTCTATTCATCAAGGATTTCAAGTTTCCAATATTCATTTTTAATTGAATTAAAAGGTGAATTAATCTCCCATACAATTTTATTCAATTCCTTCTCTGAAGGACTTTCCCAACTTATTGTCCCTTGGTTCTCTAAGATTCTACTATAAAAATGACTCAGATTTGTGTTAGAACTTGATAAAATTTAAACATGTTCTTTTGGATTGAGGAGACAACATTGATATCTACATTTGTATTTTGGAAAAGACATAAATAGGTACAGAACAAGAAACAAATTTTCCTTTCTATCTCCAAAATTTTATAGAGATGGAATATCTTTAGAAAATTAAATGATGATTTTCCTCTTTCAATTAAAGCTTGGGTATTTAAAAAATAGAAAATTAATATTAATGCTATTATCATTACAACTTTTATTGCTTGACCTTTTAAAATAAATATACATGTATCCCATATAACTAAGGTACTGAGAATTCAAAAGTCAAAAAGCTCTAAAAAACTTTCTCAACCAAAAAATATTTGACTTAGCAATCTCACCAAATTGGATTCATTCCAAGGAATGAACGTTTCCATCATGTTATCTTTAAATTTCAACTAAATTCTAAAGAACCAAACTATTTCTCGGTTATTTTTAATAGGGTCCGTAGACCATGGTTTTTTGTTTTTTTTCATGTTTTACCATTCTTTAAATTTTGGAAAGAGAATAGTATACCTTATAACCAATTTTAGTTATTTTTATTAGCTCATGAAACATGAATACAATTAGAAAAATAATTATTCTTTGATATTAGAGTCACCACCTCACAATAGTGAATAATCCTCAAATCACATAAACCTCCAAGGCACAATTTTGATTATGGGTTGTAGCAATCAATAGACACTTCAATGTCTTATAAACCCAAAAAATCCTATCATTCTTAGTGTCATTTTATTAGCATAAGTTCATGGGATTCCAAAATTAATCAAACATTATTCCACTAGTTGAAACTAGCAAACACATCATTGAAGTGTTTTAGTGTATGCATCAGGCTCTCACTTTATTGGAAATGGCTAATTTACTCACTTACTTGATAACGGTGCCATTATGTTGGGTTGAAAAACTAATACTTCACTTCTTATAATGAAACTCCATTCACAAGGCCATGTTTGTTATCATGCAAGTGAAATCAACTCATCAATAAAACATAGAGGGTTAAAGTTCAACTCTACGAGAATTTCTTATCTCTCCTATGATTCAATATCAACTTAGAATCAAGAGGGTGTTCCTAGGGGTATACCTTAAGAGGTACTTATATCAAAAAAAATATAAAATAAAACCTAACTATAATTTCAACACCAAATATTCTCACTAGGTCAAGATAGACTGGTTGCATATAACCCCTATATAGTTGATACAACTGTGCAAGAATGACCCACATAAAATATATCTATTAAATTCCATTGAAGAATAATTTTATCATTATGTTAATATCCATGGGTGTACATGAATTACTTACCTACTACTAAACCATTGATTTATGTTTTGTTTGATGATGATACTGGTGTATGGTTCTAGACCGGTTCCTATCTATTGGGAAACTGAG
Source organism: Sequoiadendron giganteum (assembly GCA_007115665.2). Taxonomy (NCBI): domain Eukaryota; kingdom Viridiplantae; phylum Streptophyta; class Pinopsida; order Cupressales; family Cupressaceae; genus Sequoiadendron; species Sequoiadendron giganteum. The sequence continues at coordinate 576,645,313 of CM021108.1, read as the reverse complement.
TCATAATTCACTAGGATAAGGACACACTAAAACCAAAGGACCGATGAGCTATAAATTTACATATAATAAATATCATCAAACCTATAATAGAAAACTCTTAACAATTCATAATAGATCTACATAAATCCACACACAACAAAAGAAATATTACTACGAATTAGTGACCATAGCTAAACCAACCTCCTCTCAAAACTGATTTCAAATCATGCCTTAACACTTTAAATGATTCAAAACCTAATCATTGCACTATAAAATCATTAAAATACATGGCTAGGAATGAGTATCACTCAAAATGAACACTTTAGATCAATGGAGGATATCTATATTTACTTCTAATAGTTGGGCGAGCTACCATTAATGTGGGTTGACAAAGAAAATGAAGGAGAAGAATTTAATTTGGTATTTATATCCTTAAAAATAAGTTCATTGTACTTTATTATACCTTTCTATGATCAAGAAAAAATATTTTTAAACCCTTACAAAGGTAGATAAAAATTGGTAGAGTGTCAAACCATTGCTTACCAATTGGGCGATCAGACTTGGGAGAGAAGCATGAAAACCTCTGATGTCCTAAAATAAACTTTCAATTCTCATGCCTTATTAGACAATTGATCCATTGATATCCCATTGAATTAGAATAATGTACATACTAGACCAAGGATATGGGCACATCCACCTTTGATATCCCAATAAAGCACAAAATTATTGGATATTGATCCTTCATTGAACCTACCAATGGGATGAGGAATGAGATACTTGAAATAGACTAAGGAAATTTTGGGGATTCTTAATTTTGGGGAAGGCATGACTAAGATGACAAGTCCAACAAGGATGGAGGGATGAATGAAGAAGTTCAAAATTCTAGGAATGCAAAGGACTTAGGATTTCTAAAGACTTTTATACTTTGGGACTTGGGAATGATAAAGAATGGTATGAAGGAAAGGGAAATGTTGATAGCCTGAAAATCCAACAAACATAAATGACTTAGATTATCTGAATAGAATTTTAGAATTTGAGGATTGGGGATGCATAAGAGAGGTGTGAGTGTAAGGGAAGCCCCAATAGTTTGAAATTTTAATAACTTCAAAACTTAGCCAATTTTACAAGGTTTCTAGATAGGGATTTGATATTGATACAAAAGGTGTGTAGGTATAAACAATGTTAAGAATTTAAAACTCTAAAATGTTGAACACATGGAATATTGAGAGGGGAGGTGAATCAATATTCATTGAAATTCATTAACTTCATCTTGACTTAATCATGAATTCAAAACATCTCATCAAACTTAAAGAAATGGAAAGGAACAATTAAGTCATTCATCACATCAATGAATACAAGAATACTAGATTTACGTGGAAAACCCTTGAAAGGGAAAAACCATAGTGAGGATTAGCTCACAATATATTATAACCGATTACAATGGATTTACAAAATTGTGGACTCACTATCCAAAAAGAATGGCTCACTACTAGAGGCTCACTGTGAAGGTCTCACTACCTAAAATAGAAATAAATAGAAGAAAGGGTGGCTCAATACTGAGGATGAACTAATAATAATGTATCTACTACAAGTTGAAGGAACGATTCCAATTAAGCTCAAAAAAATAACTTTACACACTTCATACTTCACCACTATCACCTTTCGCACTTCACACTACATCATATCTCACACACACACTCTTAATTACATATAATAAACTTCATCACACAATGAATTAATTGTGCATACATACCACAACCAACCAAAAAATCAATTAGGTTGGCCTAATTGTGTGAATTGTGTAACACCATGACATGTCGGTCCAAAACTCCATCACACATGCCTTGCAAAAGGAACCAAAATGTGTTCTTCACAAGAATAGGTTGACATGACCTATAATCACTCCCATGAATCTACTCCTTACATAAATCAACTCCGCATGACCCCAAAACCCTTAGGTCATCACCACACAAAAATCAGTGAAGCAACAATTGAATGAACCAACTGTTTATTCACAACTCAACATACGAACCACCAAATCACTTGCCACTTTAAATGTACACACATTTAACAACTTCCAAAACTTCCTCGAAGTTGCACAACATAATATTCATCTATGGTGGAATGCAGAGCATTCCAACATGCACTCTTTAACAGTAGAAGACATACAACCCTATAAATTTGGATGTGGACTCCTTCAACACATTCCATCAATACTTCAAAAATTCATGACAATATGATGCTCTATAGAGAAATTCATACCTTAAAACTATTGCTTTGTAACACTAAAAATGCACACTAAGACAACCAATTATTTAGTACACTTGGTCTTCTCTAGATCAACACTTATATATTTATACAATGGGTTGCCATCAATTAAAAAATCATATACTAGCATGCTCATGTTACCAATAATATCTTCCTTTGTCATTGATGGCAACACACTTCTCCAAAACACTCTCCAAAACATTCTCCCCCTTTGAGGTCAAGGTAAAAGGGTACCAAAAAGATAGTTCTCATATTCACTCCCCCTTATTGATATATTTACATGAGAGTAGCTCCCCCTATTAGCTTTACTCCCCCTTTCAATATTATCCATCACCAAAAATGTACCACAACTCCATCAACTAAATTTGCATCAGAAAATTGCATATACAAATAAAAAATGTACACCTTAACTAGATGAGGGTATAGTACCCTGATATGACACCTTCAATTTTTCAAGGTGTGCCTCCCAATCCTTCTTGGCAAAGGAAAGCATATGGCACTAATTTTCAAAATGGATATGGTGGTCTTATCCTTCTTTTAAAGAATTAGGCACTGGATTCTTTTGCACAACTTCTCTATATCAGCTAAAACTTCAGTTAAAGGAGTAAGCCTTACACTAACCATATATTTGAGCTAACTATACTACATTATTATTTTCTCCTTTTGTTCTTGTAGTAGAAATAATTGACCATATATATTTTCAATGAAAACCCTTGTAGCTCTATTTTTGTCACTTATCGGATCATATGCACCTAAGGCTTGAGCAATTTAAGACTCAATTGAGTGCATTTGGTCCTTAATGCTCCTTGTAGAAATTGGCCACTTCAAACATAATTGAAATAATTGTTTGGATTCTTCCAAACACTTCTTAACATCCTCCAAGTTACCTTACAGCTTGGTGTGTGTTGTAAGACACTTATGAGAAACATCAGAAATCCTTTTATCATTGTCTTTATTTTCCATTTATTTCTCTATATTTTCTTCCAAATTGATAAAATATTCTTTAAAGGAATCAAGAAATAACTTCAATTGTTTCACACCGGATAAATAATTGTCAATAGACACTCTGGGAAGTCCTTGTAAAAATTGCACAGCTTCATCAATCAACTTATTACTCTTATGGAAAGTCCAAATAATCTCCTTCCTTGTGGAGGCATGAAATAATTCACCAAGTTGTAACTTCTATAGGGGGGAATCTTACCCAAGTCCACTTGAACTTGTTGCATAGGAGTTTGCAACAGTTGTGTAGACACCATTGGTTGAAACTAGAACTACATGTCTGAAAGATATTTTAATGAGTCTCCAAAGGTTCCAAAGGATTAACCACTAGTTTTACTGCTTTCTTCTTTATTCTTATCAGTCTTTTCTTTCTCACCACTACCGGAGTAGTCTTCTATAACCCTCTCATGTTTTGGAGGAAATTTTTCTTCTTTTTGTGCTTCAATCGTCTCTAGGAGATCCTTCTTATCTTATTTATTTTATTCAATATTTACCTCCACATCAATTGTCTCCTCATAAGGAGGGGTGTAATTTGTCAAGACATCTCCTTGCTGCTCATGCTAATTTTTTCATTAATAGGTGCATTATATTTTAGGAGAGGTGTATTTTTTTGCATTTTATATTTATTACCTAGATGAACTCTCAACTCTTTAGAAATCTCTTCAACCTTTTTTAGTGTCGCATTCCTCAGCCTCTCAATGTATTCCTTATCCCTACTCATAAGAGTACTAACTCTTTTTTTTTTTTAATTTCTCGCTATACAACTTAGACAACTTGAGTTTATCCTCATGAGATAGTTAGGATCCAATCTTCTCCAAGTTAAATGTCTTCATCTTTTCATCCTCTATAATAGCCTCTTGTCTTCTTGAAATCAACACACCTTTTAGATCATCTAGAAATTTCTCTTTTATCTCACTTAAGCCAGTATCAAATGTCACCATGTATTTCACTACAACTTCTTCAATGGTAGCCTTGTCATCATCATTTGCATTCTAAAATTTTTTAGTAGTTTCCTTCAGCATACCAAACTCTGGAATACTACTGAACAAAGAATCTAACTTCATAGGACTACATTTTTGGATTAGAGGGGTCTTTTCAACTTTTTTAGCACTCTTTTCTCTTCTTAAGAAAAAACTTTTCTTGTCCTTTTCTACTTCCTCTTCACTTTTTGTATCCATTATACTAAATTTATTTCTCTTTGTATAGGTCTCTTCTTGAGAGACTTGAGACTTCATTTCCAAACCAAATGAGGCCCTTCTTCTTATTATTATTCATAATTGATATTATTTTCTATGATTTATTTGTATTTCCTTCTCCTCTTGGGATACTTCTATTGCATAGAGGTGCTAGATGTTTCTTTCTTCTTGGAACTACTTGTTGGCTTTGTTTCAAAGGGAGGAGTTTTGTAAGGCTTTGTAATAGTAGGTGGTCGGGGAACTAAGGTTCTTTCGGACCTTATTGAAATTTTTGGAGTGGTCTAGTAAGGAGTAGATATACCTTTGGATTTCTCTGTAGGATCCTCAGGGTCACCAAACTCTCTCTCCATATTAGCCTTCATCTTCTCAACCTTTTTTGCAATATCTTTCTTTTTCTTTTCAAGGTTCACTTGACTCTTTTTCACTTCATAGGTACCAAAACTATCCATAGTTTGATCTCTAGGCTTACTTAAAACAATATTTTCAAGATTGATGCATATAGACTCATTCCACACATCCAATTTCTTCTCCATCAAGCTGGAGTACTCTAGTTTTAGCTTGAAATAATCTCTAGTTAGAACCTTATCTCTAAATTTTTCCATCTTTAAATGGTCATACTCATCCATCTTTGCATGAATGTATATACACACATCCTATCTATGCATTACACCACTAGGAACCCTCATAAATGCACCTTCATGATCCATTACCATAGATTTTTTTGGGCGCTTCTTCAACTTAGGTCCTGGTTGCTCAAGTACATCAATAACATGAGGAGTATACATCTTGAACTTCCTTCAAATTAAGGTTTTGTGGGAAATTGATAAATACCTTTGGAATTCACCAGTAGGGTTTCACACAATGCACTAGAATTGCTTCAACTCTTTTTTTCTCTACTCTCCACTTCAAATGCTTGATTATAAGTTAATTTTCAATATGTAAGAGAAAAAAAAACACTTTTCCAATGACCTAATATACATTAATTTCAGTAGATAAAAGCTAGGTTGAAAATATGGAAAACCCTTACGTCTGTGTTCTCACATGAACCTTCAATCACTCTATAAATTTTCACAACAAAATATTTCACACTAGATATTTCACCAATAGATCAAGCATATCAACCAGCACATATATTAGGATGCTAAAGACATCAACATCTCATCATTGGCAAGGGAATATAAATTTTTCTACTAAAACTCCCTCTGAGCCAATGTTCTTTATCTAGTTTTTAGAGGAAACATTTGTACCGACATTTGGCATGGATTCACTCTTCACCTCATTCTCTTCCTTTTTCTTCCATTTCTTGTTCATATCCTTCTTCAACCCAACCAGATCAACCTTCTTTACTGGATCAATCTTCTTGTGTGAGCTGGAGGGTTTCACATTCTTACTTTTGCAAAACTTAGTTATGTGTCCTAGTTTATTCGAATTATGACATATGACACCTTTTTATAGAACAAACTTACTTGTCATTTTAGATTTGCATTCAAAATCCTTATTCCTAAATCCACTACATGTATAGCATTAACCATTAAATGATTGGAACAATAAAAAAGACAATCAAACACTTGCCAAAACAAGATACAAATACAATGCACATTTATAATTATTATTTTTATTCTATATTTAAAAAATAATGTATTCATCTAAATTAAGAACTCAAGATTATTTGAATCCTCATACTATAATATTTTAATGGTAATCCATTAGGTTGGTAGAGGACTAATATACAACTAATGTTAAGACCATTCTTGTAACTAAACCTTAACACTTCTTAATTCTTATTTCCCACTTTTAATTCCTAACTCTTCTTTTAACTTTTTGGACTTCTTTCTTCAATTAAACTTAATTTTTAGGGATAGTTTTAAAAAGTATTACTAGACCCTTTTAATTTGAAATCACTAGTATGTAACTAATATTAAGACCATTCTTGTAGGAAAAACCTTAGCACTTCTTAATTCCTATTTACCACTTTTAACTCTTCTTTAAGTTTTTGGACTTCTTTCTTTAATTAAACTTGATTTTTGAGGATAGATTTAAAAAATATTACTAGACCCTTTTAAGTTGAAATCTTTTCATTATTTTCTAAAGATTAGGTTTTTATTTAGATTAAATATCTTTTTCTTCATGTTATTGTCTATTCTTTTTCCTCTCCAAATACATTATTTTTCAACCTTTAATTTGATTGGATGTTGAATTTTTTTATTTTTCGTGTAGAAAAAGTTCTTTCTTGAAGTTGGTTTTCTAATTTTGAAGTCAAAAATAACTTTTATGATGTTAACATAATTAATAGATATTTATATCTTCATTTTTTTCTAATATTTATTCTATGGATACATTTTATTTTTAATTTATCTCCTTTTTTATTATATTATTGTTTCTTCTAATTAAATTTACTTCAAATAGATCTATATTTTATAATATTTGAAAGAGTTTAAACATTTAATTTAAACCCTATCTATAATTGATTATATTTTATATCTAAATAACCATACAAATTAATTTCAATTAATTTTTTGTTTAAAATAATTTTAATATTTGATTTTTTTATTTTTTATTTTTATTTATTTTTAGACTACAAGAATGAGATGTTCCCTATAAGTTGTAGTGCATCTGGTAAAAAAAATCACGTGTCAGGTGATGTTGGCATAGAATTCCCTCTAGTAACATAGGGATGGGGGCAGACTAAACCTCATGACCTCTTGCATACAATAGGATTCTTTAGCCAATCAAGCTAGGGCCCTCACCCCTTTAACTTTTGATTTAAACCTTTTTATAATTTATCATATTTTGTATCTTAATAGCGACACAACTTTTACCCTTTTCTTTTAGTAAAAGGAAAAATGCCTATATATATATTTATATATATTTACAAAGTATATCTTGATGCTTTATGGATCTCATTAGCCAAATTGTATAATAATCCCACATAGCTATTTATGACTTCGGTTTGCAAACCTAAAGATATATGTGGATTTCTTTACAAAATATCCACAACCACCCCCTAAAAATAATTACAAAATATCAACAACTAGCCCCCAAAATCATTACATAATTCATTTACTAATACTCATACCAATTTCTTATATTTGCATTGATCAAAATTTTCTCTGATACAACTTTGAAACCCATGACTGAAAAATTGAAACTATACCAAGCAACTACTCCTCCATATGATCAACAAAGACATCATTCTCATCTTGATGCTCTTCAAGATTACCTACTATAGATTGTAGAGGGGGGCCTATATATTCCAATTCATTTCCATGTTATTACACACAATAGGTTGTAGATGGGAAGTTTGATCATTACTAGGCTCATGTGAATTAGGCGACTATAGAGAATCAATTCTTGGAACAACATATTGATGAGCAACAACTTCTGGAGCAATATTTCATTGAACAAAACCTAACTCACCATCCTCTGGAGCAACTTCTATTGAATTATGTTCATGGGTGGGCAAAACCAATATGGAATTTACTCGAACCCATATCCTCTCTACTAGTACATATTCAAAATCTCCTAGATACTTGTTCAAAGTACATAACATAAAATCTAATCATTTTGTTGACAAAGGCATCTTAATTGCACTCCATATTATAACAAAAGATGACCTATGTACAAGAAAATTCCAAGGGAATAGTCCCCCTACATATCCTTGTCCCCTCCACAAGTCATAATCTTGACAAGATTTTAGAAGGACATCATTCTGGAGATAGGCCTCTTTTACTACTTTATTTGCAATAAATTCTACTGCCTAAAAACTTTGCAACAGGTCAAGAAAATTGGAAATAGAAATAGTGACAAGTTGAGAGGGAAACAACATGTTTGTATTTGGCTCTAAAATTTCTTTTCTAATAACCCTTTTCACACATTTCTTGAATTCTTGACAATGACCCTTGAAAATAAACTAGAACTCCTCCTCTTCGATGGCTTCCATAAATGACATCTTCCATGCATTGATTGGAATTATGGCTTTGTAATTCCTCAAAAAATACTCCATTTGGACTCTCTGACAAGCCTTGCACTTCCTTTGGCTCACAAAAATTTCTTCACAGTTGGGAGAGATTTCTTCACACAACTTATTACACTTACTCATAAGTTATGGACTTAATTCTATATTTCTTTGTCTATTGATATTTTTTCTAAAAATGTTACATTGAATAGGAAAATGTCACTCATTAAAAATACTATAAAGTATAAGAAATATTTTTCTAATAATCTTTTAAAAAATAAGAAAAATACTTTTTTATTTTTAAAAATTATTTATTTTGAATCTATACAAAAAATCTCAAAGTTTACTAGTTCATATCATCTTTAGATTCTTAATAGTTTGCTTGCTATAAGTGACAAGAAGTAAAAATTTGGTTTAAAATGTTAATTTAAATTATGTTTAGGTTAAAAATTGGGACACACCTTTATGATCCTACCATACATGTGAACAATATTTTTAAATACATAATCTCATGACAAATCTACACTAATTGATAGGAGATGGGTGATCCCCTGCCATCTAACAAGATGACTACACCAATGATAATGAGTAACCAATTTCTTCAATGAGACACCCTATTGACCACAATATTTTCACATGGAACTCCATCCCTACTATATATCACATGAATAATACTCTATTAATAGAATTTATCACCTTATTGTACATTGTATGGGTAGTCTATACCTAATAGCCTCTAAAGAGAAGACACATTATGAGCCACTAGTCATATAATATAATTATTATTTGTCTTATTAGTAATTGAAATGTGTTCAAACATAAATATCCTCTTCCAATTTTGTGAGGATGGAAGTACCATAAATGGTGGCATTAAAAAGGATTGAGCATTTGACTTTGGTGACTTATATCAATGCAAGAGATATATCAAATCCTCATAAGCCAATGGTAATGATCACATACACTTTTATTTTATATTCTATTGTGGATCTCCACCTCATTCTATGATCACAAAGATAAATAAAAATTGATTTTAGTTAATATCCTAGAATAGAAAACGACCAAAATAAATGTTTAAAGATAAAATATAAAGATTGGGCTCAATCACATGGGTTAGATCATTCATCTAGATCAAACTTGTGCATAATAATCAAACTCACTAATCAAACATGTGCACTAGATTTTGATCCTGCATAAGATGATTCAGACCTACAAGTCATAAAAAAATAATGGACAAAAATCTTATGCTATTTTTGTAAAAATATAAACATTTTTTAAAACTTCAAAAAGGCTACAAAATTAGAGAATTTGGGCCAAAATATCACTTACTGACTATGGGAGCTTGTTTTTTTGACAAAAGGTGCTAACACATATAATATATTATTAATATAATAAGTGCAAATACAAAAAGAGGCTTTGAAGATAGCCAAATATGACATATGAAAACACAAAATCCATCAGAGGAACAAAAATATGGAATTATATAGAGGTGCACCAAGAAGCCCTATCAAAGAATTTATATTATCCGATAAAATGTAAGCCATATTTGAAAATATAAATATATATCCTAATTTAGTTCATTAATATTTATACTAGATTGAGGTTGGTTTTCAACCACAACATCAAATGGAGCTTGAGGGGAAGGTGGGTTAAGATGGTTCAAGAGAATATATAATAGAGCTTAGAACACCTCACCAATCTTTTCAATCTTGTTAGTACCAGTTTTTGAGAGATGGGAGTGTAGTGGAATATATATCATGATGGTATATTCATTATGGAATTTGTGCTTCATAGAATTATACACATAGTTCATTGATGGAGATATTTTAATTTTATTGTGTTTGAATAGCCCTCCAACTAAGCAAAGCCTGTTAAAAGGTCATAATATCCCAAATTAAAGTTGAAAGAGAATTTAAAAAATAATATGATATTAAAAATCAAAGGCTTGTCTCTTAACCATGTCTACATCTTATATGAGGTCCATTAAATACAGAAATCACCTAAGATGGGTTGATAATTCAAGGGAAATATAAGAGAAGATTGGGTGACCAATTACCTCATGCATTGCCTCATTTGTGACCTCAATATCAATATTAAATAATTTTGACATCTCTTCTAAATCAAAACTATCATGTACTAGAAACTCCTATTTATTTATTGGGAGAAAGATGTGTTTGTTGATCTATAATTCCATGGCTTTAGTTCATTGTGAGAGAGGAATTAAGATGCCAAACTATAAAGTTTATCAATACACTTAGAATTTATTACTCTATCCTTGATACATATCTTGGGGAATTAAATGTATTCATTTCATGATGATTAAGCACGTTGACAATATATTCCTTGATCACACATTTTTCAATAGGAATTTACACATTTGATCAACATGTGTGGCAACTTATCTCCATTGTGTTGATGATAACCTCAATTCACCTAACACATAAAATGGCAGGAAGGAAAAATCCCCTAATGAATGAAGAGGTGTACTTAGATGTTGATAATACATCATAATCTCCTAAATTCTAGGGGAAAGATGAATGTTATTATTGCCAACATCTGCCACCATATTTAAAAGGGCATATGCAAGCTTATTTTCTTCTCTATTATAATGCATGCTTTCAAATTATTCAAACTGATCTAATAGCTCCCAAACACAAACTAGGATGTTTTTGATATACTAGTTGCATGTAGTTCTCCTCTTTAAAGAATTGATAATATTTTGAGAGTCTCCTTCTATTATGATCCTTTTGATTTTATTTTTAAGATCCATGTTTAGGCCACATAGCAAATCTTGGGCCTCAACTCCATTGTTGGTACCATCTAAAATTTAAATTTCTATTGTTATTAGAATCATTTATATATTATCTCTAATGACACAACTAGCCCCTAATTTTCTTAGATTCCCTCTTGAGGATCTATCAAAGTTTAGCTTTAGCAAGTCCCTATCATGAGGTCTCCAACATATCAATGCTCCATTGATCACATTATTAGTTATCTTAGAAAGGGTTATTAGTAGTTGCAAATATGACCAATTCTTTAATTCTTTAAAATTAAGAATTCTTAGGAGGTGAAGGACATGTTCCTTTTATAAATCTAAGACATTACAACCTTTGATATTGATTTTATGTTTTAATTATTACCTCTTTGAAGGACCCAAACTATTAACTATAGATTTGTCTATTCCTTTCTAACCATATTTTCCACCAAATGGGAGAGAAATTTGATTGTATGTACAAAGGTCATATTTTGAATAAATCCAAATGTTGTTAGGCAAAGGGATTTTCCAGTTTAATTTATTGATTACAAAATACCAAAAAATATTTGCAAATGATAAATTTAGCATGATATGGTTAGCCTATTTAGGTTCAATCCCACGATTAACATAATTAAAGTTGGTAGAAATACCCAAATTTTCTAACCTTGAGCTAGTGATTTTATTTTTTTAGGGAAGTTCAGGAGAAAGTTCCAAACATGGGAAGAACTTATTTCCCCTAACCTAGATTATGAGGCTAATTATTATTTGAGGAATTATATATTAAAGATAAATACCCTTGTTTGGCCAAGTACATGCCTAATTTGGAAGGATACCATGCTAGTTGATCCTGATTTATAGAGAGAAACACTTACCTATGATGAAGGGTGGATTCTAATAAAATTCTTTGAGTTGGGGGACTATGGGAGATTATTTTACTTAATGTTGGAATGCACTTTATCAACTCAAGAAGGTACATTTCCTAATTGATACACCATGAAGATAAAAATTATAAAAATCTAGAGCTCCATAAGGATTATCTCATAGGAATGTGAGTAAATGGAAGTAACTTTTACCTATTCACCTTTCCTATTATAACTAGGAAGTTACTTTTACTCTTGTCTCATAGCTAAACCTGCATTCCTCATCTTTAAGATCTCTCAATCCTATTAATGATGACACATGTTTTTTGTTAGTGGTTGGGAAATGATTACATTTAAAAAACAAATGTATGCTATGGTTTATTTATTGCAATAAATTATAGTGACACCATTTATGGCATAGCCATTATCACATAAAAACTATTGAGATTAAAATAATCCATAGTGACTATTTAATAATTTTGGGATGTTCCTAATTAGATTAATTACAAGACGAAAAAAAAAAAATTGAATTAATAGTCGCATCCCCTATTTTAACTTTTTAATACACTTATCTAATTTTAATTTGATTGCATAATTAATGTGTTTATTGCACATATAGTTTTTCGTTGCACCAAAAGATTGACCTGTTAATTCTTGATACAACCGCAAGAGTTAATGAATCCATGGGAGGTGGTTAAGCCATGTCATGAACCTAAGTGTTGTGTTGCACAACACAAGGATACCAAGGGTGCACACCTTGCAATAATCCCCCAGCGCAAGCGAAGGGTTCAAACTGATGACCCATGCTTTGATACCAATTATTGCATAAATGATTGTTGTTGCACCAAAAGATTGACCTGCTAATGCCCAATACAACCGCCAGAGTTAATTAATCCACAAGAGGTGGTTAAGCCATGTCATGAACCCAAGCACTATGTTGCACAACATAAGGAGACCAAGGGCACACACCTTGCACTCGTCTTTACATGAACATTATATATCATTTGGGTTCATCCTTTCTTATTTTCCTAAACTAGAGGAAACATTATACCTTGATGTTAATTACTAATTTATGATCATACATATTTTCTATACATGTTGATATATTTTCTACTTACATACATGACTTATGTACTTACACAATTATTACTTGATTATCATGTATTTTTTAGAAGTCTACATATTTGATATAATTACATGTTCCTTTTAAATTCATATTATCTAATTATATTTTTATTCATTTTATGATAATTTAAATTACATTATTTTTGGTTCTATATGTTCTCACATTCTTATATTTAATTTTATTATTCTAATAAAATTTATCATGCATTTTCTCCTTTCCTCCAAATCCTTACAAATGATGGATGTAACCAATTGAAGAGAGGAGATAAATTATCACTAACACTCCTAATAATAGTTGAGATTTAAGATAGTTACTTGTGTTATATATAAAGACTAATCAAATGTTTTACCTAGATTAAAAATGATTAAATTATATGTCCACACCAAATGAAGTTTTAAAGCATTTTTTACATTGTATGAAGTTGCATTGCATGGTAACATTGAACACATGGCATCATATTTTGGGTGGAGTCACATTACATGGTCATATAAACACATGCCATATTAAATTTTTCACATTGAATGAAGTCATATTAAATGGTTATTGAACATGCCATAACACATTTTCCACAATCAAGTCTTATCACATGACCATTTTAAATGTTCCATACCCATTACAAAATTAAGGAGAGTATTATTTTATCACTTTTATAGAGGTTGAATCTCTAACCCTTATCTCTCTCTAGTTCTCATTTTCATCTAGATAATTGAATTAAATTTTTGTTGTGCCTATTTTTGAACTTTTTGACAAATTCTACTCATTTCATGACCAATAAGCATAAGGAGAATACAAGAGCAATATTTTACTTTACAAGAATCTTATATCCCTTTTATGAGTTTCTAGTATATTTATGTTTCATTTTGATTAATAATAAACATACACTTACATAATAATGATATATTTGAATGCATGTTAAATTGGGGAAAAAATTAATATCAAAATTCACATACCCATGTTGTTTCCCATTTAATTTTGTTCTTATTTTGATAGAACATCTTTAATATAATTAAAAATAAATAAATGGAACAGTCTTGCATTAGTTATGGCCCATGCCCAATCCTTTTCTATATCCATTTACTCTCATTTACACTAGTTTACATATATCCATCCTTTTCCCCTCATTTATTGCACCATATTCACAATTGTCAACATGTTATACTTTCAAATTAAAATATTCTAGTAAATTAATTTAAAAAAATTAAATTATTTTTAAATATCAATTTGAATTGAGGAAATAACACAAAAAGGTTACAAAATCTATGGAAATTTAGAACTACGCACTAATAAATCATCATTGAAAGTGACACCTACGATACTTGCATATAAGTGTTAAATTTTTTCCTACAAGAATGGTCCTAAACTTACATACCAACCCAATTAATCTCACATTAGTGCATTATAACATGATAATACAAAGAATCATAAGTTCCTAATTTATATGGATATAATCATTTTTCAATATAGAACAAAAAAATTAAACTATAGGGAAATATAATATATGATAATTAAGTAAATATAATCAGTGTGTAAATTAACCTAGATTAAATTAAACTTGGTGAACAAATGAACAATAATGCTATGTGATAATTAAGTGAGAGCATTAGGTACTTATATTTTGAACTAATTATGGAATGACATCAATGATATCATGCAAACTTTATTTTTCATAATGTAAAAATCGATTATCCTTGGTCTAATAAATATGCCAAATTATATGTAGACTCTAAATTGTGGTATTCAATCCCACACCCCTCAAGTCAATTTATATCCATATGGATTTGATTTAATGTACACAATCAAACTGTGTTACATGGAAGTGATCTAACATACTATTTCTTTACTAAATGTACCTGCTTTCACTCCTTTAGGTAGTTGAATTTGGTCAAGGAAATATTTATGAATACCTTTGCGATATTTTCAATTTAATAGGAAACATGTTCTCTTAGCTCAACTTCATTGAAATTTTATTATTTGTCCCTAGGAAAATCCAAGTGTGCTCTAATAAATTTTGTCCTCTTTTAAATATATGTATTAATAATATTAAATATATTTAAGTATTAAGACATATAAACATTTTACACAAATTTGTGTTATCTTGGCACATAATTAATAATAGGAAGAGGGAGAATATTAAATTTGAAATTAAAGTCTTAAATTTTAGATTAGTCCCAATAACATTAACTCGTTATCGTGGGGGGGAATATAATTTCAAAAATTGCATACCCTACAGTTATCAATTATATTTTGGTCTTACTTTGTTGTTCATATTTTGTAGCATGTTCTAAGATCATTTTATTTTAGTCTTGGCCTTTTACCTACTCCTAGTGCAAGTGTTGTGTTGTGTTTTTGTATGTTCGTCCCTATTTTATGTGTTTTCATGTGCCCCCTTGTGTTTTTTTATGTTTTGTTCTCATCTTGTGCAGTATTTAAGTGTGTTGCACTTGGATGCTAGCATGATGAGTGAATTTCCATGTGATTTTCCAAGCTATTTTTATTGTACAATCATACAACACTCATTTTATAACTTTTCATTGTTCTTTTAGCTTCCAAAAAATCATTTCTAACATTCATATGCCTAGTTTTTGGAATTCCAACAATCACCTTTGCATGTTTGGAAGTCTATTGAGCTTCCCTCTCATGCTTCCAAAATTGGATTCCCATTCCTAATTCAATCTTGAGCTCTTTATGAAAACAAATATTTTCCAACCCTCTGCAGCACATTGTTGTATTCCAACACTTTATTGCAAGTTTTTGGCCTCATGAACATCCTTTGATATCTTTGTAAAGATTAGTTTATTATTGTCTCTTTACTTTCTATTTAGCATTTCATTGTTGCCTATTGGTACTATTGGAGTTATCACCTCCTATTTCCTTCTATACACACTAGGATATTTATTCTTGTAGACTAAATATTAATTCTTATAAATTTATTTATTTTATCATTATTTTTCTCAATCCTAGACACACATAGGCTAAGAACACACACTCTCTAATATCTATTTTCTATTTGACTATCCATGGAGGTCAAAATACTAAATCAATGCCTTCACTATTCTTTGAAAGAAAGACTAAATCAAGGACTTCACCATTCATGGAAAGCTCCCAAAAAATCCCAAACATTATTATTATCCCAACTATATTTGTTTCATAGCTCTACATTCACACAAAGGTGTGGTTCCATTTTCATAATTTTGTGATCTCATTTGGTTTAAATAACAATATATTACTCTCTCTTTTTTTACCATTTTTATACATTCTTGGACACCTCCTAGCTTCTTTTTGTCGGCAACACAAGGGCAGACAACTGAGAGGAGGGGATGAATCAGTTGTCTCAAAAATTATACTTATTAAAATTATTTTAAGATCTGATAATTAAAAATGAAAGAAAAAACCATCACCACATCAGAAACACACATAACACCAAGATTTTTGCATGGAAACCTTGTTAGGGGAAAAACCACAGTAGAGGTTAATCCACAATTTTATACTCTCTTAAAAGTATAGTAAATAGGGAATGCACATGCATTCAGGCACACTGCCTAGAGCCCACTACTCAAATACAAAAAGGATTACTTCCCAAATGAAGACACATTGTCTTATAGTCACATTCAGATTAAATCCATCTGAGAGATTTTGAACTGAGAAGATAACATCTACTAATGCATGATTATAGTTTCGGTTAAGCACATGAACACTCTTTCTTCTGCTCACTCTTCTTCACACTTTGCTTCTGCCTTCTAAAGATCTAAAATTTATTCACACATAGCACTCGCACTTCACACATCTCACTTGTCTCAAATAATGTAAAAAATTGCTCATATATATCCGCAACCAAGAATAACATCATCTACATGTCGACTTCAATAAAATATAAAATGAATACAAACTATTGGCCCAAAACATAAATAATTATCAATGTGAATCAACCAATGTCAGCCATAAAATAGTGAGGACCCAAATCAACATCCTCAAACATGAAACATCTTTAATAATTATTCCTCGAAGATCCACAACACACTACAATCACCCTGATGGCCATGAACATGAAAAAAATGAACACACAAAAGAAAATCACCAATCGTGAGCACAATGATCAATGTAGACGTACAACACAAATAGAGAACGATATATAAAAGATCCACGAGAATCATGAATCACTAGAGAAGCATCCACAACAATTGAACTTACTAGAATTACATCACCCTTTTTCAAGAACACCAATTAAAGCAACAAGAAAACTGTCAGAACATAGATACTCATAACTCGATCAAATCTTCATGCGGATCTTAGAAATTTAATGTGGATAAACTAGATATACTAAAAAAAAAACCATTTAATCCACTACCTCTTATCATCAACATACTGAGCTAGCCAACATACTAAACTTCACTTCACCACTGACAACTTGTAACTTATTTTATTACAATTTTCTTAGTATCCTCGACATATACAACCTATAATGCATTAATGCCAATAGTGTTGACATCAATGACAACCACATACCAGAAATATCCAAAAATCTCCCCCTTTTGCATTGATGACAACACATGATGTGAAAAAACACCATCGAGACAACTTTCTCTTAGCACTTTCTCTCCCTTAGATTTTGACTCTTCTCCCTAGATAATTCACAGTTTTTCACATGACTCTTCTCCCCCTTTGACATCAATGACAAATATAATTTTTATCTTTATCCACACAAGCTTTGAACAACATTTATGAACATCTGACTACTCCCCCTAAGTAGTATCCACCACAACATCAATTTGGATCAAGATATGACTATGAAATACACAGAGTGATGCAAGTCAATGCACCTTAGTTCTGATTAGGAGGGGTAATCACCCCTAGCTTCCCTCTAAGATAATCAAAATTATCCTTAGGCAGGGCTTGGTAAATATATCTGTAATCTATTCTTTAGAGGGCACATACTCCAATCTAACTTCCTTCTCACTCACCTCTTTCTCAAAGAGTGAAACTTGATATATATGCTTGGTTTTTGAATGCAGCACTAAATTCTTAGAAATTTTAATTGCACTTGAATTATCACATAATATACCAATAGGCTCATCATACACAACTCTGATATCTTTCAACATCTTCTTCATCCACAATACTTGAGTACAATTGTTAGCAACAATAATGTATTATGCCTCTGCAGTAGATAAAGAAATGGCATTTTGCTTCTTACTTGAACATGAAATCAAACTCTTTCCCAAGAAAAATGCACCACCACTAGTAATATTTCTATCATTCACATCTCCTGCCCAATTAGCATCAGCAAAATCATCTTCTTTGGGATACCATAGGCCAAAATCAACTGTCCCCTTCAAGTATCTGAAAATCCTCTTCATAGCAGTCATATGAGATTCTTTAGGATCAACTTGAAATCTTGCAAAAATGCATACGACATTCATGATATCAGGTCTAGTTTGAGTCAAATACAACAATCCACCAATCATGGATTTGTATCTAGTCTGATTTATCTTAGGAGAATCATCATTTTGTGTCAACTTACATCCGATCACCATAGGTGTACCAATTGGCTTTGAATATTTCATACCAAACTTCTTTGGCAGTTCTTTCACATACTTGGACTGGGATATAAAAATCCCTTTATCTAACTGAGTAATTTGCAATCCCCAAAATAATTTCATTTCTCCAATCATAGACATTTCAAACTCACTTTGTATCTCATCAAAAAACTTCATGCACAAATTATCATCTCCTCCAAAAATGATATCATCAACAAAGACTTCAATAATCAAATCTTTATCATGATCAATCTTGAAATACAAATTACTATCAACAATACCTTTATTAAATCCAAGCTTCAACAAATACTTATCCAACCTAGCATACCATGCTCTTGGGGCTTGCTTAAGTCCATACAATTCTTTATTCAACTCACAAACCATATCTCCTTGATCAGTCAATTGAAATCCATCAAGTTGCTCAATATACACTTCTTCTTCTAGATCACCATTTAGAAATGTTGACTTGACATTCATCTGATAAACCTTGAAGTTTTTGTAAGCAGCATAAGAAAGAAACGGTCTCACAACTTCAATCCTAGCAACAAGAGAAATTTTTTCTTCAAATTCAATCCATAGGAGAGTATCCTTTACACACCAGTCTTACTTTATTTCTAACAACTTCACCTTCCTCATTTAGTTTGTTTCAAAAAGACCCATTCACTTCCAATTAATTTTTTTTCCTTAGGTCTAGAAACAAGAATCCATTTATCATTCTTCTCAATTTGCAGTAGCTCTTCTTTCATTGCTTCCATCCAATGTTCATCTTTGCATGCTTCATTTACACTATTTGGCTCAGTCTTTTATATCAAACAATATTCTTCTGTAATTCTTCTCCTAGTTTGAACACCTTTGTTCTTATCACCTATAATATGATCTTCTGAATGATTCAATCTTACATACCTTGGAGTCTTAGTATGTTCTTGAACTTCGGGCTCTTGTGATCTCACTTCTGCACTTTCACTAGTTCCTTCCTCTTGGCTTTCCTGATTCACCAGAATGATCTGCACTTGATTCTAAGTCTGAACTGAACTGACATTTTGATCATTTGAATCATATCCATGGGTTCTGGATGTCTTAAAATGTCTTCATCAACCTTGGAATTAGCACTTTCAACTACTTTCTTCAATCTCTTGTTGAAGCACCGATAGGCTTTACTTTTAGTGGAGTAACCAAGAAGGATTCCTTCATCACTCCTAGCATAAAATTTTCCTATATCTTTATCTCTTTTGATATAACATTTACTCCCAATTTTTTTGAAGTATCTAACAGTAGGCTTATGACCAAACCATAGCTCATAAGGGGTCTTACCAATATCACCTTTGATATGTACCCAATTGAGAGTGTAAAAAAGAGTACTCACAGCTTCTCTCCAATAGATATGTGGGACATTTCCTTCTAGCATCATAGTCCTAGAAGAATCTAGAACTATCTTGTTCTTCCTTTCCACAACTCCATTTTGTTGAGGGGTTTGCGGGGAAAATAATTGTCTCTTTATCCCATTCTTTTCACAAAAGGAATTAAACTCACCAGAAATGAATTCACCACCTCTATCTGATCTCAGGCATTTAATCTTTAGACCTGTCTTTGTCTCAACCTTAGCCTTAAAAATTTTGAATTTCTCTAGAGCTTCATATTTTTCCCTTAAGAAAGCAACCCACATCAATCTAGAATAATCATCAATGAGTAACATGAAATAGTTGTCTCCTTGTAAACTTCTAACTCTAGAAGTACCACACAGATCAGTATGCACAAGCTCCAATACTTCATTTGAACAATGTTGTTTTCTCTGAAATGAAACTCTAGTTTGCTTCCCTAACTGACATTCCTTTCATATAGTATTAGTAGGTTTGATCAACTTAGGAAGATCTCTCACTGCCTAAGTAGAGCTTATCTTGATAATATCATCAAAGTTTATATGACACAATCTCCTATGCCACAACCAACTTTCATCAACTTGAGAAATCAGACAACTTTTACTAGCACCACTTAGGTGAAAGATATTACCTTTTGTTTTTGTACCTGATGCAATCATATTTCCAGAATTCCCCAATATTCTACATTTTCCATCCTTGAATTGAAGATTGTATCCCTTTTCAACCTCTGTCCAATAGTTAAAAGATTATGCTTCAAACCTTCCACATTCAAAACATCATTAGTATTATTCTTACCATCAAAAGAAATGGATCCCCTACCACAGATTACACCAGCTTTTTCATCACCAAATATTACAACACCACCATCATACTTTTCTAAGCTCACAAATTTACTTTTATCACCTCTCATGTGATGAGAGCATCCATTGTCAATCACCCATTCATCCTTTTCTTCAATTATGGTAGCTAGAGCTTTCTCCACATTAATGCAACTAGTAGATTCAATAGGTACAAGATTACTCTCCTTGATAGCAATAAATACAAACTCATCCTCACTTACATTTCCTTTATCAGATTCATCATTTTTCACACCTTCATCAACAACAAAATAAAACTTTCTTTTAAAATAGGCTTGTTAGTTCTTGGCTTAGGAACTCTTTCTAGACACCTTCAGGAAAAATGACCTATCTTATTGCATGAAAAAAAATTAAGAGGAAATTTCCCTTTATACTTACCTTATCCTTTGGCTACCCTCTTGACAAGAAGTGCTTCAGGATCATCTAGTTTTCTCTCTTCTTCTTCAATCTCTCTCATTTCCTACTCATACTTGGACAAGTTTCTAGAGGAACTTTCTACTGGATCATATCTCTACTTATCTTTTCTGGAGCTAGTAGCTTTGAATGCAGATTCTATCTTAGGCAGAGCATCACCAAAATCACTTAACTCAAAAGCAGCAAGCTTACCAATCAATATGTCTCTGGTTACATTTGTCACAATCCAAATATCCTCAATAGCAACAACTTTAGGTCTATATGCAGTAGGCAAGGATCTAAACACTTTAGAAACAATCTCTAATTCTTCCAATGTTCCACCAACACATTTGATATTACACACTAGTTCATTCACTCTATGCATAAAAGCAGTGATGTTCTCATCTTCACCCATTCTCAATGTTTCATATTTCCCTTTTAGAATTTGCATCTTAACAATCTTCACATGAGTATCACCTTCATACAAAGTTTCCAACTTTTTCTAGATCTCATAAGTAGTCTTCAGATCCATTACATTTTTTATCTCAGAATCAATCATAGCACTCAACAATGCTTCCTTAGCCCCGATATTGTACTCGACATCTTTAATCTCACTTGCAGTAGAAGGACCATTTTGTGGGATGATGTATCTATTCTTTGTAGTGTTCCAATAAGGTTCACCAATGCATCTCAGATGACACTCCATTTGAGTCTTCCATAGAGAATAATTTGTTCCATCAAATCTCAGACTATCCTTCTTATATGTTTCCATCCCTCATCACCTCAAGCTATTAAAATTCTTCCAAGGAACCTACTATGATACCAATTGTTGGCAACACAAGGGCAGACAACTAAGAGGAGGGGGTGAATCAGTTATCTTAGAAATTATACTTATTAAACTTATTCTCAGATTTGATAATTAAACATGAAAGAAAAAACCATCACCACATCAGAAACACACATAACACCAATATTTTTGCATGGAAACCCTGTTAGGGGAAAAACCATGGTGGAAGTTAATCCACAATTTTATACTCTGTTAAAATTATAGTAAATAGGGAATGCACATGCATTCGGGCACACTGCCTAGAGCTCGTTGCTCAAATACAAAAAGGCTTATTTCCCAAAGGAAGACACACTGTCTTAAAATCACATTCTGATTAAATCCATCTGAGATATTTTGAACTAAGAAGATAGCATTTGCTAATGCCTGATTACAGTTCTAGTTAAGCACATGAACACTCTTTCTTCTGCTCACTCTTCTTCACACTTTACTTTTGCCTTCAAAAGATCTAAACTTTATTCACACATAGCACTCACACTTTGCACATATCACTTGTCTCAAATGATGTAAACAATCACTCATATATATCTACAACCAAGAATAACATCATCTACATGTTGACTTCAATAAAATATAAAATGAATACAAATTGTCGGCCCAAAACATAAATAATTATCAATGTGAATCAACCAATCTCGGCCACAACATACTGAGGACCCAAAACAACATCCTTGAACATGAAACATCTTCAATAATTATTCCTCGAAGATCCACAACACGCTACAATCACCTTGTCGGTCATGAACATGAAAAACATGAACACGCAAAAGAAAATCACCAATCGCGAGCACAATGATCAATGCGGACATACAACACAGATAGAGCATGATCTAGAAAAAATCCACAAGCATCATGAATCACCCAAGAAGCATCTGCAACAACTCAACTTACTTACTAGAATTACATCACTCTCTTTCAAGAACACCAACTGAAGCAATAGAAAAATTGTCAAAACACAGATACTCATAACTCTATCAAATCTTTATGCGGATCTTAGAAACTTAATGTGGATAGACTAGATATACTCGAAAACAAACCCTTTAATCCACAACCTCTAATCATCAACATACTGAACTTCACTTCACCACTGATAACCTATAACTTATTTTATTACAATTTTCTCAATATCCTCGACATATACAACCTCTAATGCATTAATGCCAATAGTGTTGACATCAATGACAACCACATACCGACAACATCCAACACTTTTGTTGTGTCTTGGTTCCCTTTGTGTATAGAAAAATTAATTCTAGATCAAGAATTTGATTATTTTTGTCATCCTAAGACAATAGTGTGGTATAGTAGCATAGTGGATAATGATTTTTTGAGTCTATTTTCCAAATTCTTTACAATGTTCTATTTACTAGTTTTTTTTGCTAATTTTTGTTTTTATTTATGTATCTTCTATTATTTTAGTATTTTATTTTCTTACAGCTCAACTCTAGTAATTGAAATTTAACATAGACTTTAATTCCTCTTTTAATGAAATAATTTCTTAAAACATTTTCATTCTTGTCTAAAGATTTGGTTTTTAATTAGGTTAAATATCTTTCTTTATTTTGATAAAAATGGCTAAGCCACTAAAATTTTATTGAATAAAAGATTACAACAGTACAAAATAAAACTCAATCCTAAAAACGGGAGAGCCCAATTTTAGCAAAGTGTATGAAGATGCATACTAAAAACCCGACCAGTACATAACCCAAAGAATAAAGATTATGACCACCCACCATCCCCTAGTCTAGCTCAGACTAGACAAGTATACAGAGCTTGAAAGGACAAAATGGTCAAAGAAAAGCTTATTACGATTCTTCCATTTGAGAACTAGAAGATGAACTAGCCTCATAATGTGAAAAGGCAAATAGTTATACACATGAGAGTCCTCCACTTTTTCTGATATGGAAGCTGAAGTTTGCTTTAAAGGCAAAGATCTTGCTACCAGATCAAACAAGAAGTGCAATGCAAGAAAAATATCAACCCCACCCGCGAGGATTTCTGGAGAAAACTTTTCATGCGGGTCATTGCAATCTAGCACAATCCTTTCAAAATCATCACAAGAGATACCAGACCTAAGAGTAAGCAACAAGTCTCCACAATTACTATTAGAAATCATATCAGAATGAGAAATAAATCCACCAATTGGAAAAAGACCTGAATCAAAATTCTAATTATCCAAAGCTTTACGAAGTTCCAAGTCAGAAAGTAAATTTGGTTGATAAAACTTTTAAGCAAGGACCATGACCATTTCAACATCTAGAAGAATATCCATGCATATAGTAAAGAAGCGAGAAAGCAATTCATGATAGGTGGCATTAGGATTTTCCCACAACCAATGGGAACCCACCACCTTTTTGCAAGCCAAAAAAGAATCTGCATCATCCAAACAAAACACTTTACCCAATTTTTCATGATCATATGGGTGGAGATTACTAAACTCTTTTTCCTTAGGCGAGAAATAAATTTTGTACCAATCATTACCAAAATGAGAAGACATTGCATAACGCTAAAAACACTATAGAATTCACAATGAACCACCAGAATATGAAGTCCATTTCGGACCTAAATACCCAGCAACAATAAAAAAATATTAAGATCAACACATGTGAAAGGATCAATGTAGTCGGCTTCACAAGAGAAAATATTTTCATAAGAACGAGTGATAGCCCCGAGCATATAAGAATATGATTGTTCAAGACCTAGCCATGACTTCACATGAAGGAAGCTTGACAGAGGATTGTGAGAAAACCCCGAACATATTAAACCATGATTGCAAACAAAAAAAAATTGATTGCGAATAGGATAATCAATGCATGCTTACGCAAGACCCCTGAAGTAGAATCCCTGATCACAAGATGAAATGATTGCATAACTTAATAATTAGAGAGCCAAAAAAAATTGTGTACAAATCTCCCTAGGGAATGGATTTGCAACTAAATGATGCAAGCAAAAGAATGATGGAGTCATCAAATCAAGACCCAAAATAGAGAAAATCTAGAGATGGTGAAGATTTCATTAATGGTTAGAGCTATGCCAGAATGTACGGAGCTGATTACCAATTATCACAAAACCCACTGAGATCTTTGCCATAAAAGGAAACCACAGTCATGAATAAACAAGGCTAAATATTGGAAGATGGGGGTGATCCCACAATACTGGTTTACAATTTTTGGCCAAACTGAACACTGAAATTTTTTTTTAACTAAATCTTCACTTTCAGGCACCTATAACTGCTAAATCGTGAGGAATTTGAAGATGATGCAAACTAGTGATTTGTGACATTTTGTCTGTAGATTCTAAATATATTTTTTTCAAAAAATTTGGAATCAGATTGCACTTCTTTTTCCATCTCCTTCGAAAACTAGTTTTTTTCAGTAAACAACATTTTTAAGGAGTGACGCTTACCATATACAACATAAAAAATTTCCATGAAGGATAAAATTCTATTTTTTTTTTTTAATTTAGATTTGTAACTACGATATTTAGCCCTTTCATTTGGTTTCATAGTATTTTATTGAATACTTTTTCCTTAATCAAGTTTCGAAGTCAAACTAATTACAATTCAAACATAGGCAGATCGTATACAACATAAATTTTTGTGTATGTATCGAAATTCAAATTTTTTTTATTCGATCAAGGACATCAATACCTAGCCTGAACATATTTTTCAAAATTTTATTTTGATAATCTACTATTTTTCCACATGTGCAAAATAGAAAGCTTGATTTTCGGTGAAAAACCTATGTTTAATCAAACTAAAAACACAAATACATAATAAAACCAAAACATATTAAAATTATATTCGTTGGATAGCTCGTTCCGAGGACTACTATCATCCATTTGGGTCTATGAAGTCTCCTCCATTTTCATCCTCAACCCGAGCTTCGAAAGACAAAATTCTGGAGTTTTTTGGTGCCAGAGGGGGAGAATGGGAAAAGGGGGGTTCTAGCGAACCCCTAGGGGTTCATTCGAACCCTGGCTCATTCGAGTCCCCTTTCCACAAACATTTTTTTTGCTTATTTTTTTAGGAAATGTGGGACTCGACATTAAATGGGTTTGCTCGAAGGGGGGTTCTATCAAACCCCATTTGGGTTCGCTTAAACCAAAAGTTTGTTTGAACAAAAACCATTTTTTTTTTGCATGGGGTCATTTTTTGCAACTTTTCCTTCCTCATTAGAATTGTAAACCACTTTTGCAGGTTTACCCATGGATGGGAAAAAAAGCGTGTGAACAGTCAATCCATCGAAAAGAATGAAGTTAAGATCCAGAAGCAAGTCCTTGTGAAACACATTGAAATCCAAGAATTAGAAAAAAAAAACATTAAAACGAGCCCCTAGATAAATTCAAGTGGTTTTCTGTTTTATTAAGGGGGGGATTTCATTCTCTAAAATCTCTCTATATATCCATTGTTCATCAATTGCTTTGATAGCAAGAAAATCAGCTACATCATTTACCTCCCTGAAATAATGAGATATCGAGTAACTATTAAATAAAGATAACTAGAGGAGAACATTTTCCAAGTGGTACTGCAACTACAAAACAGAAGATTTTTTATTAGTGTTTGAATTGAAAATATAATCATGGAGTCCCCTTCCACAGCAATATCTTGTATTCCCAAAGAATGTGCAAGATCCAAGCCAAGACTGAGAGCCTCTAGTTCGGCCTTATTATTTGTCCCATCAAGTAAATTACTTACATTGTTCTTGTCTATTCTTTTTGCTTTCCAGATACATAGATTTTCAACTATTAATTTGGTTAGATGTTGAAGTTTTGGTTTGGTATTGAAAAAATTCTTCCATAAAAAGTTGGTTTTCTAATAATGAAGTCAACAATAACTTTTATGATGTTAACATAATGATTAGAGATTTATTTTACCTTTTCAATATTTATTTTATGGATACATGTTATTTTCAATTTTCTCTCTCTTTGTTTAATTTATTTCTCTCTGTTTGTTTAATTTATCTCTCTTATTATATTAACTTTGAATAGATTTTGAAAAAAAATTAACACGATATATTTTATATCTACATAACCACATACCTTATCTTCAATTAAATTTTCAATTTAAAATATTTTAAAGAGTTTTGATTGTGGGCTTTAATTCTATGCTTATTTGCTAATTGCAGAACTTAGTGGATAAGACGTGGAGAATATGTGATGAACCGGATATATCATAATCGGAATATTTTGTCAACCAGGAGGCATTAACATTTGATTGGACAATAGAGTTGGTGGACTCCTCAATTCCATACTATTAAACCAAGAGGAAGGAAGGTGTGACAGCATTCAATGTGTTCAACTGTGGGGGAGGTGGAAAAGAAGGAAGGCGATGTGTTGGGGGGAGATTTGATAACTATCTTAGGTAGCCGGCCACCCCTTGCACAGTCAGATTTGCCAATCACACTACTATTACACCTGTTACTCTTCCGTATCCATTTACAAGTCAAACTGCCCCTTCCACTAAAATCACCTTTAATGAGATTTTCATTTGATCCAAATCCTTTGAGAATTCCTGAATTGGGCCTTCTTTAATTGGCCAGAAATCTTTTCTGTATTCATGAATTGAGCCTTCTTTAATCGGGTAGCACTCCTTTCTGTATTCATGAAGTGAGCCTTCTTGAATTGGGTAGAAATCTTTTCTTTATTCATGAAGTGGTTCTTCTTGAATTGGGTATAAATCCTCTCTGTATTCATGAATTGAGCCTTCTTGAATTGGGTAGAAATCTTTTTGTATTCATGAATTGAGCCTTCTTGAATTGGGCAGCAAGATTGAGGCGCAGGAGGACTATGGGATATTACAGGGAAATGCTGGTATTAGCATTGATTCTTGCACTGGTTCTTGAAATGGGTCGGCTAGGGACCTGCTCAAGAGCCATGTTTCATATGAAGAGCCCGCAGAGCTCCAAGCTTAGTAAGGCTGCTGCTGCTGAGGTTTCTTCTGTGGATTCTATTACAATTCCTTTGAAGAATTGTAACAAGCTTTGCAGGTTTACTGGCTTTTACACAATGCTTGCCAAGGGGCCTGTTCCCCCATCTGGTCCCAGTCCTGGACACAATTCTGTGCCCGGTAATAGATGACATCAGAATTATGATAAAATTAACTTAAGTGGATAGATTTTATGGAACAGGGTTGGTTACAGGATATTGTATTGTGTAATTATAGAGAGAATCGGGACAAGAATTCAGCCATCTTCGACATGATAGTTGTGGAAAGTAAAAGAACAACTGGACGTCGGGGCTGTTCTTGGACAGAGGATTGAATACACTTATTATATTATATGAATATGGTGAAAACTGGTCAATAATTCGGGCATCATCGATAAGACCTAGTGAAAGTTTTGAATGGCCAAATGGGTGCAAGAAAATCTGCAGTATTTTGGATTCAGATGATCTTTTATGAGGGATTGTAATGGGTAAATGGGTAATTCAGCATCTGATATGTGCTGGAAAGGAGGAGCAACCCATGAAGCCATGAATAGGGTATCCTCCATTGATACCTGAATAGGTTACAGAATTGTATATAAACATAAGTAAAAGGTAAAACTGTGTGTGTACTTGATCATGCCAGTGCTTCTTCTTTTGGAAGTAGATGTTGGGCATCAACTTTGATGATATAATTAAGCAATACTCTTGATTCTTAGGCTTTTGTAGTTAGGATTACCTCTGCTTGTTGAGGGCATAGAAATTTTCTTCCTGGTTTATTAAGTATTAGGTCAGGGTCTCAGTTTGTTCTTCCAAAACCTGGTGCCAGGGTTTGTGGATATCTATTTCATTGTATTTTTGTGTTTAAGTATTTCATGATAAAGTTCTGGTCAAATTTTGAAAACTGTTTTGGGTAATTCTTATTAAACATGTTAATGTGGAAAGGTCTCATAATTCTTACTAAACATAAATTTTATTGGATTATATAAGAATCTGTCACATTAGGAATCTTAACAGATGCCTTTTACTTTCAATTAGACCTTGCATTATGATTTACAAATGTAATCCAAAACATTGCTGAAAAAATTATATATACACGATGTAATTTTAAACATTCATAATAATTCAATGGCTACAGCCAGCAATTCACCATCAGCAATTCACATGTTAAACATTAATAATAAATCAATGGCTACTTCCAACAATTCACTTCGAACAATTCATCGTCATGATAAATTCATCTCTAGAAAAATTCACCACCAGCCCTTCATCACACAATTTTTAAAATAAAAAATATTACTCTTAACTTACAGATTATGAAAACTGCCTAAAACCTCGTATTTATTCAAACTTTCTTATAAATCATAAAATATAGATTAAAACCTTAAAAACTTATATATACACTATTCTTTCCAAAACCCACACTAACTTATAAACTCTGAAATTTCTATCAGAACCTAAATGTTCATTTCAGCTGAAATTTGTGGAACTCCAAAGAGAGAAATGAGGGTACTTCTGAGCTTAATTTATCTGTGATAATTGCTCTTATTATGATAAATGATAAAATTGTTTTTTTTTCTGTTTTGGAATAGAGAGCATTCATTAGATACGTGATGAATCATTAAAATGCACAAGGTTTCAAAAGACGTGCTCTGGAGTTTGACTTTGATGGGAAAGGTTGTTAATTTTTAGGTAAACGAGGATCTCTGGACTTTTGATTGCTGATATGTGACAAGATCTTCTCCTCTCCTTTTCCTTCACGGAGGCCTAAAGTGCCTCTAATAACTGGTGTACGGGACGCTGTTATTTGGGCCATCATAGTGATCATATTTACTTTATTCTGTGAACTTTGACATTTATGTGCAGGTATCCATCTCTTTACGGGCTGGACAGTCCCCCATCATTTTTAATGTTAAATCTTAGAACTTTTTGATTGAGATGCGAAGATTCTAACATTGACAAATTAGAAAGATGATGCACTTATTTAATAATTTTACTTGTAATTTGCAGCACTGTTTTTAAATTTACAATTGTTGTTAATGAGACATCGGTCGTTTAATGAAGTTTAATGAAGTTAGATGAATGGTTGTTTTCACAAATTTATCAAAGATTAAGTTTGTTGAGTCTAAGATTTCGATGTTATAAGAGATTCAAGGTTAGTTGAATGGTTGTTCTCACTAGACCTATCAAGGATCAAGTTTTGTTGAGTCCAAGGTCTCGATGTTATAAGGGATGAGTTTGGGGTTTTGCCTCGAGTGACTTTCGGAAAATGGATACCCCTCAATCTTTGGCTAAGGATTTTGTGCTCTAGATCAAGTAGCTAAATAATTTTGTGGGTTCAATTTAAAACCCTCCGATAGAATTAAAAAAAGAAGTATAATTGCAAAGTAGTTGAAATGAAGTATGTGAACCAATAAGCAAAGTTAAAACTTCAAATAATTAGGGTTCTCATTGTTTCTTGAAAAGCATATTGCTCCCCGACCATAATGTGCTTGTGGAATTTAAACCGTTGCTTGAATAAAACAGCTAAAAATCATTGGATGAAGCTCATGAGATCTTGAAGGCACAAATAATTGATAACCATCATGATCAAAGATTCCCCATTTTGAACAAAGAGCCCCTCAAGTTTGAGGGATAAACAACTAGCATTTATAGTTGAAAAATAATGAGTTAGTATAGGAGACTTTGAAATAAGTGATTAGGAAATGAGATTGAGTGGGTGGAAAAAATGTTAGAAGTCCACTAGAAAAAATATTCTCTAAGAGTGATTCACACATTTTGAAGATAAGTGGGTGATATGACTTTTCTTTATGTTTCTCACTTGGAAAAAATAAGATCCCAAGCCTTATTACATTGGTTAGTAGAGTCATACAAGAACATGAAATGAATATGAATGAATGAAATAAATGAAAGCTTATAAATGATTAAAACCATTTTAAAAAAATTCATTGGGATCTTAGCAAGGGTATTGAGTAAGACATCCCACTTATGACTATTCAACAACTCTAGCACTTAAAGGCAACTAGATCCATTGATAGAGAAATAGAGGTTGCAGGTGAAAATCTATGTAATTATGATATCATAGAATTGAGGTTCACCTCCAATTTTATTAGTAAATCTATAATCTAATGTATATCTATCTCTATTGGAATAATAGGAAGAATTTTCAATGCATAGTGATCATCCATCCTTTTGATAAGTACTAGTTGATATGTATATGGGATTGGAAGTGATCTATCTTGTGCCTAAGGAGCAGAGAGACCTTTATTAATTAAGCCAATGATGTGCCTCTACAATTAATTGGATTTTTTAATAGATAATGACATCTCTTCGTAGCATTATTTAAGCTTTTTAATCATAAGTCAATATAGGTTATAGTACTAGTTGTGTCGTAGCATTCACTTATACTAATTTCCATAATGTGCTTCAAAATCTTGTCCAATGCACACAGTCTTTTTCTTAGCATCCATGGGATTATCTTAGACTACTATTATGGTAGTCTCAAGAATTTTCTATCCAATAGGGGTGAACCCATAATAGTGGTTTACAATTTTGTTAAGGAAGCAAAATTGTAAAAACATTCACACAATCAAAAAATTGAGTTTTAAGGGGTTCGAACGAACTAGGGAGTTTGCACGAACCTATAAAAGGGTTCACTCGAACCCCTAGTTCGAGCAAACCCCCTTTTCCATGGTGGGTTCGCTCGAACCATAAAATGACACTTTTTTTTGTTTTAAAAGGGGAAAAGGGGGGTTTGAGTGAATCCCCCTTCACTCAAATGGGTCATGGGGGGTTTGCTCAAAGGGCGGTTCTCTCAAACCCCCTTTTCCCCCTTCTCCCCCTCTAGCACCAAAACTCTGCAAATTTTTCCCCTTCGAAGCTCGGGTTGAGGATGAAAGTGGAGGAGGATTCATAGACCCAACTGGAATCAAATAGTCCTCAGAACGAGCTATCCAATGACTATAATTTTAATATGTTTTGGTTTTATTATGTATGTTTTTTTTTAGTTTTATTAAATATAGGTTTTTCATCGAAAATGAAGGTCTTTGTTCTCACATATGGAAATATAGCAAATTATCAAAAAAAAATTGAAAAATATGAGTGCACCAGATATTGAAGTCCTTGATCCAACAAAAAATAAATTGAATTTTGATATATACAAAAAAATTTATGCATTATACGGTCGCGCTATGTCTGAATTGTAATTGGTTTGACTTCGAAACTTGATTAAAGAAAAAATATTCAATAAAAAACTATCTGACCAAGTGGAAGCACTAGATATCGGAGTTACAAATCTAAATTTGAAAGAATTAGAATTTTATCCTTCATGAAAAAAAATTATGCGTTATACGGTGTGCGTCACTTTTTAAAAATGTTATTTTCTGAAAAAAACCAATTTTCGTGGAAGATGGAAAAGGAAGTGCAATCTGATTCCAAATTTTTTGAAAAAAACATTATTAGAATCTATATACAAAATGTGACAAGACTCTAGTTTGGATCATCTTCAAATTCCTCACGGTTTAGCCGCTATAGGTGCCTGAATGTGAAGATTTAGTTCAAAATAATAATTTCAGTGTCCAGTTGGACCGAAAATTGTAAAGCACTATTGTGGGATCACCTTTAGACACCTTAATTTGAATCATTTCAATAAAATTAAGTAGTTCGATTAGGTGGGACACACCAAAAGAGATCCTTTATAAAAATTAGGTTTACATGATCCTTATTACTAAGTTTAAATTTCTAGAATTCTTAGCCCATATTATTCTCATAATTTTCCTATAGCTCAACCTCTAGCTTGAGATATTTTTGGTTTAGCTCCTCTACCATTTTTTTCATTGTTAGTGAGTTCTAGTTGCTTGTTCTTAGAATCCTCCATCAAGTCCACAATTTTATTGTTGTGCATGTAGAATATAGGTTCAAAGTTCTTTTTATTTTTTCTACTCTTAAGTCAAGATCTCCTACAATTTTTCTATCTTCTTCATTTAGCATTATTGGGCTCGTTTAACCACATTTAAATTTTTTATTATCATTTTACTTGTCTAGGTTTGGTATTGAATGCAAATTTTTGGAGTCATATCTTTGAACTCTATTGATATAATAGCCACAACCCAATCATCCAATTTCCTTTAGTCCTTTTGTTTTTGAATTACTATGCTTTTGTAACATAAAGAATGATTTACACAATCAAACTACATGTCATTAGTTGTGGAATGCCCATCAAGGGATGCATGGACCAAGATTATGCATAATGAGAATCAATTTTGTTGAAAAACAAGGTGAACTAAACTATAATATTAACTTTTGATGTGTTTGCAAATTATATGAAAATGGATTCAAAATTAATCTAATATTATTATTATAGTGATTTAACATTCAAAATTAACATAAAAATAGTAATATCACAAGTTGAGAAACCTATGAAGGGTACTCCCCTTACAATCTAAAACTCACAACAATAACATAGATTGCACAAAAAATGCAAGAAGGAACAATATATTCTATTATATCAATAATGAAATGGAATTACAATATGTAGAAGCTCACAAGCTTCCCTTACAACATAGGCTTTTGATTACAAAAATCTACATGGAGTCTTTAATCCTATGCTCAATTTGGCAACATCTAGTTATGTAAACCTGCAACTTCTTAAATCCAACTTCTCACAATGACAAGAAATCAATATATAGAAGCTTGTGAATGAGAAAACAACTATGGTTTCCCAAAACAACATGAAATTATCTCCTTGGAAAAACCATGCCCCATTTGAGGAAAAAAACATAAAATAATAAAAATTTCTAAATTCCCGCATAGCCTTCACATGGGTGCCTAAACCTCAACCAATCAAATTTGGTCAAACTCGATGTTTCCTTAATCTTTGACAGCTCCAATGACCATGCAAGAACATGCACCAACATGCAAGCTTGGGCGCTCAACATGTAAATTCATGCAAATGAACATGCATGCAAAGTGGTGCCCACCTATAAATGGATGCCTAGGCTAGAATATTTCGCTAAGATGCTTTTGTAACCTTTATTGAAGTTAATTCGCCTCCAAAATTACAATTACAATTTTCCATATGGGAAAATTACAATACTTTGAAATTTGAAATTATTTAATTTCCCACACATTAGCTCACATTAGCCCTTATTGAAAATAACAAAATTAAGAAACAATATTTTTGGTGATGCAAGATTGCCAATCTACTCGGGTGGTCCTGCATTAGACATGTTGGGTAGGAAGTTTATGAGAATATGCTCACAAGATGGAGTTGAGTAGTATAACTACTCTTTCAAGTTGCAAGCAACTTGTAGCATACTCCAATGTTGAGATGGTACCCTGGAAAAAATCTTCCTCTTTAACAACACTTTGTCGGAATGCTCATCATCTTCCTCCCATAAATTTTCATCCTCTTCTTCCTTCCTCTTATGGACTCATGTCCACCATGAACCATCCTCTACTACCAATGGTTCTCTCCTTTCCTCTTCCAATGAACTTCTCTTCTCTCCTCTTTCGTGGAATCAATCCCACCATAGATCAACCACCTCCACAAAATATCATATGTGCAATCTCTCACAACTTCTACATGTAGATATGAAACATTTGTATTTCACTCTATCACTACACAATCATTCTCTAACTCTTTGTACTCATTTCAACATGCAAATTCATTGCAAATTCAACATTATAAAACTCATTAAACTTTACCTTAACAACTTCTACTGTCACAACTTCCTCTTCCTCTACTACAACTTGTCTCTCTTTTTCAAGGTTTACACCTTCAAGTTGCTCCTCCATCACTAATGCAAATTTTAATTTTCTTCTTTCATGCCTCCAATAATACATGATACAAATTTTCCTTTGCCATCTTATACATTCAACAACATGTCCTTCAATGGACAATTTATTTTTTCACTCCTTGCTTCTTCTTCCATAGCTACAACTTGCAACTTCACCTTCATCATGCCTTCAAAAAGACATGTCTCAGCTACAAAATATTTCATCTTTTCTTATTTCTTCTTATCCTCTTGCACGAGGATCTCTCCTTCAATGTCATATGCTTGACATCCTATTGTAATTTCTTTGTTGCCTACAAACAAAACATTATAAAAGGGGTTATAAAAATTATGAGCCTCCAAAGACTCTTCACTATCACCATCTTCTCTTCGTGCAAAAAAATAATTCTTCTCCATCAAATTTTCATTTACAACAATCAAAAATTCATTGATTTTCAACAAGGTGACATCCTTGTCCTCTTCAACCTCTTCATCATTTTGGACCATTGTTGTTCGCAGTTTCAAATTGTTATCATTCTTCATCTATTGGATTTGATTTACTCCATCCACTTTCTACTGCTGCAACCTATGCCTCAGTATCCTCTCCACTTGAGTGGACTACCCCCACATGTTCATCCTTGCATTCAACCCTTACCAAAGGGTTGCAACACTCTTTCTTTCTGCTCTTCTTTTTTATGTCCTCTTTCAAGAGAAAAATCTTCCTCCCATATATCTCTTCCCATATTCTCACTTCCTCCTTAATCATCTTTTCCAATACATCTACTTAAGCCTATAACTTTTCAAATTATTCACGGTGCTTCCTATTCCACTTCTTCCCAATATTTTTCTAAAAATGGAATTATCAAGGGTCTCCTCATGACCCATCTCTTCCTTCCTTTTGAACTCAAACTTTTTTTGGTGTAATATTTCACCATTCACTTCTCATACTCTACAATCTTCATGACTTCAACTCTCGACGTTTAGGACTTCTCTCTCATACCTGTAATGGTCCACATGAGATCTTCTTCACTATGCTTATTCTATCCACCCACTGGTCTTGGTGAAAACTACCTCATGTTTGGTGATCTATTTACACACTCAAGAACTCCTGCTTTGATACCAATATTGAAGGGTGATCCCCTTACAATATGAAACTAAAAACAATAACATAGATTGCACAACAAAATTCAAGAAGGAACAATATATTATATTATCTCAATAATAAAATGGAATTAAAAAACTGAGTGATTGAACTGTGAAGGATTGTTGAATAGTTTTAGGTTTCTATGAATCTATAGAGTTCTCTAATAGTAGATATACTTAACTAGAAAAGGAGAAATAAATTCATAAAATCAATTTAATTGATGACTACATAAACCCTTTTCATTCATTTCTAGGTTATTCGATTACAAAGTATTGAGAAAATTGAGTAGAGAAAAAAGAAAAGGAGTGAAACCCTAGTTCATTGTTGTTGTATAGAAATTAGTGTACATGGATTCTTTGCAAAATGAGCATTACAGTTGGAGCTAGTTTGAAACCCTAGAAGTAAGTATCAAAACCCTTGCGTTGCAATTTGAAGATGGCTACTCCCAAGCTTGTCAATATTTCTAAGAAGCCAAGGCCAAAATACAAGAAATATTCATTCAAAGCAATGGAGGTGGATAAGGATGGTGAACTTTCCAAATTCCCTACAGATGTGGTGTATACAAAAAGATATGAGAATCTACATTCATGCCACCATCAATGAAATTTATCATATGGGGTTTGAAGAATCATGATAAACCCTACTGGATGATGCCGAATACAAACCAGAGTTTACAAATGTGGCAGCGAAAGGGTTAGATGTGTGGAAGGATTTCCCTAACTTATGCAACAACCATGAATAGGTAAGAATTATTATAATCTAGATCCATGATGAATTCATTTACTTAGATAAACCCTATCGGATAATAAAATATGCAATTAGGTTTTTCACCAAACTTTGTTTTTCTGATTTGATACCTATTTGAAAGCAATAAAAAATGATAAGGTTACTGAGATGACTAGATAAAAACTAGACAAGAGAACCCTAAGTGTCAATGAAATAGCTGATCCATGGGTTAATTATGCGGCCATGGGAATTGCATACAAATTATACTTCACAAACAAAGAAGGTTCAACAATTGGTACCACAATCCACACTGCATACCAAATGGTCAAAGAAGGAAAAGATTTTTATTTGTGTGAGTTAGTGAGGGAAAAATTATTTGATAACCTCAAGAGAACCAAGGAAGCTAGATATAATTTCAAGTATGGATCCTTAATCATTTGTTTGGCATTCAATTTTTTGAATGAATTACCTGGGTTTAAGGGAAATGTATGGAAACAACATATTTTGGTTGGTTCCCAAATCAAATATCACATGAGGGGCTTTGGAGATAGGAAAGCTTGCAACACTATGTATTGGGGGTTCTTTAAGAATTTGTAAGCATAAATACATGAGAGGGAGATAATTCCCTATGATATGGTGAGGAATTATAAGGATGAAGTTTCCTTTCTTGTTGATAAGAACTATTGTTACATAGAAGCTATGGAACTAAGAACTTTGTGGATTCCAAAGTTGCCATATGAGGTTTCACTTGCAAAAATTAATCCATATGCTAAAAAATTGTTGAAGAAGCCTAAGGATCCATTTGCAAAAAGATTTAGCACCTATAGCGAAATTATGGATAAAATGGTCAAGAAGAATGTGGACACATATGAAAAGAGGACAAAAAAACTATTTAAAAAATTGGGTATTCCACACTTGACCAAGAAGGTACCCCAAACTACCACCGAGGCTCCTCGATCCATTCCCTTAGAATCTAAAGAAACTATCCTGAAGCAAATGTCAATAAGGTATAGAAAATCAACTTCTACAACTATTAATGCTCCACAACTCACAGCATCTTGACTTAGACCGTTTCTACCAAAAGAAGAGTTGCATCAAAAACCTTGGTTCAAATGAAAACTATAGAGAAGAAGCATGCAAGGCCTAAGTAGCCTACCAAAAGAAAGGAGATTCAAACATAAGAAGTTGAAGAGGAAGGATAAAAAGGAGAGGAAGGTAAATCTAAGTTGAAGAGGAAAAAAAAGAAGGCTAATCAAACTTCTCTAGTGGCACCTCTACATGAGCCTCTTCAATTAGAGGAAATCTTCAATGGGGTTGTACATCATGGTATGCTAAAGGAAATTGTAGAACTTCATATGGATGTACCTCCTATAGATCATAGGACTATTGAGAAAGCAATAGTTATGTGCATGATCAAATACAATGTGCCTCTTAGTGAAATTATTAAAAAGGTTGTGGAGATTCTTGCTCAAGCTCTAAGGCAGAAAGGAGAAAAGGCCTTAGAAATGGATGAGGAGCTGAGACAACAAGCTCTTGAAAAACTTAGATCATCTATCTCTCAAGAAGAGAAAATTAAAATATCTCAAAAGAAAGCTCAGGTGCTAAGTACAAAGCATAGGGTAAATGTACTTATGAGCATGGAAAAGGAGGATAGAGATAAAATAAAAAAGGAGACCAAAGAAGTAACAAATAAAATTATTGAAGAAGTTAGAGAAGCTAAGGATGTGGAGAAACCACATATATCTCTAGACCACATTACTATATCTCCTCCACATAACTTTGACTAGAAGAATCCACAAGAGGAGAAAGAAGAGTATGTTACACAAGATGAAGAAAATGCTTCTCCTGGTCATAATATTGGGCATAATAGCCTTCCTTCAGAAAGCGTTGATCAAT
Source organism: Sequoiadendron giganteum (assembly GCA_007115665.2). Classification (NCBI taxonomy): domain Eukaryota; kingdom Viridiplantae; phylum Streptophyta; class Pinopsida; order Cupressales; family Cupressaceae; genus Sequoiadendron; species Sequoiadendron giganteum. Next base: position 576,606,713 of record CM021108.1, on the reverse strand, counting down.
AGGATCAACATGCAGAGAAAGGCATACAAGATAATCTGGCACAAAAAAACTAGATTCATCTTGTGGTTACTCTGCAGCTACGACAACTACCAATGTTTGATGGACAAGTTAACTTGTTTGACATCCCACCTCTTCAGAAGTTACAAGTTGGCAACATTTTCCACTCCTCCTCAAGGGAAGAGATCTTGCAACAGAACGTGGAAGGTATAGAAATCTTGCTAGAGGTAATCAAAAAATTTAAAATAGAAATTCCTAATGCAAAGAAGGATTCCTCTATGCCACTCACTCGACAATTAAGACAATTAATGGATTCATTCAAAGAACATTCTTCCTATCTAGAGAAGCAAGTTGAGATAAAGGTAAGTAATAATAGATTGCTTGAAGCCTCCATAAAATGTACTAGGGAACATGAAAAAATACAAGTAAGAATAAAATATATTCACAATTGTATGAAGGAAGCAAAGGTATTATACCTTTTCCACTTAGAATGGCCTAGAACCATAAATAATCTCAAGGATCAAATAGATGGAATGGAAGTGCATATCACAAATGTGATTGCCACATATGATCTGGTGTAGTATAAGGATGGCGTCATAAGGGCACAAGTAGGGAAACGACACTCCTAGCTACATCATGTGCAAAATCAAAGGGAGAAGATCAATAGTCAAGTAAAACAACTACACGAAGTGGTGAGCTTAAGGTTAGCCTCAATAACGAGGTTCTTAACAAAAGAAAAAAGTATTACATAGAAGAATCATGCACCATATTCTTAGGAAGAATCATAAGACATTTGTGTGCAACTAGAAAGCCAAGTCCTGATCTTGACTTCTATAAAGAAACAGTGGGATGGCACTTTGACTCAGCTGAAGTCAATTTATAAGGATATACTTCCATAAAATTAAGCTAAGTATGCAAGACATAGTTTTGTGAAAAAAAATTGTAGCCAAAGTAGTGTGTGAAAGATAATACTGTGATGAATCATGGATTTTTGCATAAATAGGCCACCATACCAATTTACATAGTGAGAAAACTAAAGAACATAGCCATTTTGGACTAACTGATGTTATCTCATAAGGGGAGTCTACTATTTTTGTTGTACATATAGAAGTAGGTTGTTTCCCTTTACCCTTGATGTCAAAGGGGAGAGAAAATGGAACATATATAAGTGTTTCCATCAATGAAAAAGGGAGGGATTGTTGCAAATGTGTTGTTAGTGTGTTGTCATTGATGCAAAATTATGTTGCTATTGCAAAAGCACTTATCTTTAATGAAGAGTTGTGATGTTATTGGATAAGTATCATCTATACATAGTTTCATCTTATCTTATGAATTTTATGTACCCTATCTTTTGGATTTCATGAATTGATGATTAGTTTATTGTTACATCTGTTTTATGATGAAATATTTTACATGGGTTATCAAGAGAAATGTATAACTCTTCAAATTGTTAAAGGCACAAAGAATTCCACTATAGAAGCTTATTCAAATGATTCACATTTCTTTGTAGATGAACTTGTGTCCCTATCGATTGGAGGATAACTCTATTTAGCTACGAGGTATGTATGTTCCAAGTTTCAATGCATAATTGTTACCACAAAGTTTTCTAGAGTTAGCAGAATAAGAACAAGTCAATTTATGTGAATGGTTGCCTAAGGTAGACCAAAATTTCACCACACTTCACCACATAATATTTTCTTTTAAAGGTTAAATGCGCAAAAATTATTAGGGGTAAATGCTTTTGACTAGAGCTATGATCCAGGTACAAGAAACCACCAGAAACTACCAAACCCACGAGCACAATGGCCTAGCGAAGGCACAAGGCCTGCGAGAAATTTGGCCTAGCGAGGATTTGAACCTTAGTGGCCATCACTACAACCAAGTGACTCGACCACCAAACCACGCCCTTATCGGCACTTCACCTCATAATCTTATTTTGCCTTATAGTTTTAGATTTATATTCATATAGATAATGTGTTTGCTCAGTTCAAATTTCATAAGGTATGGTTTAATGCGAATGATTCTATATGTGATAGTATGTTGTTTGTGTTTAAATAATCTAAAGGTTGTTTAGTTGGTGATCTAATGATTTGTTCCAACAAGTAATTGCTTGAAACTAAGAAAATAGGTCAGGAGAAGCATTTTTGGGCCTTATAATGTTCTTTGTAAGAACAAAAAGTTGATATTTGATCTTCTCCTATACTGTAGTCGGTTTGGAACTGATATTTTGTGTATTAAGTGTTTGTGCCAACATGAGATGATCCGAAATGATAAAAGGAGTGTAGAGGAATTTTTGGAAATTCATATAACAACCATGACATGATTCACATGATGTTATTTTTGTTCCTCCATTAGTGCTTTTAGTTTGGAGCTAATATAAAGAAGGTTAAGTGTTTGTTGGGCTGACTTGGCATGTTGAGATGTTTGTGCCTAATTTTTGGAGGTGTGCACTAGTGTGGAAGTGTATGCTAAGGTAAAATAGGTCTTGTTTATCTCTTATCATGTGTTACATTTTATTTCTACCTATCACAAAGATCTTGGGGGCTAACATACATGGCTATTGCACGTCTCATATTATATGTTTCATCTTTTTTGACAAAGGAGGCACTTTTTGAAGATTTTGGAGGATATAAATAAAAGATCAAGATTATTGAAAGGTAAATTGAGTGTATGGTGTATGTTTAAAAAGATGGTGTGTGAATAATAAATCCACAAAAACTATTTTGATAATGAAAAGTGGAGAAGATCAATTTGGGCATGATAGCTTAGCAGTGATGTTGCGACTGAGATAGTGTGTTAAGTTATGATGATAGAGGAAAGGTATTTTGATTTTGTGGAGATTGATGGAGTGATTGTACATAAGTAAGATAGTATTACAGAGTTTGGAAATATTAGTAGAAGGTTGAAGTAGTTTTATTTTGTGAGAGAAATATCAAAATCAGATCAATATCTTTGTACTAAGTTTGTAGCCTCATTCTTGGTTGTAAGTGTTGTAATAGGGGAATTTTAGCTTCCTTTGGGTTGTATCCCATAAAACATTGTAATTTTTTTCATTTGTGAGGCTATATTTGGATAGTAGATCCAAGTATCTTTCTCACCATGGTTTTTCCCTTCAAGGGTTTTCCATGTAAATCTAGTGTTATGGTTGTGTGCTTATGTGTTCTTCTTCTTATCATGCTTTAAATATCGGCATTTGATTAATAATTGTTGGAAGTGAAGAATTTGTTGAAGTATTGATTCACCCCCCTCTTAGTACTTTTATGTGTTCAACAAGAAGAAGATTGTTTTTTTGGTAGTTGTGTAGAGTTAAGATAGCTCCAAGTTGATAGAAATTAGTTCCTTCAATAGGATGGTTTTTGAGAGAGGAAATTAATTACATCTATAATTTACAAGATTTTCCTACATTGTGTAAAAAAAAAACAGCCATAATTTAGTGTCTCTATATTCTATTATCATTGGCTATGAGTTTTTCATGTATATATATATTTGTTGTCCATCACAAGTTAGTCTTGATCCCTTATTTCACCATTTTTTTATTTGAATGGAGATTTTTAATTCTAAATGTTCCTATAAGAGACATGTGTCCTAAATCAAAGTTATTTTTTCTCGTTTCCCTTCCTTTCTATGTGTCTTAGTATATTTGACCCATTGTTAATAACCAATTTGAGAAACTCTAAATGGGCCATCATTCTTGGAATTATTCCTCTATCTATTGTATTACTCCCTCTTTCATATTTTAGTCCAATACCCGAGTTGAAAAACCAAAATTTGGCTAGGTGTTGAGTTTTTCAATTGTCAAAGTTTCAAGGTTGTTCATCCCTACTTTCCTTTTCTATCACTCTTGAAACCTTTCTTAGATTTTTTTTTTAAATAGCTAAGTGTCAAAGTTGTCAGTATTTTAGGTTGTTAGGGTTTCCCTTACATTCCCACCTCCTTTAAGAATCCTCATTCCTTGAAGTCCAAAGGATAAAAGGTTTTATTTGTGTTGTTTTGGTATATTTTCAAGGTTTTGTATCCCTTGCTACCTTTCCTTAGCATCCCTAATCCCTAAATTCTAGAATTATATTTAAAAATCCTAAGTCTTTTGTATGTATTATACTTTCAAACTGCCTCCTCCATCTATCCCTTTATCCTTTTTTACTTGATCCCTCATTTTATTGATTCCCTTGCCTCAAATTTTGAAATATAAAAGGTTCTTTAGAGTTGAGTTTTTTGGCCTTTTATACTATTAGGGTATCCCTTTCCTTCTCATCATCCCTTTCATTCTTAATTTCCTATAATTTCATATGTCACACTTTTAGAATTCTTCATCCATCCATCCCAATTGAACTTGTCATCTAGATCATGCTTTCCCTAAAAGTTTGATTCCCCAAAAAATTTCTTTAATCTGTTGAACACCCAGAATATTGAGAAGGGGGGCTGAATCAGTATTGGCTGAAATTCAATATCCTTATCAACTTAAACATCCATTCAAAGCATCACATTAATCATATTATAATAGAGAGGAACATATAAAGCATGTACCACATCAAAGAACACAAGAACACCAGATTTACAATGAAAAACCTAGAAAGGGAAATCCATGGTGAGGATTAGCTCATAATATATTATAGCTAGTTACAATGGAGATTACAAAATGGTGGACTTACTATCTGGCTCATTGTCTAGAAAGAAAGAATGCCTCACTGGTGGTGGATCACTGCCAAAGGCTCACTGCCCAAAATAGAAAAAGATAGAGGAAAGGGTGGATCACTACCAAACTGAATTGCTAATAATGCATCTACAACATGTCAAAGATATAGTTTCAATTAAGCTCTAAAAACTGACTTAATGCACTTCGTGTACCTCACCACTACACCTTTTGTACTTCACCTGGGGGGAATTCTAGCTAGGATGGTTGGGGGGATATAGAAGGTGTCGAACTACCCCATAGAATAGTAGGTACCCACCCAAGGAAAATAGGGTGGTGGGGTCTTGGCCTATCTTGCTAGGGCTAAAGATAGGGATGAAATTCCTTTTCTTGATCTAGAATAATGGATAATCTCATGGGTTCCTTGATTGATGGAAGCAAAGGTACATAATAAAAGGTGACCATCAATCAAGTAAATAAAAGTTAGCTTATGGCTATTCCATAGAACCTAATGACTTCAATTTCCACTCAATGAACTTACCTTTGTTAGTTCTAGATTGAGCATAGGGAATAGAACCACATTGGTATAGTCTCCAATTGCACTAAAAAAATTTCATAAACACCCTAGATACACTCATACATCTTCTTCACATAATGAATCAACCTTGTATATATACCACAACCAACCAAAACATTAATTAGGTCGACCTAATTACTTGAACCGCATACCACACAACTTGTAGACACAAGAATTCAACATGCACGCCTTGCAGAATAAACCAAAACATGTACACCACCAAAATAGGTAACTATGACCTATAATCGCTCCCATAAATGCTCTCCTTACATACTTCAACTTTGCACGACCCCAAGATCCTTTAGGTTGGCACTACATAACAAAACTAGTGAATTAATAACTAAATCAACCACTACTCACTCACAACTCAACATGTGGATCACAAAAACATATGCCACTTGGAGCACACATAATTCTGACATCTTCCAACACTTCCTCAAAACTGCATAGAAAAATAGTCATCCACGGTGGAATGTGGAGCATTCCAATATGCACTGTGTACCAGTACACTGTCATTACAAAGTTGATACTCTGTCAACATTACTTAATTTTTAGAAGGCATACAACCTTGAAAATTTGGATCTAAAAACCTTCAATACACATCATCAACACCTCAAAACCAATGACCAGATATTTCATAGTGGAGAAATCCAGACCACACAACTGGTTCAGTATAACATTAAAATTTCACTCTAAGACTTAGCCAATTATCCACAACATTTGGTCTTATCTGGACCAATAATTTTGCATCTATAGAATGAGTTAACATCAATGACAATACCATACACATCCACACATCATCATGCTCAGGTTGCCAATAATTTGCCCCTTTGTCATTGATGGAAACACACTCTCAAACTACTCCCCCTTTGACATCAAGGGAAAACGGTGCACTACATCACTCTCCCTAAATGATATATATACATGAGAGTATCTCCCCCTTTCTACTTCTCTCCTATACAAAACACAATTCTCTAACAATCTCTCCCTTAGGAAATATTTACATAAAGTGGCTCCCCCAAAGGAGCATGATGATGTTTGGATGTGTATGGTGTCTTCACTGATGTCAACCCGTTGTACATATGCAAAAGTATTGGTCTGGAGAATACCAAATGTTGTAAATAATTGGTTAAGTTTCATAGTGCAATTTCAATAAGTGAACTAGTTGTGTGGTCCGCATTGCTATGCTATGCAATATCTGGTCATGTGGTTTTGAGGAGTTGATTATGTGTATTAAAAGTGTTCAAATACAGATTTTCAAGGTTGTATGTCTTCTTTAGTTGAAGATAATGCTGACAAAGTATTGTCTTTGTATTGGTAGTGTTACTGGTACAAAGTGCATATTGGAATGTAGTGTTATTGGTATAGAGTGCATATTTATGTTTTGGTTGGTTGTGGTATATATAGAAGGTTGATTCATTGTGCGAAGATGTATGAGTGTATGCAGGGTGTGTATGCGAAATTGGATGTAGTGTTAAGTGTGAAAGGTGTAGTGGTGAAGTATGAAGTGTGTTTAGTCAATGTTTAGAGCTTAATTAGAACTGTATCTTCAACATGTTGCAGATGCATTATTAGTAGTTCATTTTGGTAGTGAGCCACCCTTTCCTCTATCTTTTTCTATTCTAGGTAGTGAGCCCTTGGCAGCGAGCCATTCTTTATTTTTGGATAGTGATTCCTTGGAAAGTGAGTCCACCATTCTGAAATCTCTATTGTAACTACTTATAATATATTGTGAGCTAATCCTCATCGTGGTTTTTCCTTTTCTATGGTTTTCCATGTAAATTTGATGTTCTTGTGTTCTTTGATGTGATGCATGATTTATATGTTCCTATCTATTACTACATGATTATTGTGATGCTTTGAATGTATTTTTAAGTTGATAAGGATAATGAATTTTAGTGAATATTAATTCACCCCCTCTCAATATTTTAGGTGTTCAACATAATCCACTCCCAAATTCCTCAAGTTTTATAGATTTTTAGAGTTTCTATTTCCCCCATCCTATAGTTGGTTGTCTGATAGAGGCTTGATGTCTAATGATAAAGATTCTTTAGTGAGTTTTCAATGGTGGATGCATCCACATCCTTGGTTTGGAGTGTACATGATTCAATACGAGCCCAATGGCCTAATTATCCAAAAAATCATGAATGTTAAATGTTTATATTGGGACATTGGAGGATTTCATGCTTCTATATAAATTCCAATGGTCCAATGGGTAAGTGATGGTCTGATACTTTGATGGCTATTCTCTAACATTATTAGAGGCTTAATAATTTTATTGCCTTATCATCTTGTTGGCTAATATATTTGCACCTTAGAATTTATCATTTAAGTTCAACTCTCTTCCTAACATAGATGTAATCAGTTATCAACAGTTGAGATAATTATTTCTATGGGAAAAAATTACTCTCCAAATTTATAAGAGGTACAAATCCCTCTCATATTTTCAATAAAACCTTGAAACTACAAATTTATTTACAATATGTGATTTTTACCAAAAAGCAGAAAAGGCATAAGTATTCAACACCAAAAATCTTTCAAGTATTGAATGTGATGAATACAAGAATAATTATAACCACTAGCATAAAGGCCAATGAGGCATCCCATATAAGTAAAGAAAAATCAATTTGATATAACACTGTAATTGAAATCAATCATCTAAATGAACCTATTATTCATTCACACAAAAATGAGGTAACCCAAACAATAACTTAAACACACAGATTTAAAGAAATTATAATTTCATTCAAATGACATACTAAATTCACATAGACATGTAGGACTTCCAATTTTATATACAAAATATCAAAATTATGATCAAAATTGCTAAGAGAGAGTTTCAAGTCTGTCTTAATTACATAAATACTAAGTGGACATAACCACTTCTTTGAAAAATAACTGTCCAATAATTAAAGAGATTCTTTAACTAAAAACATAAAATTCAGAAAGAGTAAATGAAAATTCACTAGGGTGGCGCTTCATTTTCTATCCCCTCGGCTGACTAGGAAATCGATGTGGCACTCCTCATCTAATATGCATAGAAGGATTTCATGACAGGTGACATCTCTTTGTGCTATGGAATGATGGTGTTCCTAGCTCTGAGCTTCCAAAGAGATTTTCTTGCTTTACCTAACTCGAGTTTTCCTAAATAGTTCATAGTAAGTTTGATAAATTGGAATAGAGATAAATCAAGACTTTAGAGCTTCCTCAAACTCTTAGTATTGAGTTGATTCTTATCATAAATATCATCAATCATCTTCTTGAAGCTCCCTTTCAGTGATTCTTCATTTACATCCTCATTTCTACCTTCATTTCTAAGGTTGAGGTTGATTCCTGAGAAGTTCTTAATTTCATCCCTAATAGTGTTGCATTTTTTCAGAACCTTACCAAACTTTTGTATGCTCTGCTTAATGATGAAGAGTTTCCATCATATACTCTTCTTCTACATAACACACCGATATCTGCAACACTTAGGAGAATCTTCTCACTAACTAATCTCTCAGGGCCCAATTCTAACATTCCCTTGAGGTCGCAAAGGGTATTTTTCCACACTATCTCTTCATGGCTAGCAGGGGCAATATCTTTATCCACTTCAATTTTTAGAGTATCCATGTCCTTACAAACCTTCTTCATATCAGTGATAAATTGGCTTCCTTTATTTACAATGTTAGTAGCCCACTCTTCTACAACCTTCCTCAAGGAATTATAGCCTTGTATTTTATCCAATACTTCCCTCCCCATTGATGATGTCGAATCAAAGGTAGCTTCCACTTGGGAATTTTTTTGGGGGACAACATCAAATATTAAATTTGGTTAGAAGTTTCACCTGATGCATCAATCCATCTTTTATTTTCTTATCTTTAGTTTTCCTCTCAACCAATCTTCTTATCATCTCGTAGAATTTATGTAATCTTCATCCCTTGTGGAAGGTCCTAAGTTCACTCTAGTGATATTGAGATCACTATTAGTAGCTTGACTTATTTCTTTTTGCATGGAGTGGTGAGCTACTTCTACACATATATGCATGGTGTTGTCATCTTCAAGAAACCTAGATATAGTTTCCAAATTTTTGGGCTTTGGAATTCTTCAAATCAATTGACCAGAAGATCTCTTTCTGGAAGGTCTACTTGAACAGTTTTCCTTTTTCTGGATAAGGTTTGTTCGAGCCAAGAAGTAGTATTGGGTATTGTTATTGATCTAGAACTAGGATAACCAAAATTCAAAACCCTTCTCAAAGGAGGAGTAGTTTTTTTCCTATCTTCAAGGAAAGAAGGGGGGTAAGACCCACCCTAGGAGAGGTGTGTGTATCCCTAATAGGAGAGGATTTAGGAGAAGAAGAGTAAATTTCTTGAGAAGGGGAGGTGGAAGCAATGACCATTCCTTCTTCTTCTTCAGCTACTTTCTTATCTTTATCTTACTACAAGTGCTCAGGGGCATCTTCTCCACATGTATTTTCTAGAAATATTTTCTCTAGAGGCTCATCATCACCATCTCCTTGCCCCCTTGATGATATTTGTTGTACAATAGAGGTTTGCATTCCTGAAGCTAAAGGAAACTGGCTAATTTCTCTTAATGGTTGACTATTTTGTGACCTTAGAGGAGGAGCTTACTTTTCTATTTTTTTCTTTTCCACCCACTCTTGTGTTCTCCACAATACAATTGCAATATTGGCCTCAATATTTTCATGCTCTTTGATGCTCCATTCAATGGATACAATGGTTGAGTCTAAATATGGTTACTATAGATGGGATCCAATAGATCAAATTCATCATCATCAACTCCTTGAAAATCCCAACCTAATCTAGATATAAAAATATTCCTCAAGGTTAGCCTCATCCAAATTATCCTTCTCACTTTATATTCATCTGTACGATCAACCCAATAATACTCTAGGTTTGAAACATGATTGAAAGTAGGGCCTAGATGTAGATTACTCTTCACAAAGTCTTTATTGACAAAAGGAAACCTCCCGCTATAGAATTGTAGTGTATACTTGACTAGGTATCTTTTAATATTAAGTGCATTTGACATAGAGTTCCATGAAAAATGGCCAAGATCGATAGGGAACTATATACCAACATTTTTCCTTTCTTGACATCTTTTTTTCACCTCTGCTACTTGCCTTAATACCTCTATTAAGAAAAATTTATCTTCCACATACTTTGAGAGCTTATGTGGGAGACCATAAAATCCTCCAATTCTAATATATTAAAACCTCTAAAATTTTATAAAATCACTCCCATAAGTGTCAATCAATTTTATGGCCTTAAGAGAGATTCTCAAAACAATATCTCCTTGAATCTCTTGAACCATTCTCATAGTAAAAGTATCACTGAATCTCCTATAATGGTGATAGATTTTCCCTAACTATAACTTGTCATAGTAGTAAAAAATTTGAACCTCTTAAGGATTAACCGCATTTGACCTCAATCTAGGCCAAGGTCTGGCACAAGCAATGCCATAAAGAAAATAACACATATAGAAGAACTTGTTGATCTAAAATTTGGTGATCATATGGTGCATATGATCATTGATGAGTTGTACCCAATCTAAGAGCTTCTCACCATGAATAATTATTTGTATGAAAAATTACATCCACTCTTCAAACTCATGAGCCTTCTCATTACCTCTTAACCTATGTAGGAGCACAATTATGTCAGATATTTCATAAAAAAATTTATTCCTATGTATATTTTTCGGTAGCTAATATTTACCCTTCTTTGGTGTGGCAAACCATGATTTGGAAATCAGATTCCTCTACTGGCCCTTCTTCTTTGAAAAAGCACAGTACGAAGAGGTAATATCGAAATCTGCATATACTTCTCTCCAAGATTTTTAAGCAAGAAGAAAAAGTATTCCTTTAAATTTTCACCACCAACCTATTGTCATTTTTCCTCACCTCTTGCATTTTAGGATTGTAATGATTTATGCATTCCAATACTAGGTTAGGGCATTGGACAACTATTGGGAATGTGGTAGCTTGTAATAATCCACTCTCAATTAACCTTTGAGTTATGGGTGGTTGGTCATCCTTCCCAATTCTCTCCCAAAATTCATCTAAATTTATGTTCACTAGCTTAGTATCCCCTATTTTTGGCATGGTACTAGTTAAACTAGACAAGTTCTCATAACCCTAATATTTATATTTCATAAAGAAAAAAACCCTAGAGTATATGCCCAATTTGTAGACAAGAATAGTAAAAGCTTATGTGAGGTCAATTCTCCTCAAATTGGGTATAATTGCATTATCCTCTAGTAAATTTTAGCTTAGTAGAAGAGTATTGTACCTTCAAATTATTCCCTTGGCTCTAAAAATCACCAGTTGTGTTATTTCACAAATTTGCTTCCTCTACCTCATGTAGAATTTATTTCAAGTGTTTGTAAAATGAGCACTTTGAATGCCTATAAAAAAATTGCAATAAATGCTAATAAGTAGTGGATAGCCATTAATGGTACCCCATTTAGCGCATGCGATATTTCTAATCTCTCTTTTTGCTTCAACCTACTTTTGAATATTTGAAAAGGAACAACTAGTGGAAATTTTTTGACGAATTGAATAGTTTCAACAACCCTTTCAAGAACCAACAAAGGCTTCAAAACTAATATACGGTCACAAAATGCTATCTTTTGATGTAGTCTTCATTGCACCGCTCTTCGAAGAAAAAAGAGCATGTTGAAACTTGCTTGCCTTCAAGAGAAATTATGGTTTCGACAACCTTTTTAGAGATCAACAGAGGTTTTGAAACCTTCATAAATTTCTAAAATCACCTTAACTTTATTTTCTTTCATTGGCATTTACAGAATTTGTGACAAACACTTCAGGCCCCGACGCACTTCTAAAATCCTACAAAAATACTGACTTATAAAGGCAAACCTTAGACTTAAACCTTGAGGTGTTAAACAAAAACAAGGTTGTGACAACCTAAGCAGGACCCGACAAGGTTTCAAAAACCATAGGAAAGGGCAACAATTTTAACTTAGGAAAAAGTTTCATAGGTGGACATGGTTTTTAAAGGGGAGGGACAAAAATTGTGGCAACACATCCAAAGGTCTAATAAAGTGCAAGGTGATTATTTTAATGGCTATAAAGGCCCAATAGTGTACTTATCCTCTATATATGCCATCAAATTATGTTAATGCATTAGCTCTCCTAGCTACCTACAATAATTTGTATGCCTTCCCACCTACTAGAAATTAATGTAGATTTCCTCCATTAATGTAAAAAACCCATTTTGAGTGGGATTCATCCCTAGCTATGAATTTTAATGGTGCTAAAGTGTAGTTACTAAGGTTTTATACCTTAGAGGTGTTGAATAATTATTCTCTATCATTTTTAAAAGAGGTTGGTTTAGTTGTCGTCTCCAGATGCTAGAAAGTTGCATACAAGCCATTGACAACAATATATTTCTTTTGGGTCAAGTACAAACCCATGGAATCAAGGAAGATTAGTATTCAAAAATTGTATCTGTAACATAATTTCTCCATTATGGTGTGTATACATCCAAGAGTATTTCTTAGTCATAGATAGGAATTTTCCTTTCAAATATTTGCTAGCACAAATGTAATTTTGAGTTAAGATGAATATGATAGTGTTGTAAAAGTATCACAAGCTTTGTGGTGATATTTCTCTTGTTATGTATGGATTTATTTAGCTCTATTATGGATTAATAAGCATGTTTCATTATAAGTTCCATAATCTTTATCATGTGTAAATATGTAGCTCATTAGTCCCTTGGTTTTAGTCTATTTTTGTCATGCGTGTTGTGACTCTATTTACCAATAAATAGGAACTGGTCTAAAATGATATATAAATCTCACACCATCAAATTGAATACATAAATCAATAATTTAGTAGTAGGTTAGTCCTTCTTATGCACTCATGACTATCAATATAACTAAGGAGTTATTCTTTAGAGAAGATTTAATAAATATATTAAATCTGTATCATTCTTACACAATCATATCAACTATAATAGGGGTTATATGCAACCAATATATCTTGACCTAGTGAAAGAATTTATGTTTTATATTGTAGTTGTGTTTGGTTTTAGTCATTTTTATTTTCGAATTTGTTTGATTTAAATGCCTATTAAGGTATACCCTTAGGAACACCTTGTTGAGTCTAGGTTGAGATCAAAGCATAGGACAAATAACCCACTCTTGTAGAGTTGACCTTCAACCATCCATATTCTATTCATCAGATAATCTTATTCACATGAAAACAACCCTAGACTTGTGAGTGAGATTTCATTCTAGGAAGTGGAGCAACTATTTAGGGATCTAACAAAACCCACCAATGTTTGCTACTTCAAGGCCATTGTTACAAATTATGGAAAATAGAATAATATGGGAGGGGAATATCCCAAGAAACTATGTGGATATTGATGGAATCATAATTTAGATAAAAAATATTTTTTTAGTTAGCCTAAGTTAATAATTTATTTTTCCATAAGAATACATTTTTAAAAAAGCTAGGATTTGTCATGATAATCAATGTACTTAGCCATTATTCACAAATATTCATGATTATTTTATATAAATATATAGCAATATGAATAAATTCACTAATAAAAAATATTTTTATAAAAAATTAAGGATTTACCATGAAAATTAATTCGCATAGCTAAGATTCACCAATTTTGTATAATTTTTTAGGGGATTTTCTTAAAGTTATCATTGTTCCCAATTAATCAAATCAATCTATCTCATTATTAATATTTTTTTAAGGTGTATCATCAAGATAAATTTGTATGCAATCATTATCAATAAGGTCTTGAATTTTTTAGTTAAGGCTCTAAATTGGTTGGTAGTATGAACTAACATGTAATTGTAGTGTTGTAGATTTGAGTGCACATAGTTTTTAAATTTTGATTTTGATTAGTGGGCGGATGGATAGAGGTTTGAATATCTTAGTAATATTTGGATGTTGCACAAGAGAAGATCATAAATATTTAAAAATAATTCATCATCTACATCATTATATATGAATTGACTAATGGCCAAAGTATTGGAAAAATAATGAGTGTTATTAATGTAGACAAGAAGGTCATTAGAGATTTTGATATCTTGCAAAATTGTTAGATTATCCATGCAAGATTTCAAATCAATAGTTTGTGTATCTCTTAAAATTGGAAAATGTAATTAATTTATTCTATTATGTTATTCTTTGAGGAAAAATAGGTGTTAAATGTGGGCCTCAAAATTTGAGAAGGTTTAATATTTTTAAAATTTTATTATGATAAAGATGAAGATTAGCTCATAGAACTCAATTATGATAGATATTTAACACATTTAAATAAATATATGGATTTCATTTATTCAAATTATCTCTTATTACATGTAGGAAAACTAAAAAATAGAGGATTAAATCCTCAATAAACTACAACACCCACTAGCAGAATTTGGAAAATAAATGACTACATGACTAAAACTTTTATTCATGACAACTACAAATGAGTAAATTCTAGTCATTTTTTGTAACACGGCTATAATTGACTAATTCGATCATCATAAGTGACTAATTTGATCATCGAGTAAAAACACAGCTAAATAATTAGTCACACAAATAAAATGACTAAATAATTAGTCACACAAACAAATTAGACAATATTATATAAAAGTGGGTAATTAAAAAATATATTTCATTGGTGGGAGTGGGAAATATTTTGAAGTCGCGGAGAGGGAAATTGTTTGGATGAAAAATAATTCAAACAAAAGAAACCCTTCATCCTGAACTGATCAAGAATTGACAAAGAAGAGTCATGGCTCCTTGCTTCGCAATTCATGATACTCTCAAATACTTGGAAGATGTGTCAGATGAAGAAGACCACCTCTACGCTCAAGAAATTGTTGGATTAGATGTGTTGTTGCCTTCAAAAATAGATGATCTCATCAAAGGTTGGATTCCTATACATTTTCAATATCTCCAATAATTTTAAAAAAATCAAGTTTCGGCAACACCCATTTTGTTGAAAATGAGAAAATACAAGTACAACAAACATAGTATTAGTGGGTTATTTCTAGTAAGAAGCAGAGTTCTATCTTTTTCTGATAGTCTTTTTGGTTTCCCCCTTTTTAAATCTTAGGAGGGAACACATCTGATTTTATACTTTTCTCATAAACACGTCTCTCAAGTGATTCAATCTTGCCTCACTACCATGAGAAATGATGTTGACTTTTAGTGCCCTTTAGATCATATTGGTTTGTCAAACCCAAAAAGTGTCTAGAGTATAGACAATACACTGCATATATCTTCTCTATAGAGTGTGATCCTTCCAGTTGTCTTTTTTAGTGACATCCTTTGCTGCCCATAAACTCTTCCCAACTAAGCTACCCCGGAGAGAAAGTACCAAACCATAAATGAATTAAAATAATAAATGATTGAAAAAAAAAACCCACTATAATACAAATGTGAAAGGATTAAAAATTTAACATCCCATTAGCCAAAAGCTTTATGTGGTTATTGAAATCCCATGATTACTTGCTTACTCGATTGTTTCAATAGTCATTTAGATTCACATTGAAATAATGAATCTTGGTTTGGTTATCTTGATTGAGGGTTTCCTAAATTGATTTGTAATTACTAATATCATGTGAAACACATCTAGTATCATTACATCATGATAAATATCAAGGAAGTGATATCTATCTTCTATTTCATTTTAAGCTACATGGCTTAGAAAATCCTTTTTTAGAAGATGAGGAAGACAAGGGCAATCCATTAGTTGTAGTAGACTATGTAAATGATATATATAGGTTCCACTATGAAACAGGGGTGTGTTTCTCTTTTTCAATGTATTGAATGGATGGAGCAAGTTTTCTATATAATTTGAACCTTCTACAACTCTTTTTTTCTCTCTGGTATTTATATGATATGTGTTGTAGCATAGAGCATGGACTAGTTCATTCTTAATGATGACAGGTATTTGGGTGTCCATTCACTTGGCCCTTTTCCATGGAATAAATATAGCATCAGTTTTAAATTGCATTGATCTCACCATCGAATATCTCATCTCAAGTCCTTAGCTGTGTTCCTTTAGACTACATGTCCCATCAACCTGGCATAAATGAAAATATGTGAGCAATTTTGGTGGATTGGATCATTTAGGTCTCACTTTTCCATATGTCTGAGTTATATTGGATCTTTCTTCTTTCTCAAAGGTGGCATTCTCTTTAAGTTTCAATAATCAATCTCATTTATTCGCCTTTGTTGTTTAGATTCATTTGTAATTCAAGCTCATGCAAGAGACATTGTTCCTAGTAATCAATATTCTTGATAGATATCTCTCAAGACAAACAAGAGAAAGAAAGTCATTACAACTTGTTGGAGTTATTACCATGTTTGTGGCATGTAAATAAGAGATCTTTATTCCTCTTGTTGAATATTGTATTTACATTACAAAGGATGCTTACACAAGAGTTGAACTTATTCAAATGGTATATACAGACTCGATACATTTTAATCTCAAGTTCCAAAATTGAATCAAATACCCATAGTTCATGTTTTTTTTAATATGGGTTATTATACTAATGAATCATGTTGCATTAAAACTAACTGCAGGAGAAATCCATCCTAAATATGATTTTTTTTCTTACCCTTACAACTCCTCATGTGTTTATGAAGAGATTTCTTAAGGCAGTTGGATGAGATAAAGATGTAATTCTATTTTAGCTCAATGGAGTAAGATTGATATTTTATTTTTTACTATCTTTGAATTATAATGGAGTGAGGTTGATAGTTTATTTTTTACTATCTGAAATAAACTAACTGCAAGAGAAATTATTTATTTTATTTTTAGTATCATTGCATCAAACATAATCTCTTGTTAAGGGATTCCAATTTATCCAACCCTCAGCCAAAGCATACTTTATCAAAAGCCTCAGATCCAATTTTAGCATCTTGCTTCTTTATATAATGACACTTTCATCTCATTCTACTTCTAATAGTCCATCTTTGTAGGATCAGATAAGCTCTTAAATGTGCTTAAAATTTACACTTATATTCTCTAGACAATTGTTTTCATTGAAGAAGCACAACTTGAGTATCCTAGTAAGCGTATTTTATTTAATATGAAATAAATTGTGTGTGCTTTACATGAAGTGAGTGAAATATTGGCTACACGAGGTAAATATTGTAACAAGGGTGCTTGTCATTCTCTAATAGACGTAAGGAAAAGAATCCTCTTAGAGACACACAGATAGGCTTTCATGAGTATTCTTTTGGTTAGATTATCACTCATCATTTCTTCCCATGTGGTCAAAGTCACTACCCACCTTCTATGGAATGTCATATATCATGTAAGACCACTATGTATTGTGTCCCATGTTTATCCATGCATGATAATTCCTTATGAGAAAGATTGTCATACTGTCATTTTGTCCATTTTATCTTCATGAGGTTCTTTAAGGGGAATATGATTGCTATTGTGCTTTATTTGATATATTTCCTTTTGGATTGTGTTTTTCTCTTAGCACCAACTTCTTGCTCATTTTACTTGTTTACAAATACTTCTTCTTTATGGAGTGACACCCTCCTATAGACTACCTTTTTTATCATTCATTTCTTTTAACCAGTGTCTCTATCATGCAAATATTGACCAAACACTATCTTAAATGTTATAGGTTATGTTTTTCATGGAGTCTCATGATACTTGTTTTCCCTCTTTATCATAGTCTACTTCTACATGGTTGTACCCTATCACTGACTATCTCTTGGTCCATGTTCATTGTGATCTTCTATCATCTATTTTCAATGGTCTCTACTCCATAGAAAAGTTATTTACACTTATCATTTATAAATATTTTCCCTCTTTCTAGAATTTCACAAGGAATGCCATTTGTTGGCATGATCATTAAAAGGACATTGTCACTCTAAATTCTCCTTTGATACTAAACTATGCATGCTCCTCTTTATACTATTGTCACTAAATTTGTTGTTTCCCTTGTCCTTTATCATGACCCACTCTTGCTCTTGTTTCATGCATTGTATATTGTCAAAATAAAAATGTATTTTCATAAAACCTCATGTATTTTCTAACCTCTTAAGCATGTCATCTCCTTGGTATTGTCATTTTACTATCACGGGGTACACCATACTGTCTCTAATTCTATCATCTTTTGAGATGCTCTATCATTTACTTAATAAAACTTGAGGACTGTCATATCTCACAGCCTTTCCTTTATACCTTTCTTATTATCATACATATTAGTGACTATCTCTACCCATTTTATGCTTCTATAGGTCCATCCAACTCATCAAACTCTTTAGATTGTCACCTTTCAAAACATGTGAATGTCATTCACTATTCTTCTTATAGATTATCCTTTAATCATGCTATGCCTTATATCCTTCAATGAATTATATCCTTTTGTTGGTCACCTCTGAAAGAAAATTCAGTGACTTTTATTCCTAAAATGTTTTAGGTTTTTATGTTGCACGAGTTTCTATCATGATGAGTTTCTATTAGTGACTGGATATCTGATGTAGTGCACATTATTATAGTGCAATCCTATTTTTTAGATCGTTTCATTTAGCATCACCAATCTTCTCCACAAGAACATTGTACATATTTAAAATGATGGAAATGGTTCACATCTCTTAGAAGAGTTTCTCTTACAATCTTGTAGATGAATTTAGATGCAGTGTGAAAATCAAAATATACTCGAAGGTTCTTAACAACTCTAATAGTTGTACCAAGGGCCATGTTTAACAAACCAAATACAAATGCTAACTTTTCATCATGGTGGCAGATAAATTATTATTTTTTCTTCTATTCCACAAGATTAAGTAAAATTCTTGAATCTAGAAATACCCTATTGCCTTCATTTTCCAAGCCAATTTCTCTAATATAGAATTGAAGGTAAAATTCTTGAATCTAGAAATACCCTAGTGTCAAATGAAAGAGACAACCACTTCTTAAAACTAGGGATAATCATAAAAATAAGTTTAACACTCACCATAAAATGATGGTGAAACAATAATGTAAGTAAAATCATGATAATGTTTAATACAATCACCATGAATGTAGAGTTTAGGAAAATCATATCACGAATGCAAAGTTTATGATAGCCTTAGAATATTAAAGGCACACATAGGAAGGAAAAGTCATGACTGTCCTCAAGGATGAGTAATATTTAAAGATAGTCATATCATCATGATTGTCTAGACATATTGATAGTGATAAAGATGCCATGAGATGTAGGACAACAGTAGATAATAGCAGCAAGGAAATGAATTGTTTGATAAAATAATATGGTAGACATGTAGGAAAAATTTCATAGCATAGACAAGGTAGTGAACTGTTTGAAAAATTTCCTCAAAGAAATTTGGTGTCATGGAATGTCATGACAAGCTAATGCACTTGGAATTTTCTCTTAGTTATTAGTTATGCAATGTGAAGTAATTGCATAACTGCTTGGGTTGACTTTGTAATAAAATATGTTTTAATTGAATTTTTTTCAACTATCAACATCTAGTTATTAGTTATGCAATGTGAACTAATGCTTTGAGTTTGAAAGATGTGCAATAAAATGAATGTAATCAACAATATGAATATAAACTACAAAATATGTTTTCTACAATTCATTAGTTAAACTCTTTATTTTATTTTGTATTCTATTATCTTATTGAACATATTTTTATGTGGGGAACAGGCTAAGATAGGCATGACTGTAGCTTTTGAAGGTGCATTAAAAACTCTTCATGGGTATGTCTACCGGGGCAGTTGCCACTACAACATATTGCAAGCCTATTTTTCAGATTGCTTCATTTAGCATCACCAATCATCTCCTCAAGAACATTTTCCCTGTTTAAAATAATGGAAACAGTTTGTATCTATCACAAAAATTTCTATTTAAAAAATCCATTTTTTGCATATCCTGCAATCATTTCATTCCAAGAGATGGCATCTCTTTGAGCCATTCCATCAAATAGTTCATGTGCCTTATCTATACTTCCACAGTTTGCATACATGTCTACCAAAGCATTTATAACTATAATATCTGAAAAAACTCCCCCTTCCATTATGTTATGATGGATGTCCATACCCTATTCCAAAGCTCCCATAATTAAAGCATCCCAATCAACTTTATCTCATTATTTGATGCAGTGCAATCTGTTGCAAGTTGGGTACTATAAAATCTTGTTTTACCATTTGCTTCGAACAAGATCTGGACATATTTCTTTGAAAAGAATGGTTACAAAATAATTTACTTGTCTATGCTCATTCAGGTTCTAATAACTAAGCCATGCACTGAACAATTCTAGTGCATAAACCAAATTGTTGTAGAATATTTAAACAAGGTATATCTATTGTATTGAAACAATAAGAATTTTAACATTGCCAACTAAGACCTTAATAATCTAATATTGATATGACCAATAACCATCTAGAAAACTAATAAAAAAACATATTTGAAACTAATGTAGGGCCTTTATAATTGGGTATAGAGGATCCATAAACCAACTCATGAGAGAACAATTTCATCACAATTTCAAAATTATAAGAAAAACCATACAAATTTACCAGGTAACTAATACAAATTCAACTTCAAGTTCCACTTCCATCTTTGTTTCTAATTCTTACAAATTCAGTGATAATCTTTTTTTTGATTGTTAAATAATTTTGAATATAATATTCTATGCTCTAAAGCAAATGGTTAGTGGATTTTTTGATGTGAAACAATTAAAGCATATTTGGTCATACATTCTCCAAAAAAGGACAACATGTTGACAAATAGGAGAATGAAATATATGTACTAATGAAAATAGCCTTCGACAACAAATTTGCAAGGAAAAACATGCATGCCATTAAGCTGGATGGGCTGATCAAACACCAAAATTGAACAGTTGAGTCACTATTGAAAGAATAATTTGAATGGCTCGATAAAATGGCAAAGTGTGATTTGGTTGGAGAAGTTGATTCATAAGGACAAGAAGATGATGGATGGAGGGGTATTCTAGAGTTTTCTTTATTTTATTCTTTGTTTCATTTTTTCTCAGGACATGACCATTCTCCACTAGTGTGGACACCAATTCCAGCAAAAAATAATTCCTCAATGAATCATGTTTTTCTTCCAAAAACCCATCTAGTTCAGAATATCTTCAAAATTCCTTTCTAAGTTTATAGATTTTGCAAGCCAAGAAAAGCACCCATGTTTGGCTTTTGTTCTTCAAAGATGATTCCCTTTCAAATCCTTCACTGAAACTCAACATTTTGGTATCTTGAAACGAATTTCTCCTTCAACCTATTGACATCCTCCATTCATTGACACCTCGAAGTTCCCCTTCCAGTCTTTTTAGCTCAACGATGTTGCTAGAGATAGTACATACCAACAACATAGTTAGGTTATTTGAAGATATTCTTAGCACCAAGCTATTTTTTATGCTCATTGTTTCTTATATTTTGTAGATGTTGTTGGGTAAAAATTATGTAATCCCTTTTAATAGATTACAAAACTTGATTTCAGCCATAGCTGTGTGAGATACAATCTCTCCTCTCAGAAAGAGGAGGTTCCCTTCTTACTGCTTATTGAAACTAAGTAAAACTAATTAAGAATTCACAATAATGTACAATACAATTAAGATATGGGGTGTGTCACATTCATAATTATCTCTTTTTTCAAAGAATATATTTTACAATGCTTCACAATTTTAAGTTCCTAATCCTATACAACTTCAAACTAAAAACAAAATAATTAATTCCAATATTCCTATCTTGTCAAAGAAAAGCCTAGGAATACCAAGATGATAACGATAAATGATAAAACAAGAAAAACTCATGAAGGCACAAACTCATTTCGTAGCTCTCACCAATGAATCCTTTAAGATATGTAACCAACATTGTCTTAGAAGCACAAAGTCTTCTAGATACTTCACAAAAATTCCATGAACAACATGAATAAATAAAAGCACAAAGTCTTGTAAAGAATTCACCAATAGTATTCAATTAATATCAAAATTTAAAGTAATGAGTGTAACTCAAATTTTACACAGATTTATTGAACCCTTCAGATCTTCATTACTAATCACTACCAATTCGGTCAAGCCATAAGATAATTTGTTCCCAAAACAAATTTTGGTATGCAACTTCACTTATTTATTGATCAAATTCAGATTCACAAAATTGAACAAAAAGTTTCAATGTTCGCTTCAGAAATGGGTAGCACTTCATTGCAAAATATAAAAGATAAAAATTACAATAGAATCCTCTCTTATTTATAGATGGGAGAGGAGAGAAAAAATAGGAAAATCGGAAGAGTGAATCTACAAGTAAATGTAGGAAAATTTGACCTAACTAGTTGACTTGTTCAAAAATGTTATCCATAATTTTAGAGCATATTTGTTTACATGTGATTACTTTTTTCAAAATGACATATAAAATGTCAGAGACTATTTACATAAAGAATTAAAAAAATAAAAAAATATATCACTGGAGACACAAGAAATCTTTATGATTCCTTTCATTGGGCACGTAAGTCTTCATATTTCTTCATTGTCTCCTGCAAGAAATTTCATCTGGACCAATTGTTTAATCAATAATGGTATGAAATCTTGTGATTGATTTTCTTGCATATGAGAAAATTTTCTTGCATCTATCCAGATTTGACTTGAGATTGTCTAGAGCAAGCTATACATCACATATGGCATTCATTGAAGCCTTTGAAATTATTTCAACTTCCACCTATTCCATCATAGCTTCCTTGAATATTTTAGCATTCTCACTAACCAGGAGAAAAGTATTATTATCATTAAGGAGTTTACCTGGTAACTCCTCAATTCTATTCATCATGATGACATGATGTCCTTTGAAATCTTCTTGTACCTTTTGGATTTCATCTATGAGATATTTGATCACTTGTATGCTATTTTTTAGAGATTCTCTTATTTCCACATACTTTTCTTTGTTAGAAATTACCCCAACTTCCACCAATTTACCTAGCTTTGATTCTTTCATTTGTGACCAAAATGAAATACATCTTTCCATTTCTTTCTACTCTTGGGATTGTGTATTTTCTTCTTTTCAAGCTCTAATCTCAACTTGGCTACTTGAGAGGTATTTTCATCTGCAACAACTATAAGTTGTGAGCCTTGTTCTATTATTTCATCAATAAAATCATAAAATTATTTACCTTTGGAAACAAACTTCTCCACCTTTTGTACTACTGGTTCCTTGAAGTTGACTATGGCCATCGGTTTTACATTCTTTGAGGAGCCATCAATCTTCCTCAAAACTGATGCATATTTCTTTGCTTTATCCTTGTGCATATTTTTGTCCTGCTCCATTTTATCGAGTCTACTTGATAATACATTCAAAACTACTTGTGCATCTTCTTTTGCACTTGCATTTGTTACCTTACCAAGCTTGACTCTTGTTAGAGTATAGTATCCCATGTTCAAATCACCTGATTCTTATGGGGGTAGACCAATATCTACATACTTTTTACCTAACTTGTCAATATGAAGTTTGGAATGAATTTTGGTTTTTTTCTTCCCAAGGAACTATCTCTTCAAGGTCAAGCTCATCTGGGGAGATCGTTTTATTTTTTTTGTTTGACACTTGTGATATCAACCAAGCAAGTAGAAATGTTGTATTTCCTTCTTGACTTACTGCCAACACTTGTGTAGTAGGCACTTCTATAGAAATGGATGCTATTGTAACAATTGGGGTAGTATCAGTCATGATAGCCCCAGTAGACTACAAACCAAGTGGATCATGCAAAGACTCATTCATGAATCTATTGAACTCTCCCTGAGAAGTGATGTCATATGATGGAGAAGATAGGCTTGGGATGGATGATGGAGAACTTGAAGAAACATCAATAATTTCCAAGGTGGAACTTATAGCAGGGGTAGAAAGAATTGATCATGTTAATGGAGGGACATAAACCTGCACTGTATGCAAAGTTGACATAGGAGGAAGTGAGGTAGGAAGAGGAAGTGGAGGAGTAGTAGGATTGGGAGGAGTGAATGTAATAATAGAAGTAATGGGCGATGATGTTAGGGGAATATTATCAACCATGTTCTTTTGAGGAGATAGTTTGTGTTTATCATCATGCCTTTCTTCCTCTTTATCTTCTTCTCCTCCTCTTCTTCAATAGAATCTTCATCTGTAGAATCTTCATCTCTGGAAGATTCTTCTACTTCTTCTCTTTCATTCTCTTCCTCTTCATCAAATAATTTCTCTTCAGATGCAAGGTTTTTTCCCTCTATAGATGGTTCTTTTGATTTAGTAGCTTCCTCATCTTCAACTGTTTGTGTAGTACTTTTTCCAATAGAAAATTTGATTTTGGGTCCTCTTAGTTCTCAAAAATGCAGCTTTGAACCACGAGAGGTTGCCAAGATCTCACAATTCTTTTGGTCAATGTACAAGGCCAATTGATGCAGTTGAACCTTCTTCTCTTTAGGTTCTTCTAGACCAAGATGGGTGAACCTATGTGAATGATGCAGATTGAAATGCACTTCCTAGTTGATCAATCTATCCACAATGGAAAATGGAAGTGAATATATGAAAACCACTACAACTAATCCTACTCCTACAACAAAAATGAAAGGTTTTGAAAAGATTGTTTGATATGAAATTCATCTCTGGGTTGTGGCAGATCAGTGCCTTCTATCCACATGGGCAATGGAGTCAAAAATAAAAATGATGTGTGTATTTCCCTCTCTATCTGAATTCAAGTTGTTAGGCATATTTAAAGTATGAAATTATATGACTAGCATACTATTTCATCCAATCTTGCATAAATTATGCTTGAATGTTTTCCTACCAAGTTCTTCTTTAATCATCCAAAAAAAAATCCTAAAATCACTATGACTTGTTTAAAATAATTTTAGTTCTGACATGCAGACACATATTAATCAAATCACACAAAGTGATAAATCAGAAAATATATATGATATCTTGATTGAAATGATTTAATGATTTATAATTGGAGACAACCAGGAAGGAAATACAAAGCTTATAACATCTCAACAACTGAATACAAAAATTAACTTCACCAAAATATTTTCCATTTCTCTATCTCAGGAAAGATCTGTACATTACTCCATTCTTAGTCAGAAAAATCTAACTCCTACTATAACTACTTCCTACCATCTACCTTTCTCTCCCACTGCAACTAAATTTTCAAATCATTTATACATTTTATTTCAAGCGTTGCAACCTTTCACATTCTTGTTACAACCATTTTGCATTTGTTAGCAAAAATTAAAATGTTTAATTGCATTTCCTTATAAGTAAATTAAATATTTAAAACTATAGTCGTCCTTTTGATTTTTCTTATATATCCTTTCCCGCCTTCAATTTTACTTTGAAATTTTAATCGCTCTTAATATTTCATTCTCCCGTGGCTTTATTGCTTTCACCACAACTTCCTTTAATTTTACCACTCAACCACAGGCTTAACTTTTATCTCTGGTGGTATCATGAGGCTTTGAATTTGACTGGTCCCCAGTCTACCATGCTACCGCTACCTCTCCTCCTTCCATTTGTGGTATCGCGGTGTCCACTTCATCCACCATCAGTTCACCCTTTACCACACTACCGCGATCACTAGTCTGATCGTCAGCGGTACTGCGGTATCCACTTTGCAACCTGCTAGCACTTCCACCGACCATCTACCGTGTTATTGTGGTCTACATGCTAACCTTCCATGGCATTGTGGTGGCTCCTTTGACCACTACCATCATTGTTTAATAACCAACCACCATAGTCACTATGGTCTATGGTTTGACCATGCGTGGTACCGTGGTGGCCCCTCTATTGGTCATGCCACAACCGTTAACTATCGACCCACCAATGATTGTTTGTTTACTATCACCGTCATACCATGAGCCACCCTGAAAGGGGCCATGGTATAGTGGTAAAAAGCGTTGGCTTATAGAAAATGACTAATATGGCAATGGTGAAGGGTTTTCTTAGCTTTAAGAAATGCAGTGAAGTGAAATATTTTTGGAGAAAGATAGGAAAAGGGTATAAATTAATAAAATCCCTTAGGGTATTGATGGAAAATTTAGTCTTAAATGGGAAAAACCTTAGGGATTTTAATGGGATTTTTGGGTTCTAAAAAGACCTCATTGAGAAGAAGAGGGAGCAACTGCATGATTCTATTTAGTACATATCTCTTTATGTTGACTAGTTTCTACTCCCAGTATTTCTCCCTCTAATTTTGTCCTAAAATATTTCATTTGGAAGTCATGTTTATGCAACCATTCTGCTGTGAAGTGTAAGATGGGAGCAAGCCTTTCTTTGATAGAGACACTTTCCTTTTTAGACCATTATATTGGAGGTAAGGCACTCCTATCAATTTCATCTTCTTCATTAGCATATTTTATGATTTCGTCGAGATCTTTGAAATCCACTGGTAGATTAGCTATGCCAAGATCTTTGATCTGCTCTACCATCAGCTTGCAAAAATCCATTATGTCGATGTCTTCTTCATCTCTACAGTCTGGCCGTATGTATTCAAAATGGTAGACATGTCGATGATATTTCTTCAGTTTCCTATTCACCTCTTGGTAGTCAAAGTCAAATCTATATTTATATGTTCTTATAGTTACGATTTTCATTTCTACAAAAAATGACTTTTATTTTTGTACACTATGAATGGTATATCTCCCAATTGTTAGTGGAAACCTAAAACTTGTCTTATGAATTCTCTGGCATTCCTTGTGAACTAAGATCAAATGTTTGCATAGCTCCATTAGTATCCACTTATCTAAGGGATATTTGGGCAACATGTATGGACACCTAGTATAGCAACCGACTCTCATATAGGTGAGGGTTGGAAACTACAAAAAGATACATCCAAACTTACTAGCCACTTTGTAGGCTTCATCTGATACTCTTTTATTTTCAAGAGTCAAATCAAAAGTGAACAAAAGGGGTGAAAAGAAGGCATCTATGACTCTTCTGAAATGATGAAGACTTTCTCTTAATTTCAACTGATAATAGAACTCATACATAGGTATAGTATGTATGTTTCCTTTGGTAGACAACCCTTGAAATTGCCTTATTACTACAACAACATATATCAAATAGGAAATCATGTAAAGTTTCAAAGTAGTAGGCACATTGATCATTTTTTTATGGATCTCACCATTTATCTGGGTTCCCCAATCAATATATTATTTCCTTCTCTTGATGATACGGATGTACTCATACATCCAATCTTGAAAATTACATGAAATAGGCAATCCTTTAACCGTGCTCAGGAGAGTAATCATATCCCTAACATCCTCTTTGAAATCACTTTGAGGGAGCCCTTTAGGCCATCTTGAGATAGTAAGCCTTGGAGTTCTCAACCATTGAGTATTAATCCATTTTTTAGCTTCATTGGGATCTTTATCATAGACCTACTATGCTTGTTGAATTGAGATATTTATATATTGTTCCATGTGGGGAACACGAAAAGAAATATCAAAGAATTTAGAATTCAATCTCATCATCACTTGCCCTGAGGAATCTCTCACACTTCTATAATCTCAGATGTAATGAGATGCAACTTGGAGAAAAAAATATGTGTTATGAGCAGTAGTTGGGAATGTAGATACCAAGTGCAAGTTTCTATAAACAATGGATCTCAATTTTTCATCTAATGGTTTTATCTCTTTTTTTTTTTTAAATCTTCCAAGCCTTGATTGTTGGGAATTATGCCTCAACTTTCTGGTGACCCCCTTTGAAGACTTAGGCAAATTCTCTTGTTTCCTTGGCAAATTTTTTTGTTCTGGTGGAGGCGGAACCGGGATGGAACTTGGCATTGTTCTGTTTGCCTTGTTCCAAGTCTTGCTCTCATTCCGTCTCTAGCTCCGCTCCCCGCTTTCTTGGATCTTCGAGTTTTGTTCTGGTGGAGGCGGAACCGGATTGGAACCTGACATTGTTCCTTTTGTCATGTTTCAAGTTTGGCTCTGGATCCAGCTCCGGCTCCGGCTCTAGTAGTCTGTTGCTCTCCACTTGGTTTTGGCAGAGGCGGAACTAGTTTTGGAAGTTGGCAATGTCTGTTTGCCATGTTCCTGTTTCTGTTCCTGTTTCGACTCCGGGTCTGACTCCTACTTTTGTGATCTAGTTCCCCTGGATGTTTGGATTCTCCTTGGGGAGTTTTCCTCCACTTTGTCTTAGTTTTGGATTGTTGTTTCTTGCAGTTGGCAGAGGCAGAACCGGAACCGGTTTGGTTCCTGATCTTGGACTTTTGGTAAAGTCCTATTTCTGTTCCTGTTCCGTCCCCGACTTCGGCAGTGTTAGGTTTGGCTTGAAGCCTTGGACGCGCCCAATGTCTGTTTGACTATTTTAGTTGCTCTATCAGCTGTGATTGCTGATGGGTCTTGGACACGTGGCACCTAGTTGAATAGTGATTGGATGGTTACCTAACTTGTTGTGCTGCATGTTTTGTCAATGAAGGTTGGCGGAGCTAAACTCATTTTTGGAATGGCATTGAATGCCTGGGCGGCTCGTTGCAGGGAGATCTGTCAGATCCGACCAGATGTGTGATTTGTGGATGGTATTCTTTGCTCTTGTTGAGTCGGTTACATAATGGATGAGAGATGTATTATTTCTCAAGCAAGAAAGTTTGACGAGTCTACAAGAGTCGTGGGTTGCAGAGCAAGTGCGAGATGTGCGAGCTGAATGCACGACAATGAGACTGCGAGCAGGATGCGTGGGCATGTGAATGCATGAGCATGGGGTTGCAAGCATAATGCATGATGCATGATGTGAGATTGCATCAGTTGGACTTGCAGGTTGGAGAGCCAAAACTGTGAAGAGATTTGTAGAGAGATGGAGAGGGTGTTCGAGCAGTTTGCTTATGCAATGTAACTGTGAACACTCTATCTCTCGGATCTGGGCATGGGAATCATTGGAGACCGAATGATTGGGCTGGCCATGAGGCTGGTTGTGACAGTCATCTGAGGAGCTAAGAGGAATCTTGTGGGTACCTGTTACTTCTCCAGTAGAACAAGATGTAACTCCTGTATTGGCTTTGAGCCTGATATTGTATTGTAACTAGTTTTTGTTGCTGAATAATACAATGGCTCAAAATTTTGGAGTGTGGGGTTTTTACCTGAAAGGATTTTCCCCATGTATATCTTTATGTTTTCTTTTTGTCTTTCATGGTATCTGTTTATGTTGAATCTGTTTCTTGTTGCATTCACTTCTCTCAGAGGATCAATGGGGGATCAACTGTGCTTGTTTCCACTTTATAGCATAGTTGGTTGTGTCTTTGTTGTGATTTTGAATTGAAATCACTAAGGCACTACTGTCTTAGATGCCTATCTTGATGACAGACCGAATCCTTATCCCCGACATTGATGACCAAATTCAGTGTCTTTGATTTCATCCACCTTTGAGAGTACAATAGTAGGTGGGAAAAAACCTTGGTATTTGTACTTCATCTTTCCTTCCTTTTTAGAGTGTGATGGAGGCTTTTCTAATTTTATCTAAGAGTGCCAAAGATCAAGGAATGTCACCATGAAAGATCACTTGATAAGAGCTTGAGAGGAACTGCAAGAATAATGAATCAGTAGATGTTAGGAGTAAATGCAGTATTGGAAAGTGTGAAGTGAGCAAGAATTTTGGAGGAAGTGCAAATGAGCTATAAGGCACATAAATTAGAGTGCAAACAAAGCCATTTTTTAGTGTTATAGTGCAAACTACCTTTTGTGTAGGAGCACTGAAAATCAATGCTCCTACATCTTGAGAAGTCAATTTGAATGTAGGGGCACTGATTTTTAGCGCTCCTATATGTGTTTGGAATTTTTGGAATTCAAGTGTTGGGGCACAAAAAATTAGTGCTAGTGCAAATGTGGGAAAGTATGGTTCATGCTCAGGTGCTAAAAATCAACGTTTGAGCATGTCACTTTTTGTTTTGGAGTTGAATGTACAAACATACTTTTTTACTGCTTTAGCTTTTTAAGATAAGACACTCCATGTAGGAGCGATGATTTTCACCACTCCTACATCTTGGAATTGGGGAAGATCTTTGATGTAGCGACATAAATTTTCACTGCTCTAACAAGTAGGAGAAGGTAAATTCAATGTTCGAGCGGTACAAAATGTCGCTTGAGCATTGAGAGGAATGAGCTTATGAAAATGTGTGAAGGGTTCATCCTTTGCAAAAGCCAAAATCTTTACCACTTTGAGAGGAATGGAAAACTCAATGAGAAATAGTGGAAAGGTAATAAAAAAAATGATGGCGAAGACAAAGAAAAATGTGGTGTGATTCCAAAGAAAAACTAACAAAAACCCTAACATAGATAACACAATGAATAGGGTTTATGAAAAAGAAATATTTTTGAAAGAGAAAGATAGTGAGAAAAGGTGATGAAGAAGAGAGATTAAAACGTACCTAGAAAGGAAAATGAAAAATGTTGAAACCCTAGTTGAGATGCATGAAAAATCTTCAGACATAATCTACTGGAGGTTGGAGAGCGATCACATGAGGAGAGAGAGATAATGGTTTATTAGAATGAAGAAATATTAGCTTAAAACTGCTTTATTAAGATATTAAAAATGGATCATTAATACAACTCAAGTTTCATTAATGATTGAGTACATTAAGGTGAAAAATATGCATTAGTAGTGAAAATCACCACTTGTGCATTGAAAAGACTAATCAAATGAAGAAATGCACTAGCGATGAAAATCACTGCTTATGCATCTAAGGACCAAGTGCAAAGTGTAGGAGCGGTAAATATCACCACTCCAACACTTGGAGTTTATTTTTCTAACATAAGACTCATGTAGGAGTGTTGAAAATCAGCACTCTGACATGAGTGAAAAATTGGCCAACTCCCAAGGATTTGGAATTAACAAAAAATACTCATTTAGAATCTTTTCACAATACACAAAACTATGAAATAGAAAAGTTTCGTAGGGGGTTATCCCATGAATAGTGCGCTTCTAGATTCGAGGATAATAGTTGGCTCTAGCTAGGGAGCTTCCTTCAGTCATTCTTAGAAATGATTGAAGGGAGAAGAACTCCAAATATCAAGTTCCTTTGTCCATCCATTGGGCATAGAGTCAGGCAAAAATAAAAAGATTCAAATCGACTCAAAAAACAAAAAGACACAAGGACTATAAAATATTTACATTAAACACCTTTCTTACCCCATAGTGTAAAGAGCTTTAGATGTTTCCCACTCTGAGGAAGATCAAATGGTGTTCCATCCTCATATGCCAAGAGGAAACTGCTTTCACTATGCAGCTAATGAATTTTGAATGGTCTAGTCCATAATGAATCAAACTTCTCGTGCATACCTTTCGGTTCTCTTTGCCTGTCCCATAAGAGAACAGGATCACCAAATTGAAAATCATGATACTTGGACTTCTTGTTGAAAATATTTTTGACTCGTTCCTTATTCTCTATGATACAGTCAGCCACCTGAACTCGTTTATCTTCCAATTCGAAGAGATACATTATCCGCCTAGCGACTGAATTATCAAAATTCTCATCCTCAATGGCCTTAGCCAATTTGAGGGTTGGAAGTTCTAATGTCATGGGAATTTTTTCATTCAACCCATACACGAATTGGAATGAAGACATGCCAATTGCACGCTTTGGGGCTATCATGTCTACCCACAAAGCATCATACAAAGCTTTGTGCCACAAACATTGATTCTCATCCACTAACTTGTGGATTATAGTTACCAAGTTTTTATTGCTAGATTTATCCTAACCATTACCTTGTGGGTAATAGTCCTAGATAAATGAGACAATGTTATGCTATTCTCAAAATAAAACTTAGTTATCTCACTTGAAGAGAAAGCAGGAGCATTGTTAGCAACAATTTTCTTTGACACACCGAACCTAGAAATGATGTTTTCCTTCAAGAAAATACATACAACTTCAAAAGTAGCATGCTTAACCGAAATTGCCTCCACCCACTTGGTGAAGTAGTCAATTGTATTTAGTAAATAGGTGTGTCCTACACTTGAAGGTGGATTTAATGTGCCAATGAAATCAATTCCCCGTTGTTGAAAGGGCTCTTCAATGATAACTAGTTTCAAAGGAAAAGCTACCAACTTTGGTTTACCTACAAACTATTGACATAGCTCGTATTTACGCACCCAAGATTATGCATCTTGAAAGAGTGTAGGTCATTAATAATTTTCTCTCAGGATCTTCTGAGTAGTAACTGGCATTCAAAAGTATCCTCCACATGCTAAATCATGGTATGATTTCAACAATTTTTTCTATTGTTCTTCATCAACACAATGCAAGAAAGTTCCATCCAATGCACGTTTGTACAGACCATTGTCTCAAGAAAAAATTTGTTGACTTTAGTTTGATGTTTATTTTCTCCTTTGAAGTCAAATGATCAGGACATTCCCCATAAGTGAGAAAATGGGCAACGTTGGAATACCACCCATTAGTAGTATTGATGAATAACACCATTGGAAGTTCACTTGGATCTACCTTTTTAGTCTCTGAAACTTCTCCATCTACATTATTTTCAGAAATGAGTTGACAAAAACCTCGCCCATGTATCAACTTGGTAGGCTTGATGTTCATGGCATATTCTTGAATCTTGGAAATCTAATCTCCTCTTTTTGTCCCAAACTCTTGTTGTGTCAAGATAGACTTAACGATTGAATCTAGAACCAAGAACTTAACATGGATATTAAGAATGTAGAACCAGAAATGTTTAATAGCCTTAACCACAAAAAAATCATTTTTTTCCATTTGGGAATATTTCAATTCATAATTTTTTAGAGGACAACTCATGAATGCAATCGGGGATTCAAACCCCTCACTATTTTCTTATACCATAATTTCTAAAAGTGTATGCTCAGAAGCATAACTATACATGATGAATTCCTTCATGTAGTCTGAACAGAATAACACTGGTGCATGAGCAATAGCTTCTTTGATATGATCAAATGAAAATTTTCCTTCTTTCGTCTAATGAAATTTGGTGGTACCTTTCATCATATTAACAATATGACACATCTTTTCTGCAAAATATGGAAGGAATCTTCGCAAAAAAATTACTTTTCCAAAGAAAGAATGAACAACCCTCTTACTTGATGGTAGAGTGAGTGATTTGATACTTTTAACTCTTTCTGGGTCAATCTTCATACCTTCTTTAGACACCATGTGACCAAGAAGGTTACCTTTCATAACCCCAAAAGTTGACTTCTTTGGATTCAAGGAAATACCATGCTATCAACATCTCTCCAAGATTTGTCTTAGATGATAAAAATGTTCATGACGTTTCTTAGAAAAAACCGTAAGATCATCAAGATATACTACAATGAACTTACCTAGCACATCATGAAAAGCTAGGTCCATAGCCTATTGGAACATGGAACCAACATTTATGAGACCAAAAGGCATCCTGCAATATGCAAAGGTACCCCATGGAGTTGTAAAGGTCATCTTGTGTTGATCACTTGAATTGACTTCATTCTAGTTGTAACCAGAAAAACCATCCAACATGGAGAGCATTTCAGACCCAGTCATGGTTTGAAGAACTTGATCCATTATTGGAAAAGGATAATTATCTTTGAGTGATAGCTAATTCAAATTTTGGAAATCCACACAGATACGGATCTCACCATTCTTCTCACAAAGGGTAACACTATTTTCTATCCATGTTGAATGATGGATAGGGAATATAATTCTATCGTTCAACATCTTTTGAACCCCCACAAGGATCGTTCCAAAAATCTTAGGGTTATATTGTCCTTTCTTTTATTTATAAGGCAATGCTCCAATCTTAACTGGGATGTCATGCTACACCTATTGTGGTCGGAAAGATTTCAGATCTTCATATGAATATGCCAAGAAAACCATATATTCTTCTAACAACTTAGCAAACTAGTTTTTTTCTTCAACTGTGCAACACTTACCAATGTTTACCATCTTAGGATTTGCTTTAGTTCCTAAGTTAATATGTTCAACTTCATTAGATGAATCAAGATCTGAGAGTTATTTCTTGGCATAGACATCATGCTTATCAAAAAGTTTCTCAAGGGATACCAACCCTTTAGGAATTTTATTCCCTTTGAGTTGTAGGAACTATTCAACTGAAACTGGATCCATATCAGAAATAGATTCTTGATGTGGAGAATCACTTCCCTCAAAGTACAACTCATCAATTTTTTTTCCTTCTCCAAGAAGGCAAAAATTTGATTATCATCATTGAAAATCTGTCAGTTATCTAAATTTTCAGGAACACTTAGGTGGAAGAACAACTCAATGGTATAGGTAGAACCATGAAAATATTTATGCGGTATCAAAAGCGTGGCTGAGACTACTAAAGAATCAACTCTATCATTGCATTCCCTTGTAACTACAGATATATCAAAAGCATCAAATTATTCAATGCAATCCCAAACAAGATTGTGATAATGCCTAAGTCTGTCATTTTTTGTCTAATACAAATTCCTTACTTGACAAACTATCAATTCCGCATCACCTTGTGCATGAATATTTTTTATGCCTTTCTTGGGTGAAACTTGCATTCCTAATAACAAAGCTTCATATTTGGCAATGTTATTAGTGTTATCAAACTATAATTTGAAATAAAAAGGGAGAAAGGGGAAATAAAAAAAAATCCTGCTCTAGAACTGTTTGAAGAGCAACTACCATCGAACTCAAATAGCCAAACACCATTTGGATCACCAAGACTAACAGTATCAAATTTTGTGTCTTCACCATCTGATGAAGCTTCATGATTTGAGGTCAAAAAATTATCTGATGAAGACTCATCTATTGTTGAGAAAGAATCAACATTCTCCAACTCATGTCTTGTTGAATATTCACCAACTTCTTTCGTTTGCAAGTAATATTTTTCGACGCCTGAAGATTCGAACAAAATTTGAGCTCTTGGATCATCAGACTGTGTTACTAAGAATTTTGACTCTCTTTCAGAAATCAATTTGTCACCTTTCATAGGTATTCTGGTTTTAGATATGTCCATGTTTAGCTCACCTCTAACATCTTTACAAAAATTACATCCAAGGAGAATTCGATAAGGTGTTGGCACATCACCTACTAGAACCGTCATCTTGATCTTCTTTTTGGGGTATGTAGAAAATGCATGTTGTGCATCTTTGATTTGTCTAACTATAGGTACTTGCTTGTTCTTCATGAAAAACAATGGCTAAAATTTTTTATTAGATTCAAACCCAAGGCAGTAGCTACCTTGGTTGGCATCACATTGTTTGATGCACCAGAATCTATGACATAATTGCTTAACTTAAAACAATTAACAAGTAAAGAAATAAAGAATGGATCAATACACCCAGATATAGTTGGAGGAGTAGAAACAAGGTTATTCAGTAGTTTCTTAGGCTTTGGAGCCACAGGGATATTAGGAGTTGAATATTTACTAGGATTAATTCCTTTATTTCTTATGAACTTGACAAGCATGCCAAAATGGTCAGGATTTTCTTTAAGGTATTCAACTTCAAACATTTGGAATTTTGTTTTCTTGGCATGATCAATGATTTCAAAACCTTGAAAGGAACTTTATAAAGTGGATGTAGTAACTTTTGTAGTAGGCTTAACAAAAGGTACACCTGTCTTAGGAACTAGGGGATTGGCTTTTGTAACAATAGGAATTGATGGGGGAGGACGGGGGACACTTACTTGTCTTAGGCTTTGGAGCCATAGGGATATCAAGAGTTGAATCTTTACTAGAATTAATTCCTGTATTTGTTACGAACTTGACAAGCATGTCAAAATGGTCAAGATTTTCTTTAAGGTATTCAACTTCAAACATTTGGACTTTTTTTTCTTGGCATGATCAATGATTTCAAAAGCTTGAAAGGAACTTTATAAAGTGGATGCAGTAACTTCTATAGTAAGCTTAACAAAAGGTACACTAGTCTTAGGAACTGGGGGATTGAATTTTGTAACAACGGGAATTGATGGGGGAGGACGGGGGACACTTACTTTTTTGTTTGTTGTATTTTTTGGTTGCCATGGCAAGGGAGACCCTCTTTTTGCAATGGTAACTGGTGGCTTATCCTTTGTTGGTGGAGTAACGAATTGAGCTTGATCAAGCTGATTTTTTTGTTTCTGCATAAAAACAAAGTATGCATCCATCACCAAATCCTCATCCTCAGATTCATTTTCCATTTGCAAATAGACAATATTGGAGTTGCTAGTTGATTCATTTTCTTCATCTTGAAAAAGATCAACACTTTCTTCCATGGGGTAATCCAGTTGTGCATATTCACCTTGTTCAACCTCATAGTATCATGTGGCAATATTAGTAGGTGGGGCTTCAAGTGAAAGTCTTCCTTGTGGCATTGGAAGACGATTTTGATTTCTATTCCCAGCATAGTTAGGAAAATTCCTTGGGACATCCTTGTAAGTATTATTGTTGGAAACTTGTTTTTTCAAAGCTACAATTTCGTTTGCCAACCTTTGGACCATAGGATCCAAAAAGTTAGAATTGGCATTAGAAGCTAAAGATCCTGATGCTTGCAATTTCTTATTATTGGTATTCATTATTTTTTCTCTAGCAAGGATCATGTCATATTCAAGACTCGTAGCTAGCTGTTGAGTTGCTTCAACATTGGCAATAACTTCCCTATGCAAGAAAAAAAATACTTTGGGGAGTTGTGTGTTGATGAATTTTTTTTTTAAGTTATGATTTGTTGGTCTTTCCACCATTGGAATTCTTGTCACTAGCTTGTTGAACTTAGCTATGAACTCGTGCATGGGTTCATAAGCCTCTTTTCACATGGTTGTAAGCTAAGCCACCAAGGTGTGTGCATCTTCAACCGTTTTGAACATTTCTTCAAACTTGGTGCGAAGAGTTTTCCAATTAGTGACCGAAGCAAATGGAAGGGTATAAAACCATTTGGCAACAACTCCTTGTATAGATTCAATGAACAATCTCACAAAAACTTCTTCATGTTCCACGCCAACAAAACCATAAACGATGTAAATGGAAACACTCATCAGGGTATTGTTTTTCGTCACCTTGAAACTTTGGAATATGCTTCCTTGAGACATGTGGAAGTTCATGCAAAGTTGCAGCCAAACTGAGAGGACCGAATGTATTTTCCCAAGGTCCAGTAGGTGGTGCATCCATTGCATGTTGTACAACAGGTGCTTGGACTGGAACTCTATGGAAGATGGAAGATTCACTTGGAAGAGGATATCTTAGTCTTCATGCAGGATAACTTGTGGTTTGTTGCAACGAAGACCTTGTTCATGGGGGAGAAGGAGGAACCTTATGTTGCTGCAACAATTGGAAAAATGGATCCACCACTCCTTGTGCCCTCAAACCTTATGTATAGCTCCTACCAGCCAGGATATAGACTAGAAACAAGAAAGATATTAATAATAAAAATACACAAGATAACAATAAGAAATTGGGGTGCTTATTTACTTAAATCAAAAGCATGAGGCTTTGATTATGTGTGTCATCCGTAGCAAAGTTGCCAAAAAACTGTTGGGTGAAAATTATGTAATCCCCTTTAACAGATTAAAAAACTTGATTTCAGCCACAACTTTGTGAGATACAGTCTTCCTCTTAGAAAGGGGAGGCGCCCTTCTTACTGCTTATTAAAACTAATTAAAACTTATTAAGCATTCATAATAATGTACACTACAATTAAGATATGGGGTGTGTCATATTCATAATTCTCTCTTTTTTCAGAGAATATGTTTTACAATGCTTCACAATTTTAAGTTTCTGATCCGATACAACTTCAAACTAAAAACAAAAGCAATAATTCCAATATTCATATATTTTCAAAGCAAAGCCTAGGAATAGCAGCAAGTTAGCGAAAAAAGATAAAACAAGAAAAAATCACGAAGGCACAAAGTCATTTCATATCTCTTGCCAATGAATCCTTTAATATATGTAACCAACATTGCATTCAAAGCACAAAGTCTTCTAGATACTTCACAACAATTCCATGAACAACATGAATAAATACAAGCACAAAGTTTTGTAAAGAATTCACCAATAGTATTTAATCAATATCACAAATTCAAGTAGTGAGTGTAACTCAAAGTTTACATGGATTTACTCAAAGCCCTTCAGATCTTAGTTACTAATCACTGCCAATTCAATCAAACCATAAGAATATTTATTCCCAAAACAAATTTTGGTATGCAACTTCACTTCTTTATTGACCAAATTCAAATTTACATAATTGAACACAAAGCTTAAATGTTTTCTTCACAAATGGGAAGCACTTCATTGCAAAAGATAAAAGATAAACATTACAATAGAATCCTCTCTTATTTATAGATGGGTGAGCAAATAAAAATTAGGAAAATTAGAAGAGCGAATCTAGGAAATTTGACCTAACTAGTTGACTTATTAAAAAATGTTGTCCATAATTTTAGGAGAACATATTTGTTTCCATGTGATTATATTTGTCAAAATGACATGTAAAATGTCAGAGACTATTTACATAAAGCATAAAAGCACTAAAACTATCTAACATTGGAGACACAAGAAGTCTTTATGATTCCTTGCATTGGGCACAAAAGTTTTCATATTTCTCCATTGAATCCTGCAAGAATTTCTCATCTAGACCAACTATATAATCAACAATGGTATGAATTCTTGTGATTGATCTTCTCGCAAATGAGAAAATTTTCTTGCATCTATCTAGATTTGACTTGAGATTTTCCAAAGCAAGCCATATATCACATATGGCATTCATTGAAGCCTTTGAGTAGCTTTCATCTTCCACATGTTCCATGATAGCTTCTTGAATATTTTAGCAATCTCACTAATGGGTAGGAAAGTATTATCATCATTAAGGAGTTTACCCATTAACTCCTCAATTCTATTCATCATGAGGAAATGACGTCCTTCGACATCTTCTTGTACCTATTGGATGTCCTTGATGAGAGATTTTATCACTTGTATGCGGTTTTTGAGAGATTCTCCTATTTCCACATACTTTTCTTTGTCAGGAATTAACCCAACTTTCACCAATTTACTCATCTTTGATTCTTTCATTTGCGACCAAAATGAAAGACATCTTTCCATTTCTTTCTACTCTTGGGAAAATGTATTTTCTTCTTTTTCAAGCTCTAATATCAACTTGGCTTCTTGACAGGTCTTCATTCGCAACAGCTATAAGTTGTGAGCCTTGTTCTATTTTTTCATCAATAAAATCATAAAATTATTTACCTTTTGAAACAAACTTATCCACCTTTTGTATTACTGGTTCCTCAAAGTTGACTATGGCCATCGGTTGTACATTCTCTGAGGAGCCATCAATCTTCCTCAAAACTTATGCATATGTCTCTGCTTTATCTTTGCACATATTTCTAGCCTGCTCCATTTTATCGAGTATAACTGATAATGCATTAAAAACTACTTAGGCATCTTCTTTTGCACTTGCATTTGTTACCTTACCAAGCTTGAATCTTGTTAGAGTATAGTCTTCCATGTTCACATCACCTTATTCTTGTGGGGGTAGACCAATATGTACATACTTTTGACATGATTTTTCAATATGAAGTATGGAATGAATTTTGGCCTTTTTCTTCCCCTTGGCTTTTGGAGGAACTATCTCTTGAAGGTCAAGCTTATTTGGGGAGATAATTTTATTTTTGCACTTTGACACTTGTGAGATTATCCAAGGAGGTAGAAATATTGTATTTCCTTCTTGACTTATTGCCAACACTGGTGTATCAGGTGCTTTTTTAGAAATGGATGTTATTGTAACAATTGGGGTAGTATTAGTCATGATAGCCCTAGTAGACTGCAAACCAAGTGGATCCTGCAAAGACTCATTCATGAATCTATTTAACTCTCCCTGAGAAGTGATGTCATATGATAGAGAACCTAAAGAAACATCAACAGTTTGCAAGGTGGAACTTATAGGAGGGTTAGAAAGAACCGATGATGTTAATGGACGGACGAAAGCCTTCACTATATGTGAATTTGATGTAGGAGGAGGTGAGGTAGGAAGAAGAGGTGGAGGAGTAGTAGCATTGGGAGGAGTGTACAGAATAATGAAAGTCATGTGAGATGATGCTAGGGGAATATTTTCAACCATGTTCTTGTGAGGAGCTAGTTGTTGTTCATCATCATGCCTTTCTTCCTCCTCTTTATCTTCTTCTCCTTCTTCTTCAAAAAAGTCTTCATCTTCGAAAGATTCTTCTGCTTCTTTGCTTTCAATCTCTTCCTCTTCATCAAATGATTTCTCTTCAGATGCAAGCTATTTTTCCTTTTTAGATGGTTGTTTTGATTCGGTAGCTTCCTCATATTCAACTATTTGTGTAGTAATTTTTCCAATAGTAAATTTTATCTTGGGACCTCTTTGAGAAGAAGAGGGAGCAACTACATGCTTTTATTTAGTACGCAACTTTTTTCGTTGATTAGTTTCTACTCCTGGTATTTCTCCCTTTGATTCTGTCCTGAAAGATTTCATTTGGAAGTCATGATTACGCAACCATTCTACCATGTTCTGTAAGATGGGAGAAATCCTTTCTCTAAAAAAGAAACTTTCCTTTTTAGACTATTATATTGGAGGTAAGGGTCTCCTAGCAATTTCATCTTCTTCAAAAGAAGATTTTATGATGTCGCCAGGATCTTTGAAATCCTCTGGTAGATCAACTACACCAAGATCTCTGATCTACTCTACTGTTAGCCTGAATAAATCCATTTTGTGAATGTCTTCTTCATCTCTGCAGTCTACCCACATGTCTTCAAAATGGTAGACATGTCGATGATCTTTCTTTAATTTCCTATTCACCTCTCGATAGTCAAAGTCAAATCTATATATATATGTTCTTATAGTCATGATTTGAATTTTTGCAACAACTAACTTTGCTTTTTGTACACTATGAATGGTAAATCTCCCAATTGTCAGTGGAAACCTAAAACCTGGCTTGTGAATTATCTAGCATTCCTTATGAATGGAGATCAACCATCTGCATAGCTCCATTAGTATCTACAGATCTGAGGCATATTAGGGCAACATGTATGGAGACCCATTATATCAACCAACTCTCATATTGGTGAGAGTTGGAAACTGGAAAAAGATACATCCAACCTTACTAACCACCTTGTAGGCTTCATCCGATACTCTTTTCTTTTCAAGAGTTGAATAAAAATTGAACAACGGGGATGCAAACAAGGCATCTATGACTCTTCATAAATGATGAAGACTTTCTCTTAATTTCAAATGATAATAGAACTCATACACATGTACAATATGTTTGTTTCCTTTGGTAGACAACCCTGGAAATTGCCTTATTACTACAACAACATATACCAAATAGGAAGTCATGTAAAATTTCAAAGTAGTAGGCACATTGATCAATTGTTCATGGATTTCATCACTTATCTAGGTTCTCCAATATATATCTACTTTCCTTCTCCTGATGATACATATGTACTCATACATCTATTGATGCCAAAAAGTGACAAGATAACAACCCTTTGTGGGAAACTCAGTTAAAGGGGGGACCTATTGTGCTAAACTAGGTAACCTCTAGATTTGAAAGAAGTTGAATCTTCTATAACTAGGGTT
The DNA here is from genome assembly GCA_007115665.2 of Sequoiadendron giganteum. Taxonomy (NCBI): domain Eukaryota; kingdom Viridiplantae; phylum Streptophyta; class Pinopsida; order Cupressales; family Cupressaceae; genus Sequoiadendron; species Sequoiadendron giganteum. Next base: position 576,565,045 of record CM021108.1, on the reverse strand, counting down.
TTAGAATGGGAAAAGGAACCAAATATAAAATAAAAGGATCTAACTAGGGCGATGTGCCAAGGTTTAGATGTAAGGCATGATAGATCTATTTTGTAGATGTGTTCTAAGGGCCCATTCAACAATCTACTATGTTTTAGAATGAAAGGAAATATAGATAAAAGTCCAAATGATTCACTCAATGAAATAAAATAATATTCATACGCATTTACTAAAAAGAGGATTCAAATACATGATCTAAACATGAAAACTTGTATTAAATATATAGAAGTTCTACAAATGAAAAAATTAGCACCATAATGGCACAATAAAACTTTATCAAGAATCTTTTAGAAAATATAAAGGTCAAACAATGGCACAACCTGCAAGTCTTTACAATAACCTAAAAGTGGTAAAGGCCTCGTTCTTTTACCAAATTTTCCTATCAAAATCTGAACTCCTGCTTCAATGGAAGAAGTAGTATTTATAATGAAACCCAACTCAGTGAGCCAATAATAGAAAAGATACTCTGATCATGAGCAATGATGCATTTAGCAATTATTTCCCCTTCCCATTGCAACCAAAAATATTCGAGCCATGAACGACGATTCCCTAGAGTCAGATGTATCCCCTTTGAATGATGGTAGTGGTCCCAACAGACCAGAGCATTAACACATGCAATTCACTCATGGTGACAGTTACAGAACATGGTAGCTAGCAATAGGTTGTCACATGCTTGGTTTTCAATCGCGATGAAACCATTAGAAGATCATGTGGCAAGCAGTCGGGGATGACGTTCGTTTCCCCCCCTAAGTGATGAAAAACCTACATTGTGAAGACACGTGGAGGTCTCCAAGAATATTGCATTAAAGGTGGGGTCTGCCAAGGAATGTGTGTAGAATGAAGTTATGTGGCATGTGGTTGGGGCTTGAAAGGAGAGTGTTGCAAAGGGAGACTGAAGATTGTGAACTATTGACACGTGGAAGCACAACACAATTTTTTGAAAAGCGAGAGAAGGAAACCCTACAAGGAGCGCTTGGCTGACAAGTGGTGGTATTCACAATAAGCCTTTGCGAAAGGAGCCCAATATTACTTTTTTAAGGGGAGAGTGTGGCCAGTACTTAAGCAAGAAAAAATCACCCAAAGGGAGCTTGGGAGTTTTATGTTCACAAATTTTGGTGACTTATCAAGGGTATTTTTCCTGCGAAACGAGGAACCCAAAAAATTTTGGCTTGTCGACCAGAGACTTATCCATCTGGCAACATGATTAGAGCTTAGAGAGGGCAGTTTGAAGAGGCAGGCATTCATCCTCAGATGGATTCAATATTTCATACAAAATTTCTTCCACTCCATGTAGATCGATAGCTTCTTTGTAAGGTAGCATTGAAAATATACCGGCCCAGGACTTGAGTTGAAAAATAAGCCATGTGATCAGATGAGTGACGCTCTCACTATCTCTTGTAACAAGGGGTTGACTGAAACTCTAAAAGGTAGATGCATCCTGTTGCTTCTCCTCGATCTTTGCTGCAATATACTCCACCGTGGCCACTAAATCATCTTCAAGAAATGGAGATGGTAAGCCCATTTGAGTCAGGTGATAAAACATATCTTGCATTATATTCATGATCTGATCCAATTTTGTGACACATTCGTTGGCATGAAGAATTGTTGTGTGGCAGTGGATGAACTGGTTAGCTATTTTTGCACCATCCCTTTGGTCCTTAATCCCTGCACCTGCTAAGAATTTATCTAGGACCTAATATAGCTTGTCCAATAGTCTCTTGGCTTTTGGAACTCTTTTGGTGATGGACTGAGGGAATTGCCCAATTGCTGCATGAACCTCTCTGACCAAGCTTGTTTCCTCTACCATAAATCAGAGTGTTGGCTATAGAGTTATTCATAAACCTTCACTCTTTCCCAATATGAGACATATAACTGCTAGGATACCTAAAGAAGATATGTTTGATTGACAGGGGGTGAGGTAGATTCCTTCAATAAGACAATCTATGCATTCCTTTTCTCTATATCATTCGCTAGTTCCGTAACCATTTGGTTTGTTGAGGTAAATTTTTACCTGCAGCATCCGTGATTCTGTGACCCAGCTAGCTTCGGCTCACTCCTTGTTTTTTGCTTCTTGCTCTATGGAAGACCTTAGTTCTGTAATATCATTCTCCAATTGGGCATGATGTATCTTGAAATCTGCATCTTTCTATTGCATTTGTTGCTCTAGTTGAGTGTGTTGGCGATGAAAATCCTCATCCTTTTGTTGCACTTCTTGCCCCAACTTTGCTAACTAGTCTTGATACTCCTAATTCTTTCGCTGCATCTCGGCGATCAAGTTAGTATTGATGGATTGAAACCTCACAATTTCTTCTCGGAGCTTTTCTTGTTCTTTCTTCGTTTGTTGAAATAAGCACTTAAATTCAACCTCCCTATCACTTTCCTTGGTGAGTGAAACCTCGATTCTATCCTTTATTCTTTTCAGCTCTTCTTCCCTTTCCTTTAGCTGGTGACCAAACTTAAGAAATCTGGTGGTCACCACCCGTTGTGTTTCCTCCATGAGCTCAACCTTGTCTTGAGGTTGGTCTATACTTAAATCGTGCCCCACAACATACATGGTGTAGTCATCTGGTTGGATTTCTTCTTGTGGATTGCTGACAGTTGGGTACATAGTCGTAAAATGCAGCAACTGTTGAGCCTCATTAAAAAAAATTGTACCCTTGGCTCCACTGGCTTCTTAGAAATTTTATCTTTTTTCCTTTGGGCTCTGATTTCTCGTGCCTGCCTAGTTTTATCACCTTCTGATAAGAATTTAGAGGGCGATTTGATGAGTCTGCTTGAGAAAGGTGCACCGAGAGGAAGGTCAAAAGGAAATGAAAGGGTGGTAGTACCAGGAGACTTTTTCTTTGGTACACTAACTGTCCTAGGTGAAAAAGGAGGGATACTCCAATACTCTAATTATAGACCAGTAGGAAGACTCAAAGGAAGCAAAGTTGTGACAATTTCTATTTGCTAGGAAGAGTGGGTTGGCTCTAACATTATAGTGGCAAGAGATGCATCGATCAAGGAAGATAAGGCAGAGTGTTAGAGGATTTGGGACATGGAATGGACCAAGGAAAATGGTGTGAGGTTCCACGGAGGAGTAAAGGAAAATGGAGCCACCTAAGAGAATAGTGTGAAACCTCCTATGGTTATTGAAATAGAGGTCAAACTACATTGGTCAACGCATGAAACAAGAGGTGTTGTAGACATAATAGGGGCAACTAAGGTTTGTTAAACCAGAGAAGAGGGAGCGAAAGATACCTATGATGTGCATGATTGTAGTCCCTAATTTTTTTTGGCTCTTCGCTTACCTCAGGGTCATACAAACACTTTCTAGATGGTGCCTCAGTTTGTTGCTGCTTCACTGGTGGCAAGTCATCTACCGCTATGGTTTTAGATTATTGTAGTTGAATTGCCTAGGTCCTCCTTGTAGTCCAGGTGTGAGTTAGTGAAGACCTTGCACACGATATGTTAACCCACACATTAGAGGAGACCCTATTGGGTTGCTTCACAAATTTTCCCTCTTCCTACACTGAGGTGTCTTTTATCTTTGTTTTTGGTTCCACTCCTGCATATGAGTGTGATTCGGCTTCTTCTGAACTAGAGTCTTTTTCACCAATCTCGTCTGAATCTAGATGCTCATTGTTCCATAATTTGTCAAATTTTTCATCCATTTCCTTATTATCATAAGGGGCCTTAGTGTGTCAGGTCTCCTGATGATATATCTAGAAATAATTGACCTTCTCTTACTTCCAACCATAGTTTTTAATCAAATTGTTGTGGAGAGTAGTACCCATCTTTCTTCTTTTATGATATTGTCTAGTTAGGTGGTAGAATCTGAGCCAAGGAGGTCGACCACCTTCAGTAGGGATATAAGCTAGCTTGATAATAAATTCATCTGCATCTGACACCAAATTTTGATGCTTCTCCCAGTAAGGTCAGGGGTAGTGTGTCACTATGACATATTTGTTTGGAAAGTCATCATCGAGGTTGTAATTCCATTTATCACAAATCCATACCAACCCCAGATGAGTTAGCTTTGCTTCCAGTATTCTTTGATCTTTTCTTTTAGCCATGACTATGGTTTTGTAGCTCATCGAGCAGCTGAAAAATCCCTTCTTCTTTGGCTTTCCATTGCAAAAGGTGACATCAATAATTGATACCTAGCAGAAAATCTCGAGCGCCAGTATCCAATCTATAAGACATGTCAAAATTTAGAATGGCTCTTCGGTGAAGCCACACAATCAGACGAATGTGAATTCCTCACCTAGAAACCATTCACACCTTGGATTGAAGTTCTACATGAACTCAATTTAGTCTGAGTTGAACCATAAGACAGTGTTGTCTCCCCTTAAATCCTACAAAATCGGATATAAGAAATAATTTGAAAATGCATAATAATCAAATGTCACAGAGAGAAGAGGAGTCCACATGGAGACTGGCTTCCTCTAATTTTAATAAAAAATTCAGAGCCCTAGACGCTTCTAGAAGAAGTCAAGATTCTGATGCAAGAAAATATGTGCAAGAGAGGATGGGAACCTAAACCTCTACTGAAGCTGGTATTATTTTATCTGGTTGAGCATCTCTTGCATGAGGAATTCAAAAAAATTGTACTAGAAAAGAGAATGTTTCTTGTGTAATTGAAAACCCAAACTGAGTTGAAATTCCTAGACCTCCTTGCTCGTGTCTAGGCCGCAAATAAATGTCATCATCGAGAAAGCATGCTTTATATCATCCTTGAAGCCCTTATGCGTCACTAGGATCTACATTGGCTTATTTTGAGCTTCTCTGAGTCTTTAAGTCTCTATGTTATAAAAAAATTGGGCAAGGTCTCTGGTACTCCAATAGGTCTCTCCTTTTCCTAGAGTGAAGTTCTCCATTTGAGGAACTTTAGAGCTTTGTTCTAGGATACAAAGCATATTCCAAATAGCCTCCTTGCAGATAACCACACTCACCTCCCAACTCTCAATGGTATTGGTATCCGGGTTGAAGTGTTTGATGGCATCGTCTACCAATTCAGGGTAGTAGTGTATGAGCGAGACCATATATTGTGGAAGCCCATTGTACCAACATTTTTGTGCCAATGAATCTAGGTCACAATTCCTTTCCATCCTTTCATAGGATGCTTCCCTAAGTGACTTAGGATTTTTGTAATAATGGGATCATAAATATTTTCCCATTTTTCTTTAATTTGTTTCCTATCTTTACGAGGGATCTTCTTCTCTACAACCCACGTATTTACTCATGTTGGCTTTTCTAGCATTCCAGGTGAAGCATAAGACACATCCTTGAAGATGTAGGTGGCTTGTGCTACGTGTGTGATATTAAATAAACTCTAGGCCCCTCCTGCTTGTTTCTCTACTTGAGAAATTTGAGAAGTTGCCATCCTTTTGTGAATATTTTGCCCAGAAACTACACTAAAATGATATGAATAGCGCTAAAAAAAAATATGCAAAGCTTTGAATTCACAACCAGGTGGCCTTATATTCACACCAGGGCAATGAATTCTCCATAATTACTTCAGCATTTAGCTTCCTTGCTGCAAATTTCACCACACTTGGTTCTTTTAACAATTCTATTTTTCTAAGTCCTTTTGCATGCTCAAGAAGTTTTATGCTCTTTTTGATTTTTGCATGTGATACTTAGTTTTTCTTTGATTTCCTACCTTCAACCAGTAGACAATGGTTGCCTTTCTGCATTTAATTTGGCATGTACCACCAGCTCCTTTGTCCATGCAAAATGAACTACTTGCCCCTTTTGAAAAGAAAAGAATTCATAATTATGTTAGCAATAGCATCCCTTCAACGTGATTTTCATGGGAAATTGAGTCGTTGACTTCTTTCCTTTTACCATATTGCATGTCTTCGCCATTATTATCCCTAAAAGCATGACTAGGTTGATGACATAATGAGTACCACAGAAATATTCACACTCAACCTTGGAGCTTGAAATGACTTGTATCATGACACCTAAGCGTTTGTCTATATGATTCATCGCTTGAGCTTGCCACCAATTTGCATTAATTGATTACCGCTCCCTAATCTTGTACACAACAATTCGTACCTATGAACGCAACTGGGTTGGAAAATTGAGCTGCCCTTTTGGGTGGGATTTTTAAGCTAAACTCAATTACCATCATGTTTGGGATGCAGGCTACCTTGGATATTTCTATAAATGGGCCTTATCATAGTAGCAGAACTACACTTAGCGATTAGCAAAAACATTGGGCAATTTAGATAGCATTATTGCTTATGTAGTTGAGTAGGCTTTAAACTTGCATAGTGCTAGACTTAGGTTTTTTTATCAAAGGCTGACACAATGAGCACTTGAATTAGGCTAGTGTGCAACAAGTCTCAGACGGCTTTTCTGGGAGAGATCTCCAATAGGCGTCTGAAATGTATGACCAAAAACAAATAGGCACTGGCTATTATAACCATGAAATGGGTTTTGGGTAGAGATTATATTGAGTATGAAGATAAATATCAGGTGAACACTGATATATGCTCTCATTTTGTTGCCTCGCTACTCGACATTTAGGCTCCAAAAGCCATGATACTTCACCTGAAGCTTTAAATTTTCCCGAAGAGGTACCTCAGAGGTCTTCCTAAAGCATTAACCAGTGTAGTGTATGGCCTAGGCCTTTTGGTAGCGAGCAACTTGAGGAGGCATATCGAAGAATATTCAGCAGTACCATGGGTGCCATTTTTTAGTAGGTTTCAGCTCCATTTGCTTGTTGAGCACCATGAGAGAGCCACCTGTGCATGCCACTTTTTTCTATATGATGCTACAATGTAGTGCTATTCTATGACATGGATTGGTACACCAACTTCAGGAACCTTTTGTTTCCTCTGCCGCTCTTTCAGGGTGTTGGTATTACTACTTTAGGTCCCGTTGCTATTGATAACCCTCCTGCTGCCACTGAAAATGCTCCTGTTGATGGAGAAAATGCTCACACTGATGAAGACAATAATCATGCTCCTATGATTTGAAGATTAATACACCTTTTTCTTTTATATATATATACCTAAAAAAGGGCTTGCATGTACATATATATAAGGAAGCCGCATATATAGTCATATTTTGAGTGCATGGCCACATAGCCATTTTGTCAATGTTTCTATCAAAATATATATATATAACAAATATACTTGCTTATCTTCAACCCTTTTCCTTCATTCTTGTGCTCTCTACAAATTTTATTCAATTCTTCGGATATGGACATAATTTTTATAATATAGCCTTTCTCTGCTCTTGTAATAATGGGTCTCATGAATTGTTTTGCTTCATGTAACTGGGAAAATGTTGGAAAGAACCAACTGAGAAAACATGAAAGGTAAAATAATTACATTAATCACATATATACACCTGTATGCAATATTTGAAGCTTAATTGAACAACTTTAGTTGAATTCCATTAACCAAAATTCCCAATGCTTCTTGTTCCATGTTTTCTATTTCAAATGCATTATTTTGTTTGCACTAAATTATTTTGAAAGGGCCTTCCCATAGTTTATCAAATTTTTCATGATAGCAAGGCTTTGTGGCTCTTTCATTGAATTTTAGTACCAATTCCCCGCATTTTAGACCTTGGTCTGAAGCTTTCTTGATGAACCACCTTTTAACCACCTACTGGCAGTTAGTCATGGCTATTAGGGATTTCTCCCTTTTTTCTTGTACCTCTAGCAATTCGGCCAACCGAAATTCCATAGCTCCATTTTCTTCAATCTCTAGAGACTTGAGTAGTTGTAATGCAGGTATCTCTATAGAGATCGGTAACAGTGCCTCCTTCCCATATACTTGCTCGTACGATGAAGTATTTAGGGCTTTCTTAGGAGTTTTGTGGTCTGCCCATAATGTTGTTTGAAGGTTCTTATGCCTTTCCTTTTGATGATCGAAACCGATCCTTTTAATGAGTTGGACTAGATTCTTGTTAGTTGACTCAGCTAGTTCTTTTCCTTGTGGGTAGTAGTTTGACTATGTTTTAAAAAACATGTCATTATTTAATGCAAATTGACATACCTTGGAGCCTATGAAATATTGGGCATTGCCTGAGATGATACTCTTAGGCATGCCGAATTTTGTTACCAGCCCTTCGAGAAAATCGACAATTTATGTTTTTGTCGCATTCTTCAAGGGTAGGGCTTCAGTCCATCTTGTGAAGTAGTCAATGGCTGTTAGGATCCACTTGTGACCGGTGTTGGAGTCAAGGTTGATCATCCCAATGAAATCTAGTCCCCATTGTGCAAATGGTTCATCCACTACTATCAGATTAAGAGGCATGGCAGAATTTTTTCTTCTCCCTACGTAGAATTGGCACTCCTTGCAGGATTTTATCATTTAGTAGAAATCGATGAATAATGTAGGCCAGAATTACCCAGCACACAAAATTTTGATGGTGATGGTCTTCACAGAGAAGTGTCCACCCTCCGAACTGCTATGGAAGGAGTTGAGAATTTTTTTCGCTTGCTCCATGGTGACACATCGCAATAGGACTTCATTGAAATTTATTTTAAAAAGGATCCCTTCAATAAGTGAGTACCCACTATTTTGTAGGTGGTAAAATCTTCTTCTTTGAGACAAAATTCTGGATGGATACTTGTCAATGTGCATAAATATTACCCTATCCGTCAACCATCAACCTTCAGGTTGAGGATCGTTTGTTAGGACTATCTTCGCTTGTTCTTCCTCAATTTCCATCTCTTCGAAATTTTCCAAATATTCACACAACCCTCTTCCTTTGATAGTCTTCATAGGCCTAACTTCAATGTCGTATTCTAAGATCTTAGTAATCCAGTTGGCCCTTTTGTCAGTGATTTCTCCTTCCATGATGTACTCACGCACACTAGAATGTGCGACATAAACGATTACTTTAGTGCAAGCTATAAGGTGTCGAAACTTCTTCAGTCCCTTTACAATTGTGAAATCTTGTCTTTCGATGAAGTTATAGTTAATCTCATACTCCTACAAGGTTCAAGAATGCAATGTTATAGGGTGTTCTCCCTTTCCTTCATCATCCTTCTAAATCATAATAGTGGTAATGCTTGTCTTGCTACTAATAACATACGTTATGAAGTCTTTTGACAAGTCAGGATTTTCCAACACAAGAGATGAAGAAATAGCATCCTTCACCTTATCGAAGGCTTCCCTCGCTTCTTTTGTCCATTTGAACAATTGGTCTTTTTTTTAGCATCAAGGTGATTGGTCTAATTATTCCTACAAAATCATAAATAAATTTTCTTACAAAGTTAACCTTTCCCAAAAAATATTGTACCCCTTTATTGTTTACCAGAAGAGGAAGCTCTCTTATTGCTTTTACCCTTTTAGGATCAATAGTGATTCCTTCTTGGGACACTACATGCCCCAAAAAAATTTCTTGCGATAGTCCGAAAACACATTTTTTTTGCGTTCAAGGATAGCTCGAACTCCTAGAATTTTTTGAAAACATTCTCTAGATGATCAAAATGGTCATTTTTAGATTTGGAAAATACGGTTAGATCATCTAAGTAGATGAGGATGATTTTTTTGATCAGTTCGCTAAAGGTGATATCCATTTCCCACTGGAAGGTAGCCCTCGTGTTTGATAGGCCAAAAGGCATTTTGGCATATGCAAATGCTCCCCACTTGGTGGTGAATGTGGTCTTGTGTTGATCTTCCACTTTAACAAAAAGCTTATTGTATCTTGATAAACCATCTAATAGAGAAAACATCTTTGAACCTGCCACAGTCTTTAGGATTGATTCCATGGAAGGTAGTGGGTAATGGTCTTTCAGTGATGCCCTGTTTAGGTCATGAAAGTCAACACAGAGACAAATGTATCCATTTTTATTTTAGACTAGAATGAGGTTGGATACCCATGTGTTTTGTTTGATTAGAAAGATAATCTTGGACTGGATCAGATTTTCTAGCTCTTGTGCCATTAAGGCTTCAATATTTGGATTGACGGGCCTCTGTTTTTGTCAGACCGGTTTAGCACCTTCTATTAGTTTGATGGTGTGTTGGATGATATCATGATCATATTCCCTGAGGTCATCATAAGACCAAGCCACAACCACTTCATATTTTTTGTAAAAGTGTATGATCCTATCTTTATCACACTACGAGACTTCTTTCGCAACCTTAAGTTTTCTTCCATTCTTGACCTCAAGGTCAGTGTAGTCTTCCTAGTTGGCAAAAAAATTTCTTCTATCATTTCTTGCATCATCAAATTCAAATAGATTTTTGAGAGTGACTAACACCTTCGGAAGCTTATTTGATTTCAATTGGATGATCTGTCCTTTGTATGCTTCTTCAATTTTTGGCTGAAATTGATTGGCAAACTCTCTCAACTTTTGAATGAATGAGGTGATGTGTTCATCACTTTCGAACACTTTCCAACTTTGATCATTTTTGGGAATGGAGGGTTAGATGATCACTCACATAGAGTGCACATTATCAATTAAGTTGGTGATAGGATCAAATTGAGATCCTATCATGTCCATGCAATCTGCATCTAAATTATTCTCCCTTGGCACAGCATGGATGTTAAAAGCTTTGAAACCTTTGATGAGGTCCCATACCCTATGCCTATAATACTGCATACAGACAATTTTTGTAGTAGAAATGTTTCTAACTTGGTTGGTTACAAGTTTAGAATCTTTGAACACCATTAATTGTTTGATACCCATACGTTTCATGAGGCTTAGCCCTTGCATGAGACCCTCATATTCGGCTTCATTGTTTGAGAAAGCAAACTGGAAGCGAAACAACCTAAAGATATGCTCATTGGATGGATACATTAGGCATATCTTGACACTTGCACCGACCTTCCATCTCGCACCATTGGAGTGTAATGTCCAGAGCTCTGAGGCTTGTTCAGTCATGGAGTCTTTTAATACCCTCAATAACTCTTGATCTTAATCATAGATGGCATAGGTGCCCAAACCATTAGCATGATAATTTCCAAAAGGATTGGTGCCCACACTTTTGGTCAAGAAGACTTCTTCTCGATTGGTTCCTTCTTTGGTTTCCTGCTCATGTTCTGACAACTTGCTACTATTGGATTCTTCTTTGGAAACAGAGATATCAGTGTCTTCAAAGTTGATCATGGCTTCATCAGCTACATGTTCTGCATGCAGAGGTTCTGATATTATCTTCATTTTGGACCTGTTCTTATTTCTGAGAATTAGGTGGGACCAATCCAAAGAAAGGTATCTTCCTATCTTTGAAGTGAATTCTCGGGACAGGCAAAGGCCAAACATGGGAGGGATGTCAATGATCATGGTATCTTGTGGCATTGTGATGCTAGGATAGGAAAAAAAAGTTAAGGGGAGGTATTTAATGAGGTCTACAGTTTTGACCTTGTTCCAATCTAGTTGCATAACTCCTCTCTTTAAGTGCTCATAGCTAAGCCTGAAAGCTTCAACTATCTACTTGGGCATGACTGTAGTACTGACACCAGAGTTGATCATGGAGTTGTGCACTAGTTTCTTCCCCACAATGAGAGTCAAGAAAAAGGTTTTAGGTTTCAATTTTTCTTCTCTGGCTTCAGGTGGAGCCTCCTCTATAATATTCACAAGAACTTTGGTTGGAGGTGATGAGTCTATTGCATTTTTGAGATTTTGTCCCATTGACTATTTAGTTGTATCTTTCTATAGGGCCTTCTGTAGTAATGAATTCTACTCTGGAATGGCTAAGATATCCCAGAGGGTAACATTAGCAGAAGATTTCTTCAATTGTTCTACCATGTTGAAGGGTGGTGAATTTGGAAGCTTCTACTCTTTGGATTTGGTGATGATAATCTCCTTGCATAGCTGCAACTATGGAGCGATTATAGAAGGGCCAACGGGTTGGTCTAGGATATTTCTGGGTTGTGGAGTGATCGGTTCACTTATGAATCTCCTCTTCAATTGAGTATTATAGTCAGACTATACTTGTGGGGTTGCCGATTTAGATGCTTCATAAGTGAAAACTACTTCCTCCCCTTCCATCCATGAGAGGAGAGCATGGTCGGGAGCTATGTCATTTTATGGCTCTAAGGACATTCCCTGCATGTGTGCGGTGAGAACCACATTCTCCACTTGGGGAGAGGCGTATGTATATCCTAAATTCGTTGCCACGCCTTGACTGCGCTTCTTCTCAATATTTTGCTGCAAATTACCACACAGATAATTTTGAGGCATATGAGCATCACCACAAGGATAACACTAGGGATTGAAATCTTCGGTGAGATTCTTCTGCCCTACGGTCAGCTCTCTGCTTGTGCTAGTTTGAGCGGTCCCCAACGGAGTTGGTACCCACACTATTTGGTTTTTTTTTTTAGTCAACGGAGCCATGTGTGAAGCTCCTTGATATTGGTTCTATTGGTAGGAGGATCTTCCACTTTGATAGTCTTCGTAGGATGGTCTCATAGGATCAACCTGGTTATGCTTGACAGTGGTTACTTTGTTTGTCAAGTTTCATAACATCTCCCTTATGTCGCTCATCTCATCCTTTGTGGCACTGGATGTAGAAGCAATTTTTTTTGGCACACTTATATATGTATACATAGATGGGGGTGGTGCAGGTGTACTTGCAGATGGCATCTCCTAAGCAAAAGCCAATATTTCAAGGAATATCAACATAATGGGCTAAGGTTGCAACTTCCTAGCATCAATTAGGTTGTTCTCCACCTTAACTGCTATGTTGTATGTATCTGGTAATGTGGTTCCACCAAGTGACTGGATCATCATGGAGATGTCAGCATTAATGGACCTTAAGTAAAACATAAATGCTAAGTCAGTTGGCATTTTGGATCCTCTACTAGGTTGTATAGAATCGGGCGTTGAAATCGTTCATGGATTCAAATGGGGCTCACTTGATTGTTGATAGCTGGTGATATAGAGAAGACCTTTCTTCATTGTTAGAAAATATTTCATAAAAAGGATCCTCAAGATATTCCCAACTACTGATATAGTATTAGCTGACAGAGTGCGATACCAATCTAGTACTCTTCCCTGCAAAGAAGCGGGGAGCAATCTCAAAACTATATTCTAATCTATAACTTTGTGCACCAAAAACATGTCTGCAACATCTTATAGATGTTCAGATGGTGTTCTCGAGCCATCTCTAGTAAACTTTGGAATAACTTTGAGAGAAGATATCGGGATAGGGGCCCATACGATAGATGCAACTAGGGCTACAAGAGGACTTTCAGTGTCCCAAGCCACATAATTTTAGTTTGTGATCAACATTATGGTTGGTATCTGAAAGCTCTACTGGGCGAGTTTTGGTAATGTGTTGCTACTAGTGGAGGAACTAACAAGCCAGGAGTATTTGTAGTTCATGACCTAGTAAGAAGCCAATGACTTGCACACCCTTTTGATTTGGTATTTTTAAGTAGTCTCTCTGAGTGTGCCAGGAAAAAGAAAAAACTATTGATGCCAAAAAATGATAAGGTAATAACCTTTTGTGGGAAACTCAGTTAAAGCGGGGACCTATTGCGCTAAACTGAGTAACCTCCAAATTTTAAAGAAGCTAGCTCTTCTATACAGGGGTTTTAGAATGGGAAAAGGAAGCAAATATAAAATAAAAGGATCTAACTAGGGCAATGTGCCAAGGTTTATATGTAAGGAACGATAGATCTATTTTATAGATATGATCTAAGGGCCCATTCAAAAATCTCCTATGTTCCAGAATGAAAAGAAATAAAGATAAAAGTCCAAATGATTCACTCAATGAAATAAAATAATATTCATATGCATTTACTAAAAAGAGGAGTCAAAGACATGATCTAAACCAGCAAACTTGCATTAAATATATAGAAGTTCTGCAAATGAAACATTTAGCATCATAATGGAATAGTAAAACTTTATCAAGAATCTTTAAGAAAATAGAAAGGTCAAACAATGGCATAGTCTACAAGTCTTTACAATAATCTAAAAGTGGCAAAGGCCTGGTTCTTTTACCAATTTTTCCTATCAAAATCTAAACTCCTGTTTGGATGGAAGAAGCAGTATTTATAATGAAACCCAACTTGGTGAGCCAATAATATAAAATATCCTCGGATCATGAGGAATGATGCATTTAGCAATGATTTCCCCTTGTTGTTGCAAACAAAAATATTTGAGCCATGAACGAGGATGCCCTAGAGTCGGATGCATCCCCTATGAATTATGGTAGTGGTCCCAGCATACTAGAGATTTGACATGTGCAGTTCACTCATGGCGATAGTTACAAAAAATGGCAGCTAAGGATAGGTTGTCGCCTGCTTGGTTTTCCCTCCCGATGAAACCTTTAGAAGATCACGCGGCAAGTGGTCGGGGCCGACGCTCATTTTCCCCCTTAAGCGATGAAAAACCTGCACTGTGAAGACACATGGAGGTCTTCAAGCATACTATGCTAAAGGTGGGGTCTACCAAGAAATGTGTGTGGATTGATGCTACATGGCATGTGGTCGGGATCCAAAAGGAGAGTGTGGGAAAGGGAGACTGAAGATTGTGAACTGCTGACATGTAGAAGCACGATGCAAGTTTTTGAAAAGTGATATAAAGAAACCTTGCGTGGAGCACTCAGTTGACAAGTGGTGGTATTCGCAATAAGCCTTTGTGAAAGGAGCCTGATATTTCTTTTTTAAGGGGACAATGTGGTCGGTACTTAATAAAAATAAAATCACCCAAAGGGAGCTTGGGAATTTTATGTTCACAATATCCAATCTTGAAAATTACATGAAATAGGAAATCCTTTAACCCTGCTCAGGAGAGTAATCATATCCCTAAAATCCTCTTTGAAATCACTTCGAGGGATCCCTTTAGGCTATCTTGAGATATTAGGCCTTGGGGTTTTCAACCATTGAGTATTAATCAATGTTTTAGCTTGATTGGTATATTTATCAGAGATCTCCTGTGCTTGTTTAATTGAGATATTTGTATATTGTTCCATGTGGGGAACATGGAAAATAATATCAAAGAATTCAGGATCTAATCTCATCATCACTCGTCCTGAGGAATATATCACACTTTTGTCATCTCAGATGTAATGAGATACAACTTAGAGAACAAAATCTATTTTATGAGCAACATTTGGGAATCTATATACCGAGTGCAAGTTTCTATGAACAATGGATCTCAAATATTCCTCTAATGGTTTTATCTTAGTTCTTTTTACAAAATCTTCCAAGGCTTGATGACCAACTTTGGGGTCTTTGATTTCATCCACCTTTGAGAGTACAAAAATAGGCGATAAAAAACCTTGGTATTTGTACTTCATCTTTCCTTCCTTTTTAGAGGGTAATGGAGGCTTTTCTGATGTCATCTGAGTGTGCCAAAGATCAACTAATGCCACCTTCAAAGATCATCGGATAAGAGCTTGAGAGGAATTGCAAGAATAATAAATCAACATATGTTAGGAGAAAATACAGTATTGGAAAGCATGAATCGAGCAAAAAATTTGATGTGAAAATGAGCTATAAGGCATGGAAATCAGAGCGTTGGCAAAGAAATGAGGTTCAGAGTGCAAATAGAGTCATTTATGAGTGTTATAGTGGAAAACTACCTTTGTGTAGGAGCACTGAAAATTAGCACTCCTACATCTTGAGAAGTCAGTGTGCATGTAGGGGTGCTGATTTTCAGTGATCCTACATGTGTTTGGAATGTTGGGAATTCAAGTGTCGGGGCACTAAAAATTAGCACTAGTGCAAATGTGGTAAATTCTAGTTCATGCTCAAGCACTAAAAATCAATGCTTGAGCATGTCACTTTTCGTTTTGGAGTTGAATGTAAAAACAGACTTTTTCACCGCTTTAGCATTTTAAGATAAGACACTCCATGTAGGAGCGGTGATTTTCACCACTCCTACATCTTGGAGGTGGGGAAGATCTTTCATGTAGTGGCGGACATTTTCACCACTCTGACAAGTAGGAGAAGGTAAATTCAATGTTCGAGTGATAAAAAATTTCACTTGAACATTGAGAGGAATGAAGCTTATGAAAATATGTGAAGGGTTCATCCTTTGCAAAATCCAAAATCTTTACCACTTCGAGAGGAAGGGAAAAATTGGTGAGAAATAGTTGAAAGTTAAAAAAAAAATCATGACAAAGACAAAGAAAAGCATGGCCCAATTCCAAAGAAAAACTAACAAAAATTGTAATAGAGATAACACAATGAACAAGGTTTATGAAAAAGAAAGAGTTTCAAAAGAAAAAGATGGTGAGAAGCGATGACGAAGAAGATAGATTAAAATGTGCCTAGTAAGGAAAATTAAAAACGTCGAAACCCTAGTCGAGATGCATGAAAAATATTCAAATGTAATCTATTGGACGTTGGAGAGCGATCACACGAGGAGGGAGAGAGAATGGCAGATTAGAATGAAGAAAGATTAGCTTAAAAACACTTTATTAAGATATTAAAAAGGGATCATTAATGCAAATTGAGTTGCATTAATGACAGATTACATTAAGGTGAAAAAGATGCACTAGAGGTGAAAATCATCGTTTGCACATGTAAAAGACTAATCAAACAAAGAAATGCACTAGTGGTGAAAATCACCGCTTGTGCATCTAAGGACCAAGTGCAAAGTGTAGGAGTGGTGAAAATCACCGCTCCAACACTTGGAGTTTATTTTTCTAACATAACACTCATGTAGGAGCACTAAAAATCAGTGCTCTGACATGAACGAAAAAATTGACTAACTCCCAAGGATTGGGAATTAACTAAAATACTTGTTTAGAAGCTCTTTGAAAGACGAATGGGGGGGGGGACACTCAAAAAAAATGTTTGAGGTGTTGGACTATGTATCAAGGTGAATTTAAATTTGCCTCATTTTGAATGCTTGAAGTACACAAAACTATCAAATGGACAAGTTTCATAGGGGGTTATCCCATGAATAGAGTGTTTCTAGATTCGAGGATAAAAAATGGCATAAACATTAACCTTTAGTGGCTCATTATTGATCACATGGGATGATAATTCCCCTTGTCTAACTAGTTATATGTTGAGACTAGCCACTATATTCCACAAGATGACAAGATCTACAATCTGTCTACCCTCTATCGTTGGAGTCCAAGAAGCACTTATATTTGTGTTTCATTTCTACTATGTGCTACATGATAGATACCACTATCTATAAAAATACTAAAGAAAGTCTTTATCCATTTTCTTTTAGTAACATAATCAAAGACTTCACACCTTTTTCTTTAGGATGTAGTCATCTTAGAGATAGATTTTTTTAGGGGACCCATAGATTTGTGTTGATTACTTCATTCGATCATCGATCATCACATCCAAAAGTAAAATCACATCATATGTGCATCCCCGCACACACACACAAAGTTTCCTTTATGGGGATTTCGAGAGAGACCTCCATCATGCACCCTCATGCCCTAGCTCCTTGTGGGGATGCATCGAGATCCCTCCACCATGCACCCTCATGCCTTGGCTCCTTGTCTGGATGCAACAAGATCCCTCCATCCCACACCCTCATGCACTGGCTCCTAGCGGGGCTACGAGGGAGCCTGGACTACAATCACACAAAATTTTCTTTGTGGGAGATAAGTAGGTGAGGCAACAATCATGCCAAATGAAATACCCAACAAATGTCTTCCCTTAATTTCTACCACCTTGCCACCCCGCGATGGTGACTGGAGAGGCTAGCGATTGTGCAGGATGGATGTCCATACCATATTCCAAAGCTCCCATTTGGCACAAGCATGGAGGATGCTAGCAAAGGTTGTCGAATTTGGCTTTACACCTACTAATTGCATTTTATTGAAATTTTCTAAAGCCTTTTCAAAAAATCCTTTTTGTGCATATCCCACAATCATTGCATTCCATGAGACCACATTTCATTGAGGCATTTTCTCAAATAGCTCATGTGCTTTGTCTATGTTTCCAAATTTTGCATACATTTCTACCAGGGCAGTTGCCACTACATCATCTAACAAATCTATCCTTTATGCTTTGATGGATTTCTATACCTTGTTGCTAAGCTCCCATTTTGTCACTAGTTGGGAGGATGTTGGAAAAGGTTGTAGAATTTGGCTTTAGAACTACCAATTGCATTTGCTTGAAATTTTTGAAATCCCTTTCAAAAAATCCACTTTTTGAATATCATATTAAGTTGTGAGAGAGATCTTTTGTAAGATTTATTCAGTAGATATTTTTTTATGATTCCATCTATCAAGTCTTGTAATTTTTAGTTTTTTATTGATAATGTTCTATAGATTTTTCATTATGGTCTAACTAGGAAAACTTGAAAAAAAATCATTGATCAAGTACTGAAAAATTGTATTTTTTCTTTGCAGGTCCTTGCTTTGTTGTTTTCAATAATCATTTGTATCATGGTTTCACCCACAAGGAATGATTATGATAGTGATATGACTGTAAGAGAATTAGAGGACCTTCTCAAAAGGCGGTGATAGTCATTTGAGGTTGAGCAACACTTAAAGACCCATGGATGATAGGGTTACACTGGGACATTTGAAACAATATAGTGAGAAGAGTGTGAAGAGATTGGATAGTTTCAATCTAAACTAAAAACACAAAGTGAAGGTCATGATCAAATGGCGTCATGACAATGACAGTGTTTCCAAAACAATTATGACCATGGTAGAAGCACTCCTCAAACTTGAGTGAATATGTTTGCAAATGAGGATGTATGACAATGAGGATTGAAAGGACAGTGTGTGAAAGATCTTCTAGCTATGCATGAAGAAAACCTACAAGTGATTTTCAAGGGGTAGATATTCATGCAAAAGATAGTGATCATGCAAATATTGAAAGATAATCTTAGAGTCAATGAGAAGAACTATGCAAAGGTTACAATCTTGTCAGTATATCAAGAGGAATTTAAAGGGGGTAAGGAGATAGCCTTCTAGTATGCATTTGATAGTGCCAAATCTCATGATAGTCAAGAGTCTTCATGTTAGATTCATGAACACCTAGGACAATACCATAGAGTTGGTACAAGTGAGCAACAACAAGGTTGAGGGTTATCATGAGCTATCTTCCAAGACACATATTTTGCAACAGTAGTATCATAATGGGATGTCGATTTCTATATTAGAGATATGGACAGTTTATTGCTACAGGTAAAAATTCACAGTGGTAACTTATGAACTAGAGAAAGTTGGGTGCATGAGATAGGATCTCAACAAAGATGATAGTGTGATCTTGAACTAGGACAGTGAACTTCATGGGATAGTCATGGATTTGTGAAGAAGACATCTATGAATTTATTTGTGCTTCTATGTTGTGATACTTAGAAAATCAATTTCTTTCTCATTATTTGAGCTATGTATTGTAACCATGAAGTCTATTTTAGCAAAAGCATTGTAGCTTATTTTTAGATCTGTATGTTGTTTGTAAGCATTTTTATCAATAAAACAAGTTGTTTTTACTTTCTCAAATTTGTTTCCTTATGAAAGCTTCAAAATATACTAATGACTAAATTCAAGCTTTAAAATGACTAAACATACTACTAATTGATTTCAATTAATAATTAAACCTCAAAAGCATTGTCTCATTTCCAACACTTTTAGGAAGAAAAAAGCTGTAAACAAAAAAATTAAATAAACTATCAATTGACTAAATATACTACCAACTAACAAAAATCAGTGAATAAATATGACTAAATATACTACTAGTTGACATAAATCAGTGAATAAATATGACTAAATATTCTACTATTTGACAGAAAATAGTGAATAAATATGACTAAATATATGACCAAATTGATCAAATGACTAAATATACTACCAATTGACAAAACCGGTGAATACAGAAATTAGTGACTAAATATATGACCAAATTGATCAAATGACTAAATAAATGACTAGCAATAAACTACTAATGGCCACGTGACCAAGCTCAGTGAATAATATGACTAAATATATGACTAAATATACTACCAAATTGATCAATCAAAACAACCAATAAATGAATTAAAATGGTTTAGTCATCAATTTGGTCACATTATATATGACTGGAAATAAACTACTAGTGGTCATATGACCAACTGTAGTCATTAATAAACTACTAGTGGTCATATGACCAACTATAGTCATTTATAAGCAACTTTTAGCAATTTTTTCAATAGTTTATTGTTATTTCTATACTAGTGACCTTATGACTTCAATCCTCTCCCTTCTAGAGTTGTTTGCCTCCTCTAGAGGTTCAAATTTGATATTATCTTTTTATCTCCCCCTTTATCACAACTTTCCTCTATCCACTATCTTTCCTATACTTTGGAATTTCCATAAATTCCCTTAGGCATCTCCTTGCATGTTTTGTAAAGTGTAACTCCCGCCACCCAAAATTGTTCAACTTTTGGGAGTCATAACTTTTGATCTAGGAACTAGTTTGAGCCCTTTATTGAAACTATATTTATCAAGGTGCAAAAACCACTTGAATTTCAATTCATTCAATTTCCCCAAATTCCAATGCCTCATTCCATCATTTGAAGCCTCAAAACTCAATTTTAAAGCATTTTTAATGATATTTAAAAACTAAAATCTTTAATAACTTCACATCTAACCTTGTTTTTTCTTAAAATTTACCCACTATGTTTATGATTCAATTTTAGAGCTTTGGGTAAAAATTTAGGTCCATATGTGCACAAATGTAAACTTTCTAAAAATAGACGCCCTATTATTTTTAGCCCTTTTAGAAACTTTGGATGTTCTAGACCATTCTTTTAGACTTTTTAGAGGAAATATGCTTCATGGGTATTTGTAACACCAAACTAAAATTAAAACAAACATTTTATTTGGGTGAGATAAGATTTCTCTTACACCTCTAGATGCTCATGCATTAGAAACCCAAGGTAGTTTGATAAGTGACCTTGTCACATCTCCAATGTTCAAGGAAGACCAATATGGTCAACCTCTTCTTTGGATAACCATGAAGAATTTTTAACAAGTCTTCCTTTCCATTTTACCATGTATTCTTCATACTACTTATTTCTTGTGCTCCCTCCCACATAGCTATTTAAGATCACTTCAATTTATTCCCTATTTAAAATAAGTGTTGGGATATTCCACTACCCTTCTACTTGTCTATCTTCTATATTTCCTTCATGACACTCTAATAAATCATAAATATTGAAAATAGGTGAAATAATGATCCCACTTGGAAACTCAACTTTATAGGCCTTCATTGATTCATTATTATTCAAAATCTTGCAAGTTCCTATAGGGAACCTTTCCTTTCTAAAGTGGGCATGACCTCTTCTCCAAATTTGACTTATTTTAATATTCTTGTATGTTTACTTTATCCTTATATTGATTATTTATTTTAGTGAGATGATTCCTTACCTCCTTGTGTATATCCTTTATGTGTTCTACAAAATATTTTGCATCTAACTTCTCTTCTCCTCATCAATCATCCTCAATTCTTAAAAATTTCTATGACTAATTTCATGTACAATTTGAAATGATGATTTTATTGTGCTCCTATTAACTAATTTGTTGTGTAAAAATTTAGCCCATGGAAAAATCAATTTCCATCTTTTTTTCTTTTCTCCTACCAAACATCTCAAAAGAAATCCAAAATTTATTTGACCATTAATTCGTGTATGATATGTAGAACTAAACTTTAAATCTATCTTCAACTTCTTCCACAATGTCATCTAAAAATATCCAACAAATTTTATATCTCTATATAAAAAAAAATTCTTAGGTAGACCATGAAATCTAACCACTTCCTTGAAAAATATCTCCATAATATGAATTGGATCATTTTTATTCTTGCAAGGAATTAAATGTTTCATCTTGTAAAATATATCAACCATTATGAAACTAGAATTGTGAGCTCTTTGAGTCATTGGTAAACCAAATACAAATTCCATATTGATGTCTTCCCATGGTCTTTTAGGTACTAGTAAAGGTCAATATAAACCAATATTGCTAATCTTTCCCTTAGCCATCTAAAATATCCTACAACTCTACTTTTTCACATTTTGATACAACTATGACTAATAATAATTATAACTTATCAAGACAATAGTAGTTTCTCTTCCAAAATATCTTGTTACTCATCCATTATGTTTTTTATCAAGTTCTCTCTCATGAAACTTATTGAAATGAATAATTCACTTCCTCTAACTAGCATGCCATATTGGATTATATAATTCAACCATTGTGTTCTATCCATGATGATGCATTCTAAGAAATTTCTCCATACTTTTGAAATATCTAGATTTTCTAGATACAAATGCTTGAATTATTTACAAAAAAATTCAATTCTCATCTCTACCAACAAATTATGCCTCCTACGCAAGGAATTTGTAACTCTATTAGACTTTCCACTTCTATGCTTCAACAAAAATATATAGCTTTGCAAAAATTTAAACCATTTCAAATTTCTTTGATTTAATTTCACTTGGTTATTCAAATAATATATATATTGATGATTAGTGTAAAAAAAATCCTTCGGCAATAGATAATGTATCCATTTCTTTAATGCTTGATCATAAACATAATACTTTTTTTGAGCATCATTAAATTTTTCACTAAAATATGTAATGCTCCTTTCTTCTTGACTTAATACTACTCCTATGAAACTACCACTAGCATCAAAATCTACCTAAAATACCTTGTTAAAATCTAGAAGTGCTAAACCAAATTTATCTATAAATTTTTGTTTCAACAAATCAAAAATCTTGGTTGTCCCTTTAGTCCATTTAAATAATTTTCTATCTCCTCTTATTGTTTTAGCTAAGGGTATACATATACTACTAAATTTATTTAATAATTTTCTATAAAAAATAGTGAGATATGATATTACCTTAGTAATACTCCTCGACATAAGCCATTCTAAGATAGAATTTACTTTATTTGGATCCATAAACTAATACCTTCATCTAATGTTACAAATCCTAGATACACTCTCTCTCTTCACAAAGCTACATTAATTCAAATTTATCAATAATTTATCTTCTCTTAACCTCTAAAAATTTACATGAACATATGTCTAATGTTCCTCCAATATTTAAAAAAAAATATAATATCATCTAAATAGACAATTAAAAACAAAAATTTCCTTGAGTGCCTTATTCATGAGCCTCATGAAAGTTCTCAATATATTGGTTAGTCCAAATTGCATTACCTACAATTCATACAATCCTTCTTTTGTCTTGAATATTATCTTCCAGTCATATCCTTCTCATATCCTAATCTAGTGATACACACTCTTCAAATCTATATTTGTGAAGTAATTTTCTCTATTCATGAAATCCATGATATCATCCATCCTTGGTGAAATAATTTTTTTCTTGATTGTGATTTTTTGATGACCTTGGAGTATGTATACATCCTTTATTCTCCATCCTTCATGGGTGCTCATACTATAGGTACTATACATGGACTCAAACTCTCTCTAACTAACCCCTTGGTAATTCATGAACTTATATATTCAACTATTCATTTTATATAAAATTCATTCTATGGGCTACCATATTAGAAAAACTAGCTCCTAGTATTAATCGATCTAATGAATTATGCTTCTTATTGGTCAAAAACCTTCAAGTACATTTTATGAAACTATTTCTTGGAATTCATCCAAAAAAATTGAAATCTATGTAGGTAAATATTCTCATTCTTCTTTGTTGAATTTAGGAATAAAAGAAAATTACATATATTCATGCTTCATTCCATCTAAAAGAATTACTCGAACTACCCAAAAAATTCTAGCATTGCTACATATTTTTTCTTCTCTGATAGGTTTCAACTTATGTCTCACTCCATATTTTTTCAAAGAGTGGGTTTTATTATGGTCATCATATATAACACACCTATAAAACTTCCATAACCTTCCCAATAGAAAGTGGCATACATCCATTAGTATAATTTCACATTAAACTTCATGATAGTCTTTAATCTTAACTTTACCAAATATTCTTCATTAGCCAAAGCCTTATGCTCCTTTTATTGCCAAGAAATACTATATAGATGTGGATTCTCTATTATTTTCAAATTCAATTTTTTAACCATTTCTATAGAGCCTAGATTATCTATACTTTCGCTTTCAATTATTATATTATAATATTTACCTCCTAAGTTACACTTTATTCTAAAAACAAAAAAAATAGGCTAGTTATTATTTTCCTTCTTCCTTTAACAAGGATTTTTTTGATGAAAAGGGTTTCTCATCTCTCATATTTTGTTGAATTTTTAGATCTAGTCTCTTTATCTACATGGGTAACTCTAGCATTACCATTTAATATTATGTTTGTTTCTCCCTAATTTTGTTGGCATTCATACACTTTATTCCCTTCTTCACCATATTTGAAATGTATTCCTCTAAATCCTCCTCTTCTAGGTCCTCTTCCAAATATCCATCTTCCTCCAATACCCATTATCTTTTCTTTGAGGGTGATATGTATTTTGACCCCTATTATTTTGGTTGGTTCCTGCATCTTCATTTATCTTTTTCTCATCGTATTTTCCATGACATCCATAAGATCTTCCATTAGTTATTCCTATGTGACCTCTTCCTTTTTTATTTCTCTCATATTTTATTCAACATCTCTTCTACTTTCATTACAAACTAATATGAATTTTCAATATTTTTTAATTGATACATGTATCTTCATTTATCTTGTTTTCATATTTTTGTTCATGACATCTATAAGATATTCCATTAGTTATTCCTCTATGACCTCTTCATTTTTTATTTCTCTCAAATATTTTATTCAACATATCTTCTACCTTCATTACAAACTAATATGAATCTTCAATATTTTTAAATCTAACTAGGATTAATTCCTCATAAATAGAGGGTTTCAATACATTGATATATCTAGCTACCTTTTCTTTATTAGCCTAATCTAATGATAACCTTGTAAAAGTCTTTAATGTATTATTTTACTATACTATTTATTTGTCTCAAAATTTTATTTTATTTAAGATTTACAATGCATAAGATCCACATGAATAAATTAGTTCAACTTATCCACCATTTTATCCCATCTGATGATCTTATCTTTTCCTCTTTGGTTTCTCTCTAAATATAACTCTTTCTAATAAATTATATCATGACCTTTGAGATTGGTCTTGGTAAATATGATCCTCTCAAGATCATCTATTTCTTTATATTCAAAATATTGTTCAATATCATTGATCCTTTTTAGCTTATGTATCATCATAGGATACTATTGGGAAAGGTTTCTCAACATTGAACCTAATATTAATATTACAGAAGGTACAATTTCTGGTTATAAAATGGAAAAGAATATTTTTTAGGCTATAGGCTTAGATTTAGCCCAAAATAAAAATTCTTGGTTACTCAGTCTTGCCTTTGAGTGTTACTCATTGCATAGATCTCTTTGAGTAATTAAATTTAAAATAGTTGTTGAATGCACAAAAAATAACTGAGAGGGGGGGTGAATTAGTTGTGCATTAAAACATCCAAAATCCTCATAAACATTTAGATCCACGTCAACTAATTAAACCTTAATCTGTTATAAAGATTTAGCATGAAAGTAAACAACAAAAACTGAAACACATCAACACCATGCACAATAGAACACCAGATTTATGTGGAAAACCTGAGAATGAAAAAACCACTATGAGGATTAGCTCACAATATAAATGAATTGCAACACCGAATACAAAGGGCCCACTATCAGAGGGCTCACTTCTAGATTAAAAGAATAAAAAAGAGTGTTATAGTGAGAAATCCATCTCAATGCAACAAAAAAGATCCACCAGAACATCACCAACACATTCATAGTCTCTCTAAAGATTGTAGACACCTTCTACTCATTTCTTCCAATAGTCTGACTCATTAAGCTCATACTGCACTTAAAAAATTTGCACTTTACAAATCTACAATTCACATCACACACTTCACTACATAATTCTCCATCAAATCATCACTTATTTATACCATCTTCAACCTTGAAAACATTCTCCAAGGTTGGCTATGCACCTCAACCGTGCAAATTCAAATTAGGTCAGCACTAAGCATTCTCGTGGTGGAAAGGAATAAAAGCGGACCACTCCATTTCTTAACTTGGACCCAAATCATACATATATTCCATAATTAGTGTAAATACTGAAGGTTAGTTGAACCAATGTAAATTCCATTAACATATAAGTACACGCTTCCTCAAATCCAAAGATGACTCGCAAACCACACATAATGTCCAAACACAATATGAAATATTCCACAAAAACCCTAAAATCTAACAAACTCCTTTACAATAAATTTCACCTGAAGAATGTACACACACAGTACACTCAGAAAATATTCCATACACTGTAACTCAAGAAACCAACTTCCAAAGCATCAAACCACAAACAAATTTGACTGAAGGCATATATAGTTATTATCAACACACTTACATAACCACAATACTAGAAACCAAACTATAGAGAAATGTGGAGAAAAACCATTTCTCCTAGACAACATTGCAACATATAGCTCACACAATGGTGAACACAACTCTCTCTGCATGATGATCCAAACCAAAAAAAATGGATATAGAATCTTTGAACACTTATTACCAACACAACCAAACCACACAATCAGATCTTCAACCATGTAGAAATGTGGAGAAAAACTATAACACCACATTGTACACAAGAAAACCTCTGCAACACACTGTTTCCTCTTTTATTCAAATTTTCTCAAAAGCACTTTGAAACCAAGCACCAGAGACACATACTCATCATCTTCAGTAATTCCTCATCATCACTAGTAATTCATCATCATCACTAAGCCAATGATATCCACCAACAAAAGCTTATCAAAACAACACTAGAGGTTGGCATTAATAGCATTCACTAATGACAACATAATCAAACTAATCAAACCATCAACATAACCAATCATCAATGACAACACAAAAATAAACCTACAACAATATCATCCAAGCTTGTTGACATTAATGACAACACTATATACTAATACTTGCAACAATCCCCCCTTTATCATTGATGGCAACACATGATGTAAAAATCCATTAACAACAAGAAACAGCTATGATCACCAACATACTACTCCATACCAACTTTCTTTATCTTTCTCGCCCTTATATTACTTTTATCTCCCCTTTACAACTATACATTTTTCACATTACTTTTCTCTCATTTTCCTTTCTCTCCCTCAACTCCTTATTCACACTATTCTCTCCCCCTTTCTTATCTGATCTTTTTCACATTTCTTTATCTCTCCCTTTGAAATCAATGTAAAATGGAAACACATTTACATCTCTTTCTCCCTTTAACATCGAACATACATACTTTTTTTCTTTACTATTTTGCATACTCCCCCTTAGGAGAACACAAAAACTATACCAACTAGAATTCACTGCACAACACCAACTTGCACCAACATTAACTACAACAACCAACAAATCACTACTTAATTGCTTTAAGAGGTATCCTCCAATCATCCATCCAAAACAAGGAATGAATCTTGAAATCCACTATATTGATGCATATCCATATATATCTAGTTCAAAGAAGGAGGGGTAATGACCCCTAACTTCTCCCAGAGATACTCAAAAGTATCTTGAGGAAGAGCCTTAGTGAATATATAAGCAACCTAATCCTTTGTAGGCACATACTCTATCTTCACTTCATTATCTGCAACCTTCTCTCTCAAAAAGTGATACCATATTGAGATATGTTTTGTCCTTGAGTGCATCATCAGATTATTTGAAATTTTAATGGAACTTGTATTTTCACAAAAGATAGAAATGGATTCTTCATATACAACTCTGATATCCTTCAAGGTTTTCTTCATCCACAACACTGTGTGCAACAAGATGCTGCTAAAATATATTATGCCTCTATAGTAGATAAATATATTGAATCTTGTTTATTGCTCAACCAAGACACCAATCTACATCCAAGAAAGAATGCACCACCACTTGTACTTTTCATGTCAGCAACACATCTTTCCCAATCTGCATCTATACTTCAAGAAGAATTAGTATCCTTTGGATACCACAAGCCATGTTTCGGAGTTCCCTTCAAGTATCTAAATATCCTCTTCACTATTGAAATGTGTGACTCTTTAGGATATTCTTAAAATCTAGCCACAAGACAAACTGTATGCATGATATCTGGTCTAATAATAGCTAGATATAATAGTCCTCCAATCATTGATCTATATTTTCTCTAATCAGCCTTAGGAGATTCATCATTCTTACTTATCTTGCAACCAATAACTATATGGGTACATACCAGTTTAGAATCTTCCATTCCAAACTTATTCAACATTTCCTTGACATACTTTGATTGTTAAATAAATATACCTTTTTCTATTTGATTGATTTGCAGCCCAAGGAAGAAATTCATCTCCCCAAACATAGACATCTCTATTTATTTTTTCATCTCTTTTGCAAATCTCTTACACATAGCTTCATTTCCTCCAAAAATTATATCATCAACATACACAACCACAATCAAGATTTCATCTTTTTCAACTTTGAAGTAGAGATTACTATATGTGGTACCTTTATTGAATCCTTGCTATATCAAATACCTATCCAACCTTGAATACCAATATTTGGGAGCTTGCTTCAATCCATAATGCCTTTTTCAATTTGCAGACTATATCTGGTTTGTCTAATAACTAAAATCCTTTCGATTGTTTAATGTATACCTCTTCTTCCAATTCACCATTCAAGAAAGTATACTTCACATCTATTTGATATACTTTGAAATATGTATGTGCTAAAAAAGCCAAAAAATTTCCTGATAGCTTCCATTCTTTCCATTGGAGAAAAATTCTCCTCAAAATCTATTCCTTCTACTTGTGAGTAGCCCTTACACACAAGCCTTGCCTTGTTTCTTACCACTTCTCCATTCTCTTTTTTTTTTTCTTGATCATCCACTTAGTTCCAATCACATTCTTGTTTTTTGGTCTTGGGACAAGTTCCCAAGCTTGATTCTTCTCAATCTTCATTAGTTCTTCTTCCATAGCCTTGATCCAATACTCATCCTTGCATGCTTCAATCACTGTTTTAGGTTCAACTTTAGAGAGTAAACATATATTTACCTATTCTTTAGCCATAATAGCTTTTCTTCTTGTCGACACACCTTTTCTTTTGTCACCAATGATCTGATCTTCAAAATGATTCTTCTACACATACTTAGGAGTCTTAGGGATCATTTTTAGAGCTTCTTCCTCTTCAATCTAAATTTATTTTTCCTTATCTTCATCTCTATCATTTTCTCTATTAGAAGACTCATTTTATTCATATACATCTATTACCACAAAATTATTCTATAAGTCGTCATCCACTTTGACATTTTCACTTTCAATAATCTTCTTCAATCTCTTGTTTTAGTGTCGATAGGCTTTGCTTCTTGTAGAATATATAAGAAAGATACCTTCATCATATCTTGCATCAAACTTTCCTAAGTTTTCTTCATCTCTTCTAATATAGAATTTTCTTCCAAACACTCTGAAGTATTTGATAGTAGGAATCCTTACGTACCATAACTCGTAGGGATTCTTTGCATTGTTTACTCTTGATTGAAATCTGTTAAGAATATAAATAGTAGTATGAATTTCTTCTCTCTAGTAGACTTCTAGTAGGTTTACCTCTTTCATCATTGTTCTTGCAGCTTCCTGAATAGTCCTCTTCTTTTTTTTAACCACTCCATTCTTCTAAGGAGTCCTAGGGGCAAATAAATGCCTCTTTATCCCATGATTCTCACAAAAATTGTTAAACTCATTGGAGGTGAACTCTTCACCTCTATCAAACCTCAAACACTTGATTTTCATATTTATTTCATTATCAACCATAACTTTGAATGCTTTAAACTTATCTAGAGCTTCTGATTTTTCTTTGAGAAAAGTAACCAATGTCATTCTAGAATAATCATCAATAAATAGCATGAAATATCTGTCACCTTGAAGACTTCTTACTATGGTAGGACCACAAAGGTTAGTGTGCACTATTTCCAATATTCTAGTAGTAGATTGTTCTTTGACTTTGAAACTTCTTCTTGCTTGCTTCTCAATTTGACATTCCTTGCAAAAAAAATTAATGGGCTTTGTAATCCTTGGAAAATCTCTCACAACTTGAATTGAATTGATCCTCACTAGGCAATCAAAATTAATATGACACATCCTTCTATGCCATAGCCAAATTTCATTAATATGAGTCATAAAGCAGTGACCATCAACACCTTTAAGCTGATAAACATTTCCATCTATCCTTCTTCCAATAGCAACCATAGTTCTGGGGATTTTTCTAATCTCACATCCATCATCCTAAAACATTATATTATATCCTTTTCTACATATTTTTCCAACACTCAAGAGGTTATGTATTGAACCCTTAACATAAAGAACATCATCTACATTATCCTTTCCATCAAAACTAATAGAAACCTTTCCACATATCTTAGCATATGTATCATCACCAAACTTGATTAGACCTCCTTCATATTTTTCAAGTTTAACAAACTTACTTTTGTCACCGGT
Source organism: Sequoiadendron giganteum (assembly GCA_007115665.2). Lineage (NCBI taxonomy): Eukaryota > Viridiplantae > Streptophyta > Pinopsida > Cupressales > Cupressaceae > Sequoiadendron > Sequoiadendron giganteum. Next base: position 576,534,634 of record CM021108.1, on the reverse strand, counting down.
CATATGATTTGAGCATCCACTATCTACGATCTAGCAGTTCTTCTCCTTTATAGTATGAAGAGGAGTCGCCATAGCATTGTGACTTGTTTTAGGAGAAATTTCCTTCACACATCTCTTAGAGTTATCAGAATTATTTTCATCTTTAATATCCATAAATAAGCATTCACTATCTTCATCATCCCCATAATCAGATTCATCATCAGATATATTGGCATCTTCTCTAACATAGTAACTTTTCTCGATTGTTTTACCTTTGTTTTCCTTGTTCTTGTCATTAAAAGCTTTGTTTGGACATCTTGAAGCATAATAACCTATCTTACCACAATTGAAACATTTGAGAGGCATCTTACCTCTGTATTTATTAGTACCCTTTTTCATTGTCCTCACAGTGCTTTCTTCAACACCATCAAGATCCTCCTGATCTGATTCCTTGGTATTTTCTGATTTGCTAGCCTTAAAATAAGTCTCAAATTTTGCATTACTTGTACCAAATTCTCTCATTTCAAAAGTAGATGAATCACCATACAATTAATGTCTAGAGTATTTTCTTAAATCTTGAACTTCCTCAATAACATAAACTCAATGACTATAAGATTTAGGAAGAGTTCTCAATACCTTATTTACCACTTCTTCAATATTTCCACCAAGACCTCTCATGGAATTGACAACTTCATCCACCTTTTGCATATATATTGTAATTTTTTCATATTCAGACATCCGTAGGTTCTCAAATATGATCTTTAGACTTTGCATCTTAGCTTGCTTGACCTTATTATCTCCTTCATAAATACTTTCTAACTTTGTCCAAATCTCTCTAGCAGATTTAAAACTCTTAACTTTCACAAGTTCAGCATTAGAAAGACCACTTAAAAGAGCATACCTTTCTTTACCATTGTTCTCATAGGCCTTGTTCTCATCATCAGTCTTCAAACCACTAGTAGGCATAGTATATCCAGTCTCAATAGACTTCCAAACTCAAAATCCAAGAGATGTTAGGAAACCATCCATCATTTTCTTCTAGACACCATAATCAAATCCATCAAACAAAGGATCGTCCCTCTTGTGCACCATCACAGATCTACCTCAATCGGTTAAGCTTTCTTCCAAGGAACCTTGCTCGGATACCAACTATTGAATGCACACAAGACAACTAAGGGGGGGGTGAATTAGTTGTACATTAAAACATCCAAAACCCTCATAAACATTCAGATCCACATCAACTTAATTAACCCTTAATTTATTAGAATGATTTATCATGAAAGTAAACAATAAAAACTAAAACACATCAACACCATGCACAATAGAACACCAAATTTATGTGGAAAAACCAAGAAGGGAAAAACCATGGTGAGGATTAGCTCACAATATAAAGTAATTGCAACACCAAATACAAAGGGCACACTGTCAGAGGGCTCACTACCCAAAATAAAGAAGGGCTCACTACCATATTACATAAAAGAAGAAAGAAGAGTGTTATAGATAGAAATCCATCTCAATGCAACAAAAAATATCCACCATAGCATCACCAACACATTTTTAGTCTCTCTAAAGATTGTAGACACCTTCTACTCACTGCTTGCAATAGTCTAACTCATTAAGCTCACACTACACTTCATAAGTTTTCACTTTACAACTCTAAAATTCACATCACACACTTCACTACATAATTATCCATCAACTCATCATTTATCTATACCATCTTCAACCTTGAAAACATTCTCCAAGGTTGGATATGCACCTCAACTATGCAAATTCAAATTAGGTCGGCACTAAGCATTCTTGCGGTAGAAAGAAATGAAAGTGGACCACCCCATTTTTTAACTTGGACCGAAATCATGCATATACGCCACACCATGCTTCCATAATTACCAAAGCAAATCCACAATTAGTGTAAACACCAAAGGTTGGTTGAATCGATGTAAACACAATTAAAATTTAAGTACACACTTCCTCAAACCCAAAGATGACTCACAGACCACACATAATGTTCAAACACAATCTAGAATATTCCACAAACACCCTAAAATCCAAAAAACTCCTTCACAACAACTTTCACCTAAAGAATGTACACACCCAGTACACTTAGACAATATTTCATACACTGTAACCCAAGAAACCAATTTTTGAAGCACCAAACCACAAACAACATTGACTAATGGTAGATATGATCATTATCAACACACTTACAAAACCGCAAGATCAAAAACCAAACTGTGGAGAAATGCAGAGCAAAACCATTTCTCCTAGACACTAGTGAAACATATAGATCACACATTGGTGAACACAAATCTCTCTACACAATTATCTAGACCAAGAAATTATAGATATAGAATCTGTAAACACTTTTGACCAAAACAGCCAAACCACACAAGCAGATCTTCAACCATGAATAAATGGGGAGAAAAACCAGAACACCACACTGTACACAAGAACACCTCTGCAACACATTGTTTCCTCTTTTATTTTTTTTTCTCAAAATACTTGGAAACCAAGAACCATAGACACATACTCATCATCTTCAGTACTTCCTTATCATAACTAAACCAACTACATCCACCAATAGAAGCTTATTAAATCAAAACTAGAGGTTGACATCAATAACACTTACTAATGACAACATAATGAAACTAATAAAAGCATAAACACAACCAGTCATCTATGAAAACACAAACAAAAACTTGCAAAAATCTCATCCAAGATTGTTGACATCAATAACAACACCAACTACTCATACTTACAACAATAATGAGCTTAATCAGCTCATCAAATCAAAATCTATGACCCTAAAAAAATTGTGTAGGAAATGTATAAATTTTTTGGATGCATAAAAGAGTTGTAAAGGGGAGTTAGACTTGTCAACCAACCTATGATACATATTATGACACATCATAAAACATATTTGATTAGGGGATAATTTAGGCACTGATTTTGGGTGGTTTTACTTCATGGGTTTCAAAATACCATTTGACGGTTTGAAGTTTTATATATCATATATATTAGATTCTTGAGATGGAGGTGGAGTGTAAAGTTTTATAGATTTTTTGAATAATACATTGAGTTACTTTGGAATGTGGGTTTTTTTCTTCCAACAGGTTTTTCCCCACATACATCTATGTTATGGTATTTATTATTTATTTTTTATTTAATGTGTTTCTTCTTTTTCAATTGTAAGAATATTAAAATTTACACAATACTCTCCTTAGAATATTAGAGTAGCAATCATTTATGTGTACCCTACTTCCTTTCACTTACATCATCTTCATCTTCCCTTTCATCTCTCCTTAGTTGAAACCCTCTTCTTAGCTCTTCTTGGATTGCATTAAAGTACCTTTGTAGATCCATAAACCCTTCTTCTATCTCTACAAAATTTCTACCACCAAAATTTCTTTGTGGATGCATCTTATATTTCTCCTATTCACTTAATGTGAAACTTCTTAGTGCAAAGCTACCTCAAATTAGTGATTCTAATTTCACTTTCAAATGAATTTCCACAAGGCCCTAGTGCAAGATGCCTCACTCTTCAACAATTTATCTACATATTAAAGATAACCTGGCTCTAATATCATCTAATGATGTTAGATCACAAAACTCACTTATGAAAAATATTGAATGCACTCAAATTAATATTGGCATTCATTGATTCAAATGATCTCTTATTACATATAGAAAAACTAAAAAAATAGAGGATTAAATCTTCAACAAATTTTAGCTCTTTACAATTTCAATCATTTTCCTTCTAGAGCCTTCTACCTTTTCTAAAGCTTCAAATAAGATATTTTATTTTGTCTTCCCCCTTTCTCATGACTTGCCTCTCTCCACTATATTTTCCCTACTTTGGAATTTCCAAAAATATGCCATAAATTCCTTTAGGTGCATCATTGCATTTTTGGAAAGTGTAATTCCCATCACCAAAAATAGGTCAACTTTCCAGAGTCATAAATTTTGATCTAAGAACCCAATTGATACCATTTGTTTGAAACTATAGTTCTTAGAGTTCTTTATTCCCTATAAATTTAAATTATTTAATTTCCCTAAATTTTAGGGCCTCATTCTGTAATACCCCTCCGTTTTGATTCTTGTTCAAGTTGCTTTATACTATGTTTGGTTGTAGTTACTTTGATATTGGATACATTTTGTTATGATGTTTTGATTGCTACTATTGAGCGACAACTATTATTCGGGATGTAGTTATCTGATTATTGTTTCACATGCATTATGGATTAATGATGTTGTAGAGTTAGCATGAGATATTATTATGAGATTATTGAAATTATGATGGAAGTGTCAGTTTTGATGAGTGTATGGGTGAAGAGGACGAGTTCGCATCACTCGCTTGCGAGCGCCCTACGAATCCGTAATTCCTTCTTCACGGTGTGTATTATATGCTGGATATATTGTATGATGTTGTTTACTTGGTTGCGGGATTGCAGGTACATGACATCGACTCCACCTGGTTTCACAGGTTTGAGCATGTTGATCCAACGGTTAAGTTGAACGAGAGATAGTAGCTAGGTAACATGTGTCAAGTTTACACCCTAGCCTTACTGTGTCGTCAGTTGTGTGTGTCGAGTCATTCTCTGTCTTGCTTTGATGTTATTTAATTCTGAAGAATTCTTGATTTGGGAAATAGATATTTAGAATAATTGCATTTAAATCATGTTGATGGTTATTTAATTTAAATAATGCAATGTGGATAAAAGTTTATATTTAATTTATTTAATTAATTAAATTTAATCCAAGGGGGGTTGAATTTAGTTATTAAATAATTTAATTAATTAATTAAACGTGATGCAAGAGAATGAAAGGAAATAAAAGAATTAAAATTTAATTTGGAATTTAATTTCAACATGTGGGAATTAAATTAGAAATTATAATTAAATGTTTATTTGGAAATTGGTTGCAACTTTGGAAATTAATTTATTATTTTAAATTGCATTTTAAATTGAAAGTAGGGTTTTCGAAAAATGAAATTGAAATTGAAATTGAAATTTGAAATTGAAATTGAAATATCTAATTTGCATGTAATGTGAATTAGGGTTGTATTAGGTATTTTTGATTTATAAAGAATACATGTTTTAATTTTAGGGCAGAAAAATCTTTTAGAAAAAAAAAATACATTTTTACAGCAAGGAAGAAATTTTGGAAAATTTGCACAAGGGTTTGAAGAAAGTTTGATTGTAGAATTGATTGAAGGAAATATTGTTTGCATTTGTTGGATTTTGGATTGAATTCATTGGAGGATTGAAGAAAATTCAAGAAATCCTTGGAGGAGGCTTGCATCAGAAATTCATCTCTTCCTATAGCTTCTTGTACCAGGTTTTCCTCTTTATATTTTATTGTTCTTGATTGTTTTTTTTTAAATAGTAGTGATTAAATATTTGTTTGTTAAATCTGTTTTAGAAAACAAATTTGATATTAGAAGAAAAGAATTAGATAAATTTACAGCCTTTGCTTGTGAAAATTCTTGAGTGAAAATTGTGAAAACCTCAGTTGAATTTAAATTATTTGGGGAAATCGATTATGTTGTTATTGAAATCAAACATAGAGATTGAACAATGCATTTAGATTGATTTTAGAAAATGAAACCTTCTATTTATTATTAAAAAACGGATTTTAAAATCTGTAGTATAGCTATATTTTTCATGGTAAAATGGTCTAGTTGCGTCGCCTATAACTCCACTTACACAAACTGGGTTGTCAGGAAATTTAAAGGGTTTTTGCATTTTGAAATTTTTTTATCCTTGTAAAAAAATCGCAAGTACCCAGATCGTAGTTTTTGAGTTATGATTGAAACATGAGACTGCTGTTAAGTTATTTTCCCATGGCTGCTATGAAAATAAAATAATAATAAATTGATATTTATAAATATTAATATTTTATGTATTGTTATTATAATATTAAAATATTATTTAATAATATTTTATATTATAATATATAATATTAAAGTATTATATTTATTTATATTATTTTAAATAAAATTTGTATATTGGATTAATGGAATTAAAATTATAAACGTATAGAGAAATTATTGTTTATTTTAAAATGGCATGTTAAAGTTTAATTGAAGGAGTTAAATATATATTTGATTTAAAAAATGCATAATTTAAAATTTAATTGTGGAATTTAAATTCATATGTAAAAGGTCTAATTATTAATTTGATTTAATTGGAAAAATATATATATATTTTGGAAAATTGATGATAAGGGATATTTTATTTTGAATTAAACAATTTGATATTTTGTAAAGAATAGAAGATATGTTAATGATTAAATATATTTAAATATATTAATTTATATTTAGTATATATATATTGAAGGTATATATCCATTTGAAAGAATAAATAATATTTTATCTTATTTTATTCTGTTGTTTGCAAATTGGGTATTATTAGTGTTCTAAAAGAAATGATTAGTATGTATGGAAAATGGATAGAGAAACAATATGTTATTATATTAAAGTGATTGAATGTTTTAAATAGAAAATTGAATGAGATGTAAGATTTGGTTAGAAAATGGAAAGAGTTTACTTGCATGGATTTGTGTCGATTTAAAAGTAAATTAAGAAGTTGTTTTATTGATGAGGCAATCAATTATGTTATTTAATTAATTTCTATTTAGATTAATTGAATCATTGTGATTGGATTATGAAAGAGATATGGATTTAGTATATCCAAAAGTAGTATCTTCCTCATGATTATCTTAAAGGATTTAATTCTCTGTATTCAATAAAAGAAAGTAAGTTTAATTGTTTTAGATTTCCAATAATGAAAAGAGAAATAGGGGTTATGATTATTTTAGATGATCTAGTTATCGTGTTTTTGACTTTTTCAATACTACCTATTGAATGAGTATGGATTTAAGAAATCCAAATATTAGATTTGATTGATGATTTGAATGCTTTTGTTGCTATGTCGTCAAGTTGCATTGTTGGTTTTGGGATTTAGTGTTAGTCCTGAATTATAAGTCTTCCAGAAGAACTTAGAGGATAAGGGTTGTTGAATCTTTATGTGATCCAGTTGTTTTCCCTTGGGTAGTGCATGGCGTCTTTTCAATTTTACCCAGTTTTCATGAACGGGGATGTTTGCACCTCTTTGGTTTAGGAGCGGATTATGGGATCCGTGTCTCCTTGTATGGAGTGACCTTGTTATGTGGTTTCATCTTATTGCCTCCTATGAAAGGAGTGGACTATGTATTTTTTGCCTCCAAGATGTTTGGAGTGAGTTCTATTATTTGTATCCTCTTTGTGTTGGAGTGGATTATGATGCCTCATTGGTATGCACTTGTGGTTCCCTTGGTGGATTGTTTGGGTGTGTGTTGTCGAATAGAAGAGTGGCTTCTATTAAGCACCAAAGCCCAAAGAGGTAAACTGGATAACCTTCAGGAGTGATTTAAACAAGTGATAATTAAAATAATGTACTTAGAAGATTAGAACTAACTTCTCACTAATCAAGATAATTTTACCTCACTCATAGACACAAGGGCTTGTTTAGACTTGGGATGAGTGGGAAGGTCTGGAATGGAAAGATCAACTATCTTGTCTTGCGAGAGGTAGTTGATTTTGCATGAGTGAGTATGAGTGTCGGGATTCAGTTGAGGCCATCAGGATTACTTGTGCCAGAGCCTATGAAGAATGCCCAAAGGAGATCTCATGACAAACCTTGCGATGACACTCTATCTAGGACAACTGTTGTTAATTGTTTTATATGTATGGTTCTGTGAACATACTTGATCTACTTTATGTTTGGAAGCAATGTGACCTATGTCAGTGATGTGATGTGTACTTGAGTTGAGCTGAAATTGTACTTATTGATGGCATTTATTTGGTTATGTCAGTTTGAGTTAGTATAAGTCTATCTTTGGTTAGAGGTAGTAGATTTTTGTCCATGTTACTTTGTTACTATCTCCTAGCATGGGGGGTGGGCCTTCGGGTACCACATTGGTAGGGTGGAACATGCACCAAAACCGTTGGGTCCCCATCAATCTTCAGTACTTAGTGGCGAGACATCCAGATGAACAACTCGCGGTTCTTGTTGTAATTACTTGCATTGTAATATTTCAGTTTGTATATGATACTTTATCCCTCTTTTGTAAGAGGTGGAGTTATGTAATTGTAATACATTTGTACTAGTGTCTCATTCTGGAAATGAGTGATGTAACTATTGGATTAAAATAATGTTTATGAGATTGTATCTTGGTTGATTATCTTATTATGTTATGTGGTATTCTTATGATGTATGATGTTTATTTCATAAAGTTTATAAGGCTATGGTTATATGTAATATGTATGTGCGGGTTTAAGTAATCCTAACCTTGTAGCCTTAGAGGTTGTTGTTAATTAGTAAGTGAATGTGTATGTTAAATGCACTTTATAAAAAAAAAATTGGTTCGCTTATGATGTTAATTGCAACTTCTTTTAAGGTTACTTGGCGGGGCATTACACATTCCATCATTTGAAACCTCAAAATGCAAAATTAATTTGAAAGTTTATTTTGGATTGCAAGATTTGGTAGAAATTTCTAACATGATTATGGTGCAAAGGATCCAAACAATTGCACAAGCTATGAAAATAAGGAAAAATATATAAAAATGGATGTGTAGCTAGAGAGCAAGGAAATATTGAAATATCGCTTTGACATAAATTTAATTGGTGTAAGAAATAGAAGAGGCCACACCATTTTTAGTCTAGATTGGCACCAAATTTTAAAGTGTTGTGTAGGTTTTGAACATTTTGTGACTCATTCAAATCTCCCACAATCTATTGTCATTACACAAAACAAACTATTTTTTTGGGTTAATGCAAGATTTCTCTTACACATCTTGATGCTCCTACATTAGATAATTATATTAAAAAGGTAGAAATTTCTAACATGATTATGGTGCAAAGGATCCAAACAATTGCACAAGCTATGAAAATAAGGAAAAATATATAAAAATGGATGTGTAGCTAGAGAGCAAGGAAATATTGAAATATCGCTTTGACATAAATTTAATTGGTGTAAGAAATAGAAGAGGCCACACCATTTTTAGTCTAGATTGGCACCAAATTTTAAAGTGTTGTGTAGGTTTTGAACATTTTGTGACTCATTCAAATCTCCCACAATCTATTGTCATTACACAAACATCCAAAAGAAGGCATGACATAGCTCTAAAGAAACACAAATCATTAAATAGAACATGTCTCAACCATGGAAACAAAATTGACATAGCCAATTAATAGAGACAACTCCGTAAGAACATTAGAAGAATAAAGTATAGGATTCTATACCAACCTAAAACTGTTTATTCCATAATAAAGACACCAAAAACCATTGCATAAGTACAAAATAACTACATGCATTTCACATCATCTAGCAAAATCATAAAGATAACTTCAACTTGGTGATCAAGTTATAATAAGTACACCATTGCATAAGTACAAAAAAACTACATGTGTTGCACATCATCTAGAAAAATCATAAATATAACTTCAACTTGATGATCAACTTATAATAAAGTACAACATTGTATAAGTACAAAAAAACTACATGTGTTACACATCATCTACCAAAATCATTAAGATAACTTCAACCTAATGATCAATTTGTAATACAATCACTAAAACAAAATACCTCTATTATCACTATTGTCTTCCACAAAAAAAAAACATGATACTAAGTAATAAATTATAAAAAATGACACAAATTACTAATATTAAAAATATAGGACTCCAAAATATTTACACAACATTATAAAGAAAAAGTACCAATCACATGAAAATAAAAAAAAAACCATACTAAGCCATGTGCAAGCACATGGAAATAGTATGTAACATTGAATTAAACACGACTTCCTCCAATGAATCAATACACAAGGTGACCCCATCAAGAATAAATCATTAGACAATGTGCAAGGCATGTAGTGGCAGTACATTTTAAAGAAACTTTATGAACTAGAATGAAGAATAGACCATGCCAGAGACCTCTTGGAACCATATGTGCCATTGGTTTCATAGGACACTACTTAGATCCTTCAAAACCATCAGTGATCCACATTGCACCATTGGTTAAAGGATAATGGAATATGGTGTGGTGGAACCTGCTAATAAATTAATAGTTTGAATCATTGTTTTTAAGAATATTAGCATTCCCGTGAGCTAGAAATGAGGGGACCCTTTTTAAAATCATTGATACATAGTAATGGTGGGGCATAATAACTATTAGAAGATCACTTCAAAAATCATTTCCCTAAAAGTAAAATTATTACAATTTCAATTATCTAAAGTCATTTTAGCAAAGGATGAAGGTGGGCATGTGGTACTAAAAAGGATAAGGATCTATATATCAAAATCAAAAGACTTTACTCAAATGGAAATAAAACTAAAGTAAAATGAAAGGTTAGTGGAAATTGTTCAAGAAGATTCATTACTACGAATAAATATCATAAATAATATTATGAAAAGGAAAATAAGGCATAAGTTTTATTAAAAGTAAGTAATATTGTCTAATATTTATTTAATTATGTTTTATAAGAAAATATAATAAAGTAAGAGTTTTATTATTCAATTTTAAACAAGTTTATGAGAGAAGAGGAAGAGTGGGGAAATAAAAAATAGATAATATGGTAGTTAGAAAAGATAATTAAGGATAATAAAAACAAAGAATTGAAATTTAAGAATTCAAAAAGATTTTAGAAATTTTCTTTTTAGTTTTCTCTATTTTTTAGGGTTCTAACTATTTTTTTTTTTTTTTTTTTTTTTGTTTTATAAATTCTAACTTTTTTTTTTTTTTTTTTTTGTTTTTTTGTTTTTATAAATATGTGAATTGTTCATTCAATAAAAAAAAAGGGATTTACTAGAAAATATTATCATTTTATATATTTGGATATCTAAGGTAATACTTTCTATTAATATATGAATCTATTGTGGCTTTTATAATTGTGCAATTCACCTCTAATAATTATTGATAAATATATTTCTTACTAATGAATAAGGCTTAATGTTTATTGTGCTTTCAATGATTTTACCTGTAATTTCATCTCTACTTTCAAATATTTTATATTTGTCGCCTTGATTCATGTATCCAAAGCGATTTGACATTTTATATATAAATGATTATGCAAACACTTTGTCCTTCATTGGTGAGTCTATGTTGAATGATTTTATCAACTATTGAATCCCATGCAATCCAATCTTATGTAATTAGAAGAGTTTGGTTTGGCATATCACCTATTAAGATAGGTTTTAATTTTACTTTTTTTTTTTGTTTTCTCCTACAAGTGTGGAATGAACTCATTGATAACCTCATGAAGAGTCAACCTTTGAAATCTTCGAGATTATTTTGTAAACTGCATTCAATGTTTACAAATGTGTCATGTTTGTGTAGGTTTACAAGTGTAGATTTGAAAATCAATAGTTTTCACATGCCTAGTGAAAAACAAGTCAAATGCCTTAATTTGCATCTCATTTTATTGAATATTTTTCATACATCTTATGATTTTGGTGGTAAATAAAAAATCAACTCTTAGGAGCAAGAAACTTCCATCAAGAGAAACCATGAGTAATTGTTTATACCTTCATACCCTTTGTAATAGAAAACTTGGTTGTATCCTCTTATCGATACATTACCTCCTCTTATGTAACATGTTCAAAACCTTGTATTTGATAGATATATTCCTTGTTCCTCTTCAACCTCGGTACTTCCTAATCCCAAATTTGAGAAAGAAACAATAGAAGAGAAAAGTTTTTTTCAAATGGATAGACTAGGTGATAGTGATGAGGAAAATAATGTCAATGATTGGCAAGATGAAGAAGAGATTATTGTTCATACAATATTTCCACCGAATCATAGTCATCATGTGCAAGTAAAAGGTGTAAAAAGTAGCTGCACCATAAATCCCTTTAAACTTCAACTCGTTTGATGGATTTTTTGATGTATTATTAAAGGAAATTGAGAATAAGTTACATATTTTTCAGCATCTAAAACTTCAAGAAAAAAGAATAATCTTCTAAGAAAGAGAAACAAATTGTCAAATATTTCATGAATGAAAACATGAAACATGCATGTGTCTTCCTTAGAAGATTATTCTATGTATTAGGAATGAAAGGATACTCCTCTCTTTTAGTTTGAGAAAATAGTATGAAAATATATAATCAATGATCCCTTACAACAAGAGGAGGTTGATCGTTTTAGAGGAATACACCAATGAAACTAATAGATATTATTCACATCTTGTTCAGGATGAGAGTTTATGCATGTCAAAAAGTGAAAATAACTTGGAGGGATAATATTTTGGGTTGGAATTGGAGTCATTGTTTATGAATTCTAATAATTTTAAATATTTTATTTTATCACTTGGTGAATTAGAGGACAAAATAGAGTGTGTATTTTAGGATATCATCTAAAGTTTTGAGCATGATGAATAATTTTTGGATAAATACTTTGATACAAAGGATATTGAAGAATCATAGAAAGAATGCATCTTGAGAATACATACAAATAAATTTTGAACCGTTCTTGAGAGTATAGTTACAACAAGCCCAACCTTGATGCTCTCTCAAGTTGTGTGGATCAAAAAATAGACAAGGTGTGTGTGATGAATGATATAAGGTCACACATGTTCAAGTGCAAGCAAGAACGTGTTCTTCATCAAATTGGCATGTCTTCCTAACCCCATCCAATTGAATAAGGTCTCTTGTATTAGAGAAAACTAAAAAGAGGATCAAAGGCATGAACACTAAAGCATAAAAAGGAAAAAAGGTGTCACTTTATCCTATTTTTATTTATGTAATTTTTTAGTCCATAATTTTTTTTGAATTTGATTACATAGAGTAATATTATCAAGTAGAGAAACTGCGCTCTACAATGTCTCGGTCTGCACTTCGCTCCTCGCCCACACTGCCCTGCTCCAAGGGTTCTATCGAGTCTGGAGGTGTTGATCGCAATGGCGGCCCAACACCGAATGTTGCCCCGTGCCCTGTCGCGAATAACGTGAATCCAAAATGATGCTATGTTAACGCCTTCCGAGGAAAGGCTAGGGCTAGCTCGACAGTAGCTTCTCCCCGAGGGACTGATGGAGAACACGGGCACGCAGGGTACTCTCCCTCCTCCTCCTGCGAGACACAAAATACTGGACCAGGGTCGCATGCCCTTGGGCGACTTGCAGGGGCCGACTGGGGTTAAGGATGGATCTGCCCGGAGCAAGGTAGCAGGCTCGCTCATGCCCAGGGACACCAGAGCTCCCTTTTTGTTACATCACTCTGGGAAAGTGCCTAAGATTCGTGTAGATGGTCTAGTTCATGATAGAGAGGAACTCCTCCATGACAATGCTCTCATTTGCAGATTTGTAAAAACTTGGCCCAAGTTGTGCGATCTCCATGCATGGATCAAGTCTACCTGGAAGGAGGGATTGGAGGGTGAAATCAACATCTTTCCCTATGCTAGGGGTTTCTTCATCCTTGAGTTTGAGTCCCATGAAGACAAGGAAAAGGTGGTCAAAAATGGGTCATGGGTGTTTCAAGGCAATTTCCTATGCATGAAACCTTGGTATCCATCCTTCAATCCTCGCATAGAAACTTTCAATTCCTGCTTTCTTTGGGTTCGTCTACCATACCTCCCAATACAGTTTTGGGAATTGGAATGCTTGCAAACCATTGGAAATGGCTTGGGCAAGTTTTTAGGTGCCGCAGTAGAAACAACTAAGTATGCAAGCACCACCTGTGCTTGAATCTGTGTGGAAATGGATCTCTCCCATGGCCTCCCAGCAAAGATTTCATTAAAGGTGGGTGAGAGACTATGGAACCAACAAGTTGATTATGAAAAGATTGCTTTTAGATGTAGGAGGTGTTTCTCAATAGAACATCTTACACCACAATGCCCCAAATAAAAATTCCATGAGGCTGGGATTCGGGACCAATCCCTTCACAGCACCCCGCATGGTGGATCGGTGTTGAACCTCATCACTACCAGATCTCTTCTCAAGTGGCTTTGTGTTCTTCACCAGATCCTTCAAAAGTATCTTCCTCCTCTCCAGAAACTACCAAATCTCTGAACCCTGTACATTCCCCTACTAGTGCCATTACTAAGGAATCAAAAGGTGGGTCTTCAAATGGCTTGATGCTCAGTGGGGATAAAGTCAAGGAGGACATCGCCAATGGATGGGGAAGGTCAAAATACTTGAGGAACCCATGCTCCTCAATTGAAGCAGATCAAAGCACTATGGAACCTTCCCAGGTTGGGCATGGTTGGACAGAGGTAAAGCGAAAGAAGCTGCCCCCTGGCAAACAACCTCAACATTGATCAGAGTCTGAAGTCTTATTGGCAAGGCCAAAAACTGGTTTGATGCTTTTTGTGCTCCCCATTCATGGGTTTGAAGTAGGTATTTGTGCTCCCCAATATTGGGTTTGAAGCAATTCGTATTTGTTAATTTTGGTTACTTATGGGTGTTGCCCCACATGCAGCGATTTATCTAGCAAACAAAAAATATATTATCAAGTAGAGAAGCTATTTTTTGGTCCCTATGAATGGGTATATTCCCTTATTTTTCTCTGTATGTAATGGTTGAGTTTTAATTTTCTGAATAAGTTGTGGTTGCAACAATAGTTCAAGTATATTTAGTTAATATTTTCAATATGCATAGTGCTATGATGTATTGAAGACTATTTGTGTTTTCTCAAGGTTGTATATGGTTTATAATTGTGTTAGTGAGTTTATTGTAATTATTGTACCTTTTTAGTTACATCCATAGTAGAGTTTGAGTTGGTTTGAGTTTAATTGTTTTTATTCTTGTTAGTAGTTCATACCAATTATAGAGAAATGAAATGGAAATATGTAAAATGGTCATGAGATATGTTTTTCTGGTTTATAAGAGGAATGGTGATTTGAATTTATTACCTAAGGAATATAGATACATCTTCTAGGATTCAATGTGTGTAGACACACTTCTCCTAAGAGTCATAAATAATGTTGTACATTATTTATGCACCATTTCAAAATTTGTATTTCAATTAATGGGTGGATGGATAAATTTTTTAATGTCTTAGTAATGTTTTAATATTACACAAGGAAGCATGTAAATATTTTTTTAAAATTCTTCGTATAAATCATCAAATTTAAATCAATCAATGGCCAAAGAATCAATGAAATAGTGAGTGTTATTGACGAAGTCAAGAAGGTTGTTAGAGCTATCTTAATCTTATATAACCTCTAGGTTCTCTATGCAAGCTTTCAAATAAAAAAACTTACGCTTGTTAAATTAGAAAAAGAATAAAATTTTAGAACCATGTCACACTTTTGACCAAGAAAGTAGTTCTAGGTGAAAAAAAATTTCCCTATTCAATTTTAGGAAAAATAACTTCAGCCTAAATAATTATAGGACAAGTGGTTTCGCCCAAAACTACTTGGAACCTATGTGGCATAAATATTTTTGTGAAAATCCTTATTCCCAAAAATATTAAACTAGCATCATTTAAATTGAAAGTAGTTTGAATTTATATAAAAAAAATTGATTGGCATTTTTTAAGTGAAATAGTTTTGATTGAAACTATCTATGTGGAAGGCTAACCCTTCTTTTAAGGAAAATTCAATAAAAAAATCAACTTTAGGTTCATACTTCTCCAATCAAGGGTACTTCTATGAAAAAATTGAAACAACCCTTTTGTAGAGCTCAAAATCTAGAATCTAGAATTAGTTTTATATTTTAAATAGTTTTGTTATGTTTTTTTAATTTATTGAAAGTAGGTTACTATAGTCAAATATCAGGTTGATTATAACTTAAAGATCTATTTAAATTTATTTATTTATTTTTAAAAATGTAGGGTTTACTAGAGGGGAGAATCCTCTTTAAGATGGTATTATTTTTTTCTTTTTAATTAAAATTTTGGATATAAGTTGGTATTGCATAAAATCAATGACATTTTAAGTAAATTTTACTTTATAAATCTATTGAAAAATAAATACTCATAAAAAAACATGCACTAGATTTTCAAGTTATCTAAGTGGAAATAAATAAATAAATCAATCAAATTTGATAATAATAAAAAATTGCAATGTCTCATCAACCTCATTGTAAAAAAAATAAAAAAATTAGCAATTAAAATAATTTTCTTAAATTTATAACAAAATACACCCAATAAATTTCTTGAAAATCTAAAAAATATAAACATAAACTAAATTAATATTTCTACATCTCTTTAGGTTTTATCATTTTAAAATTTGAAAAATAAATGTCACTTTTAGATGGTTCAAGTTGAAAATATATATTTGTGTTATTCATTTCCTTTATTAAAGTCTGACATAGTTCTTAAATTTTACCCAAAGGTAACTAGTTGGCTCTATTATGTTATTGTCTTTGAGGAAAATGAGATTTATATGGTGGAACTCAAGAATTTGAAGAGTTTTAATATAGTAATATAGTAAAAATTTATGCAACCAAGCATAATTAAAAATTATGCATACCTAGCATGATTATGGTGCAAATGATCCAAGTGAAAGCTATAAAAGTGGATGTGAAGCTTGATAATAAGGAAATTTTAAAATATCAATGTTGTGTCTTGTACACAAACACCCCATGTTTCCTTAGCAAAATGAGGACCCTCTTTTTTTTTTCCTTGTTTTCTTATTTATTTTGATGTTTGGTTTTGGTTTTATATTTTTTCTTATGTTTATTCTAGGTATTTTATCTCATTTCAAACTTTAAAAGTTGTTCATTCCAATGTGACTATAAAGGAATCTCTGAAATCCCAATTTTTTTCCTGTGGATCAAAAAATTTGGGGGTTTGCTCCATCACCCTCATTAGAATTTTAGAGTTGGCCATCCTAGCATGATTACCAAGGAATCTCTAAAAACCTAATAATTATATTTGGATATGAAATAATACTAACCTACATCCTTATCTCTATATTAATATAATTTTTCGTGTGCATGCCTTTTGATTTTTTTCTCATTTGGCTCATTTATTCTTCACTTTGTTTTTTATTCTTTGTACATTCTTGATCTTTAGTGATTGTGCTTTCTTTACTTCTCATGATTTAAATATTTGCTAAGAAGCTATAATTTCTTGAGGATGTTTATGTTTCATGTATTTTTATGCATATTTTATGTGTTAATGTCATTTTTTTGCTAATAGATTTTTTTGCACCATTAACTAGATAGGGTTTTTGTTAGAATTGTGAAAGAAATGAGCCACAGGATCAAACAATGAACAAAGACACCTTCCATGCAAGAGATCTACAAATAAAGAATTGAAATATTCATCAACAATAAAAAGCTACAATAATGAACCTCAAGAATCTTCAAGGAAAATAAGAGTCCTCAAAGGTTGAGAGCTTTATCAAAAGGCATGAAATATTGAGAGAGCAGAAGAGGGATAATACAATGAGGTTTGAGTTCTATATAGGAGAAACCCTAAATGAGAAAGGGATTAGGTCATGACAAGTTTCGACATCTCATGCAATGAGACATAATGATCTAATAATAGCTCTCTAGTTAGCATATTAAACCACTCCTAAGTTTAGCTTAAGTGTATGAGAATAAATTAGACTAATAATTAATTAATCATTAGCTAATACATTATTACTCTAACAACACCCCTTAATATTAACTTAGGGAGTAGCTAAAAACCCTAAAAATAGAATGCATGATGGTTCCTAGCAAACTAGGCCTTGTGAGGTACCCATGTACAAACAAAAGATCTCAAAATTGGAGAAAAGGAGAAAACCACAATGGGAGAAAACTCCTCTCCAAAAGAGAGAATGGTGAATGAAGGGTTGAAAAAGAATCCAAATCAAGGTGAAGGAATAATATGCCTCCAACTAGAACAATGTCCCAAAAAGAGAGGAACATGTAGAACATCACAAAAGCATGAAAAAGTTGTAGACAACTGTCAAAAGATGACTAATATAGTATTGAAATGAAAAACCTCCTCTAAAAAAATGATGATCGGGATCAAGATAACAATAATTTTCATGAGTTACCACAACGACACTACTTGAATTGAATGGAAAACAAAGGAAAAACATCTAGAATTTGAAGATATAAATTTCAAGATTAAGAAGACAATAATCTGCATGAATTCCCTCAAGGACACTACTTGAATTAGATGGCAAACAAAGGAAAACATCTAGAAGCTGAAGATACATGTGGTACATGAATCTACATGAGTGACCCCAATGACACTACTCAACATGCAAGATGCAAGTCAAAAATATAGGTACCAAATAGTCTAAAGAACATTGATTGTAATGCCCTGCCACACAAACCCTATAGGACACAACTACAACATTAACAAAATAATTTTTTTTGAAAACAACAATTACATTTAACAACATTAAATAATTATACAACATAAATATAACATAAAGCATTAACCTAGTCCTATGGGATAACATGGTGTGTTACTTGAATGAACCCAACAACTAAAATGATAAATGATACCAAACTAAAGTGGAAGAAATAAGTGTGTATTAAACCTAATATATAAGACATTCATTCCACAAGAACCAGATAGATAATCATAAACATAAATAACATATTATTACTTTCACTTCAGAGTTCAAGATTACAATTGTGGAATATATTTCCACCGATACAAGACAACATGAAACCAAAGTTACATTACAAGGCCACCTCCCTTATAATATTGGGAAGGGTATAACTTAATACAAAAGTACAATAATGAGAGTGAATTCTTTAAAGGTACAATATTCTTTGTGCAAGCTCTGAGATCACTGCAACTGCATCCGTGCCATGATCACCACTTGGGGACCCAATGGGTGCATTGCACGTTTCCACCCGACCTTGTGAATGCGAAGGAACACCCCCCATGCAAGGAGTTGAAAATAAAGAACCCTCAGCCACCAACTCAAACATAAAGGACTCACATCACGTGACTCAATCCCATGAAACAACATATTATCATCAATAATTAAAACAACTCCAGAGGCAACAAGAACAAGGGAAAACAAAGGGGCATAGTGGGAGAGTGTCATCGCATGGCCTTACATGCACTCACTAGACTACCTAATACTAGGAGCCACCTCCATCTATGGTTAACTAGAAATCCTATTTCAAGGTGTCACCCCGTAGGGTGACTCATGCAGAGCCACTTACCTTTCATGGACACAAGGTATTGACCTTACCGACTAGGTCTTCCCACCCATCCTTAGCCTTTGGGAGCACTAATGGCATGGGTGAGGTGCATATTTTATCTTATTATGTGTTAACTAACCCAACCCACTAGGTACATTAATTAGGTTTTCACTTATTTAAGGAAACTCTTTCAAGGGTGACCACTAGTACACTGGCCCAAAGAAGAGCCACTCTCCCCTAAGGTTGCCCTTAATTCAAATTCAAGTAATAGGGTACCTCAAAGAACAACCAAAAGGATCTTAAATCACAACAAGGCACACAAGGCATGACCATCTCGTGACTACAAAAAGAATCCCAAAACCCATAACACTGAGAGGTATCACCCACACAATTTCTCACAAGGTAACCACATAAACAAAATATGCCAACATAAAAATACATACACACCACTTCCCTAGCCTCTGGAGATAATGCTTCTCCACACTAGAACACAATATTACATACTACTAATTAACACCACATCATCAAGCTATAAGAAGTTCTACTTAAAATTACACATGACACATATCAATAAAACATTCCCATCATTTAAAATCTAGTCCAAAACATAGAGTTCACTAATATTTCAAATTTAATCAAGGGCAAAAATCAATTTCCTAACACTAAATATCTTACCAAATTATTTCTATCAAAAACTCAAAAATCTAAGTTTCATTACTTGTGGAAAAACAAATTAAAGAATAGCAACTAAATTCCTATGATTATTTAAACACACAAAAGACTTTGAAATTAAAACATTAACTTAAGCTATGAAAAATAATTATAAATCAAATATTTATTTTATTCTTTAACAATATCTATTCTCTGATTTCTAACTCCCAATTCCAAACAAGTTATCTTACAACTCTGATTTTTCTAAGATTGAGGAAATCTAATCTTTTAAAAATCATTTCTAAAAGGAAAGACATATTTAATAAAATAATTATTAAGTTCAGAATCTAATTACAATAAATTGATTTCCAACTTCTATTTCTTTTATTTCAAAATATAGATTAACTAAAATGATAACTTGAATCGGAATATAAACAATATAAATTTTCTCATCATATTTATTTTTTCCAGAATAAATATTCTTCCTCATTAATAAAATATTCTAGTTCACGTATATATACTATATATATACATATACATATATGTATATATACCAAAATAAAAGAATATTAAATTTTCTAATTACTGCTACATAATAATTATAGAAATAAAAACACAATGTATATATATATATTGATATATATTATGCCATTATAAAATCTGAATTTATAAATCTTTTAACTATGATCACAAAGCTTATGAGGGACAACAGACTCCACTATATATATATATATATATATATATATATATATATATATATATATATATATATATATATATATATATAACAAACAAGCTTAAAACCCACGAACGTGCAGAGGAGAGGGGGGTGCAGCCTTGTATGGTTGTGCATAGCAGCCACAAGGCTGTTGCATAGCCTTAACAAAGAAAAAGGAGGGGTGGTGGGGTGGTTCACCTATGGCGACCACTCCCCACACCCAACACAACTTTAATACCAGGTATAAAAATGGATTTCGCAATCAACAAAAACAATTAATTTTCCTCTGATAAAATAAATTTTGATTGCCATAAATTCAAGGTAAATAAAAAATATATATATATATATCTACATACATGCATAAACACAAGAGGATATTGGGCATATCCCAATACATAGAATCATCAGATAAAAAGAATCAAATTGGGGAAATACAGGGAAATAAGGAGAGGATATCTGGCAAAGATGTTTTATAGAGAACTTGGCTGAGAAAATTACAATGGACAGAAGGAAACAAAAATTTGTTTATTCTCAACTTGAATCCAATATAAAATACATAGGGGTAGGAAACGAATGGAAGGAGAAAGATACAGGATGAGATACATTTACAGAGAAATGGGTTTCTCATCACAAAAACTCAATCATAATGAAATTTATACATCCTTCTACTTTTCAACTAGAAATTTATAAAGGACTTTCAAGGGTTTTGAAACTACCTGGAGTCCTTCTCTTAATTTGATTCGAAGACAAAGTGTCACATTGAGCGTATCCAGCTAGCCACAATCTTCAGTTATTCAGAGATCCGCAACCTCCTGCAACCAATTTTCAAGTACAAAGCCCAGGATGTAAAAATCTAGATTCCTCTAAACATAAATTCAAAGAAAAACATAGAGGATTTAATTCTTAGAAAAATTTCTCAGTTTTCGAATTACAAACAAAATTTTCATTTTTTTCTTTTTCTCCCTGCTTTTTCAAAAAAGCACTATTTGGATATAAATTTCAAAAAGGGAAAAGTCATAACTTGCCTTGAAGTTTTGAAATATTCCCCCCATGCAACTACCACTTGCCACAATTTTCCTTTCTCATTTCTAATTTTGAAAAAGCATATTCCTCAAATTTACTAACACTATTTTATCCAACATATAACATTTAATTCCCTTTAAAATAAAGTTGACTTTCGAAAAATAATTAAATAACATTAAAATAAATAAATAAACATTTTAACTTAGCCTCATTTCAAATTAAAATGTAATGTTAAATTACTATTTAATAATAAAATCAGTCATAACAATAATTTATGTGACTTAATTTTAAATAAACAATAAAATAATTTATTAAATTTAATGGATTGAAATTCAATGATAATTCACATCTTGCAATAATCATAAAGTGTTAATGTACACAATTATTTTCCAAAATAATTGATGCCATTTTCAACATTGAACATTAGTTACTTAATATTTTGCACCAAAGGATAGCATTTAATTTAAAATAATAATACATTAGTCAAAGCCATAAACACAACTTTTGCAACATTATAAAACTCATGAAAGTAAATAACTTAAATTAAAATCATACCCATACGAATTAAGTATAGAGAAGACATGAACAACCAGTGATCCAACCACTGACACAGACGGGGGTACTTTCTTATCAACTCCCTAACCACATCAAACCATTGGGTATGTAGGGCGCACTCAAACCTGACAATGTAGGTGGAGCTAGCACCCGGTACCTACATTCCTTCATAACACCAAACGTCAAACAACATATACATATACATATAAACTCATAATCAAGCACATTGTAAAAGAGAATTGTAGTGAGGCAAGGCCCTCACGGATCACCGATGCAACACCATATCCTTCACCCAAGTCATATACAGTAATCAAAATAAAACATGACATCATCATCATAAAGCAATTAGTAACATCATCATAAGAATAAGTATCCATAACATGTGTCCAAATATCATAAGCAAAGAAATAAAATTGTCTGCCAACCATCAACATGGTGATATAGATGTCTAACAGTATCAAGTATGCATCAGAACATAACCATAAATCAAACAGAATCATAACACACACAAAGTAGTAACAAAATTATTAGTAACATGCGAGGTGCTATACTGATCAAGAGAGAGACAATAATTTGCATGAGTTTATCCATTGACACTACTCAAATCAAATAGCAAACAAAGGAAAATATTTAGAACTCAAAGATACAAATGGTACATAAATTTGTATGAGTGACCCCAATGACACTACTCAACATACATGAAAACTACAAGTTGAAAATATAGGTAATAGTAGTCTTTGATCAAATTAAAATGGAAGGTTGCCTCTAGAAATAGGAATGTAAGAATGTCCATATGGTAAATGATCCATCACACCAAAATTCAAGGTAACCAACCACTGATGTATGTTGCATTTGAAAGTACATAGGAACAATAACTAGATATGTAGATCACTCAAATGAAAAACCAAGGAAGCATTAGCACCAATAGTAGGAACCCCCCCATAATGCTAACAAGGAAGAGTCATGATAGGAATACTAAAACTATGTGAAACCAATAAGTGCATGTAGGAGAAACAACCTACAAATAAAAGGGTGTGTAGACTAAGGCACACACACATGAGGCAAGAATCACTTGGATTCACTACTATTTTGAAAGGAACACTCATATGGAAAAGGTGTGATAGAAAACCAAAGCCAAGCATCAACCCCCCATCGCACTTTATATCATAGTTCTATTACAAAAGGCATAACAAGATGTTCAAAATCCCCAAAAGGTATACACTAGAATGACACTTATCTTAGTGCATCTATAAAAGAGAATGTGCATGAAAAATATGTCTACAATTCCCAAACAGGACAGAATACTAGAAACACATATAGGAGAACCAAAAACGATTCATCACACGCAAACAAAAAATTTCCAAGAGTTAAGACGTCCAAGTAATTCACTAGACTGCAAAAATACAAAAAACTAAATAAAATGAACTTGGAGAGAAATCTATAAAAAGTGCATGGATAGATGTGAAGATCTCTGAAAGATCATACCAACACCATTAGAATTATGAAAAATATAAAAACAAGTAAAAAGTTATGAGATCAAAACTAAAAATAGCACCTCTAACTTCAACATGTTGTAGAATTAACTAGTAGTGGAATAAATTGATGAGATCCACACCATTAGAAATTTGACATAACCATCTTTTTGATGATATCTTATTCACCAAATTTTGACACTGTATGCTCAAGTTATGCCAAAAATAAAAAAAGAACTCCTTTAGGGAAAATGGGGCTAGGAGGGGGCAAGTGGTTGTCTGTACGACTAATGTCATGTTGATGTTAGCATGATGTCAGCAAATGTCCTAGGAATATTCTCAATCGTCCATAAAAAAACTCGACCCCCTAGAATGAAAAAAAATTGCCAAAATATTCCTAATTCACCCTATAAAATGTGCAACGCTGCAAAAAAATGACATCTACTGGGAAACATAGGTAGCCACTAGAATCATTCATCAGGAAATCGTGAATGGGCTAGAAAATTCAAATGGTGTTGTAAAATAGGAGCATGCCAAGAAAAATAAAAATGACCCAAAAATTTTGTCCAGCAGTGAGATGGTAAAAATAAGTCATGCAAGTGGCTTGGCAAGGTCATTGGCTAACTACAAAGGCCGTCAGTGAGCCTGCCCAGGCGGTCAACAGGGGAAGTGGGGTTTGCAGGCCTATGTAAGAAGGTACCTACAAGTACACCCCCACTAAAAAACCTACCACACAATTAAATTCACCCTCACCAATAAAAAATGTCTGCAAATTTTTTTAAAAGCTTTTGATTTTTTTTAATTTCTAAAAACCAAGAAATTTAAAAAATAATGTAGACCTTTTTTTATTTTTTATTTGTATTTCTCGAATTTTGTGCATAGTTTTTATAGGGGTCATACGGCCCCTGTAAAAATATATTTTTCCTCAAAATCTCTCGATGGAAAAATAGGGCAAATTTATAGTCAAAATTTGTCAAATCAACCACCTGAATCCAACTATGAGGTTTGTTTTGCACCAAAAAGAACTGTAAGCACAACTACCCTCTAGATCTAGAAAAAATCAACTGCTTCAAACCCTTACAAATATGACCTCAAGAGTCCAAATCAGGCCAAACAAAAGACAAATCTTACTTTCTCGACAACTCTAAATCCAACAGTGAGGTCTTTTTCACACCAAAATTCACCAAAAAATTCCCACCTCCAAATTTTGCAAAAAAGAAAAGGGGATTCAAATCTAAAGCTTGTAACCCTTGTTGAAGAAAAAACCTCATAAATCGAGAAGGGTTTCCTTGAATTGAGGAGAATTGTGAAAAACATGAGCCATGGGATCAAACAATGAAAAAAGACACCTTCCATGCAAGAGATTTGCAAACAAATAATTCTTATATTCCTCAACAATAAAAAGCTACAATAATGAACCTCAAGAATCTTCAAGTAAAATAAGAGTCTTCAAAGGTTGAGAGTTCTATCAATATGCATGAAATTTCGAGAGAGTAGAAGAGGGATAATACAATGAGGGTTGAGTGCTATATAGGAGCAACCCTAAATGATAAATGGATTAGATCATGAAAAGTGTCAACATCTCATGCAATGAGATAGAATGATCTAGTAATAGCTCCCTAGTAAACATAGTAAATCACTCCTAATTTTAGCTTAAGTGCATGAGAATAAATTAGACTAATAATTAATTAAAGATTAATTAATCATTAGCTAATGCATGATTACTCTAACAGTTTCTTCCCTAGTTACATTAATGGTTTTTTTTTTTTCCTTTACTACTTGTTTCTTAATTTTTGTGTGTTTTATGTATAGTACATTAGGGCACTTGTGTGTGTATGTGTTTTTTTTGTTTTTTTGTTTTGAATTTGTTTCCATTTTTTAGTTTTTTGAAATGCCATATACTTTTATTTTTTCTCCTTTGATAGATCTATTTTTTGGGTTTTTCAAAGTTTGAGGTTACTTTTTTCTTGGTGATGGCATGCTAGCATCACACTTTCATAAACCATGATTCCTAGCACCAAACTTGTAGATTTTTTCTTGAACATACTATTTAGGATGAGTTCTTTTAGATTCTTGAAGCTTGACTTCTATACTTAGATTTGAATTTATCTCCTCCAGAGTTAAGGTTTAAGCCATCTTTGTGTTTTTACACCTATTTTCTTCTTTCTTTGAAGTTTGATCTCAATCATTCTACACTATATTATCTATTAGGATCATGAGTTTGTGTGTACCCTTATTTGTGTACTTGTTTACTAGTTTCCCTAAAAATTTATCCTTGATCACTTTACACTATATTATCCCTTAGGATCATGAATTTAGGCACACCCTTATTCTTATACCTATTAAGTAGTATCATTGATCTGCAACCTCCATTATTTTTACTTTGTGCACCTTTTTGAGTTAGTAGTGTGAGGATGCTCTTATTCTATTAATTTTCACATAGGTTATGAGTATCCTCAATATTTGATTCTTAGAGTGAACATTTACCTTCTTAGGATCAGATGTGTGGTTGTATTATGTGTGATTTTAGTAAAATTGAAGAAAAATGCTTGTTTAATTGAGTATTTTAAGTTATGTTGTTGATCTAGGACTTTCAATATTCTTGATACTTGAGTAATGAATAGTTTTAAGATCCTGAAGCTCCATTCCATAACTATTTGAACTAGAGCCTTATATTTAGTTGGTATTAGACATTGTGTTATAGCTTGGGTGGTATTACCAAGACTTGTCTACATAATATATTAAATTTTATCAAGCTATTTTATTGCATAACATTTACATGTGATTTATAAATTCACAAATGGATGGATCATATCTTTTAAGATAGCTAAATTTTATTATTATTGAATTATATAATGGATTCATGTGTGCTTGATAGTACGCATGCATTGAAAACAACAACCATAGACAGAGAAATGAGGTACAAATATAAATTTTATTATTCCCCTTCAAATATATTCTCCCCTTGGGATGACACTGGAGACATAGACCTAGAGTATGTAGGTACATCTAGCATTTCCTATAGAAATCGAATGAATAAGGAAATATAAGCATTATGGAAAAATGAATGGAAAAATTATGGTTGGTTTAGGTTGTATTATTCCTATTTTATCTCTAATACCTTGGGTTGGTTCTATCTTGTGCTCAAAGATAAGACAAAGGCGAATAAAATATGTTTGGTCTTGTAGGCCAATTTTTATTATATATTAGTTTAGAAATGATTTTAAAAAATTATATTGCCCACCTATGCCTAAAATGATAGAGTTAACATGAAGGAGGTTATGAAATACTATGATAATAGAGCCAAAACTTCTACTAACTTCATCAATGATAATTTTCTACTATAGAGAAGACAATTAGCAACCAAGATGGAAAAGATCATTCATAAGAGTAAATTTCAAGAGGACCTCAAGGATGGCATCACTCTTCTAACTAGATTTTTTGGTCTACCTAATGCTAAGGACTTCTATCCCTGGATGTGATTCTTCATCCTTAGTATTTTAAAGTAAAATAGGATTGATTGATCCACTCTCATTAGTGACACATTGCATGAACAATTAAAAAAAGTTTAGGAATCAAAAAAATTCTATATGAAATCCTATTTGGTAGACCTATTAGATTTCTAGGAAATTTTTTTAGGATTGAATCAAATTGGTACATTGTAGCTTGGAGAAATAAATGTATATGATTACTATCAGTTGGATATAAAGGAAATCTAGAAATATTATAACAAGGTTAATGATGTATTTTTATACCAATTCATCAATTATTTGGAACATGATTATGCAAACAAGTTGTCTCGAGAAGCAACACAACTGATGGATAACTTGCAGTACTAGTTAATATAGTTCAAGACCTTCTCATACATTAGATTTGCAAGTTTCCATAAAGTATCATATATTTTTTTGATAAATTAAGTAGCATTTACAAGGTGTTATACCCTTCACACATCGAGCCTCGTGGGCCAAAAAATTATGTCCAAGTATCAAAAAAAGCTAGCCAAAAAATAAAAACAACCAAAAAGCAATACACTAACCATGGACTAACAACAGAAGCACCAAAAAATGGACCAACATGCAAACCAAATAACAGCTAACTGGAATTATCCCAATTTTTTGATAGGAGGTCCACGACATCATCCCCGACCCACTCTTAATTCTTGTCAACATTCTTCCCTTCTATCTCATCTTTAATCACCACGGATAGATTTTTGGTGACGAAGTGAACTAGCTTCATAGTGAAGTGGTTCAGGCCCCTGAATCTTGTGTTTAGCTTGTCCATTCTCTCTTTTATCACATGGCTCTCCTCACCCTCGTCAGTGACCTTCAATTCCTCAACATGATCAACATCTTGTGGGTATGAGGACTGAGAGGCTAAGTTATCTTTCCTCTCTTTGTTGTTGTTCAGAATGGTGTGGGGTCCTTTCACATTCTCCTCCTCTTCCTCCTTAGACATCTCATCCTCCTTATAGTCTTTACTATTCAACTGCTCCTCCTCCGAGTCCACCACCACCTGCCTTTTTTTATTATTTTTTCCAATCTCCCAGACCTCTAAATTATGGTATCTTCACTAGTCATAACTCTCGCCTCCACCACCATGTCACCCTTCGAATCCTTCCCCATAAAATATTTTCCTCTACCCTCTTTCGCTAGAGGCTCCATTAAGCCTTTCATGTCATCTTTTCCCTTTTTCTTCGGACTAGCTTTGTAAGTAGTTTTGGCCGGTGTAGCCTTGATCTCACATAGACTGGCTACAGCACTTGTCTGAGAATTTCCTATATTTCCTTTCAGATTTTTAGTAGCAGGCTTGGGCTTAGGATTATCAATAGCACCCATGTGGGGTTTCCGAATGGGACTTTTAGACTCGGCCAGGGAGATGTTAGCAATGGTGAGGGGTTTGAATTCCTCCACACGGACAGTAGAGATGGGCTTAGGTGGACAGAAAGCAGGGTGGAAATGATAGAGTTTCATGATGAGCCCTTGGTGGAGAGGCAAAGGGGGGATATCTTTCGGGTTAAGGCTAGCAGTTTCCTTGCATTTTTTGATAGAACTTTCCAAATCCATAAGTAGAAAGAATGGAAAACTTAACATAACTTTGTGCCTAAGGTGATTCAATAAAGGGAAATGGTAGAAAAAATAGGTTTTGTATCTACCTTTGAGTGTCACATATTTCATGAGGGCCAAACAAACTTGGTCCTAGGGTTGCGGTAGGGCCTCCCATTTGAAACTGGACTGGTTGCGGACCGGCTCCTCACTCCCCACAAAAAATGATTTCATGCTATCATTATCCTGAGTCCTAGTGTGTTTCAGATACTTTTTCCCCATGCTTTCCAACCTAGTATCTTGCACAATCACATATTCCTTAACTTCAAATGATATCCCTCGTAGAGTCACTCTTCGATCCTTCCAGGAATTGGAGAAATGCACGAACAGGTTAGGGTCATGACCCACAAGATTCTCCATTAGGGGAGCTAAGCCATTGTCAACACAAATGTGCCAAACCAACAGATTTTTGTGGAATTCACCATAGTTATTAGGCTTCATCCGCACATGATCTTCGCCCATGATGTTTATCTGCACAAGAAAAAACCAGAGAACTTGTAAAAGAAAAATGTTAGAGATACGAGCTAAGCAACAGGCTTTCCTCACATAATGGATATTCGAATGAATAAATCTATTTTGGTTAATCAAGGTAGTGTGTAGGACACACGCGTGAATAGGAAAATTACTTAACATAAGTTTAGCAATATCATAAATGGGGATTTTGGAGCGATTGCGGTTAGGTAAGCAAGATATGATGGAAGAGAGAGGTTTATTAGCCACATTGTCCTTGCACAAAAAGCTAGGCAGAATGGTCACAGGGCCAAATTTAGTAATAACAAGGTAAATGGGTTTGGAACGAAGAGATAAAATAGTGGATATGGAATAGCCAAAAGGGAGCTTTCTCTCATAATGAGTCATCACATCAAGTTTTAAATCCACAGGCTTAAGGATGAAATGATAATTTAACACAATCCCCATAAGAAGATAGTGCATGGTACGACCCTACAAATTCATAATTATGAAGTACGTGTCATACTTTCTTGTAAAGCCATCTTCATTTAGCATGGGATTAGCCCAAAAAATTGAATTTTTCCACTTGTAGGCCACCTCAAGTTTTATGCCGGTCCACCAATCCCAAAGTACAATCATGTGGGCACCCCAAACGACCCCCAAAATCATAAAATTTGAAGTCATCATAACAAATGAAGGTTTTTCTCTTTCAAGATTAGATCTTGAATTCTTGGCTGTAAGTTCCCCATATTTCGCCAGCATTTAGAGCAATTCCAAAGGGTACCAAAGTTAGCTAAGGCATCAACCACTTTATTACCCTCCCAACAAATGTGGGTAATTTTCCTTAACCTTAGCTTAGATATAAGGAGCCTTACATCTAAAATAATATCCTTCGTACTCCATCCAAGAAATTTATCGAAGTTCACAACATCATTAATAGACTTAGAGTCATCTTCAATGTGAAGGTTCTCAATCCCAAGTGAAATAGCGATTTGAAGGCTCTTGAGTAGCACACGTGCTTCAAAAATCATAGAAGATTGGAAACCAATTCCCCCAGCATAACCTGCCACCAGATCACCTCTGGAATCTCTGATCACATCTCCTGTAATAGCTCTACCTGGGTTGCCTTTTGCAAACCCATCAAAATTGAGTTTAAACCATCCTCTATCTGGAGGTTCCCAAAGGGTGTTACTCCTAGCCAGGGATCTGGATTTGTCAAAGGAGCTTGCATCCAATTTCTAATGCCAAGCTCTAGCCATTTTAATTTCACATTCAATGGGTCCCTTTTTTGGAATTTTTCCATTGAAGAGGGATATTTTTTCCTCAATAAGGTGGGCACCTATACCAAAGACCTCCTTAGGACTCATCTCAGTATTCCTGAAGATCCCATTGTTCCTCTCCTTCCATAAACACCAACAGATAATGGGAGGGACCTAGTTCCAAATTTCACCAAGAAAGGGGTGAATATAAGGACCCCACCAACCCAAAACAAAGGATTTTATGTCCTTATAAATGGTTCAAAGAATATGCAATCTTTCAAAATCCAATTCCCAAACTTCAGCAACAAACGGGCAGTGTAACAATAAGTGGTCTACCATTTCCTCACAACATTTACATAAAAAACATCTATTGGGGATATAAAATCCTCTTTTCCTCAAATTGTCCTGAGTAAGGATCTTATTGTGACAGGCGATTCACCAGAAGAAATTGACTTTCAGGATCATATGGCAGTTCCAAACCTTCTTCCAAGGATCAACAGTAGCACCCTGGTTTGTTAGCAAATTGTACATCGATTTGATAGATAGATCCCCCTATTTGTCAAAGGTCCAAAAAAAATTATCTCCCAAGAAGGATGAGGGAAGCCTAGTAAAAGAAAGTAAATCTTGAAGAGACCTAGCCAAGCAATAGAGATCTTGGGAAAAAGGGAAACAAAGGGATAAATCCTTCCACACTCTAGCATTAGGAGGCCCAAGAACATAGTCCCTAATGTGGATACCAAAGAACCTCTAGGCCAGCCTCTTGAGATTCTTGAATCCAAAACTTTCCAGAGGGGTATCAAGTAACCAAGGATCTTCCCATAACCTAATCTTATTACCATTTCCTATCTTCCATTTTATCCCACTCCTAAGAAGACTCTTTGTGTTGTAAATGCTCCTCTGGGCTAAAGAACCCTAAGGATGAACCTCAAAAAGCCAATAGACCAAAGGCTTGTTCTAAAGATATTTAGCATTCATGATTTTGCACCAATCCTTAGTGTTCCTTATTTGATCCCAGCCCACCTTGGACATCAAGGCCTTGTTGGTTTTGGATATATCCCTGATCCCTAGACCACCACAATGTTTGGGCTGATAGACCTTTTCCCATTTTTGAAATAAAGTATCATATAAGTTACCTAGGTATACTAATAATAATATTATTCTTTTTGATATTTATAGACACAAAGTAGAAATTCAAATATTGTTGTCCAACAAGTATAAGGTTGAGATCTCATTCCCCCAGCTATGTTGGGATTATTCTTTTTTAATAATATAGCATGAGAAGATAGATGAGAAAAAAATTTAAAAAATAACAATGCATCTATATGAGGTGGGATATATTTGATCTTGTTGGTGGGATTGAGCCACTCATTAACTCATTTTTTTAATGTTCAACATCAGAAGACTTATGTGTTGATTTCTTAAATATGAAAAAGAATTAATAATAAGAGAGTATTTCAAAATGGTAGTCCCATTGTATTAAGGGATGTAACATTAAAAAATTTCCCAATAATATTCATGAATATGGAAAATTATTAGATCTTTCTTAAAACTAGGATAATATCTTGAGCTAACCCATGTATAGAATAGACTATTTAGTGCTAGAAGATTCCTTAATTGAACCAAAATAAAGGATGTGATTGTAAGAACTATAAGATGATTGTGTCACCCATATCCTTTGGATCACCCTCACCCTCAATAAAAGAAACCTCCCAAGGGACCATCTATAACAACTAGACAAGGGGATTCTTCTATTACTACAAAAGGGAATTCCAAAAGAAAGAAAAAAGAACCTCCCATTTTTTAAACTATCTTGGAGCATGAGGAAGAAAATTTTAAAGATGTAGAACCCCTGCATAGAAGAATAAGGACAAGAACTTTTTTAGCTCAAGAGGTAGCCCAAGCACCACCATCCCCTCTATTAAAAACTCCCTTTTCTTTACCTCCTTATTCTGCTCCACAAACTCCAATCCCTTCTCCCCCATAGGTCAACATTCCAAAACAATAGATAGGGGAAGAAGAAAAAAATGAAAATCCGTAATAGGAACTATCACCACAAGAAGGAACTCAAACACCTACTACAACTCAAGAGGAAGGTGTATTCCATGGTGTTAGGTCATTTTCTAGGGAAGGGTCTCAATATTATACCCCAACTTATATTTTGACTCATTAACCTCCTTCATTTCAAGGATCCACTTCAAAAAATATCCCTACTCTACCTCCAAGATCACCTTAATCCACTCTTCCTAGATAGCCAAGTCCTCCCAAAGTACATATAGGTGAAGCATCAACAAGGATTAGTTTAGGATTGTTAGTGTGGTTTATTTTTATGATTATGGGGAGGTAGAGAGCATATAAACCTTTTCCAAGATGTTGGATATGTTCAAGGCTCAACCCAAGCATAAGAGAGCATGCACTTTATCAACCATCTTGGTGGATTATTATGGAGCTATAAAATCATATATATCAACTCCAATGGTAAAAAAAAAAGAAACTAACATGCATCTAGGAGATTACCAGTTGTGAACCTTCACTTTGGGCCATTAGACATGAGACAAGTAGAGATAGTATCTCTAGACTATGGCTTAAACCATCCTAGATTGCATGAATAAAGATGAGAAAACTAAGGAGGAAATGAAGGCCCAAGTAAGTGAATTGTCTACTTATATTAGTTACCATGTGGGACTTATAGATCCCAATGTACTAGCTTCAACTATCATAAAGGCACTGGAAAAAGGAAAATAGAGGAAATATATTGGAGTGGTGAGTGCAACATTGACTTCGATGAGTAGCAATTGTTTGTCCATTAGATGACATGATTAAAAAATATAAAAATATTGAACGTATTGTTAAGGCCAAACTAACCTTTGGCTTGATAATGAGTTAATTTCTAATTCTTCAATTTTGATTAGACCTAATTATACACAACCCTTCTACATTTATTCTTTTTATTTAGAACACTTGTGTTATTGTGCTAAATAAAATAAGGAAAATAAGTATGAAATTCCTATTGCATTCATGATTTAAAATCAGTTTTTACATGGGTAATGGTTGTCAATAATTTTTAACAGTAAATATTGAGAAGTAATTTTTTTTCTATAATTCAGTAACCAAGTCGTTATGTTAATGTTGATGCAAAATGAGTTATGGGAAGGAGATAGAAATGGATATAAATTTTATATGAAATTGATCTAGAAATATGACCTATGAATCTTTTTAGAAGCCTTGGAATTTCTAAGTCATTGGATAAAGTGTATGAATAGCTATTTTTCTACCAATACATAGTAGACACCATCACAAATGATGACTAGTTTAGATAAATTATTTACATTTATTAAAAAATAAGTATCTATAGAATTTAAATTAAACACAAAGGAGAGCACATCTCAATATCATGAAAAGAAACAATGGTATGATCCAAGATGGTGTTCTCTACAAAATTAATTATGAAATATTTTATTTGAGATGTCTCAATAAAGCAGAAGAAATTAGAGTTTTATCTAAATTTTATGAATTTTTTGGAAAAATTATGGTTCTAGTGATGCAATATCTCATTAAATTCTTAGGGTAGGGTGATAGTAGCCTCATTTATTTAATGATTTGTAGACACCCCAATTCTGACATCACACATTTGATTAATTAAAATTCTAAATTTTGATTAATCTTAACCATCACCCTTATGATTAATTAAATATCATTATTTAATTATCTCACTCTATCCTATAATTAATTAAATATTATATTAGTTAATTAGTTATTCAACTTTATCCCATTCGTAATTGATTTAACTAATTATTCTACTACACCTTATAATCAATTAAATATCACTTTTAATTAATTATACTATAGTCTTATTCAAATTAATTAAATATTGTACTATTTAATTAATTTAACTTTAGTCCACATTCCTCCAAATCTCCTAATCCTGATTAAGTTAATAAATATATGATTAATTAATTTAATCAATATCCTATCTTAGTTAATTTAGTAAATCTATGATTAATTAACTTAACCCATATCCTAATCATCATTAACATTTTTCCTAATTTTTAATTCTACCCATTCCCCCAAACTTGGAGACATGCGAAATGTGTTGCATGCACAAGTCACTATCCATCTCCAATTCAACCTTCGACCTCTTCTCTCATTGGATTCTCACACATGTGTGATATCCTCTTCCCCATAAGAGCCACCTTACACTTTCCACTTATCACCACTTGTCATATTATCAAATCCTACTCATCTTACACCTTTCCATATTTTCTTTCACTTGTCACAATCGTGTTCTTCCCAAGATGTGCTCACACATGTTTGAGCACACCTTGCTCCCCACTTGTCATTTCCTTGGTCTTCCCAAGATGTTCTCGCACATGTGCGAGCACACCTTGCTCTCTTCCCCATGCCACATGTCATAGTCACATGCCTCCACCTTCCGACACTTGTCACAAGGCTAAGCCTTTTTCCATCTCACTCAATCTCAACTGTACACTCCACAAGAAGATATCAACCCTCCATTTATCCATCCAAAAATTTATAAATTCAAGACTTTCCTTCCCATTTTCAACAACACAATTGAATCTAGCCAAATTATGCTAGAAAATCGTCATAAAAGAAATCCACAATCCTAATTTTGAAGAGAAAATCTACAAGGCTTGGGTGCAACTTGCAGCTCAATCTATGGAGATGGAAAATTGAAGGTATACTCAATTTGCATGTATTTGGTTTATGTTTTCATTGATTTTCTTTCAGTATCATTTTCCACTATTCATTTTGGCATGCTCAGTGGGACCCACATCCCTTACTAATATTTTTTTGTGAGTTTTGTGAAGTTTTAGTTTGCAGGTTCCATTTTTGTGCTTCACTCTACAGATCAACGCTTCCACATCAACAAGTTGTGCCTATGTTGCAACCTGTAATGCTTCTTCTCTGTCAAGATACACATATGTTGTGAATTTTGGTTCTTGTGTAGTGACCTTAGGCACCTACGCTTCCCAGAATAGTGCTTTCATTTAGGTGTAAAATATTTAATATTGGGCTAACTCTTTTGTGTTGATAGCATCTTTCTTTTAAAGTTTGTTGAATTTAGAATTAGGATTTCTAAATGGTACTTAGGTTTTTTTTTCAATATTTATTTTTCTTTTACAAACTAATCACAACTCATAAAAACAAAACAAAAAAAATTAAAAAATATATAGGTTAACAACTTCCCTATTTGCATAAAATATTATCTTTTGGGTTTGAAAATTTACTATTAAGGTTAAAGAATATATTTTTCTTTTCTATTTAGACTCATTGTGTAATTGTACTTACACAGTACACAATCGTGCTTACACATTGACTTGCAGTGCTTGCATTCTTTCTATCGACGCTTGTGCTCTACTTCACAACGTCTAGATTTCACCTTGTGGCACTTCTATTTTTAACATAATATTCACTCTTTTATAGTTTTGTAAGAAAACTTGTAGCTTAGGTTGGTCTATTCAGGTTGCAAACTAAGTTTCTTTAATCTTAATTTGACAACTTTCAAACACATCTTAAGCAAATTTTGTCTATTAATCTAAATACTCACTTAAAACGGTCAATATTAAGGGACCTTTGCACAAGTAACAACATTTTGCAAACAAATGATACATTGATAGGACTTTTTTATTTGAATTTTTCAAGAAAATAGTTGTTTGTTGCTCACTATTTTTATAGTTTTTCACCCTTTACGAAAGTGTTCTTTTGTACAAACAATTTGTACCTTCATTATGCACTTTCGTAGAGACTCTTTGTGCCTACAAAGAGACTTTCTATGCCTATTAATTTCGAATTTCAGTGCTTTTTTCTAGAAAACGATGCCTATGACAGGTATAATTTTTTTAATTTTTTGCAAATTTGCACTTTTGTTCTATATATCTACACTTTTGTTCAGTTTTTTTGTTTTTTGTTTTTACTAACATTTTGGACTAACAAATGGTGTAGTTGGTTAATCCTGTCCAGTACTTGACTTCCAAACTACTAACTTATGGTTTTGTAGGTTTGTTAATCCGAGATTTTATTTTTTCCACTAAATTAAAGTAGTGGTAAATTAACCATTATCATGTTTGGAGAGGGTTTCATAGACATATCTTCTCCCCTTGCACTTAGAGAAATCTTGGGGATCAAAAAACTTGCATCTCCTCATTTTTGTTTTAGATTAGAACCTAGGACTTGCTAGTTTTATGTGTATGCTCTCCCCTCGCACCTAGTACAATCTTAGGGATCAAAAACACCTAGAAATTGTCCTTCTCTTTAGGAGGAATGCCTAGGGATTTCATCAACCTAGGGGATGATCCCAACCACATGTTATTGGTGGGGTTTATAAAGGGGGAGAATGAAATTTATACCACAATCTAGCCATGTCATGTCTAGTGAAGCCTTGATGTCTAGGTGATTCTAGTACAAGAGGTGTAGGGTTGTTTTTGACTTTTCCTACTGAAAATTCTTGACCCAAGCTTATGATGGGCTAGTGTTCATGGTTGTGCCTCATGTTCCCTTTTGGTATTTGTAGGACACCCTAGAGAACTTATTAAATCCTAGAATAAGACCATTTGGTTGTATCTTAGTGTGGTGTAGGGTACAACTAATCATCCCTAATGTTACTCATCACGTATGACCTTTTTTGGAGGTGACAAAAACTCCTTGGTTAGGCCTTGTCCTTCCAAGGCAAGAGGTGTAAAGATGGTACGTGACCTTTGCATACTCTAGGTCACTCATTCAGTTGGAAGTATTAGCCTCATGGCTAGTGGGCCCACATAAATTTTATAAACCCACTTGAATAATTTTAAGAATGTGCTAAAGTGCTTGGCATGTCTTAATGTGTTAAACTAATAATAAGCTACTCAACTTTGATTGTTGAAAATAGCCTTTTCACCCTGAAATAGTCAAGTCAATTGGCTAATGTGTTTTCTTGTGTGATCATATCTCTTGCCAAAACCTAGACTATAAAAATATTCTTACATTACACCTAGTTATGCATGCACATTGATTGTACATACCTGATTTTTGACCAAAACTATCTCTATCAAACTGCACCTTTTCTTTGACTATCTATGCTTGCACTCTGACAAAAATAATATGTAAAACTATGCGTATCTCCTCAATGTCTATGCCTATGCTCTAACTATTTATGCCTACGCTCTAAAAAACTACACCTGCACTCTGACCAAAAACATATCTATCAAGTTGTGCTTACATCCTATCAAACTACGCTTGACTATCAAACTATGCTTGAGACTATAAAACTATGCCTGTATTTTTGTAAGAAACAAACACCATCTGATAGTACCTAATAGTTATCCTTGACTAGAACTTAATATTTTTCAATTCCATAATCAAACCATATACTTACCATCTCCATGATTAACCTCATTATCTTTTCATCCTTCATATTGTTTGGACTTACCATTAATCCCTATTTCTTACCATTTCATCCATCACACTACTTGGACTTGCCATTAACCTTCATATCAAATCACAACATCTCTAGTATCCTCCATAAACATCTTAATCATCCTATTATTATCTACCAATCATCCTAGACATCTTAATCATCCTTCCATCATCCTAAAATCGCCCTAAACATCTTAATTGTCCAATCCTAATCATCCAACTATCTTCAATATCCTTACAAATAAATATTAAAATTTAGATCTAGATCCTTACATATTTTCCCCTAACTTAGGCTTTTCTTAAGAAATTTCCTATCTTAAGTAGCATTTTTGGTTAGCCCATCATTTTGGTGTGATCCCACAATAGTGGTTTACACTTTTGGGACATCTTTATTTTTTTTGAAATCACATATTTTTTAAAAATATAATGATTTAAGCCTTGAAAAGTTCCATTTAAACTATTCCAATTGAAGATATTTTTATCAAACCACCTTATATCAAACCCCCTTCGATCAAACCCTGCTAGTTTTAAACCATACCTATAACGGAGTCTCCTTTACACCTATCAAAATGTTCATTAAAAACCACTTTTGATTTATCTTTTGGGGGATCAAATGAATTAATTTAAAATTTATTTTTTATAAGTATGTAGTCCTTATTATAAGCTTCCCAAAAAGTATAATTTTAAATATATTTAAAAAATAATTATTATATTTTATTATTTCTTGTGAATGTAGGTTTTTCACCGAAAATCAAGCTCTCTATTCTACACATGTGGAAAAATAGCAAATTATAAAAATAAAATGAAAATATTTATACTCTTGATAATGAGGTCTTTGATCCAACAAAAAAAATTGAATTTTGATACATACAAAAAAAATTATGTGTAAGCAAGTAAACCTATGTCTAAATTGTAACTAGTTTGACTTCAAAAATTTATTAAGAAAAAAATATTCAATAAAA
This sequence comes from Sequoiadendron giganteum, assembly GCA_007115665.2. NCBI lineage: Eukaryota > Viridiplantae > Streptophyta > Pinopsida > Cupressales > Cupressaceae > Sequoiadendron > Sequoiadendron giganteum. Next base: position 576,495,970 of record CM021108.1, on the reverse strand, counting down.
CACTATGAAAATAATTGCATGCACTATATATCATAGTTGCAAATCTAAATTCAAAAAAAAAAAAATTATCCTTCACAGAAAAAGATTTATGTGTTAGCAAGTACATGTCACTCTTTAAAAATGGTGTTTACTGTTAAAAACTATTTTTTGAAGGAGATGGAAAAAGAAATTTAATTTGATTCCAATTTTTTAAAAATATATATATTTAGAATCTACAAACAAAATTTCACAAATCACTATTTTGCATCATATTCAAATTCCTCATGTTTTAGTAGCTATAGGTGCCCAAAAGTGAAGATTTTATTAAAAAAACTAGTTCAATGTCAAATTTGGTCAAAAAGTGTAAACCACTATTGTGGGATCACCCTTTGGATTATTTAGCTTAAGGATTTGGCTCCCGTAAGTTAAGTTTTTCAAAAATCCCCTATATAATCTTGCTTAGGAATTTTTCTATCCTAGGTAAGCAATGATCTATCCCAAAATCACCTTATCTCCGAGGATCTAGATTTTAATCTTTGATGGAAAGTTGATTTTGTATCCATCCATATTTATCAACACCAATATTTTATCAAATCATCAATACCATCATAATCTACCTTAATTCAAATTCAAATTCTCCATCATTCTAATCTAACTTCTAATCATCCTCACTCCTAAACATCTTCATCCAACTTCTAAGACCATCATTTTAATGTAACTTCCTAAAATTCCAAGTCATCCCCATCATCCAAATCAACCTCTAAGTTATAATCCAGCTTCCATCATCACCCAAATCCTAATCTAATTCCAATTCCAAGTCATCCCTTATCCAAATTTGTCCATCACTTATCCAAATACATCTCTCTAAAATAATTCTTATTTTGCATGCCACTTACTAGAGCACAAGCCAAAAGAAAAATGGATTCCCAACAGAATGCCTTCATTAATGAAATCCCCAAAAAACCTCCATCTCCTCATGATGAGGAAACATATGTAGACCAACCTAAAAATTCCCCCATATTGTAGGCCTTTGCTCAAGACCCCCATAACCAAGAGATGATGCAAAGATTATATGACCTTGATAAGGATGCCATCTTGTTAGACCTTATATCTAAAGGAGCTAAATTCCCATATAACTTTGATATTTCACAAATTAGGAGTGAAGACCCTTCTAATAATCCACCATCATCTAATCACTTTTTGAACAATATTTTGGGGCCACAACTTAACCCTAACCATCCACTTTACACAACCACATCTCAACCAATGACTGGCCAGCTTTTTGCATCCACCTCCCAACTAAGGGTCAACATTCCCACCAATACTAACACCATGTGCACATCTACCCACCCAACCATATCTATCTGACCCCTTACCACATCAATCAATTCCAATTACATCCATCCTCTAGTATCCCACACATCTATATATATACATACTCATCAAAATATCACCAACACTTCTCAACCCTCACATACTTTCAACATAAATCATCCTTCAAAACCCCTTTATCAACTCAAAAATACTCATCAACACATGAACACCCACACATATACCAACATCAATCTCACACAAGAATTGAAAAATATGAAGAATATGATCCAAGGACTCCAAATGGGTCAACCAAAGAGGGCTTATAGATTTGAAGTCATGTGTCCTTATCCTTTTGATCAATCTATATTGTCCATATCCTTCTTGAAGAACTATGAAATTTTCAAATTCAATAAGTATAAGGGAAAGGGAAATCTTGTTGAACACATCAAGGAACTTTATCTGACATGTCAAGAAGTGGCCTATAATCAGGTTTATCTCGTGTGGTTATTCCCTATAATCCTTGGGGGATAAGCCTTGGAATGGTTTACACACCTTCCCCATGGTTCAATCACATTCTTTATAGATTTAGCCGAAATATTTGTGACACATTTTTCATATAACATTAAAAAAGAAGTCATTTTGGCTAAATTGTGCAATACCAAACAAAAACTTAGGGAAAATTTTACAACCTTTCTTCAATGTTGGATATAATTAGCAAGTTGATTCCCCTTACAAATGCCAAAAAATAAAATGGTTAACATTTTTGTTGAAAATCTAAACACAAAAGTAGGTCTCCACCTAAAATTTTAATGTGCCAATACCTTTGACGAAGTAATTAAAAAAGGGTTAACCATTGAAAAAACTTTGCTTACTAAAGAGATAGCTAAAATATCACAAAGATAAAAATAACCAACCAATGCAAATAGTAGGTTCAACTCTCTATTCTAAAACTTTTCACTCTTGTTTTTATTTGAATTTCCTGGTTTTCACTCCTAACTTGACTGGTTGATCAATGGGTTGGTCTGGTGGGGGCCCCAACAAGGCCCCCATCCCAGGAATGTTGTTCCCAAGCATGGTTTTGTGTTTGATGTTGTTTCTTCATAAAAAAAAATCCCCCTTGTGGTACTCCTTCTAGAACTTTTGTCCCTTCTTCTATGGAACTAGTAGCTCATACTTCTGGAAAGTCTCCTATTTCTCCTCCTTTGGAATTAGAATCTTTCTTCTTTGAAGAATACCATGTTTCATGGTGCAAGAGCACCTACAACCATAATGCAAAATTTGATGTAACTAGTTGAATTTGAGTAAGGTTAGTATGGGGGTGATAAAGTTTTTTTAATTTTAAATAAGGTCTAAACAAGAACATTCTCATTGTATTAAGGTGATTTTGGGGTCTTAGGCTTTTAAATTAGTAAGAGTTGCAAAATTGAAATATTGTCAAGTGTGAAATTGCCAAGAAAGCAATGCAATTGAGTGGAATATGAAGAGTCAGTATTTCAAAAGTATGTTAAGGAAATTGGGGAATTTGAAAAAAAAATTAAATGCTATGTAAATTCTCTCCATGGCTTAAGCAAGAAAGTGAGTTGAGATTTTGAAGAATTCCAAAAGTTGAATACAACGTTTTCTACACTTTTTTCTATGTTTCTTGGACTTTACTGTGTTGTACAGGCCTGAACTGTCAATAAATTCTTTGAAGCTCATGGTATTCAATTGTGGCATGTTTTTACTTTTCAATGAATCTATTCTAAGAGTCTAACATGTAGGTTTTTGGTAGTTATTCAATCTTTTATGTAGCAGCTAGTTATCACAGTGTTAAGGGTTTAACAATAAATTAAATGATGTATTTGTCAATCCACCTGCTATCCTGACCAATTTCTTGGTGGATTGTATTTTTTGATGGTAAGATAGGCTTTGAGATGTTTGAGGAATAAAGGAAGTAAGTTTTTTGGTATGGGATGATACCCTAGGGTCAAATAAGGCACTTTTTCAAGTGAAAAATGAGGTGTAGAGGTAGGGTTCTGATAAAATGGTGATGGTACTGACTATATGTTCATTGACTAGCCTTTTGAAGGGTATTGGTGACATGTTAGATGCATTAGTTTGATTAAATAAGCCTGGGAGGTTGGAGATTGAATAAACCCTTGGGTTTTTTGGAAGAAAAGTGATGGTATGGTGGCCCAGTTTGAAAGGAGACCTATACCTACAAACAAGTGGTGAAATTTGTGGTTTGATAACCTTAATAGTGTGGTCCAATTCAAATTAGGGTGAAAGGGAAAGTTTGTCACCCACTTCCTTTGTAAAATATACCTATTTCTAGACCTAGGACAACAGTGCAGGTGTTGGTTCTTGTAATTGTTCCAAAAGAGTCACTATTGGTTCTATCATATATTGTGTAGCCCTGAAAAGGGTATCTTAATCCATTTTTTTTTTGGCTATTCATCTGGGAAGTTTGGTTGAAAAGCCCATTAAACCGGGTTGTGATGGCTATAAGGACAAGCCTGAGCAATTGTTGTTGATTAAAGGGTCTAAGGGATTTATCTTTTGAAAATGTTTGAAGCTCATTGTATTGAAATTTTAAAATTTCCTAACACCCTGTATTTAATCATTTCATTCATGGATAAACTAGTTGGCGAAGGCTTGCCAACTATAGCTAGGTTGAACATGGAGCCTGCTTATTGTTTAGTAGATGGGTGAGAAATTGATGTTCCTGAAGTTCGTATGATTAAGGTAATGGATGGCCTCAATTTTTCATTGGTGGGAATGTTTGTAGTGTATCGCCCAAACATAGACCAGGTTAGGCAAGGGGTTGACTCAGTCTAGAATTTAAAAGGTAGTGTATGCACGGAAAAATGGTCTGAAGCATCATATTAATTAAATACTTGTTATTTGATTAATGTTCCTATTTTCCTCTACTATTATAAATAAATTGTAAAATTTATTTATATGGTTCATATTCTAATTCTTCTTTTTCAAAATTCACCTTCTTTCTAAAATTAATTAAATGGACAAATTAAATCAATTTTTTATTTAATTGGTTTCACCTTTCCCTCTTAAATTTGAATTTTCAAATTCAAATTGGTATATTCTTCTAAAATTGGTTAAAATGTACAAATGAATTAATTTGGCATCTTGCTAATTTACCATCTCCTTTTAAATTGAATTTTTAATTCAATTTAAGCACATTTCTACATATTTCCTCTAACCACCTCCAACTCACCTGCCACCTCATCATGTGTCTCACAAAAATGAATTTTATAAATTGGAAAATATGAAATATCTTCAACAAATTTGCAACCAATTTGGAACTAACTGAGACACATGGCTCCTCCTTCTCTATGATTCCTTTTAACACTTGGAAATTTGTCTTGTTGAAGGGAACCATCTCCCCGATTCCCTCTAACCTCTTGATGCTCTGTCGTTGATGCCGCAAAATCGTAATCTCGATCGTCCGTTGTTTCCGCATCACCTTGAGTCTTAGAAAATCTATAAATAGGACCATTTTCTATAGCTTTTCAACATGAAGATTTGGACAAGCTTATGTTGCTGAATTTTAGTGCATTTGTGAGAATTTGGAGAGCAGTTTAGCTCATTTAAGTGTTGTAATGCTAATTTTATTTTGGATATTTTAGTTCATCCCATCTTTCATTTATCATTTACATTCGATCATCATCATCATTCTCATAATTTAGATTTTAGTATCATTTCATCATAGGATCATTTAGTTTTTTATGCATCAAATATCAAAAATTCATTGTAGCATCTCATATTGATTTTTCAATCTTTGCAAGTTAATGTGCAGCAATAATAAGATCTCAGAGCATAATTTTTAGGATTCCTTGGGATTAGAGAACCATGGAATGAATTAGAAGGATAGTTGTAGCTTTATTTCTGCTATTTAGATTTCCTTTTAAGTAATACATTGCATGAAGGTGTGCTATACTAACATTGCAGGACATATTTTACAAGCACACATAAATTGGCGCCCACCATGGGGCCTATCCCCATGATTTAATCAATTTTCTATTGAGTTTTATTTTGCAAGTTCCGTCAAAATATCTGAAACGGTGCATCTGAATTTTTCTATAGCACATCTGGTTACCTATTTTGGCACATCTGGCTATTCTTTCAGCACATCTAGCTCTTGTTCCAACATAGCTAGTGTCTTTTTCAGTGCATTCAGAATCTGCTTCGACGCATTAGGGATTTTAACTTTAATTTTGTCATTTTTTAGTTTCGGTGCATTCGGTTTATATTTTAGCACATTCAATTTTTCTTTCAGAGCATTCAGCAGTTTAGCACATTCGATCTCTGTAATAGTGCATTCGGTTTTTACTTTCAAATTTCCAGATTTCCGAAATTGATTAATATTTTTTCTGTATTGCAGGAACTCAATACGCAGTCAGCGACTTTGCAGAAACACTTAAAATAATATTGTCAAAGATAAAAATTTGAAACTACTAATAGTTGTCTCCAGGGTTAAATCTAGTTGTTATTTTCCTTTTGATTAAGTTATGAATCTAGCATAACTAGGAGGGTTAATGTACAACCATGTTTATTGTGTTTGCAATGGTAGGTGAGTATGTTATCCCCTTAATTGGGTGATCAGAAAACTAGACCTATTCATTTTATTTGCATTTTTAACCTTAGAAGGCCTACCTTCCCACTTCGAAAGGAGGGAACAACCCAACCGGTAGCACGCTCTAAGCTGAGAAACTTCCAGCCAGGATATAAATGTAGGTGCTCAAGGAAATTTTTAGTATCAAGACCACAATTCTAACAAGAAGGGTAGCAATGGTCTCTTATTGAATGTATGGTGCCCCATGAATGGAAAGTCCTTGCTAATACCCCTTTGTTGTAGTTTGCCCAAAATTACCCTATCTATGGTGCAGCAACGATCGTTGTGAAGGCAGCCACATTTTCATAATTTTTAGTAGAAATGATCAACTTGCCATGGGATTTGGAAGCTTGGTTGGCCTGAGAAGTGAGTGCTTGTGTAGCCAAGATTCTAAATTCATTCACTAAAATATGTGGTTGGAGTAAAACCTGCGTGGGATCCAAAAGAATGCAGTCTTACACATCCTAGGAAATGTACTTGTCTGATGTGTTTGCCAATGTGTTTTTGAACAAAATTTTAAACAAACATCACATCAACATATTCAACCATTGATTTTGAAGAAAATCCAACTCAAACAATCCAAATTCACTGTCAAAAATCAAGAAAAATATGTCAAACTGTCAAAAACCAGAAAAAACACTTTCCAATTCATTGCATTCAGTGCATGTTTCAACGCATTCATACAATGTTTCAATGCATCCCACATTATTTTTGTTGAATTTATCTTTGTGGCATTTGTCCTTGATGTCAAAACATGTCAAAAATGATTGGTTACATTGATTGTTAGTGGCATTCCAGTTGGCATCATTTGATTCTCACAGATTTGACATTGTATTCTCATAGTTCTAATTTTCTCCATTGTCATTGGCATCATGGTTATTGGTATTCATTGTTTATTTTGCACATGATTGCTACATATTCAATTTTATGGCATTCAATTGTTTTGGACAGTGTAGTTGATTTAGTTTATATAATTGTACTTGTCATTCAGACTTATGTGCAACACTTGGATAGGGGTTTTACTCATTTGTAGGCATTGATCACATTTGTATATCAGGTGATATCATTTTATATGTTTGATCATTACATTGCTTTGACAGTGATATCTATTTACACTCATTTTGGCATGATGGCTTTCAGTTCTTACTTGATTCTATTCAATCACATACATATGTTGCATATGTTTACAAAGGGGAATAAGCAATAGTGTTGCTTGTAATTTTTATAAGGCTTATCATATTATTTTATACAAAGTGTATTTTGACATAAACTTGGTTCACATTTTACATGAGTTCAATGTTTTTTTTTATACACAATTTACATTGTGTTTGAGCCTTATACACATATTATTTAAAATGCTTAACATTGAGCATTAAGGCAGAACAATTAAGGAGTATGCATCTCTTATAAAGTGATCAACATCTTTAGAATTTTCACTAAAGTCATTATCATCGACATAGTTATTACATAAATTTTGACAATGCTTAGCATTGATGCTTATCAGGTTTCAATTTAGCACATTCTATTTTGGCTTTGGCAGCGACATTATGTGACTTGGAATGACAGCTCAGATCATTGTGTTTTCATAACTCACGTGGATTGTGAGTGGGTAAAAATATGACAATTAATTGTAACATCATGTTGTCGGTGGTTGTGGATTTCAAAATGATTAGAATGCGGCTTGTGGATTCCAAATGTTTATACATTTTGTCAAATTACTCAATGGTAAAAGAAAATAGGGCAAAAAATTTCATTGCAAAGTTGAACCTTGACCGTCATTGCAAACTCAGTTACCATTTTTGTGTGAGTTTTGAGAAAAATCTTGGCACAAGCTTGAGGTATGATGAGCTATGTGTTGTGGATAATTCGTTTATGGACCTCGATTGAGCTGGAAGTGAAGGTAAATCAAATAGAGATCTTATGAGATTCTATTAGTTGCTTCAAACCGCCTTGAAAGGTAATATCTGCAAAAAAATTATATTTTTTTTCGAAGACAAAAGGATGAAATTGCAGGCGATAAAAGTGAACAAGTTTTACTCTTAACTGAGGATCCTTTTTTTTTAAATGGAAATAATGGCAATGATTTAGGAGAAGTTATAGTTGTCATTTATTTTCAAAAATTAAAAAGAAAGTTGTTCTCTTTTGCAACTGTATTTTGGTAGTTTTTGGTTAGAAACCCTAACCTGAGGGTTTGGTCTTTTCACTTGGGTGTTCATTTTTTAGTACAAGGGTTTCAGTTTTTTGGCTCTATATATTTGTGGCTTCAAGTCATTATTCAAATTCAAATGTGAGAAAAAGAGACAACATTTTTTTGAAGGTTTTATTGATTCATATCTGCAAATTTTTGAAAAAAGAAAAAAAAAGGTTTTTGTAGTATCTTTGGTTTTGACAACAGAGAACATTCATTCAATTTTGAGAGATTTTGTGGTACTTTTATATACACTACATACTATAATTGGCAACATTGAAAATCATATGTGTTTTATGTATTCACTAGTGATTTTAGGACTACAAATTTGATGCAGTTGTAAGATCAGTATTGACTAAAAACTTAGATAGTGAATTTGTAAATTGAGGGGTTGGTGCTCCTGTGAAGTTGGTGCTTCAAAAAAGGTGTTGATTTGTTGCTCCACCATTTTTATAGAGTTGGTGCTCTTTGATTAATGAAAAGTAAATTTTAACGAGTGCTTTTTTATACCCCATGAGGGTTTTTCCACTTAGAAAATCTTTGTGTTATGTGATGTTGTTTGTCTTTCATTCTATTTCAAGTTAATGTGCTAATTTAGTTGATGATCTGATACTTTTTAATTTGTTCAAAAATGATCATATTTCAAAATTCTCAATTCTGTCATCCAAAGTTGAATTGTTCAAATCTATTTTTAAAAAGTCTTCCTTAAAGCAAATTAAATCTGCATTGTTCAAAGTTGAAGTTTTGTTTCAAAAGAATAAACAAGATTGTTCACACATTAATGGAACAATGTTACATGATGCTTTTAATATGAGTTTTTAATGTTATTCTCTTGCATATCTTTCTGCAAAGTTCAAATGTTCACTTGCATAATCAATTCTCCCACATTGGTTCAAGTTCAAAAAATTTAATTGTGCATTCAAGTAAGTTTCCCTTTAAATATTTTACTTGTCGAAAGCCTGGACACTTTTCTGCTAAATTTCCTTACGATGATCAATCTAATGAGGATGAAAAACAAGATAAACACTTTAAGAAAAGGGCTTTTAATCCTAAAAATAAGTTAAACTTCAAAAATAAAAAGAGTCTCTTTACCAAAGAAGACCTAGATGTTGAGTTTGATGACTCGCTAGGTGATGAAGATATAACTTTGTTCATGGCTGAAGTAGATACACAAAAGACTTCAAATAAAGAATCAAAAAAATAGTCTGATTTAGAAAATTGTGAAATTGAATTGCTTTGTGCACTTCAAGAAATAAAAAGATTAAAGAAAAAAATTGCTTCTCAAGAGCATAGTCCAAACAATATGATCACATTCTTACAAGTTGAACTTGATGACTCTAAAAGAGTTGTGGATAATCTTAAATCATATCTTGTTGATAAAGATAAAGAGATTCAAAACCTTGAACAATAGGTTGTCACTCTTAAAAAGAAATTTGAAGGCTATGAAAGCACTATTCACTTGAATGATATACTTGGGAAACAAAAGTAGCATAAATACATGACTAGTATTAGATTCAACATTGGTGAGTGTTCAAAAACTTTAAATTAGAACTTTAAGGCAATTAGTAAGAAGCAACCATTTGAGCATAAACGAACCAATTTCGGGTTTAACGCATTTTTTCATGTTTATTGCTTATTTTGTAATAAATTTGGACACAAAGTGATAAATTGTAGGCTTATGATTCCTACAACACCAAGTTTTGGTCACAAACAATTCTTTGGCTTTCCAAATTCAATTAGATGCTTCACATGCAATAATATTGGTCACACATCCAAACAATTCAAACAAGTTAAAAATATCACTGAAAAGGTTTGGAAACCCAAGTTTGTTCAAAGCATAGAACAATACATGCTTATCCAAACTTCCTTTCTTTCCAAAAACAAGGCATTGTGGGTTTTGGATAGTGGTTGTTCCAATCACATGACAGGAGATAAGGATAATTTTTTAAAACTTGAATATTATGTAGGAGGTTTTGTAAATTTTGGTGACAACACTGGAACTCATATTAAAGGTAAAGGCTCTTTGCTTCTAAATTATGGCACACCTATTTATGATGTGTATTATGTATAAGGCCTTAAACATAATATTTTTAATTGTTAGTCATGTTTGTGACAATGGTTACAATTTTAGATCCAATTCACAAGGATGTGCTATAAAGAATAAATTTGGTAGAACAGTTGCAACTAGATTAAGGACACAAGGTAATTTTTACAATCTTCTTGACTCTTCCAATCATGAAAGAAATGAAGGTATATGTCTTATGGTTCAATATGAAGAGAATTGGTTATGGCATAAATTATTAGGACATGTTAACTTTGGCAATTTGGTTTGGATCAGAAAAAACTAGAATGTGAGAGGTTTGTCGGTTCTAAGAAAACCAGAAAAATGTTGTTTGCAAAGAATCTCTAAGAGGTAAGCAAACAAAGGTTAGTTTCAAATCCAAAGAACATGCTTCAACTAAACCTTTGCAGCTTGTACACACTGATTTGTGTGGTCCTACTAGGACAAGGTCAATAAATGGTGAGAAGTACTTCATGTTATTTGTAGATGACTACACAAGGATGGTTTGGGTAACCTTTCTCAACATAAATCAGAGGCCTTTGACAAATTTAAAATCTTTCGTAAGATGGTTGAGAAAGAATCTGATATGAATCTTAAACGCTTAAGGTCGGATAAGGGAGGTGAGTTTACCTCTCAAGAATTCATCAATTATTGTGAGAAACATGGTATAAAAAGGCAAAATGTTGCTGCAAGAACACCTCAACAGAATGGGGTTGTGGAAAGGAAAAACAGCTTAGTGAAAGAAATGGCTAGAACAATGCTTGATGAAGCTAAGTTGCTTCATATGTACTGGAAAGAATTTTTTCATACACCTGTATATATTTTGAACAAAGTGCAAATAAGAGTGAAATCCAATTTCACTCCATATGAGCTATGGTATGGTAAATTTGCCTCTATAAAATACTTCAAAATATTTGATTGTAAATGCTTTATCAAAAGAGATGATGAAAAATTAGGAATCTTTCAATCAAAATCTAATGAAGGTATCTTTTTAGGATATTCTACACATAGAAAAGCTTATAAATGCTTTAATAATAGGCTGAATAAGATTGTTGAATCTGTTAATGTCAAGTTTCATGAAAAGTTTCTTCTAGATGATGATCATGTGCAGGATGTTGAAGAGGAACCTATGGTAGGTCTTGAAATTTCTGCCAAATCTGTTGAAGCAAATAATATACAATAGGAGGATGCTTCAAGCTCTAAAATAGTAACACCTCTAAAAACACCCTCAAGGATTGTTATCAAGAATCATCCTCAAGATATGATAATTGGGGATAGAAGTGCATGTATCTTGACAAGAAGGAGAGAAAAACTTGAGGAACAAGCTCAAATTGTTGAACATTTTCTTTTAGTGACTAAGTTTGAACCCAAAATATGCAGTGAAGCATTAGATGATGAATGTTGGCTGAAAGCAATGCAAGAAGAAATCAGCCAGATTGAAAAGAATAAGACTTGGGAGTTAGTCCCAAGACCTGATGACAAGAATGTCATTAGTGGAAAATGGGTTTTCAGAAATAAACTTGATGAATGTGGCAAAGTTGTAAGGAACAAGGCACAATTTGTGTGCAAAGGGTATGCACAGTAGGAAGGTATTAATTTTGGTGAAACTTATGCACCTGTTGCTAGAATTGAATCTATTAGAATTTTCTTAGCATACTCTTGTTTCATCAATTTTAAGGTTTACCAAATGGATGTCAAAGATACATTATTGAATGGTTATCTTAATGAGGAGGTATGTATGGAACAACCAGAAGGATTTGTTGCAAAAGATAAATCTAATCATGTGTACAGATTGAAAAAGGCCTTGTATGGTCTTAAACAAGCTCCTAGAGCTTGGTATTCTAGATTGGATGCACACTTGATGTAAAATGGATTCAAAAGAGGTGGTGTGGACAGAAATATTTATGTCAAACAAGAAGGTAATGATATTCTAGTTGTTGAGGTATATGTAGATGACATAATCTTTGGCTGCAACAATGATGCCTTATCTAAAAAGTTTTCAAAGATTATAGAATAAGAATTTGAAATGTCAATGTTAGGTGAACTAACATTCTTTCTTGGCCTCTAAGTTTTACAGCTTGAATAGGGAATATTTTTGTCACAAACAAAATATGCCAAAGAGATGTTGAAAAAGTTTCGAATGGATGACTATCATCCATTGAGAACACCTATGGTGACTGGCTATAAGTTGTCTAAAACTGATGATTCTCCTAATGTTGATCAATCTGAGTATAGATCAATGATTGGAAGCTTGTTATACTTAACTGTCTCCAAACCTGATTTAATGCAAGTTGTTTGTATGGTAGCTAGATTTCAAACTACACCAAAACATTCCCATCCTACTGTTGTTAAAATAATATTCAAGTATATCTAGAATACACATTATTTTGGTCTTTGGTATCTTAGGAATAATGACTTTACATTAATTGTTTTTATTGATGTTGATTGGGCTGGTTGTCTAGATGACAGAAAAAGCACAAGTGGTGAAGTATTTTATCTTGGTGATTGTATTGTTGCTTGGCATAGAAAAAAGAAAGATTCAGTTTCATTATCAATAGCAGAGGTTGAATATATTGTAGCTGAATCTTGTTGTACTCAACTTATTTGGATGGCTCAGACACTATCAGACATGGGTATTGATGTTGCTAAAACTATTTCTATCTTTTGTGATAACACAAGTGTAATTAATTTGTCTAAGAATCTTTTTATGCACTCAAGGACTAAACATATTGCAATTAAGTTTCATTTTTTGAGAGAAAAATTTTTGGCTAATGAGGTAACAATGCACTATGTCTCCACACAAGCACAGGTTGCGGATATTTTTACAAATCCCTTGGCTAAAGAAGTCTTTGAAAGACTTCGTTCTCGGTTGGGAGTTGTCTCTCAATCATTGCTCTCTTAATGCTCTATCATGGATTCAGGGGGAGCTTTTTAGCTCTCTTGGTGGCTTGTTGCTACTTCATTTTTTTTATTTGCTGCTCCATTGCTATATCTACAATTGTTTCAATTCAGTTTCTTGGCATTTCATTGGTTTCCTTTGTCCTTGTGACAAAAAGGGGGAGAAATATGATTTTTTGGCTCAGTATTTGGTTCAGATGTTTGACTCGATTTTTGGTTTAGACGTTCAAATGGCATAGTTTTTTCCATCAAGAACAAAGGGGGATTTTGTTGGCTTTCTCTTTGTGGCATTTGTCCTTGATGTCAAAACATATCAAAACTAATTGTTTACATTGATTGTTATTGGCATTCCAGTTGGCCTCATTTGATTCTCACAGATTTGACATTTTGTTCTCATAGCTCTGATTTGCTCCATTGTCACTAGCATCATGGTTATTGGTATTCATTTTTTAGTTTGCACATGGTTGCTACATATTCAGTTTTATGGCTTTCGGTTGTTTTGGACAGTGCAGTTGATTCATTTTATATAATTGTACTGATCATTCAGACTTATGTGCAAGAATTGGACGGGGGTTTTACTCATTTGTAGGCATTGATCACATTCGTATATCAGGTGATATCATTTTATATGTTTGATCATTACATTTCTTTGACAGTGATATCTGGTTATTCTCATTTTGGCATGATGGATTTAAGTTCTTACTTGATTCTATTCAGTCACATACATATGTTGCATCTGTTTACAAAGGGGAATAAGCAATAGTGCTTCTTGTCATTTTTATAAGGCTTATCATATTATTTATACAAAATTCATTTCAACATACACTTGGTTCACATTTTACATGAGTTCAATGTTTTTTGTACACACGATTTACATTGTGTTTGAGCCTTATACACATATTATTTAAAATGCTTAACATTGAGCATTAAGGTAGAACAATTAAGGAGTATGCATCTCTTATAAAGTGATCAGCATCTTTAGCATTTTCACTAAATTCATTATCATCGACATAGTTATTACATAACTTTTGACAGTGATTAGCATTGATACTTATCAAGTTTCAATTTAGTACATGTTATTTTGGCTTTGACAGCGACATTATGTGACTTGGAATGACGGCTCAGATCATTGTGTTTTCATTACTCACGTGGATTGTGAGTGGGCGGAAATATGACAATTAATTGTAACATCATGTTGTCAGTGGTTGTGGATTTTAAAATTATTAGAATGTGGCTTATGGATTCCAAATGTTTATACATTTTTTCAAATTACTCGATGGTAAAACAAAATAGGGCAAAAAAAATTATTGCAAAGTTGAACCCTAGCCATCATTGTAAACTCAGTTACTATTTTTGTGTGAGTTTTGAGCAGAATTTTGGCACGAGCTTGAGGTATGATGAACTATGTGTTGTGGATAATTCTTTTGTGGACTTCTCTTGAGCTAGAAGTGGAGGTAAATCAAATAGAGATCTTATGGGATTTCGTTAGTTGCTTCAAACCGCCTTGAAAGGTAATATTTGCAAAAAAAAAAATTATTTTTTTCGAAGATAAAAGGATGAAATTGCAAGCGTAAAATTGAACAAGTTTTACTCTTTAGTGAGGTTCATTTTTTTTTAAATGAAAATAATGGTAATGATTTGGGAGAATTTACAGTTGTCATTTATTTTTCAAAAAGGAAAAAGAAAGTTGTTCTCTTCTGCAACTGTATTTTGGTAGTTTTTGATTAGAAACCCTGACCTGAGGGTTTGATCTTTTGACTCGTGTGTTCATTGTTTAATACAAGGGTTTTAGTTTTCTGGCTCTATATATTTGTGGCTTCAAGTCATTATTCAAATTCGAATGTGATAAAAAGAGACAAACCATTTTGTTGAAGGTTTTATTGAGTTATATCTGCAAAGTTTTGAAAAGAGAAAAAAAAAGGTTTTTGTAGTATCTATGGTTCTTACAATAGAGAAAATTCATTCAGTTTTAAGAGATTTTGAGGTACTATTATATAGAGTACATACTATAATTGGCAACATTGAAAATCATATATGTTTTATGTATTCACTAGTGATTTTAGGACTTCAAATTTGATGCAGTTGTAAGATCAGTATTGACTACAAACTTAGACAGTGACTTTGTAAATTGAGGGGTTGGTGCTCCTATGAAGTTGGTGCTTCAGAAAAGGTGTTTAGTTGTTGCTCCACCATTGTTACAGATTTGGTGCTCTTCAGGGATAACTTTAGTGGTGAATCTTCGCCAATTGGCGAATTTCAGGAATCGGGCAAATAAAATTTGGTGAATTCTAGGTATCCAACAAGGTGTTCAAATCGCCCGAGTTTCACGTACTATCGGTCCAATGCATGTCCATTTGCCAGTCATTTTTTTTTATGAGGCATGTTTAGGCAATAAATTCTACATAACAGACTACACATTTCCAATGGACCGATCAATATTTTCGCCTGGAATCCTAGGGAGCATGTCATAAAACACTAACATATTCGCCAATACTATTAAAACAACATTATATGAGGACCCATTTCGCCAATTAAAATTTACAAATAGTTGCTTGTGAAGACCCATTCGCCAATTAAAATTTACAAATAGTTGCTTATGAGGACATATTTCGCCTTGAAAGTTACAAGGTATCGTTGTATAAGCACGTGTGATTTGCCAAATTTTTAACATGCCATTTAAAAATCCCACGAAATTCGCCAAATATGGATTGATATAAATACAATTGAAACTGTTATTTGTTCTTACACATTTTGTTCGGTTCTGAGGTTCTACTTCTCGATTCAGAAGTAAGCGAAACCCGAAAACGTAGACTCAAAGGTGAGTGATCATTTCTTCATACTGTTATTAGTTATTAGTTATAATAATAAGATTTCTTTATCTGTTTTCCATTCTTGCTTCAGTCTTACACATGATTTTGAGTAGGGAATGGGATCTATATTCTCTATTGGTTTTTCCTTCTTAAACAAGAAGACATTTTTTCCAGCTTTTATTCGAAGTGAGATATCAATATGTCGAGCAGCAACTGCAAGGGTAAGACTCCTGAGGGTAATGAAGAGACTGGGAGGCCATAAAAACCCCCAAAATGTGGAGGTACCATACAATCTTACTTTGGAATTGGAAAAGCTTCTAATCCATCAGATTAAGGTGGAGCTACACCATCGACTCTTCCACCAAATATTATTGAAGATGGCAATGACAATACCTCACCGCCACAGGAAGGTCAAGGTGAGATTGTCATTGTGTTAAATCAAAATGTATCAAATGAGGATGGAAATACCGTAGAAGATGTTCCAAGGGATACCCTAGATAGCCAGAATGAGATAATTGACTTGGATGAGGATGATGTTGGTAGAAAGAAAAGAAAAGGCAAAGCAAAATTGGGGCACGAGTGGGAAATGACAAGGAATTTTCAAATTGGTTGGTTGTCGAAGTACCCATTCCTTGAAGGAGTGGGGGTATCAAACGAAAATGATATTGAAAGGGAAACAGAGGTCAAATGTAAGATTTTTAGTTGGAAATGTGGAAGAGACAAGAAGATGCAACTAAAGCTTGACACTATAGAAAATCATATCGGCAAAGTTTACGAAAAACAAATCATAGACGGAAAGGGACAATCAGTCGTATGATGGAAATCAAAGGAAGAATGTCTTCATGTTAAGTATGTCACAGATTATGGAGAGCATAACCATAGAATTTTGAAGATTAAAAAATGTGAAGGTACACTTGAGGCTCATTTTGGAAAAGCCATGGCAGCAGCAAATCTGTCAAAAACTGTTTAGATGAGTGTTGTTTTTAATATTTTGTCCAGGGGGCGTCCTATGACAGACTACCCAGAATATTTTGATTTATTATCTTATTTGAGTGTTCCCCACTTTCCCTTCTCACATTGGTCAGTAAACGCTAGATGGGAATGGGCGAACTATCTTGCTGCAGTGGAAAGTTAAGATTTAAAGGAGAAATTAAAAGAGTCAAATTTCATTGCATTATCTTTAGATGAAGTTATTGCACTAGACAATACTTCTTGGGTATGTATGCATTTGTATACTGTAGAAAAAAATGTTTGCCAAGCTCATCTTCTTTTTGTTCGTAAAATGAAGAACAGTTCAACATCGCAAAATCTATTTGAGCTAGTCAAGAAATATGTGAATGAAATTATAGGTATGGATGAGTTGACAATTGCCAAAAAGTTGGTGTGTGTAGGAGCTGATGGAGCTGCAGTGATGCAAGGTCAAAGGAGTGGTATTTGCACAAAGTTACAAACTACTTGTGCACCATACATGCTTGGCATTTACTGCATGGCCCACAGAATGAATTTAGCATTCAAAATTGTAAGCAAGTTTCCTACAATATCAAAAGTTGAAAATCTAGTTCGCGAGATCCACGCATACTTTTGTCGAAGTCCCAAATGTTTCCTTGAATTTAAACATTTTTTTGAGGGAATAACACATGGAAACAAGCTTCTCAAGGATTTTGATACCAAATAGATCTCCCTACATGGACCAGTGCAACGAGTTCTTTCAGAATATCAATCCTTGATTGGAGTGACGAGCATTGCAGCACAGTAGACAAAGCTCCTAACCTCTTACATAGGTTAAGCGATATAGAGACACTCTTGACTTTAGCTAGTCTTCTCCCCATGTTGGATGAGATGAAAAATCTTGTGAAGAAATCCCAAACTAGAAATGTATATTTATGAATATGCCAATCAATGTAAACTTACATGCTTGGCCCTTGATCATCTATATCTAGATCTAACACAAGAAGGCGCAAATTATTTGATGTGGGGGAAAATTATTGATTTGAATAATCCTGATAATCATTTGCAGTTTAATGCAAGCGGGCACTTATGTATTTGTGTACGTTGATATGAGATACTAATGTACCATTGTAAGATAGCCATGCGCTCTAGAAAAGAAGTCCCTGTTAACGAGGAAGATTTTAACGGCATTGTTAAATCTGTTAGTGATAATTTGAAGGAAATTGCAAAATCTCTTTCCTCAAAGATTCATGAAAGATTCCCTCGACATGAAATACTTGAAGCCATGGGTATTGTGTATCCTCAATTTTGGGTAAACCGAGATAACCCAGAATATTTTCATGATCAAGTAAAAATCTTGATCGAACAGTTTTCAGAAAAGGTAACATACAATGAATAAATAATAGAAGGAATTTTAGATGAAAATAAGCTTAGAAAGCAATGTCAAAGTTTTGCAACAGCTATGAGGGAGCAGTATAAATCCATGGGCAAGGAGAAGGCCTTTGAATCGGGATCAATAAAAAAGGTTTGGACAAGCTTTAGGTCAGAGTGAAATATTGCATGGTCCGATGTCAGAATATTTCAAACTTGTTGATTTATGTCAAACAATGATATTGGGGTTGGTGGAGGATGAGAGATTTTTCAGTACATTGGGTTTTTTGAAATCAAATTTAAGAAACAAATTGGACAAGAATTTGGAAAATTGCTTGAGGATGAAAGGAACTACGTATAATTTCAAAAAAAATCCTTTTGAAAGGGCACTCGAAATCTGGAGGTCCACATGTGAAAGAAGAGGGACTGGGTTGTACAACATAGGCTCTCCAATTCCAACAGTCACCGGTACTGGTGGTAGTGGTAGTGGCAGTGGGACTAGACCTAGGACAGATGACAATGATATTGAAATTGACACAAATCAAAGTCAAACAATGAATGTTGAATTTGAGACACGAGCCAAAAAAAGTGCAGAGCAGTCTCAGAATCAAGAATACTCTTTTACTTTATCTAAAAATGAGCATCAATTTGAGGATGTTGACTCCGTTTGGGAAATGGAAGATAATTAGTAGGTTTTAGGTTTTTTTTTGCACTTCATGAATCAGTTTCCATTGTTCCAAAGTCCAAATTGTAGTTGATGTTTGATGATATTTTACATTGTATTCAATGAACATTGAAATTGTGAATCATTACACTTCATGATATCTTATTTTATATTGCACTCAAGCACTGCATGTCAGCATGAATCATATTCCAAACTGTAGTTGATGATTTTTTATATTGTATTCAAATAAATTATGAATCATTGCACTTCAAGTTCAGAATATTTTATTTTATATTGCACTCCAAGTCTCCATGATATTTTATATTATATTGCACTTCATGAATCATAATACATATGCCAAATTCAAACTGTAGTAATGTAGTTGATGATATTTTATAAATTATATAAAATTCAATACCATTGGTCTAACAATGCTTCATCGGTAGAACCCCCATCACAATCCTGTCGATGGCCTGATAAAAATAACTCACAACCTAGTATCGGTGTAACAATACTCTATCGAGCTGACTCCTAAGGTTCTCTCCTGATATATTGATAGAGTCAAGTTGTCAACAAAAGTAACCATGAATTATAATTTATGACCATGGGCATGAATTATCTTATTTTATCAATAATCACAAAAATATACCACACTTTGATTTTATGAACAATGCAAATTGTAGAAATTTATGTGACAATATCCATATTATAGCCTACATTCACATTGTATCCATAAATATTAAACAAAATTTGAAATTTTGTAGTGACGTAGTCCTTCCCCCATTCCTAACAAAATTCAATACCATCGGCCTAACAATGCTTCATCGGCGAAACCCCCATCACAATATCGTCAATGGCCCGATAAAAATAGCTCACAACCTAGTATCGATGTAACAATACTCTATCGCGCTGACTCCTAAGGTGCTCTACCGATATACCAATAGAGTCAAGTTGTCAACAAAAGTAACCATGAATTATAACCATGGCCCATGGGCATGAATTATCGAATGCATAAAGTATATCGGGGGAACTATGGTGCATCGAGGAAACATTATCTGGCGTCCCACTGATAGAAGGAAGGATAGGTGTCCATCGGTGGAGAGGGTGGCTATTAGTGAAATACTGATGTGACATCCTGTGGCATCGTGCAGCCATGTTGTGGTGCATTTATGAACCAAAATTGAAGTGAATTATATCACAATTTGATCGCATAGTTGTTACAAAATCCTGGAAGATTTAGCTTAGGGCAGAAGCAAAAAGGCAAAAACTTGGAGTTTTGACGCAGCAAAGGCCGGTGGACTATGGAGGCGACTCAGTGAGACTCACATAAGTACTTCACTTTCAGACCTAACTGAGAAGCTATTTTACTCAAAAGCTTAAGATTTAAATAATGGAAGGGAGTACAGACAAACCCAAAGCTAAAAAATAAAAAACCGAAAAGCCTAAGAGACTCCTAAATGAAGACCTGATAGATTAATGTCCTGGGTTGGGGCTGAGACCCAAGAGGAGTACTCAAATGAATCCTTCCATGGATCAATTATGGGACAAAAAAAAGGGCTTAGAGGATATTTGGACACTGCAACGAGGGTATGACCTCTTCATGTACCATTACAGAAAACAATTTAGGTTCCAACCAATCTGCAATCCATGGAGGTTGAACTTGGGAAGACTTGTGGTGCCCAATGTGTTTGTTAACCCATAGCTAATTAAAGCTCTTGCTATCAGATATGACCCCAAGAAAAGAACTATTCAGTCACATGGCGGGGGTGACATGCTTGTTATTTCTAGGGATCTCATTTCTAATGTATTTCAGTTAGAGTGTTCACTAAATTTATCATTCATGATCAAAGATCTCTTGACGGAGTATCACCACATGGATACCAGCTATAAGAGATGGAAATTACCTTTGGATAGGCCCAAGGATGAAGGAGGCCAACTCAGGAGGTTCTCTAGTAGTGCAAACCCTCCTTTCCATAAAGATTTGTTCGAAGAGTATTTTCGATACACCTATTATTCAGCTGGTCAAGTTTTGGGAGTAGAGGTTCCACCTCTCATGTCAATTGCCCCAATGGTCTTAGTTGTAGACATACAGAGCAAGGATGCCAAGACATTTTATTATGCTATCTACTTGACCAATGCCCTACATCGAGGGCTCAAAAAGATTAAAAATAATAGTGATAATATTAATTTTGAGCACTATTCTTTGCTTATGCATTTGCTATTGTACGAGAGACAAGTCAGAGGGGTCTGGAGTGAAGAATTAAGGATAAAAGATACAGATGAAAATGGAGATTTTAAACCTGTACAAATTTGGACTTCATTGTGGGAAACCACTTTGGTAGGTATCATTACCTTTATTTTGAACATTTTTTTGTAAAACCATTGATGAAGTTGTTGGGGTATCCGTGCAACTATAACCTATCCCTAGAAGTACAAATATTTCTAAGACTAGGAAAATGACCGGAGAAATAAAGTGAATCATAACTAGGGAGACTGGTATGCTTTCTCTTATTATATAGTGATAAGGGTTTATGGGTTCGAAGGGGCTCCACACTTGATGCCACAAGTAGTTCTTGACCAAATTTCTTTTTTAGAAATTGTGAGGCAATTAGAAAAATCTGACTCCAAACACCTCAAAGGACATAGTAAACAATCAATTATGCCCAACACCTTCTGTTTTGGAGACTTTACAGTGGTTGCCAATGAAGGATATGGAGAAATTGATGGTAAATTAGCATAGTACAACCTACCTCTAGGTGATGTAAGGAAACAATTTGATGCAGAAGGGTTTATTCACAAGGCGAGATTATCGCAGAGTCTATCAGGGTATGAACATTTGTTCTCAATCGAAGATGTCATAAGAAACCATGATGAGGCTTCCACCAAGGAAATAATGGCCGCCTATAACAAGATTATGCTTGCAGAGGAATGGAAGAGGGAAAATGTCCCATCTTATTCAAAGGCATTTGGTGAGATATAGGATCCTTTAACAAAAATTGAGCAACTCATCGCTCATGTCAATGAACTGGTAAAGGATGTTCCCCCAGTTTTTTTTTATGCACCTCATGCAACCTATTTAGGAGTACAAGCTGAAGACATAGAGCCCTTGGATTACATACCTTCACAGCCTACTCCTGAGGTATGTTTTTTTGTAGATACTGATATAAGTGAAGAAGAGCAAGGTGATGAAGAGGGTGAGCAGGTCAAACAAATCAGTGCTCTTGTGATTGCACAGTACGATCCCCCTCGAGAGTAGAATATTGTAAGATATGAGGCATCAAATGAACTATCTGATCATGTGAGGGTCATGGTTGGACAACAGTTTATTTCTGATTGTGGTTTTGTTAAATCTTCTAAATTTAAATCATTTGTTTATGAATATAAAGGTAGAAAAATAAGACAACAAATACAGGATATCACTCCTAAAAATGAGGCAACCGCTCTAGAGGAATTGAAAAGGGAGGTAGAAAAGGAAATGGAGTCCATCACTCTTGAAAGAGGTAGGGAATTTCTTCAAGAAGCTAGAGTGTTGCTCCTGCCAGGGTGGGATATTAGCTCTTCAATTTTATTTGATAGCTTCAGAAAAAGAGGGGATACGACAATGAACTTAACAAAAGAAGCAAGTGACAAAATGTATTCAGGATCTGGGTACAACCTAGACGAAGCCACCTTGCTTATTTGGGCATTGTATCCCCATGATAAAAGACCTGCTATAATTAGTAATCCAAACCAAGTGTTTGGTCATCTCTTGCTTCAACGAGTAGTAGATACCAACCTTATGGAGATAGCAAATTTGAACATAAATGTGGCAAAATTTAACAAAGCACAAATCGATAAACTGATTAAGGAAAATGACAAACTAAAGAAGGAGCTAGCAAATCAGAGAGAAAAAACATCTTCCTCTTCCACATCAGAGTTGTACTCCCCATGGATTGAAAAAGATAAGAGAGTGCTTGATGCAGCCTATTGGAAGAATTGCCATCCGAAATCCCAAGGGAAATGCAAAGAATTGGAGAAAGAAGTGAAAACCATCAAATATAACATTGTATCTGAAATGATAAAAGAAAGGTTCAATAAGATGATGAAATGTGCTATTGAATATTGGGAAGTATTCAAATAGACACGCATTGCATTGGTGGAGAATGAATGATTACAGCCTAGACTAATGGAGAAAAAAAAGGAGCTCCTAGATAAGAATGTCATGAAAGAACAAATATTGCTGACATATAACAAGTTGGTAGAATCACATAATGGATATCATAACAGGCTTAGGGAAGATTTTGACTGCTTTAATTCAGTCCCACTCCTAACACTTCATTTTAGCATTAGAAATCCATGAGAATATGATGATTGGAAGGAAGAGCTTGTTAGGCTTCTGACTGCTACATTGCAAGAAATAAATGACGAGGTTATGGTTTTACAAAACACTCATAAGCAACTCGAAAAAACAATTTCTATGGAATATGATATGAAAGAGGTGATCTCTAACATGGACACCTATGTTGAATAGGAGTACATCCATCACCTCTCTGCAGTTAATATGTTTATTACCCAAACTGTAGATGTGTCAGAATCAGATCCAACGGGACAACCATCAGATTTAGAGGAAGAAAGCCATCCGACAGCATGATGAGTACCCTATCATGGAGTAGAAGCCTTGAATAGATCTTAGGTGGTCAGTGGTCACGGGCTTCTGCTTGGAGATTAACGGATCAGTGCATTCACCTGCGGCATTGTTTTATTTATAATTTGAGTTATGTTTAGTTGTCAAAATGTCATGAATTTTTGCAAGGAGTTTATAGCTTGTTGCCTCTCATATATAAGAGATATCAAGACCCCAATAAGATATCAATGGATCATCACATCATTTTAATTAGACTTTAGAGTAGAAAATAGTAAGAAGATAGATAATAGATTGCACCAATTCGCCCATCCATCTCATATCATAAACTATTTTTATAATGCATATCATTTGAACTTTGAAGATTAATACAATGGAGAAGGTTACACATATTTACTAATTTTCTTTCGAGTGTTCAACTGTTGTGGATTCATATGCTTATAAGTTATTAACTTATTTAGTTTTCTCCAAAGTGGTTGTTTATGTTATTCAAATTGTTTATGTTATTCAATTTGTCAGTACATTGAATTTGAATTCTTCAGGAATAGGGTCTGTGACGATGGGGTTTTAGATTTATTTATGGACATGATCATTGATCAAGTAGGAATGTGGGCCATAAAATGGATCTTGTCACACAAATCTTTGCAATTTGTGCTAATCATAAAATCAAATGTAGTTTATTTTTGCAGTATGTGGGATGTGGGTGAGGTGTAAGCTGGTGGATACTGATCAGGATTTTTAGTCAAAACATAATAGAAGCTAACAGTTCAACATCCATAACTTAGAAGCTTTAGCTCTACCAAGAAGTAAATATAATGAGCTAACAATTCAACATCCATAACTTGGAAATGGAAGCTCTTCCAAGAAGTAAATATAATGAGCTAACAGTTCATCACTAGTTCAAATGATAAAATAAATAATACAGAATCTAGATAATTGAACATCATCACATTACTGAAGTCTGAATTTGAGCTTTTTAATTGAATTTCACATGAAGGAGTACATATTGGCATTGGCAATGCAAAATCTTGCCAATGCCCAAAGACAAGTCTACATAGAGCTGAGTTGGAACTTCAAAACTCATATTATCAAAGATTGAAAATAATAAATCAAGTCACTGTATCAACTTTTCTAGCAACTTTCGCTCTTCAGGTGGTGAAATTTCCATTTGCTCTAGCTGATGTTGTTTGACTTGAATTTTTGTTAACATTTCATGATTGTAATTGGAAATGGAACCTGTCTTGAATTCTTCAGTCAATTTTGTATTCAAGGTTATCAGTGTTTTGATGGAATCCAAATAGTTCACATCTTGGTTCTGAGGAAACTGGTCCAAATCAATCTTCCGTGCACCTTCCATCTTCTTTCTGAAAGCATCCTTTCCAATGAATCACTCATTTATGTCAAAAGCCTCTTGAAAGCCAAGCTCTGTGAAGTTCCTTATCTTTTCATCCACCACCTTCATCTTGTCTACAACCAAATGCAAATATTCCTTTGTTCCAGACACTCTCGAACACTTTTCAATGATAGATGACAACTTCATTGAGGTTTCAATCTGATTAGTAATCCCTTTTGATTTCAGATCATTGTCACTGGCTTTGTAGACTATTTGTAGAACTTCATTTGTAGATTTCTCTAATTCTAGCACCTTTTTATTGTCCACTCAATATTTTTTGAGCTTCTTATAATAATGTCTGGTAGCATCAATCAATTGAAACATGTCACACAAATGATCAAACCGCTTCATTATTTCATCCTAGATCTTTTGTTTCATATGCCTCACTGTATCTCTACAAGATGCAAATAACTTATTCTGAGAAGACTTAATTTCTTCTTTTTCTTTCGTCAGCTTTGTCTCCAATCTTTAATTTATTTTTCTTTGTTTCTCCAATTTTTGTTCCCACTGTGCATTTCCATTTGCAATGCTTACTCTTAATTTTTCTGAAGTGGATTTTTCCTCATCATATTTCTTGTTGCTCTCATCTAGCCTTTGCTTTAGGTCATTCACTTCTCTCTCATTTGATTTATCCTCATTGCTTGTTGATGTAGAGGCAGATTTTATTATTCTTTTTTCTAATTCATTGCTCTTGTTATCTATTTATTTCCTCTTTTTTTTCTCACTTGCTAGGTCTGCCTGTAAATTTTCTATTTGGGTCTGAAACCTTTTCTTCTCTCTATCTTGATTTAGCAATGATGTGTACACCAATTCATTGTTCTTCTTTGATACATTAATTTTGTCAGTATTTTTCAGGCCAAAAAAATCCAATTGAAAATTGGTTACATGGTATTCAGATAGATCCATCTGATTTGTTGGTTTGTTTTGAATTGTGGGAACAACAATTGTGTACTCCGTTATTTCTTTATTTGTGTCAAATGTGGGTAATACCATGGTTGTTGTAGTCTCTAAAGTTACAGTAGACACACTCTCCATCAGTTGTTTCTTTTATTTTTTATTCAAGTCTGATTTCTTTTTAAACTCTTTAATGAAATCATAACCTGGGGAGGCAGGAACAATGGAATGCTTGAATGGCGAAGGAATAGGAGTAATTGCAATTGCTAATAATTTTGCACCCACACTAACTGGATTTGTGGGAGTTTCTGGCAATAACTCCTTTGTGGTACTGGTGGATCCACTGATAGTGTGACTTTGACCTGTCAAAATCCTTTGCCTCTTTTGATTGCCTTGATCACCTGGTGTTTCTGTGGTATCTTTTTTTGTTTTCCTCTTAGTATTGTGTGTAATTTGTCATTGTAGCACATGTTGACCACTACTAGTACTACTACCCATACCATCGCCACTAATGGCACTCCCAGTTGCACTAAGCTTTCCACCAAGGGCATGTCCTAGTTGTGATTGTATCTGACCATGAGGATGAGGACTAGAAGCTCTAACAAATTGATTTTATCTTGTATCCCCTTGGTCTACTTTTTCACCTCCAAGCCCAAGGCCAGATTTATCAACTGTTTTTCTATGCTCAACACTTTGTATTGTCCAAGGGCCTTGTCCTTTGAACCTCAAAGGACCACCTTGATAACCAATTTTTTGAAGTATGGTTGCTCCTGAAGAATATGTTGAATCATATTCTTCTTTTGTGGCCTCACTTAAACCAGGTTTGTAATTGGCATGGCTTTGTTCTTCTTCTTCCCTATCAATATCATCATCAGATTCATCACGGTCATCAGGATGTTCTATATTCCACAATTTGCTAAACTCTTCATCTTCTTCGTTAGTATCATACTCTGCAAGAGCTCTTGGATCACCTAGGTTCTTCCTCATAGACCAAAAGGCAGTAATTTTTGATCGTGACCATTTTTTATCTATAACTTTCGTCTCTAGAGAACCTAGAATTTTTACTCTACTAGATGGTTTATCACTTTTTTCATAAAAAAATTGTATGTCCTGATTGTCTTTCGGTGCAATGCCATAATTTTTGCTAACAATTGTTCAAAAGAAATACCATTCTCAGCAGCACTTTTCTCCATTTCTATTTTGACCTCATCCTAAGAATCCTTGTTTCTCAAATTCTCAAGCAAGGGTTTTACTTTAATGTTGAATTCTATTTGTAGCATTCCTATTGGCCACAATCATTGATTTAATGATGTCACATGGATCATACTGCCAGTGACAGATAGCATCAAAGTAAAAAAAAATTAAAAGATTATGTGCCACACTAAATGCTTTTCTCTCGAATGTGAACCCTCCACATGAAAAAGGTAAAGAAGGAAATAAGGTCTTCTTTTGTTGACTGAGAAAGTGTAGTTCATCAGCACTCTGCATCTGCCTTACATATTCCAATGCAAAAACCCTTTTTCTCACATGTATTGGAATTTTGTATGGTTGTACTCCCAATCCATAAAATCTTAGCACAGTATATTCTTCTATTAAGTACCAATCAACCAATTGTACTTATTTTCCTAGTTGCATGCAGTTTCTACATGACATAAGCAATCTAGGCATTGGATTATTTATAATTACTTGATGCAATGGAGCCAAAAAGTAGTCTACAAAATGACTGTAGTTCCTTAGAGAATCATGCATCCTTATCTCAGTGGTCCATTCATATACTAGAGCCATTTTATTTTCCTCTGCATTATTGTAGGGCTGAATCTGAAGCTTGTTGGTCTAAAATATTCCTCTAAATTTGAATAGAAAAATATAGCACAAGTAGGTTGTGAACCTAAATGTCTTCATGGAACCTTCTTTAATCGTTAAAAATTGTTTATGCATGGATTCTACAATGTGTTGAGTATAATTATATTTGACATGTTCATCAACATAATGGATATTATATACCATTTCAACGAGGCTTGCACCCACTTCCAAATTTCTATCCAGACTGAGGCAAAATGCTAGCATGGAAATAGTATCCTAAACCCACGGTTAAAAAAAATCCAAATTATAAGGAGGCTTATGATCACCTTTCAATTTGTTTCTATCCTTAAATATTTTATTTAAGAAATCATTTTTCAGCCTTTCTTCCACTGCTTCATAATCACTAGCAAGCTTTTCTAGGTCAATGTGGTGGTTTCCAAATTCTTCGGTTGTAAACCCCAACACTTTCCAAGTTCTTATGTATTAATGGATAACAATTCTTCTTGGTTATCTTCATTAACAATTGCTCTTTTCTTATCATCATAATTTTTGGCACAGACCATGATAAATTCTGGGCAAGGGAAAACTTCATGTAACATCATGCGCCCTAATCTAGTTACCCATGGTGCACTGATACTATCAACTTTTGTTTGCTTTGTAGCCTTATACTGAGATGAAAATCTAAGTTCTCAGGTACGCCTACCATAGATTTTAGGATCATAAATATCATGGCACCCATCAGTGAAACCTGGGGTTTTAAGCAATTCTGCATAATGTATTTTTAATCGAACATTGTTCTAGTGGTACTGGTGGTAGACATGCTTGTACAAATGTGAAGATGTAAAATTTGAATTCCCTAATAAGTAATACTTATTAGTCCTCCTTAATTTTAATGAAGTCTTGAGTCTCTAAAGTCTAAAACTAAACTTCAAACTTTGACAAAATAAGATTTTAAGAAATGTCAAACAATGAAACGTAGCCGCAGGAATTCTTTCACTTACCCAAATTCTGAGTCCTGACACTTGAAAAATAGAATGGCGTTGTTGGAAGTGGAACTATGGAATCCAAAACAAGGTAGTGCACTGCAATGGCCAATGAGCAATCTGAAGATTGAAGACTTTAAAAATCATTGTACAATTTCAAAGTGCAAAGTGTTTTAAATTCTTTTTTTCTCATAATTGGAACGTTAAAGTGAATGACACGTCTTAGGAGTTAGGTCTAAAAGACTACAAGTTGAAAATTCTTAAACGTTGATCTTTCTAAATCTAACGGTTATAGGGTGATTCCAGACATTTAAGTTGGGAAGCCCGTCGCTCTGTGCATTTCATTATAGAATGCAACTACAACCATACATCAAATGTTCATCCAATGGTTGAAACTCGAGTAATTTATGATATTAACTTTAAAGTTTAAAAATAAACATTAATCACTTGACAATTGACACTTAGCAGTACAAAGTGCTTTAAATGCTTTATTTCTCAAAATTGGAACATTAAAATGAATGACACGTCTTAGGTCTACAAGTTGCAAATTCTTCACCGTTGATCTTTCTAAATCTAATGGTTATAGGGTGATTCCAGAGGTTTAAGTTGGGAAGCCCATCGCTCTGTGCATGTCATTACGAAATGCAACTACAACCATACATCAAATGTTCATCCAACGGTTGAAACTTGAGTAATTTATGATATTAACTTTAAAAATAAACATTAATCACTTGACAGTTGACAACAAGCCTGGAATTTGATGGTCTATTAAATATTTGACCGTTTTTTCAATTTTAGACCGTATATTATAGCTTTAAATAACATATGTCAGTGTGTCACTTTAGTACTTTACATAGACAAAATTTAATAATTTATTCCAAGTTGTTGCTCGTTACAATGGATTACAAATTGATTCCAATTTCCAAGCTTTGCTGCTGAAAATTTACTACACATCTATCTCTAAAAATAAATGTGGCTTTGAAAATAAATTCATGATTCCAAGCTTCTACTGGTGGATTTTCCAACCATGCTGGGGAAAGGGGGTTCCAATCAGTCCTGGGGAAATGGAAGCGGTGAAGATACAAAATGTACTTATCCCCTTTGAGAGCCAGAGCCATGCTGGGGAAATGGGAGCTGTTAGAATACAGGAGGAAAAGAAAATATGCTCCCATCTTTTACCTACAGCCTCTATACATTGGGATAGAACTTATCTCCATCAGAGCTGCTCATCCTGGTTCAAAACCTGTCTAAAAATTCAGGTTAACCAAATCAACTTCTTTCCAATTCCACCCATTCTGAACTTGAAGGAAATTCATCTTTTACTGATTACTCTGTAACTACATAGCTGTAGGTAGGATAATTTACAGTATCCTGAATATTGCATCATCTTCTTCATGAATCCTTATTAACCCTAGAAAATAAAAAACCTTATGGAACTATCTACTAATCACTGAATCACTATCCCTATTTATGGGCCACCAGTGCCGCTACCAGCCTGTATAATTAAAATGTTTAATTTGATTGAACTGTACCTCAAGCTGACAAGCTGTCAAAATCACTCAAAGTTCAAATGATATGAAATCTTTACAAATTTTGTTTCATTAAAGCTATGAGTTGTCCAAGAAATTGCTTCGGATGCTCATATCACATATGGTAATGGCATTAATCATCGCCACTGCCTGCACTAGCACTATGACAACCACACTTTCTTCAAAAAGAATGAGAATTTCAATTAAATGAAATGTACAATGTTGAGGCATTGAAAAGATAGAATGACTGATGAGTGATGAGCCTTGATCTCGCCACATGTCTGCATCTAACGGTTATAGTGTTATTCCAGAGGTTTCAAATCCCAAGTCTAGTGCTTCAGAGATTTACTTCCGGAATGCAACTACAGTCGTCCATCGAACATTCAACGAACGACCCCTATGATTTTTCGTTGGTATATCTGTTTATTTCACCACTAGATTTTTTTACTATTTTCAGATTCTTTTTAATTCGCCAATGAAAATATATTTTTTGCTTTGAAAAAAGGTTTTAATCGCTAATGGGAAAAAACTTTTGGTTTGAAAAAAAGTTTTATTCGCCAATGAAAAATATTTTATTTATTAAAAAAATATGCAATTCACCAAGATTTTCCATGAACTTCCAAGGATTGTAAAAGATTCGCCAACTGGGATTTTTTTTTCCCGTAAAACGAAAAAAATCGCCAATAGAATTAATATTTTTCATCGAGAAGTATACCAAATTCGCTAGGATTTTACACCTGCACCGAGGGGGGGAATTCTTAATTTTTTTCCTGGTGCTCTTTGATTAATGAAAAGGAAATTTTAATAAGTGGTTTATTATATCCCATGAGGGTTTTTTCACTTAGGAAATCTTTGTGTTATGTGATGTTTGTCTTTCATTCTATTTCAAGTTAATGTGCTCATTTATTCAATTCTCTGATAATTTTTAGTTTGTTCAAAAAGGATAATATTTCAAAATGCTTAAGTCTATCATGCAAATTTGAATTGTTCAAATCTGTTTTTAAAAATTCTTCCTTAAAGCAAATTAATTTTGCATTGTGCAAAGTTTAAGTTTGTTTTCAAAAGCATAAACAAGATTGTTCACACATTAATGGAACAATGTTACATGATGCTTTTAATATGAGTTGTTAATGTTATTCTCTTACATATCTTTCTACAAAGTTCAAATGTTCACTTGCATAATCAATTCTCCCACATTGGTTCAAGGTCAAAAAATTTAATTGTGCATTCATGTAAAAAATCTAAAAATTATATCACTTTTGATTTACCCCCCTCTCAAAGTGAATCCACTTCCAACACTTTCAGTGCATTCAGACCATTCTCCAGTGCATCCATACCCTATTTTGGCTTATCCAGAACTTTCTGCAGTGCATTTGAACCATTTTGTGGCGCATCTGAGTTTCAACGCATCCATACCCTATTTTAGCGCATCTGGTGAATTTTCAAACAGAAACCCGAATTTGACCTCCTTTCTACCAATCAACATCTAGTTCCAATTTTTTCCCCCTTAAACAATATATTTTCATCATCCTAAAGTTTATGTTGAGGGATTGGAAATCAACCAATTTTTTCAAGAAATACCTTGCCAAGAGGATCAAGAAACTAAAGAAGCACCTTAGCTTTAAGAAATTTTTGAAAAAGAGATGCTTCGTGTATCAAAGTAGGAAATTCTTGCTTGATTATCGAACCTTCATCCATCAATATCATGACTTTGATAGATGGTATACTAACTATTTTTCTTTAGAGCCTTTATCCTCACAAGCTTGTTATCAATGAAGAGCTCTTTCACAAAGGCATAATCATAGTCAGCCAATTCGCCCTTCTTTCATTTCCTCAACTAGCAACTCAATATTCCAATTGTCCTAACCAATTTTTGCAATAGATCTTGATCTTGTCAAAACTAGCATTCTCAAGTGAAAATCCCTCATCTATTTTTTTATCAAACATCTCAAAGTGCCTTCCTTATCACATCAAATTTTTGATTTATCAGCTGCATTTCACCATCAGGATTCGTCATCCTTCATCCTGAAATAAAGCTTTCTTAACTAGATTTTAAATCAACCCCTTTTGGCACTCTTGAACTTTGATCAAATAGTTAGAGCATCATCATCAATCGTATTCCCATCCAAACAAGATCTCAAAAGCTGAAACTTCAAGAAAAAGGAATTGAAACCCAAGGTACCATGGTTGACCAAGAAGAAAAACCCTTTCATAATATTCGTTCAACTGACATTGATGAGGTAAATGAAGAAGATGTCCAACAAGCCCAACAAGACCCAAACTTCCATAATTTTTTAGAAAATTTTTATGGAGAAAGATACCTTTTGATGTTGGCAAACAAAAGAGTCAAGTTACCCGATGATTTTGATATTAACAAATTGAAAAGAAATCCAAATAAAGCGGAAACCGAGACCCAAATTGAATCAAGCAATGAAGTGAAAACCAATGATCCCATGGACATTTTGAAACAATAAATTCAAACTCTTTACCAACAAATTCAGAACATGCAAACTAGGACTACTAAGAGATATTCCATACAATATATATGTCCCTATTCATTTGATCAAATCATTAACATGATTTCATTCCCTAAACATTGCGAATTTCCCAAATACGACAAGTACAATGGGAAAACTGATCTGGTAGATCATGTAAGGGAATTTCGAACGATGAGTCTTGAGTTTTCCCATGAGGATACATATTAATGAGATTATTCCCACCTAGTTTGGGAGGGCAATTCATGTAGTGATTCTCACAATTTCCTTCAAGGATTAGATCTTTTGAGGAATTAGTAAACAAGTTCATTACCCAATATTCGTATAACATTCAACATGAGATCACGATGAAATACCTTTGTAATGTGAAACAAAAGAAAGGAGAATCATTCATCATATTCTTGCAAAGATGGAGAAGGTTATTCACAAGATATCCCTGACCCATATCGGAAAAGGAAAAGATAGAGTTATTCATTGATAACTTGAATGCTGACATGAGTTATAGACTTGACTTACAATGCCCTCCAACCTTTGAGAAATAGATGTAAAATGGAATCAAGATTGAGAAGGCTTTATTCAAGCGAGGAATTCTGAAAATCTATAATGAAAACAATCCATCCAGTTCCTCCAACAATGATAAAACAAAGTTTTGGAAAAAATACAAAAATAATGACAATGATGCCTCTGCTGAAATGCATAATTCCAAACCGGTTTTCAATTTGTCAGGAATTTCTTTAAACACAAATCAAAATACCACCCAAACTATCAATCAAACCAACAATTAAAATGCTAATCATGGGGGTAGTCAAAAAAATCAAACATCATCATCTAAGAATCTGCCTTATCAAACATCATCATCCAAGAATTTGCCTTATCAAACATCAAACAATCACGGGAATTTTACACCTTTGGGTCAATCACATGAATCTTCCTTGAGGGAACTTATTGTAGAAAATCTCAACACTTTACCTGATACTCGAGGTTTCAAACCCAAGGTAAAATGATCTTGGTAGAATGCCGCTCATTATTGTGAGTTTCATTGATGTAAAGGTCACCTCACCAACAGTTGCATGCAACTGAAGCATAAAATACAAGATTTGATTGACAATGAAGTAATAAGAATTGAGGAACCTCAAACAAACATTGACCATGGTGTATTCAAAAAACCTCTACCAGATTATGAAAAATTAGAATCTTCTAACAACAACGGAAAAGGAAAAAATGTAAACTATTTTCATGATACAACCATTCACCATATCTCTTTCATTGAAAATTACACTGGCGACATCAATAACATACCTGACCCTATCACAACCATTCATCCAATCAACAACACCAATGTCCTTTCTAATCAAGTCCTCAATATCCCACAAGACGTGGTTGTAATGGATAATCAAGTCAATGTTATCAAAATCAATGGAAGACGAGATAGTGTGCCCGTAAACGTGATCACAAGGGCTCAGACTAAATATGTTTTAAAGGGCAGTGCTTCCAAACAGCCTGCTACTACATCTCATCAATACAACATTATTGATCAACTCCAAAAAATTTCCACACAAATATCAATATTGGAGCTCCTAAAAATCTCTCCTACTCACAAAGAGATTCTGGAAAAATCCCTAGTCGACACGATATTGTCGAATGATCTGGAAGTCTATGCTTTCCAAGCCATGGTGGGACACCTAGTTGCACCTCACTTCTTTTCCTTTTCGTAAAAAGATGATGTATCACTCACCCATCCTCACAACGCAACCCTTCATATCAATTTTTTAATCCATAATAGCCATGTCAAGTGCATCCTTATAGATGAAGGAGTTGGACTTAATATCTATACTTTAAAACTTGTTTGTGCACTGGGGTTCTCTGACAATGCAATAGATCCAAGAAAGAAAATCACAATAAAAGCATATGATGATGAAGAGAGAGCTTCAAAAGGTTTGATTATATTACCCATTCAGGTGGGGCCAATCCAAAAAATGTGGTTTGTCAAGTTTTGGATAAGGATTTAACATATAACATACTCTTGGGTCATCCATGGATCCATGAAATGCAAGTTGTACCCTCAACATACCATCAATGCTTGAAGTTTCCCTGTAATGGCCAAGAAATCACTATTTCAGCTAATTCAAATAATCCTCAACAATGCAATGCCCTAAAGGTTGTCCAAGATGTATTTGTGCCTCATAACCGGGAAGCTCTTAATTCCACTCCATATGTCTCCAATAATTTCATTCGAGCTAATCCTATAGCCACATCCTCCTATGAAGGAAGTCAATCTAGTTCATCATCCAAATAGTCAGAAAAGAAGGAAGAACCCACCTCCTTTGCATCTACCAATTCTGAAGCCCGGCTTAATACCCTAGCCAAACAATTTAAAGAGAAGGTCCAAATCAAAGACAAAGGTGTCGGTGAATATTCCATTAAACAATCCCTCTGCCTCATGTAGTTAATGTCACCAAAATCCTATGGTCAACCATTAACCTCATCCCAAACACTCTCACAACCAATCACGCTTTTTGATGGTTGATTCATAAAAGCGAGTACCCAAGCAAAGGAATCTGATGGAAAATATGTTTTGAACTGGCTCTACAAATATGAAATTGATTCTCAAGCTGCAACAACAAATGTCCAAACCACTCAATATGGAAAAGGATTCTCGATCCTAGAGAAGATGGGATACAATGGACAGGGACCTATTGGAAAAAGAAAAGAGGGTATCATAGAACCTATCTAACCTGTTATAACCAATCCCAAAGATAAAATAGAGTTAGGATACAAAGAACATCAGAAGGATGAAGAAACAAAGGAAGACCTGAAGTAGAAGGCAGTTGAACGGATCCTACAACTCCAAGCCAATGACCACTATGAAATAGATTCAAATAAATATGAGTGTGATTCAATGTCAAAAGAATCATGTCATGACAAGAATTTTGATGTAATACATAAGTTTACTCCCACGCTTGAGAAGGGAAAAGGCTCAGGAATTAGGCCACTTGAATTAGAATCACATAATATTGATGGCTCAAGTGAGGATGAGCAGACTCATAGTGAGATAGACCCCTTGGAAGAGAGTGGCATTATAGACCTCGAATTGGCCCTAGTATTGTTCAATGACAACATTGCTATTGGGACACTTACAAAATCTAACCTGAACCCATCTGATGACACCCTACCATTATTGCATCCTAAACTAAGAGATTGGGACCAATCCAAACCTATCAATATCCCCACCTTTTCGAATGATGAGACCAATGTAAATTTCCTCTGTGTTGTTAATCCCGAAACAGTCTCCACCATTGAATATCATAGCAAAGCTTCACAATAGGAGAGTGTCAAGTTTCCCAGCTACAAAATAAATGAAACAAAAGAAAGATCTGATGGTGAAAACCATTCCATGGCAGTATCAGATCCAGAAATAGTAAAAACAAAGAGCACATCTGATGGAGAAAACCTCTTTGAGGTGCCAAAGGATGGGAAATTTGACACTCTCCCTGAGAAATTCCAAGAGAGATCAAAAAATCTGATTGAACCAACACAGTCCATCAATGTCGGCAGTGTAGAAACAATAAGAACTCTTCATTTGGAAAAATCATTGAAAGAAATAAAGAAGCCCAAATTTATCAAGTTCTTTGAAGAGAAACAATTTAAATTTTCCTGGTCATATGTAGACATGCCAGGGATAGATCCAGATCTCATAATGCACCATTTATCCCTTCCTTCAGGAATCAAACCAGACAAACAGAATTTGAGAAAAATGCATTCGCACATCACTTTATTGGTAAAGTTTGAACTAAAGAAGTTGTTGGATGTTGGATTCATCGAGCCCATTGACTATGCAGAGTGGATATCAAATATTGTACCTTTTTCAAAACCTAATGGTAGCATAAGGATTTGCATTGAATTTAGGTATCTCAACAGGGCTTGCCCAAAAGACGATTTCCCTTTGCCTAACATAGACATCATTGTGGATTTTATAGCGAGACACGGCATGTTATCACTGATGGATGGATTTTCTAGATATAATCAAATCAAGATATCTCCTAAAGATCAAGATAAGACAACTTTCACTTTCCCATGGGGAAATTTTTGTTGGAACGCCATTCCCTTCAGGTTGAAAAATGCAGGGGCCACATACAAAAGAGCTATGACCACCATCTGCCATGACATGATGCATACTTTCATGGAAGACTATGTGGACGACCTATTGGCAAAATCCGACACTAGAGAAGAACATCTAGAGATATTAGGCAAGCTTTTCACTCACCTGGAGAAGTTTAATGTTCGCCTCAATCCAAAGATAAGTGTATCTAGGGTAACATCAACCAAGCTACTTGGATATATAATTTTAGAGAAAGGTATTGAAGTAGATCCCACAAAGGTAAAATCTATAATGGAGATGCCTCCCTCAAAAAAATATCAATCAACTAAGATCCCTCCAAGGCAGATTCTAATCAATCAGGATATTTATCTCACAATTAGCTGATAAGACTCATCCTTTCACTCATCTCCTACACAAGAATGTTTATTTCTGATGGGACGAGAAGTGTGAAGCATCTTTCAACCAACTAAAATAATACCTAATGATTCCACCAATTCTAGCACCTCCAGCAGATGGGAAGCCTCTTTTATTGTACATCACCACTACTGACTGATCATTAAGAGCCTTGTTGGCACAGGAAGATTCAACAAGGAAGGAAAGAGAAGTTTATTATATCAGTAGAACCTTGAATGGATATGAGATCAATTACACCTCCATTGAGAAAGCTAGTCTATCTATAGTGTTTTCTACCCAAAAATTAGGACACTATATGTTGACTCACATAGTTAAGCTCATAGCCAGGATTGATTCACTAAAGTATCTCCTAAGAAAATCAAATTTGACAGGAAGACTGATTTAGTGGGTAGTGGTACTCAGTGAATTCAACATCTAATATGTCAACAAAAAACCTATCAAAGGGCAAGCCATTGTTGATCAACTAGTTGATGCACCACTTCACAATGATCATCCACTCCATATTGAATTTCTAGATGTAGATGTCTTGACAATAACAACAAAACAATGGGTGTTGTATTTTGATGGTTCCTTCACTCAACATGGATCAAGAGCAGGAATCCTATTCATCACTCCCCTAGGGAACACCATTCCAAAATCCCATCGCTTGATGTTTCCTTGCACCAAAAACATAGAAAAATATGAGGCCCTCATCATCGGCATAAAAATAGTTGTAGAATGGAAAATTACAAAGCTCTAGGTTTATGGGGATTCACAACTAGTCATCAATCAAGTCAACAATGATTATCAAACCAAATATGAAAAACTAATGCCTTACAAGAGAATGATTGATGACTTCAAGATGTATTTTGACGACATCAAATTTGGTCAAATCCCAAGGAGTGACAACAAGGTTGTTGATGCTATGGCTACTATTGCTTCTTTGCTGCAAATTCTAGAAAAACATGGCCGCTATGATTTCATGGTGGAGAAACGATTTACCCCCGCATATGATTACTCTGAGTCCCAACTTATTTTCCACCTACACGATGCTAATAACTCCATCTATGGAAAGATCTACGCTTACCTAAAATATGATATTCTTCCTCCCAATATTTATCGCAATCAGAAATGAAATTTTATTTTCCAATATGCCCATCATACTATAATAGAAAATGTTCTTATCATCGAGGTCTTGATGGAAATATTTTACGATGTCTAGAAAGCGATGAGTCTAAAAAAACTCTACGCGATGTCCATGAGGGTATTTGTGGAACTCATTCAAGTGGCCTAACCCTCACCAAGATCATCCTCTATCTGGGATATTACTGGCCGACTATGGAGAGAGAAGCCTTTCAAATTGTCAAAATATGTAGAAAATGTCAGATACACAACAATCTCATCCATGCACTAGCACAAGAATAGCAACCCTTTGCATCAACATGGTCATTTTTTCAATGGGGTTGGATCTTGTCGGTAAAATTCACCCACATTCATCCAATGGACACAAGTTCATTATCACGGCCATAAAATACTTCACAAAGTGGGTTGAAGTCATGCCTCTTATTAACATCACAGGGAAGAAAATCTCCTCATTCATCCTGAACTACATCATTTGTAGATACAGTATCCCTCAATCCATTGTCACTGATAATGGAAGACCTTTCAAGAATCAGAGCGTACAAGAACCCTATGAAAGATTCCATATCCAACATCAATTTCCTACACCCTACTACCCTCAAGGGAATGGCCAAGTTGAGGCCTCAAAAAAAACAATCCTAAAAATCCTAAAGAAAATCGTCAACGATGTTGGATGTGACTGGCATGTTCAATTAAACCCTACTTTGTGGGCCTATCATACAAGCATCTGAACACCCACGGGAGCCACACCATATGTCCCTATCTATGGATCTGAATTAGTATTTCCATTCGAGGTTGAGATACCCTCACTCTGGGTATCCTTGAAAGGTCTCATTATAGATGAAGATTACCATGTGTCTAGATTGCAGGAGCTTGAGTTGTTGGATGAACGTCATCAGATGGTAGTAAATCACCTAAAATTCTATTAGTAGAGAATGTATTGAAGCTACAATCACAAATTCAAACCTAGGACATTCCAAGTTGATGATCTGGTACTAAAAGAAAATCCCCGTAATCAGCAGGACTGAGAAAACAAAGGGAAATTTGAACCTAATTGGTTAGGTCCTTTTGTTGAGGTTTCAGTCTTTGGATCAGGGGCATATCAGTTATCTACACCCAAGGGGGATCTATTTGAAGAAATGATGAACAACCTTTACCTGAATAAATTCCATACTTGATGCATCTAGTGCATGTTAAAAGTCTTGAAAAATCATAAAAAAGCAGAAAAAGTCTTGAAAAAATCATAAAAAGTAGAAAAAAATCAAAAAATTAAAAAAAAAGAGAAAAAGAGAGAAAGATACAAAAAAAGGGGGAAAAATTAAAAAAATGGTTGCCTTGATGAAAACCTGGCAAACAAGTGTTTGGTAACAACAAAAAAATCATAAAATCTGAAAAGTGCAATAAAAATAAATGGTGAAAACCTGGTAAACAGGCGCTATTTGTGATAGGCCGACTTATCCATCTTTTCGAGCATGTGTTGGTCATTCACTTCTGCCATCCTTGTGCATTCATGCATATATTACATCTAGCTTCATGTCCATATTTGGCTAACGCGGTCATCCCACTTTGGCTTGGTTTTCATTGTACATATCCATAATAAATTTGGTTTGTTCTCACTAGGGGAAAAATCTTGATCTCGTTAGGGGAAAATCACCGTTGAGCTTAACTCAATAGACAAGCAATCAACAAACCACAACATCAAAACAACAATCGCAACAACCATTCAAAATCTTAGCATCAAAACTTAATCCAATCTAATCAATCAATCAAATCAAAACATCAACATCAAATAATTTCATCATTGAAGGATCATCTTTTGAATCGTGGTTGGATCACTTTAACACACATGTTCAACTAATTGTATTGTGATTA
The DNA here is from genome assembly GCA_007115665.2 of Sequoiadendron giganteum. NCBI lineage: Eukaryota > Viridiplantae > Streptophyta > Pinopsida > Cupressales > Cupressaceae > Sequoiadendron > Sequoiadendron giganteum. The sequence continues at coordinate 576,455,902 of CM021108.1, read as the reverse complement.
TTGTTATCATCTCGAGTGTACCTCGATGATGTCACAAACTAGAGGCACTATGATCAAGAATGATATTTTTCTTTGTCTGCTACTTGTGAGTCAATTATTATTACTGTGCAAATTGTCGCGGGACATACTCTACAAATTATCATTGATGACATTCTAAATTTGCATAGGAACATGATCAACTCTTGTTTGTTTACACAAGTGATACTCGGGTCATCTTGGTCTAATTATACTTAGATGCTTGTGTTATATTGCATTATCAAATCTTAACGAAAGTTATATGGAAGTTGTACTCAGATCATCATGGTCTATTTTATACCATTGATGTTTGTATTTCAACATAATAAAACACTCAATGATGAAAATATGCACAACAAATAATATTGGAAACATTGCATAGATATACTTACATTTCATTTTAGTCTATATCTGCATTATACATTTTCTAAACTGGTCATTCTCAAGGTTGATGTTATTTCTTTCTAACAGGGTTGAGTATACTTGACATAACAAAAAAATCATTCATTTCCATTTCTATTTTTATTCCATATCATACATACATTTGCATTTGAAAAATTCTAAAAATAAAGCATAATACCATCATCATTCACAATCCATATCATTACATCAAGGTCATAATAAATGCATTTCTTTCATCATGATCCATTTGCATTCATAATCATAATCCATTTCACATATTTGTATAGAAAATACCAAAAACATGGAATAATGCATTACATTTCATCTGCATCATAACATTCATCACATATTATCAAAACATAAAAATCATACATCCATACATCTACATGTACCACATTTGCATCCATAAACCATCCATATCCATATATAATCATCCATTTGTAGTTCATAATAAGACCATTTGCATCCATACATCAATATACATATTGAAAACAACAAAAAAAACACATTTCATGTCATTTGCATCCATATCATTCATCTCATAAATGCATCATCCATCTAAATATAATAAAAGAATCTTCATCGATTTATGCATCCATAACATAATCATATCAAACATGGCATAATCATATAGAACATAAATTAAATTCATCCATCCATAATAAAACATCAACACATAAGATCATCAAACGTCGTTGCATATCATATAGCCTCATGAAAATATGTCAAGTATACAATGATAGAAAACTGAGAAAGTAATACATCAAAAATGTGGCACAAGGTCGAGTCTCTGAATCATAGTATAAAATCAAGTATGCTCGAGAGATCCTGTGGTGTTGTCACCTGATGTGGCCGATCTCTATCCAACCCTTGATGGCCCTACTCCTGATGGTGTTATCTCTGGTGGAGATCTGCCTGGCGGAAGTGGTTGTGTGACCCCTCTACTGCTAGTGTGGAAGTGTGAGCGTCTGTGTCACATTTTGTTCTTTATACTCAAATACAATATTGAAATAATGAATTGAAAATCAAAATTATTTTTCAAGAAAAAATATTAGTTATTTTTAAATATGATATATTTCCATATTATTTTACCTTTACCAAAAATTTATCCAACAAAATGTATTTAAAATAATTAACGCTCTTTTATTTATTTATATGAATTCATATACATGTTTAAATTTCTATTATTTCAACATTTTATTTCAACTAACTAAGATTAGCACTTAATTCCAAATTAATTTAATGTAATAAAGCATTTGCATGATAATGTGAAAAAAGAGGATTTAATTAATTAACTTTCTTTCTTACAGTCACATAGAATTACATTCATTAGTAAGAGATAAGTATATCATCAAAAAGTGTTTCCATTACAAAACTTAGCCATAGAGGCTTACACAAGATAACGCAACCAACATAGATTCAAATAATGTAAATAAAGAAACAGTAAGAGCACAAATGCATTCACAAGGAACCATAACAAAATGATTTCATGAGTGGAAAACCCTCATAGGGATGAAAAACCACTCGTAAAAGTGTCTTACCGGCTTAATGTAAAGCTATAAGGGCTACAAGATGCCTCACTAGCAATTATCAAATGATCCCACTAACATGACCATTTACAATATCATTATACACTTCTTGACTCAAAGAGTTGACAACTGTAGCGATTCACTTTGTTGTTCCACGTAATCACGGATGCATCTATATCATCCTAAACCTCATTTCATAGCAATGTAGTTCCATGAGGTGTATTAATAAATTTCAATAGTACTTCATCTTAAGAACATTGATTATGACTCATCCAATCATCCTCTAGACATCATAAATATTTTATACAACAAGGAGTTTACTAAATTTATGGTATAAGTCTCATAAGTTTACAAGAGACATTTTCAAGCTTCACCCACACATTAGCCACGCATACCAAAAATAGGGTAAAGTTAGTTCTATTTGATTCATTCCCAAGCTATTAGAAAGAAAAAGACAGTTCTATCTCCAATGTTCCCTCCAATACCACACAAGTTCACTAAAACCCATATTCCAGTCACATAAGGCCTCATAATAAAAAATATATATAATAATAGCATTGATAAATGCACACAGATCTATGCTAATGAGAAGGAATTGTTACTTCAAGACTCCTAATCAATGAGATTTCATCATTATAAGTACAATAATATTAAAAGAGTTAAGAAGGTATAGCTCATCTATGTATAAGAATACATATATAAGCTTAAAGTATATGAGTATAGGTTCTTATTGAAAAAACAAGAGCTACATTCACTTCTACAAGAATGGTTTGATATTCCTTTATTTAATTTCAAACTCATCATAAACGATGATATCCAAGAATAATTATACCATTATAATATTTGTAGTATTCAAAAAGGCCTAGTATTAAATCTCGATCCTACTCAAATTATGGCATAGCCTAACATTTAAGTAAAACTAGATATTCTCCAATAGATAACTCCAAAAATGAGAGAGAGAAAAATACCAATATGCAAGTATAAATCCCAATTAAAGACCAATTATTAAAACATTTCTTTATAATGCATATTTTCACACAATGGCATTCAATTCAAAACTTCAATCTTCTTGTAGAAAACAGTTTCATTTATAAAGTTCTCTATCTAATTTTTCAAGAGAATATTTCACAAGAATTAATTTCTACTCCTAGCTTATATTTTATCAAGGCTCACTTAAACATTCATTACACATCGTTGGATAAAATAGTTCTAATTCTATGTGCACTTTATAATTTGCCTTCAAAATGTTTATTACTCCGTTTTCAATCTGTTCATTAAATAGCAATATTTTCATTTTGAATAGGATTACGTTCAAACATTTAAACTCATCTATTCATGAATACCTATTTGTACTTAAATTCAGAAATTAATCCTTCCATTATTTAAATATTTCAATTCTATTCAACCACAAAAAGGTGAATTCAGCTATAAAATACAGAAATTATACTTGTTAATGCTGATTTTTGTACCATCCCAATCAGATTTACAATTCTATTCTTTTTTCAAAAGAGTTTTATAAAAAAAATCGAAGCATATCAATTTTCACCCATTTTACCAATTATTTAACAAAGAGTATTCATCGTTATTTTTACATACAATTATATATACATATTTATATATGTGGGTAAAGGTATATAAATTTTTGTATAAGATTTTCTGAGACATGTATATAAACACAGAATTAAAATCACTTCCAGTGTCAGCATAATATTCAAAGAGAAATCTCAAAGATTTATATATATAAATACATATATAAATATTCTACATTTCCAAATTTATCAAAAGAAACATTATGCAATCTTTTAAAGAAAACGTAAATAGTTTTGTTCACTGTACAATAATAATAAAATATATATAATTTCAACTATTTTAAAGAAATCAAATTTCAATATCCAAAGTCGAATACAACTTGCATTTCACAAGACCCCCATATATGTGGGTTGGGGCCATGGCTTCCCCATGAGGCGAAGCGTTGCCTGTGGGGGCAGCACCCACCCCACAGATAGTAGCCTGTGGGGGCAGCACCCACCCCATAGGCAGTAGCCTGTGGGGGTGGTTGCCTCCACAACAGTGCCCCATGTGGGGAGACATAGCTGGGAGGTAACCTCTCAGGTCACCCCTTAAATAAAAACACCTTGCTCAAAAATAGTTTTACACAACATAATAATAATTATGTGTTCTGGAACATGAACACGTAGAAAATTTTTATTTGAAATAGGGATATATGTGTGATTTTGTATATATACATATGTTTAAATATATATTTGTATAAGTATATATATATTTGTATAAGTATATATATACAATCATACAAATAAATACTCACAATTCAGAAAGAAAAACAAAATTCACATTATCTTGTAATCTGCAGAGAGGGTTTGAGTTCAATAGAGTATATTTAAATTTATATATATAAATATATATATTATTTATATATATATATATATTTATGTATATATATATTTTAGAATATTTTTCACAGATTGAAAAGAAGCAACAAATTCCTTGTTGAAAAGATAAATAATTTTTTGTTATTTTAATTTCACATCGAGAAGGTTTTCCTTTCAGCAATAATTTTGCAAAAATCTTCAATCATTCAGTCACTTTCCAGTTTTGAAATTAAATTGCATGGAAATAGATAAAGAAGCTGGAAAATAAAGCTTCCTGGTGGATTTCTTCTCTTTTTGCTGCCTTCCACTATCTTCTCTCCCCTTCTTGCTGCAAATTTCTTCCCATAAAACCTTCTCGTCAAAAATCCGTTATTTCTTTCCCCAAAACTCAAAATCATGAGATTTTCTTTTGAAAATTTTATTTTTCTTTTTCCCTTTCGTTTCACAAAACCTAAAAAATTTTAAAATAAAATCATATTTTATTTTCATAACTAATATTTTTCTTCGAAAAATAATTTTGATTTTCAATTCATTATATTATTTACTTCGCAATTTATTTTATTTATTTAATTTATCTACAAAGTTATTCTTAAATATGATATATTTCCATATTATTTTGCCTTTATCAAAAATTTATCCAACAAAATCTATGTAAAATAATTAACACTCTTTTATTCTTTTATTTATTTATTTATTTATTTATTTGAATTCATATACATGTTTAAATTTATATTATTTCAATATTTTATTTGAGTATAAAGAATGGAACGTGACAGTCCAGATTTGGATCTAGCATAGTTGACTCATTATGTTGTCGGTACAACCTCATGATATCTGCCTCTATAGTATTCCACCTCCTTGGAAGACTCTCTAAGATCTCCAACCAGATCAGTATTACCTATACCCTAAGCTGCAATTTGTATCATGTCTGCTACGGCCACAACATGTGCCTCATGTCTCCTCGCAACATCCCTCTCTGCAGTCAGAGTAGCTATCTGAGCATGTAGTTGTACCATTTGTCCCTAGATCTGCACATGTGTCGAAGTCTGTGCCTAGGCTTGGGCAATCTGTCCTTGAAGTGTTTGGACCTGTGCTTGAAAAGTTTGAACCTATCCTTGTAGCCCAGTAATCTATGTGTGTTGTCTCTACGAGAGAATCCGCACTATCAGTGGTCGTTACCTACCTGGTCCTGACCTCCGCCTCTTGGGGATAACCCCTCTGATGCACCACCACCTCCTCCACCATCATCCCCACCTCCTCCACCTCAATCACCACCATCATCCCCTCCACCATCACCACCATCACCACCATCATCTCCACCTCCCCCTCCTCCTCCATCTCTGCCTCTAAGCTACATGGTTGTTCCTGCTCTCCTCCCCACCTCAAAAATCGGTGCCAACTCATTAGGATTAGAAATCTGTAGAAACGGATGCGCATGGAATACTCCACGTAATTTGTCATCATTTGAGCATTGAAAACCAAAAGATGGTACTACCAGAAAATTGGTTGTAGGTCATAATACTCTACGTGGGTTGCATCATAGTCAATTGCTAGTCCCCACTCTGGTATGTCCTACCTCTATCATGCATAATTCACTACCCCCTGTGGCATCCCCTGGATACGACCATACTGTTTGTGCACCGTAATGCCCAGCCATGCAACCCTAGAGGAAGTTCCAATTCACCAATAAGGCGCACTAATTTTTTTTTTATAAGTGAATTAAACATACATGTTCATCTATAATTGACAACATCCCCTAAGGCTACATAACCGAGATTACTTAAATCCCCATTAACATACATCATTAAATTACACTACATTTAATAACTCAAGTAGTAAACATTCATTCTACATAAATAAATAACAAGATAAGAAGATACATCCATAACATATATCCATTATATGATTAACTGATTACAACACTCATTCCCAAAATGAGTCAATATTACATAAGTGTTACAATTACATACATCCACCTCATAAATATAAGAGGGGTAAAACCAATTAATTACATTTTGAAATACAAAACAGCAAGAAATAGATATAAGAACCGCGAGCTGTCCAACTGGATGTCTCGCCACCAAGTACTGAAGATCAATGGGGACCCAATGGTGTATGGTGCATGTTCCACCCAACCAAGTGGTACCTGAAGGCCCACCCCCCATGCTAGGAGATAGTAACAATGCAACATGTACAAAGAACTACAACCACTATCCAAAGGCAGACTCATACTGACACATACTGACTCAACCAAACACATGCACAATACAAGTATAACTCTCACATCACTGACATAGGTCACATTGCTTCCAGACATAAAATAGATCAAGTATGTTCAGAAAACCATACACATAAAACAATAAACAACTATTGTCCTAGATAGAGTGTCATCACATAGTAGTCATGAGATCTCCTATGGGCATTATTCATAGGCTTCGGTAATCTTGGTGACCTCAACCAAACCCCGACCCTCATGCTCACTCATGCGGCATCAAATACCTCTCGTACTAACAAGATAGATGACTATGCCATTTCAGACCTTCCCACTCATCCCAAGTCTAAACGAGCCTCTGTGTCTATGAGTGAGGAAAAATTGTCTTGATTAGTGAGAAGTTAGTCCTAATCTTCTAAATACATTACTTTAATTATCGCTTGTTTAAATAACTTCTGAAGGTTACCTAGTTTACCTCTTTGGGTTCCAACACCTAATAGAAGCCACTCTACTAATGGACAACACACCATAAAAAAAACTATACTCCAAGGGAAACCCAAGTGCATACAAACAGGATTAAACAACCACTCCAACTCTAGGAGGAAACAAATAATGAAACTCACTCTAAACATCTTGGAGGCAACAAACACATAGTCCACTCCTTTCACAGGAGGTACAAAACATCCCCGTTCGTGGAAACCGAGTAAATACTGAAAAGACACCATGCACTACCCAAGGGAAAAACAACTGGTTGACATAAAGAATCGACAACCCTCATCCTCTAAAATTCTCTGGAAGACTTACAATTTTGGACTAACACTTAATCCCAAATCCCACAATGCAGCTTGACGAAATAGCTAACAAAGCATTCAAGTCATTAATCAAATCTAACCTTTGGATTTCTTAAATCCATCCTCAATCAATTAGGTAACATTGACAAAATCAAAGACTCAATAACAGGGTTAACTCAAATAATTATAAAACCCTTTTTCCCAATCACGAACATAAGGAAAAGTAATAACAACAAGCAATGACAAGGGAGTACACTATTCTTGGATATATTAAATCCATTTCCTTAACTAATTCTTTTCAGTAAATAGCCAAATACTTCAATCAGATAAATAATAAACTAAAATAATTACCCTTACTTCCTTTAAGAAAGGATAAATTCTAAGTTTAGCAAAACAAGATATTCCATTGCATTTATATCATATCACATAGTTGCAAGAAAATATTTCTTTCAAATACACAACTAACTCATCTAATTTCTACAATTCATTTAAATTTCTCTATTTCATTCATCCATGCATGCAAATCAATTCTTTTAAAATATCCATTAAATACTAAATTGCATGCATTAAATTGAAATAAAATACAATATTAAATTTACACTTAAATATATACAAATGCTCTATAATATATATATATTCACCAAATATATACAATAAATAATTATATTTATTCATTGTATATATGTATTTTAAATATATTTTCCATCATTCAACAAAATACCCAAATTGTGAAACTCAAAATACAATACAACTATATTAATAAACTCCAGAATATATATATACATATAATTAGTCTGCATTAATGCATATATATATGTACACAATACATATTAATTCCATAAATATCAATACATAAATCACATATATACCTTACATGTTTTATTCATATAAATGATAATGTAAATATAACAAAAGTAATTAAAAGAAAGAATATTAAAATAAAACCAAATACAATCTGAATGCCCCCAAATCGCAGGCTACCGCCAGCAGATTCGTGTGCAAGTAGCGAATATGGTAACCCCAATGCATTTGGGGAGGAGGGGCGGCGAAATAAACCCCACCGACCCTCTTCCCAAATGCAAAGGGCGGCGGCTTTGAAGGGTAGAGGGGGCTACGGAAGGAGGTCTCCCTCCACATAGCCACTCCCATATGGGGGCGGCAGTGGGGAGGTAGCTCCTCCCCATCCCCCATTAACAAACACAAACCCTCAACTGAAAAGAGCGGCAAACGGGGTCACCAAAAAAATTATGATTTCATTTCTAAATTTTTATTTTTTTTACACAGCATTCTGATATTTCGTCCGTCATACGAACGACTGAACCAGAAATAATAAACTCGGTTTCAAACAGTAAACTTAAATATATATATATTTCATATGTATATTAATATGAATATATATATATTTATATTTAACAGAATATATATATATATATATTTATACAGATAATTTTACTAGTAAAATCAAGAAAATAATAAAAAAAACCAGTAACAGGAAATTGATAAATTTTTCCAGAATATCTTCCTAAATTCAAGAGGTTTAAAATTTAATTTCTTTTAAACCATTCCTTCAAATTTTCAAATAATTAAAAATAGGAAAATAAATAGATCTTGATTTTTTTTTCCATTGAAGGTTTTCTACAGAGGGTTTGTTTTGAAAACCAGATCTGATAATTTTCTAAAGGGGTAAAAACTTCATACAATAACCTAAATGTTTGAAACACAATCTAAGGTTTAGATTAAACAATGTTTCAACAATTTCCTCATTTACTGAATTAAAACCTATAGTAAATTTAAACAATCTTCCCCAAATTTTAGATTATTTTAAACCTAGATTCTATTAACAAATCCTAATTCTCAATGAATTCAACAAACAAATTTCGAAAACAATATTTATTTGTTTTAAACAAACAAGAACAAGAAAAACATAGAACAAAACCTAGAATTCGAAACTATAGTAAAAGATGAATTTATGATGCAAGCCTCCTCCAAAGATCTCCTGAATTTTCTTCAATCATGCAATAAACCCAAGCAATCAACCAATCCAAAAACTCAAACAATGTAACAGATTTTCCTCAAATCAATTCTCTGTGCAATTTCTTTTCCCTAAAATTCTTCACTGCCTTCAAGAAGTTTTTCCCTTCCAAGATCTTCTCCCAGAATGAATTTTTTAACCAAAAACTCCTCCCCTTAATTCCACACATGCAATCCCCTTCAATCAAAATATCTTAGACAACCAAATCTAATCCTTTGCATGCAATATTGACGATTACAATATTAACCTAATTCCATTTTCGAAAACACACTTTGAATTTAAAATGCAAATTTCAAATAAATTTCAATTTTAAAATGAAATTTTCAAATATTTTCAATCTTTTCTTTTATTTAATTTAATCCAAGATTGAACTCAATTAATTAATTTAATTATTAAATAACTAAATTCAACCCTTTTTGAGATTAAATTTAATTAATTAAATAATTTAAATTTAATTAAATAATTTAAATTTAATTAAATTAAATTCTATTAATACCTTTAAATATAACATCTAAGAATAACTTTGATTTAATATAAGATAATCACCACTTTTAACCAACGCAATTATTCTAAAAATTCATTTAATAATTACGCATCATACAGAATCAAATAACATTAAAATAAGGTAAACTATGACTCTACAAATGAAACTGGCGACACACTAAGGCTAGGGCATAGACTTGACACATGTTACTTAGCTACTATCTCTCGTTCAACTTAACCATTGGATCGACATGCTCAAACCTGTGAAACTAGGTGAAGTCGATGTCATGTACCTGCAACCTAAAACCAAGTCAACATCATACAGTATATCTAGCATATATTACACACCGTGAAGAAGAAATCATGGATTCGCAGGACGCTCGCAAGCGAATGATGCAAAACCATCCTCTTCACCAATACACTTATCAAAGACTGACATTAACATCATAATCAATAATCTCATAATAACATCTCATGCTAACTCTACAACATCATTAATCCATAATGCATGTGAAACAATAATCAGATAACCACATCACACAATAATAGTTTTCGCTCAATAGTAGTGATCAAAACATAACAAAATGTATCCAGTATCAAAGTACTTGCAACCAAACATAGCATAAAGTAAACTGAACAAGAAGCAAAACAGAGGGGTATTACATGCACCCTGCCAAACATAAACCTCTCAAGAATGTAAGGTGTTCAGCCTATCAGACATTTGCTACAAAAAGCGAAAGGTAACTCTGCACCATCCTTTGGCCATGGCTCACAATCCAAATATGGCCTCCATATCACAATATCTAGGTCATCTAGGACCCATCTCCAATACTCTAACTTTCCTAGCTTATGTTGGACAAGTGGCCCTGCGTATCCAAAAAACATACAGTCATCATGTTGGTTGTGCCCTGTCTCCCATTGGTTATGTAATCCCAATATGTTCCTAGGCCCAGAGTTGTAAAAGTGTACAACTTGGTGACAAATTATCTGCCAAAAGATGCACCACTTGGTGCAGATCATGAAACAAGTGTGCTAACATGCACAAAACCCAAGCATACCTCATACCATGGGCAATCATACTCTCTAGCAATTGCCCCCATCCAATTGAAAGGCCCTTCGACATATGGTTGGGGCAAAGAAATCCTCCAACAAAGCCTACTAGCACATAAGGTAATGGTTGTTGAGTCGCAATCAACTCCTACCAGGATATCTCATAGCCTATAAGTCCATCATCACGAAACATCTATCGTAGGGAATTTGTCCCTCCCTGCTCCTCAACATCATACATAACCAAGGTCCCCACAACCAGTATCCTCGATATCTGATGTACATCCTTCGGGGTCACTGTCATCTCTCCTATTGGCAAATGAAAAGTGTTGTGGTCGCTATGCCACTTCTTTGTAAGTGTTGTTAGTAGCCCTCAGTTAATCTAGTATTGGGGCATGTCAATCAGTGAAGTCAAACCACACTAGCCTATAATGGCAAGATTTGTCGGAGTCAGCTGTGGGATCATGTCCCATGTCCCTAGAAAGCACTCACAAATCTAAAGGTTACCTAAGCCACCCTCGTAGAATAAAATTAAAACATCAAGTTGGAAAATCATTCAATTAGCCTATCAATCAAGCACATCATCTAATTAAATCAGCTCACGTGAGATTCTAATCAAATCTCAAGGAGCACCTAACCTATCATTGAATTCTCATTTGTCATGAGATCGATCAATCGGCCTATTCTATTCATTGTTCTCACCTATCATGAGGATGATCATCAACTTGTCACTCAACATCAATCTATCGTGTCATTGTTCCTCACCTATCATGAGGACAATTATCAATCGATCAATCAATCAACCTATCATATTCATCATTCCTCACCTATCAGGAGGACAATCATCAACCTATCAATCAACATCATTCTATCATCAACTGACATGATCATAAATCATCAAAATCTAGGAGGAACTCATCAAAAACATCAATTTTGGTTGGTTGTGCTAAAACAAGGTTTCTATGCGCAGATTTATAGAGTCCTAATGTGTCGTTCCTTGAATGCACTGCTTTATCAACCCTATGTGTGACTATATCCTATGGATGTGCTAATCTATTGACCTAATGCACTGAAGTGAGTTCTACATGCGCTAATCTAATTATGTGGTCCTAACCTAATGGGATGTGCTATTGCAGGCTTCCTATGCACAAAAGTGAGTACCCTATGCACTATTTCGCCTACCCTATGTGCTAAAACGTGGAAAAAATCAAATTTTTGAAATTCAAAAGTGGTTTTTGGGGTACATACTGGAGGTCCATACGCGAGCAGACGTTGGTGGTAGTTAAATTGCTTGAATCAGTGTGTGTGGTGTGGAATTCTATCTATCTTTGCTCTACAGGCTCTCAGTTTTCAAAATGCTTAAGTTACAAATGAACTTATCTTTTACCCTTTTTACCCTTTTAAAGGTTAATTAAGGGGTAATTATGGTGACATTTTATTTAATTTTTCAAAGGAGCCTTTTCATCAACTAATCGATAGTGTGGTGGAACTCTTCTAATTATCCAGAGATAAATTAGGTCATCCTTATCAAATCTATCAATCATCGGCAAAACATCAAAAAAATCATCAAAAATTTGAAAATCCATGATTTACCTCCCGAGGGGGCATCCTTTCATCATCTTGTAAAATCAGAGTCTGGGGCATGTCAAAAAAATTTACCATCATGGTTGAGAAAATTTATTCTTTGAAGCAATGTGGTTGCGCACATCACTTCAAAGTTCAAAGAGGGGCAAAATGTATGCATGCAAAAATGGTCTAGAGCATAATATTATTAAATACTTGTTATTTGATTAATGTTCTTATTTTCCTCTACTATTATAAATAAATTGTAAAATTTATTTATATGGTCCATATTCTAATTCTTCTTTTTCAAAATTCACCTTCTTTCTAAAATTAATTAAATGGACAAATTAAATCAATTTTTTTTTAATTGGTTTCCCCTTTCCCTCTTAAATTTAAATTTTTTAATTCAAATTGGCATATTCTTCTAAAATTGGTTAAAATGCACAAATGAATTAATTTGGCATCTTTCTAATATACCATATCCTTTTAAATTCAATTTTTAATTTAATTTAAGTACATTTCTACATATTTTCTCGAGCCACCTCCAACTCACCTGCCACCTCATCATGTGTCTCACAAAAATAAATTTTATAAATTGGAAAATATGAAATATCTTCAACAAATTTGCAACCAATTTGGAACTAACTGAGACACATGGCTCCTCCTTCTCTGTGATTCCTTTTAGCACTTGGAAATTTGTCTTGTTGAAGGGAACCATCTCCCTAATTCCCTCTAACCTCCTGATGCTCTGACGTTGATGTTGCAGGATCGCAATCTCGATCGTTTGTTGTTGCCACATCACCTTGAGTCTTATAAAATCTATAAATAGGACTCTTTGCTAAATATTTTCAACATGAATATTTGGACAAGCTTATGCTACTGAATTTTAGTGCATTTGTGAGAATTTGGAGAGCATTTTAGCTCATTTTAGTGTTGTAATGGCAATTTTATTTTGGATAGTTTAGTTCATCCCATCTTTCATTTACCATTTACATTCGATCATCATCATCATTCTCATCATTTAGATTTCCGTATCATTTCATCATAGGATCATTTAGTTTGTATGCATCAAATATCAAAAATCCAAAAACATAGGCATGTAGACTTCATTGTAGCATCTTGTATCTTGAGTTGTCAATCTTTGCAGGTTAATGTGCAGCAATAATAAGATTTAAGAGCATAATTTTTAGGATTCCTTGGGATTAGAGAACCATGGAATGAATTAGAAGGATAGTTGTAGCTTTATTTCTGCTATTTAGATTTCCTTTTAAGTAATACATTGCATGAAGGTGTGTTATACTAACATTGCATGACATATTTTACAAGAACACAGGTAGCATTTCCATTAGCACTATGTCCAAAGGTATTTTCTTTTTACCTTTGTTTTTTATGAGGATATGTTAAAGTTCCTCATAGGAGGCTCATGGGATTTTGATGTTGGTTTTAAGAACTTCCTTTCACTGTGCAAATGGAAAATGGGTTTAGACCCCTCTACTGACCTAGGTATTGCTTCTCCTACATGGGTACATCTACTTGGTCTACCCTTATAATTTTGGGAGCTAGGTATCTTCAAGGGGATTGCTAGCTCATTTGGGAGCTTCTTGGTTGTTGATAAAATTACCCAAGAGAAGTCTTATCTAGTATTTGCTAGGATTTGTGTTAATGTAGTTGTTAACACTATTTTGTTGACCTCTGTTGTTTTGAAATCAAAGTTTGGCAACTGATCTCAACCCATTGAATATGAAAATGCTAGACTATTTTTTTTATCTTGCAAAAAAATTGGACACGTCATTGATTCTTGCAATACGAAGCCTCAAGGCTTGGAAAGTGATGCCCCCAACTCCTTTCTTAAGTCTTATGTTCTAGAACTAGAGCTTGCCCCCTATCCATGTAGAAGAAAAAATGATGATACATTGGAGACCTTAATTGAACCATCCCCTGAGTCTAGTGTGAATTTAGAGGCTCGGGTAACTCATGAAGGTTCCCCATAGCATCTTGGGATATGGGGAGAGAGTTAAGTTTGGAAATGACCTCTTGCGATGGTAGAAATCCTATTTCTAGAGAACAACATATTTTGAAGGCTACAACTAATGTGTCCAAATCAGGTGTTAACTCCCTTAGTAATCCCGAAGTGAATCTGGGTTCGACAAACATTTCTATACAACCCCTTGTAGATATGTTTGAGATTATTGAGGAAGGTGAAAAAAATTCTCATATTGGTCAAGAAATTGACCCCTCTGCCCCCTCTCCTCCTAAATCCCCTAATGATAGTTCTCTCCCCTATCAAAAAGAAGGAAATATTTTCAAGGACTCTTTGGCTCCATTGGGTTTCCCTTCTCCCTTAGAAGAGGCAAATGATGATGACTATGTTCAAGCTAATTGTAATTTAAAAAATAAGAAGAAATCAGATGTTGGTGGAGGAAATAAGGTTGAAAGACCTTCACAAAAGGAAGAAAGAAACAAGGATACTATTCGGGATGTGGCTTTAAGTAGATAAAAGACTTTGGACTCAATTATGGGGACAAATTCTAAAAATAAGTAAGGTATGTTGCTTCCCCCCTCACAAAATCAAGGTGATTCTATATTTTTTTTAGTGATCATGAAGTTTATTTCTTGGAATATTATTATGGGCCTCAATAGCCCCTATAAACAATTTTTGGTTAAAATTTGCTTGTTGGAAAACAAAGTTGATGTTCTTTTGCTTCAAGAAACCAAAATGAAGAAGGAAATTTTTTATAAGATTGTTAGGAATATTTGGCCCAGTGCCAATTTTGTTCTGAGCGATGTTGACATGCTTCTAGAGGTATTGCTACTCTGTGGAACCCATCTAAACTTAAAGGTTCTATGGGTTTCTCTAGTATAAACTATCTTATGGTCCCCTCGAAGATCTTATCACCTTTGAAAAATAGAATTTGATAAATGTTTATGGCCCCAATTCTTGTTGGGATAGACAACTTCTTTGGGATTTCTTGGATGACAGAATAAAGAGGAATAAGGACAAATTCTAGATGCTCAGAGGTGATTTTAACTCACCACTCCTTCCTTCAGAAAAGTTAGGGGGTCTAGATGACTATTCTAATAGTATGATGGACTTATCTGGTTCTATAAAGTTTTTTGGACTCTTTGATATCCCCCTTCTTGGAAACCAATTTACTTGGTCTAATAGGAGATTTGGGAATCAGTTAATTCAAGTAAATTGGATCGGTTCCTAGTCTCCTGAAATTGGAATATTTCACAACACTTTTCCTTATCTTCTCTGCCAAGAACTGGATCTGATTACAATGCCATAGTGCTTAAGAGGAATGTTGAATCTACCAAGGGTCCATTTCCATTTATATTTTAAACTATGTAGACTCTCCACCATGATTTTGGGACCTTAGTTTAAAAATGGTGGAATGAACCCTCAGCATGTACCCCTATGTTTTGCCTTGCTAATAAATTGAGAAGAATTAAAGAAAGAGTGAAGGGATGGAATAAACTTCCCTTTGGTAATTATTTTGATACCAAAATTTCCTTGGGAGACAGTATTAAGGAGGCTCAAGATAGGATGGATTCAAGGGTGGTAGATGAAGCTATTTGTATTTATGAATGAGACCTCAAATTTTAATGGTTTAAGGTTAACAAACAAGAGGAGATCTTCTGGAAACAAAAAAACTTGTGTTCAATAGCTTATGGAAGGGGACTGTAGCACTAAATTCTTCCACTAGTCTACTATGAAACATAGAAGCAAGAACATGATAATACAACTTAAGAAGGAAGATGGTAGTATTGTGAGTAATGAAAGAGAAATTGTTCCTAAAGTTGTGGCCTTCTTCTCCTCTCTCCAGAAGGAACCTTTGGTTGCTCAACAAGACTTTGATGAAATTCTTCAAGTTATTCCTAGGGTGATTTTTTATCAGTTACTTAAGGAGATGTCAAAATATTTTTATCTCCAAGAATTGAAGTCTATTGTCTTCTCCTTTGAATCTTACAAATCACTTGGGCCAAATGGGTTTCCCTCGACCTTTTTCTAACTCTATTGGGATGTTGTTAATAAATACCTCTTGAACATTTCTAGAGACTTATTCAAATCTAGTAGGCTTCTTAATCAACTTAATGATACTCTCATTTCCCTCATTCCTAAATTTTAAGATGGTTCCTCTATGCATGAATTTTTCCCTATTAGTCTTTGTAATACTGTGTATAATTTTTTTTCTAAGATTGTTGTGTTTAGATTAAAATTTGTTCTCAACAAAATGATAGTTGGAAATCAAAAAGGGTTTGTTTAGGGAAGACACATTTTGGATGTTGCTAATACTACCCATGAAATTCTCCACTCCATGGACCTCCGTAAAAATGTGGGGATGGCTTTGAAACTTGATATCTCCAAATCCTATGATTGTGTTTCCTAGCCACTGTTATTTGTTGTTCTCAGGAAATTTGAGATTAATGGCAGGTTCCTAAAACTGATAACTTCTTGTGTTACTACTTTGATATGCTCAGTCTTGGTTAATGGAGTCCCTCAAGGTTTTTTCTCCTGTGGTTGTGGTCTTAGGAAAGGGGAACCTCTCTCCCCTTATCTTTTCATTATTTTTTCTGAAGTCCTAGGTAGAAAAATCCAAAAGATTCTAGACTATAAGGTGTTGAAATGGGTTAAGGTTGCATCAACCCTCCCACCTGCCTCTCATCAAAAAAATTTCAATGATACAATCCTCTTTGGTAAAGCTTCGGTTGGGGAAGTTGTTCATTGGAAATCCACCTTGAATGATTATACTTGTGCTTCAGGCCAACACATTAACTACAATAAGAGAAAGATATACTTATTCAATACTAACCAAGTTGTGAAAAATAGAGTTGTTCAAATATTGGGATGCTAGGAAGTTGTTTTTCCAGATGCTTATCTTGCCCTTCCCCTATTCTCAAAGAAATCAGATAGCAATAACTGGAACCATATTTTTGAAAAAATTCAAATGAAGTTGGCTAGCTAGAAAGGAAAAATCTTAATCCAAGTTGGGAAGCTCCAATTGTTAAAATCTTTCCTTCAAAATATTTCGATCTACTATCTATCAATGTTTAACATTCCTTCTTTTATAGCTAAAAAATTGAACAAATTCAAAAAATATTTTTGTGGTCTGGAATAGAGTAAAGAAATAGAATGGTATTGGTTAGGTGGGAGAAATTTTGTTCTCCTAAGAATGTTGGAGGCCTGGGGATAAGGAGAATTAAACTCTTTAATAAATCTCTTGCTTCCAAGTTGGGGTGGAATTTGTTGGAAGGAGCCAAGGACTGGGTCCGGATCCTTAATACCTTAGAAACAAAGACCAAGGTTGTTTCCTTTTTTCCTTGGAGCTACCTTATAATTCTATCTTCTAGAATCACCTCCTTAAAACTAGAAGTGTCTTAATGTTGGGTGTTAGGAAGTGCATTGGTAATGGCTTTGAAAATAACTTCTAGAATGACTCTTGGTCTAGTGGGCCTCCTTTCACCTCTGTTGTCGACCTCAACACCTTAAGACAAAGACTAGTTAGAACTTGTGGAAAGAAGGTTGTTGGTTACACTGACTAGGATGATCATGAACCTCATTGGATCAAATTTGATAATCAACTTATGGGAACTAATCTAAGGGGTGCTATACAAAAAATTAATCCCCTATTGTGCAAAGGCTTCACAATTTAATAGGGGGGCTAGCCTCTTCTCTAAAGATAGGAAGGACGAGTGGTTTTGGACCAAGAACCCCTCTGGTTATTTTTTAGTTAAAACTTCCTATGCGGAATTAGAAAAACCTCTTTTAGCCAACAGGTGTTTCCAATGGGACAAGGTGTGGATTAAAAATCTAATTCCAAAGTGTTAGAATCAAACATGCTCTGATACCATGTTAGAATTTGCTATGGATGCCAAGATCTATGGACCAAATGGAAAGCACAAGCAGAGAGAAAATAATGTGACAAGAATAAACTATATTCAATGTCAATGATATGATATGAATTTATTGTACAAATGTAGTAGATACCCCTTGGTTATATAGCCAAGGTGAGAACATAGGAGTGCATAAGATTATGACAAGTGTCGTAATATTATGACATGAGATAACAATGAAAAGCTATCACTCCCCCTAAAGTGGATAGGTGATAATGTGATAACCACCACAAATAGTGGATCACCCACAAAAGGTGGAGACCTAATCACATGATATGTCCATGAAAGGTGTAGGTGACAAAGTAATAAGAAGATAAGTCCACCAAAGGTGGAAATTCTCCAACAACTCCTATGTGTTCCATAAGTAAACTTAACTAAGGTGTAATTATGACCTAGGACAAGGTACAAAACATTTAATTACACCAACACAAAGGTTAACTATTTTTAGTGGGCTAATTCTCATTGAAAAATCCTTACTATTGATTATGTAGTTAGAAAGGGGTTTCAATTTGTTATCAGATGTGTTATTTGTAGAGAAGAAGAGTATATTATGCACTTGTTCTTCCACTATTGATTCTCAAGATAAATTTGGTCCTTCCTTCCCCTATTGCTCACTGAATGGGTTTCTCCACCTTGTATGAAATAATTCATTGAAATTTGGTCCTTTTTCCCTTTCTCTCACAATATTATCTTGGACCTTGGGAATCAAGTCCCCCCCTTTGTTGCCTGGGGGATCTAGAAGGAGAGGAACAATTGGATTTTTAGACACTGAGAGAAAGAACCATGATCTATGTTTTGATATTAAGACCCAAATTTAGGAAAATGTGGAAGTGGGAGGTCACAACTACTCTAAGGTTTTACCTTCTTATAAAGAGATGAGAATCAAACAACTTTGGGGCCTTAAAAATGACCTCTCCAATTTCAATTCAACTACTTGCATTTCAAGGAAGTTGTTATGTGGACTCCCTCGAAGAAGCAACGAGTTAAATATAGCTTCAATGGCTAATCTAAGGGCAACCTTGGTTTGGTGAGGGTGGGATTTATTATCAGGAATCACAATGGAGATTGTATTGTTAGTTATGGTAAAAACCTAGGGGTTATTTCTAATAACAAAGTTGAGGCTATGGTTGCTTAGGGTGGAATTAAACTATTGAAAGATTTAGGCTTCCAACAAGTCATATTGGAAGGAGATTCAAAGTTGATTGTTGATATTTTGAAAGGGGAGAGTGTTTTACCTTGGGAAATTAGAGACATAATGGATAATTGCAAGCTTCATATGCAATTATTCACTTATTGTAGAATCTAACATGTCTACAGGGAAGAGAACTCCTCTGCTGACATCGCTTCCAATGAGGCTCTTAATTGTAACACGTGGACTCATTGGGAGTATGGAGAGTTACCTAAGGCAATAAAAGATTGTGTTTTAAAAGAGAAATATGAACATGATTATTCATTATAAGTATAGGATAAGGGGTCCCGATGAGATGATTATTAGACATGGTGTTAGGATGGATACTGAGGTTAATAATTACAAGTTCGTATGTCTTGCTTTATGGAAATTATTAAAATGATTTTCATCAGCCAAATTTGTTTCATTATTAAGATTGGTGATTGGATGGGCATTAAAGTTAATAATCACAAGATTGGTAGGTCACATATCATGAAAAATGTTGAGGAGATTTTCTTCGGCTAGGAATTATATGAGTTCATCATTTCCATGTACCCTTCATATCACATGTTTGTTTGCAACCACAAAGCCTTGGTCACTTCGAATTTTTTCAATGTGCCATACATATTTTCCTACCTCATTCTCAAGACCCAGTCTGATCTTGTTAATCTGGCTATATTTATTATGGTAAATTTTAATCATGTCATTTATGTCTTGAGGCTCATGTTTCTAGATTATTTCATCTAGTAGCTCTGCTTTGGTATTTCAAATGGCATTCTTAGCTTCATTTTCTCAATCTTTCATCTCTACAATTTTAGTTCTTGTGGTGGTAGAACTATTGTGTTTGGGGGTGGTATGAAGAGAGGAACTAATCAAAAGAAAAACCCTAAAATTTTGTAATCTTCAAAAATGGGAGGGTCAAGGAAGAGAACTGAACCCCCTAATTGTTCATTTCTTAAGAAAAATGTCAATCTTTGGTGTATGTTTAGAGGGGCTAGAATGGATTATTTTTTGAAGCTATGAAGGTTTATAATGAAATGGTGGCTACTAAATTCACCAATTCCTAGAAAAAATGTTATGTCTCTATTGGGGTAGAGAAATTTGAAGTTACAGCTCAGCTTATTGTTGAGGCTATTGGTCTGGAAAATGAAGGAAGAAAAGTGGCAAAGAAGAGTGGGATGGACTACCAAAATTTTGTTGAGAGATTCTTGCATGATGGAGAGGTGCTTACAAGGTTCCAAAATGGGTACATCAGGCTTGACCTTCCTCTGACATTTTCCTTGGTAAGCATGTTTATAATGTGATTGTGCATGCCTACCATTTCCCTATCCTTAATCATGTCCACCATAATGATAGGATAAAAATTTTGTTCTATTTTCTTTCATACATGTAGCAAAGTATTGAGAATGGAGTTTTTCCTCCATTGCACCAGGGATTAATTTTCTCTCTTTATAAGTATGCCCTTCTGAATAAACCCCATGGAAACTTGTTGATTGCTCGGTAGGTTAATCCCCCCCAAAATTATGATGATAATGTTGGCCCTCCTCACCATATTGATGATGTTAATATTGGCCCTCCCCAGGTTGTTACGCTTCCACAATCTGTGCCTAATCCTATCCCCCCTGCTCCTCATGTGGATTCTTTGGATGGTAGCCTCATGAATGCTTCAAAGTTGGCTACCCCCAACTCCAAAATGTTTGCCTCTAAGTCCAAGATTTCCCTTGTGGTTAATCCCCTCGAGCTGGATTTGCTCAAAGCTACCCTTGAAAAAATAAACACTTTGTTGCTCCTAGGTCACTTCAAATTTTTTCAATGTGCCATACATCTTTTCCTACCCCATTCTCGAGGCCCAGCTTGATCTTGTTAATCTGGCTATATTTATTATGGTAAATTTTAATCATGCCATTTATTTCATGGGGCTCGTGTTCTGGTTATTTCTTTTGGCACCTCTACTTTGGTATTTCAAATGGAATTCTTAGCTTCATTTTCTTCGTCTTTCATCTCTGCAATTTTAATTTTTGTCTGGGGGTGGTATGAAGAGAGGAACTAATCAGAAGAAAAACACTAAAATTTTGCAATCTTCAAAAATGGGAGAGTCGAGGAAGAGAACTGAACCCCTAATTGTTCAGTTCTTAAGAAAAATATTGATCTCTAGTGTATGTTTAGAGGGGATAGAATGGCTAATTTTTTTGAAGCTATAAAGGGGTATAATGAAATTTTGGCTGCTAAATTCACCAATTCCTAGAAAAAAGGCCATGTCTCCATTGGGGTGGTGAAATTTGAAGTTACAGCTCAGCTTATTGCTAAGGTTATTGTTCTGGAAAATGAAGGAAGAAAGGTGGTGAAGAAGAGTGGGGTGGACTACCAAAATTTTTTTGAGAGATTCATGCATGATAGAGAGGTGCTTACAAGGTTCCAAAATGGGTATGTCAATCTTGACCTTCCTCCGTTATTTTCCTTGGTCAGCATGTTTGTAATGTGATATTTCACTCTTGAAGGTAGGTACATGACTGTGCATTCCTACCACTTCTCTATCCTTAATTATATCCATCATAATGATAAGATAAAATTTTCATTCTATTTTCTTTCATACCTATAGAAAAGTATTGATAATGGGGTTTTGCCTTCATTACACCAGGTATTAATGTTAGCTCTTTATAAGTTTCCATTGCGAATAACCCTCATAGCAACCTGTTGATTATTCAATAGGTTAATCCCCCCAAAATGATGATGATAATGTTGGCCCTCCTCACCATATTCTTGATGTTAATGTTGGCCCTCCCTAGGTTGTTGCACTTCTACATCTTGTGCCTAACCCTAGCCCTTTGCTCCTCGTGTGGATTATTTGGATGGTAGCCTCATAAATTATTCCAATCTGGCTACCCCCAACTCCAAAACGTCTTCCCCTAAGTCCAAGATTTCCCATGTGGTCAATCCCCTTGAGTTGGATTTGCTCAAAGATACCCTTGAAAAAAGGAAACACTCTTTGCTGCTCCTGGAACCCCCAAAGGTTAAGAGTTCTAAAAAATAATAGGAAACCCTGAAGCATGGTAATTTTATTACCGTTTTTGAAGAACCAAATAGTTCCCAAAAGGAGGACTTGGATGAAGGGTTGGTGGGAATGTACCGGGATTGGCTGATGCTTGACAAGATTGGAAAAGGTTGTTGGTTCTAATAAAAAGGTAAAAAGGAGACTATAATTGAGGAAGAGGAACAACTATCTGTCGAACAATTTGAACCCCAAGTGGAGGACGCAATTTTAAACCGTTTGGATTTTTGAAAAGATAAAAGCAAGGCCTGCAAAACCCAAATAATCATTTTTTAAGATTTTATGTGCCCATTTTTTTGTGCTCAAAAGATGATGGGATTTTATGTGAATTCTTGGTTGTAACCTACAAAACGGTAAAAGAAAACAAGAACGCAAATGGATTTTTCTGCAAAATTGTAAGATTCACGTCGGGTTCACCATATGTAAGATGGGGAAATCAACCTAGCTCAAATAAAGTGACAACCAACACTTCTAAACTATAAGCCCAATATAAAACAAGAGAATACAAACAAGAAGAGAAATCAAAATGCAAGAAAATGAGATAAAACACTCCCCATTGAATTTGATTCATTCTCTTGTCTCTCCTTCTTTTGCAAATATGCCCTCAGATTTGTAGTCTAACTTATGCAAATACATGCAAATTGTAAGCAAGAAAGTTGGAGATAATGGTTGTTCAGGTAAAAATGGGAGAGAATGGCTTCTTTTATAGACAACCATTCAAATGGACAGATGAGATTAATCATCTAGAAGGATTTCAAGATCGACAAATGAGGATTGATGAGAGGTAGGTTACGAAATGGACGGTCAAGATCAATTGATTTTTAGTTCAATCAATGGATGCAATTAATCGAGATGAGACATGATAAGATTGGGAGTGAAAGAGCAAGAGGAAATTAATTGAAAAATCAATTAGTTTGAAAATGAATTTACATCTTGAAATAATGGAAACATTATCTCATTGCAAAAGGAAAAGATGAGTTAACTTTTTTTATTTAAATAGAAATTTAATTCAAAAAGTGAGAGAAAAGATGAATCATTAATTAAATAAAATTTAATTAATTTGTGATAGAAAAGCTAACAGTGAATAATTAAATAATTAATATAATTATTTAATTATGGTTGAAAGTGGAAACAATTAAATAAATAAATTTTATTTAATTATACAGGAAAGACATTAGTGACGTAATTGAATAAATATAATTTAATTAATTAATCAAGGAGGAATTAAGATAGAAATGAATTAACTAAATAATTAAAATTATTTAATTAATAGAAGACTTATGACTTTAGAAAATAATTAAATAATTAAAATTATTTAATCATGAAGAGTGAAAGGGGGAAATGATGGAGAAATCAAGAGTTGCAGGCCTAGGAAAAATTTTAGTGTCTACATTTTTCCCCTCTTTGATACGGTGTAGTTTATCATGTTGTGTCAAATAAATTTAGTCAAAGGATGCCCTAGGATGCCCCAATGAAGATGAGATAGACCTACGCCCCCTCAGGAAAAAAAATCAAATTTTCAAAAAAAAAATGAGAAATTATCCTAAAAAAACACTTTGATGCACTGACAGGAAAGTGATTTAGCTTGCAGTCCATCAGGATGATTACTGATGGAGGATATTAGTGTGAAGAAGATGGATGTTAGCATGAAAACGAACAAAGGAGATGGATGGTTAGATGGGAGGTGATATGGGACCAACTTTCATTCTTACATTTTTATATATATCATCATCGGGCGCCAAAAGTGTCGCAAATGGAACACAAACACCATGGTATGACATAGACCAAGGTGTGTAAGGTGACAAGCAGTCAACAAGACAAGGAATGCACTAGCTCATACTAAGGATACAATTATCCCAGTATAATTTCTAAGACAAACTACAAACAACAAGCAAAGAAAAGAGGCCATGATCCATCATCGTCCCTCTAAATTCTTTAATAGGACATCCTCAAGGTAACTAGTAACATGACCCAGAACCAATCCAAAAGATAAGACAAATCCAAACGTACAAAGTGTTTGCCAATAGTTTTGATATGATTGATTAGGTTGACCAAGATGACAAAATTTGATTGATAAGATGACAAGGATTTATGATAGGTTGACCAAGATGGTAAAGTTTGATTGATAAGATGACAAGGATTGATGATAGGTTGAAGATTTGTTGGTTGCATTTTTTTGCTAATTCATGAATTGGTTTGAATAAAGATTGCTTGTGGACCAAGAACACGACCAGACTTGATAAACCATAAACGATTGACCTAGGTGGCCTCGGGGGCTCGTCAATTAATGGCCTTGCCTATGTTATACACGTAGAGCATAGTTTGACAATGACAAAGACTAACATGACTGACTCTAACTATGTTTTTAGGATTTTGAAAGATATCTAAAGTTTTTTGGGTTTTGACATGTTCTATTTTTTTTGTCTTTTTGAGGTTTTAAGATGTTTTCGAATTTTGTCATTTTATGATTTTTTTTTGGATTTTTGGGAATATTTAATTTTTTTGTCCTTTTTGGGAATATTTGATTTTTTTGTTTATTTTTGAATGTTTTGATTTTTTTGGTTGTTTCTAAATTTTATGGGGAACTGTGGATTTTGATACACTATAAGGACTGTGACAAATGCATATGAATGATGCCTACAAGTAGTGATCCATCATGCACAAGAATCCTAGGACAAACATGATCTTGCCCTTAGTCAAGCTGAATACCAATTGATAGGCGATCATGATGATAATGATGACATTTTTTGACATGGGAAGGACACATCCTGAAACAACATAAGGATGGTGATAATGTGACCAAAGGATCAAGGTTTGTAGCAGGGCTAGAAACAAAGCCAAGGAATGTTTTGGATGATGTTCTAGCATGCATAGCAAGATTATATGGATTAAGCTTATTGCATTTGGAATGACTTCTTCTTAGGATTGAATGGGATGATGGAGGGATGTTGGATAGGTAGATTAGAATCATTAGACCATTGACAAGGGAAAATAAAGACATGAAATAAGTAGGAAAGGGTAATGGATTGATTTTGGTAAAGGATAGGAGACATGAGGATTATTGGTTGGAAGAATTAACATATGATGTCCAAGGACAATGTTGCATAGGAATAATTAGTTTTTTCTAATGTATGGATTTGGATAATTCTATGAAGGTTATGATAGGATATTTCATGGATAGTGTACGACTAAAGGATAGAAATGTCAAGAGTTTTTCCAAAGCATGATTTATGTTTATACCCAAATCCTTATCAAGATCAAACTAAGTGGGAAAATGGATGGGAATGATAGGGCTTAAATGGATGGATGTAAATTTCATAATAAATGTCATGCGAAGGGTATGGGAGATGAGACAACTTTCCCCCAAGTGTAATGGTCCACATAGATAATTTCTCTTACACATGACGCATGTTTTCCAGGTTTTCATCATGGTACTTATCCAAAGCGCCATAAAAAATGGTTTTCATTATTGGATGAAATTTTTTTGTTTACTATTTTTCTTTTCTTTTTTGTCACCAAGATGCATGCTTGCAAAGTTTTCATCACGGTGACGATATTTTTATTTTTCAATTTTTTTTTGTATTTTTGTATTTTCTAGATGGCCTTAATGCTTTAGATGATCAATGGTTGTTTTGAATCCTTCAATGGTGTTGATGTAGATATTGGTGCCATGATATGCCAATAATGACCTTGATGGAGTAGTTTCTTTGTTAAGATCATAGCACTTTCATACAACTAATTGATGTCATTGTGATCCTTGTTGATACTAGAGTTGTCCTTATCAGAATACATACATCACAATAGAGTGCCATAAGAGTCCTTACAATAAAGAGTTGTTGACAAGATGTGACGGATTTGTAACATGGGTTGTTTGGACATGTGGATGAATCACTTTTTATTTTCCAAACTTGGGATGTTGGATGGTGGAGTGTGAAATTTTGATTGGGATAGCGTTTGGAACCAAAACTTTTATATGCCATGCTTGATGGCCATTTTGAAGGAGGTGGACATTTATTATATGTGGGAGTCCTCTTTTCTTGTGGCTCCACATTTTTATTGAATTTTGGGGTTGGAATATTTTCTTTGCTTGATCCATTTTTCTTTGGGATCCATTTTAACTTTATTTCTCCACCTAGATTTTTGTTTGATTCAATAGCCTTTGACATTTTCTTTTGAATTTTGGATTTGTAATAAAAAAAATTGTTGGTTCCAAATGGAAGGTTTATTGATCATATTGGAATGACGGTTTATGGTGTGGATGGAAGAAGTGTTGAAAACAACCTTATGAAAATGACTACTCATGGCCTCCATTTTGATGTTTGTATCAGATAAAGTTGCCCCCAATATCGAGGAGGTACCACTAACATCATTTTATTTTTCGATTGAAGAATAGCCAAGACCCTGATGTCTAAAATTTTCTTGAAACTATATTAGTTCTAGAATTCATTACTCGTGTAGGCCTAGTCCTTTTCCTTGATACTGCATGCTTTGACATATTTTTTTTGTGATGGTTTATTTATTATTCTAGAAACAAGATTTGATCCCATCATTGTGTATGTGGAGATCATTACCCAGTATTTTCTCACCTGCAAGAAAGCCTGCTCTAACAAAGATAGATGATCCTAGTTAATAAGATGTCGTAGCTTCATTGACATGTCAGATATATTTTTGATTAACCTCTTTGGTCTAATTTTGTGACATTGAATTCAGATGATTCTATTGGTGCTTCCAAGTCAATTTTGAAACCTTCCTTATGGTGATTATCATAGAATCCAACGAATTCAGCTATAGCTTGATCATTTGCAAATATGTCTTGTTCTAGAGGAAAATCATTTATGTGTCCCATGGAGGAAAGTGTCTCATTTTGGGAAATGATGGTGTTCGGATTTTGGTTAGGATCAACCTCAAATGTTTGATCATGAATGGCATAAAGGTTGATGAGCAGATCATTTTGGATTTCTTGAAATGGTAGTGTCTTGGTCAAAGATGGGTTTATCTTGGAAAACATGATTGGGAATGGGATCTTGATCAAGGATAGGTGCATTTTGGATGCCATGATTATCTAGAAGGACTTCTTGGATGGACTTAAGGATGGGGTCATGGCATGGAATACTTTGATCTTGACATGAAGGTGAAGCTATGATTTCATGCTTTGGACTTTTCTTTTGACATATGTCCCAAGGAGTAGGCAATGTGATGTGATTTTGGAGATCATGATCAAATATATTTTCATGACTAAATGTAGCTTGGGATGGAGTGAATAGGAATGGATTAGTGGATGATGGACTGGGATAGGATGTGGAGACTTGGAATGGGTTGAGGGATCATGGATTAGGATAGGACGTAGAGGCTTGGAAGTGACTAGTGGAAGGTTGGTTTCCCTTGTCAAGGTTAGGATAAGGGTGATTAATGGATTTTTTTGTGGATTGATGTTGTGGATTATGCTAAGGGACTCTTGATATTGAGGGTAGATGGATGGAGGACTAGATTTTATGGGTTTTTGGTAAGAGGGATAGATGGATGGTTGACTATGGGTTGTGGGTGCTTGGCATTTGGATTCAAGGTATTTTATTTTGAAGTATATGTCTTGTTGGGATTGACCAATGCGGATTAATTGGTATTCAACTTGACTAGAAAGCATATCAAGGTGAATGGAATACATGGTGGTGGATGGTATGAAGCCTAAGAGATGCCAATGCAATGGAAGGTATGCACCTATGCTATATTTTTTTTGGATTTTTTTTTGGATATAAGGATGCACCTAAGACCAAGATTAAGGAATGGTAGAATGATAATGACCCTATGACCAAAGGATATGATATGGAAGGATGATTATGAGCAAAGGATATGAGACTAAGCTATGTTTTTGTAATTTTTTGGATTTAAGGGTGTAAAATGATCATGCAAGGATGATAATGATTAAAGGATGAGATTAAATGAGACTAATGGATGCACAGGATACCAAAGGGAGGCCAATATAGTGGAGACTAAATGATGCTAAGTGAATGATCAAAGGTAGTGGTACAACTAAGGTTAAAATGAAATTAAGCTATATTTTTTATGTTATTCAGATATAAGGATGTAAAGTGCAAAGTGAAATTTAGGTCCAAGCCTAAGGATTGATAATGAAGCTAGAGAGATGAATCCTTAATATTTAGGACAAAAGGTGGCAACCAAGCTAATGTAGGTTCAAGATAACAAGTCCAGATGTCATTGACCTTTGTGATGACCAAAATGATGGATTTGACAAGGTGAGTCTAAACTAGGACACAAGTTTGAGACCCAAATTTTTTACCACAATGATAAAAACAAAGTTTGATAAATTAAAAGATGAAGGTCAATGGCAAGTCAGATAAGTAACCAAGGACTATCCAAAGACTTGATAATTTTCCTATGTCTGAAATCTACAAGGTATGTGCAACCTAAGACCTAAGATTAGTTATGCAAGGAAAAGGTGACCTAAGGTGCAATCTAAAATGTAATGCAAACCTAAATGAGGATGATGGAATGGACTGGTAAAACTCTACAAGTATAAGGTTTAGATAACAAGATCTCTGTCAAGGTGAATTAGTTCAATTTTGGACAATGATTTTTGAAATTTTAGTAATTAGGTAGTTGTGACTCTGTTTTAAGTAGTTGTGGTTCACAGAATGTTGATTTTGCAATTTTTGATGTTTTGACTTGGTTTTTGAGTGAATTTTGATTTTGATTGCCAAACACAAAATATAGTCACAAGCACTTGTTTTGGTCTGGTTTGGATGTGAATTTTTTTTATAAAATAAAGCACACATAGACAACAAGCACAAATCCTATGGTTGGCAGAGACAGTATTTGCTAGGTTCCCACTTGGATTTCTCCAGTAGTGCCTATTCAGAGCAGATGATCTAGGAACTTGGTAGAACTAGCTCCCCTCCATGACACTCACTTCTTTGGTATACCAAGCTCCGAATTCCCTAAGACCACAAGGATCTCAAGAAATTTTCCATCTCTACAATGAACTGCAAAAGTATGGGATAACTTCAAAGGTCCGACCTCCTACGCCAACAAATAGAAAAATTTTGTCTTTTTGCACAAAGGTTTTCTAGTAAAGTCATCTGGTTCAGGGGATACTATGATAAACTCCCTCAAGAGGTCTCCCAACCCTTAGGACAAGGGATTTTTGCATCATAAAGATACTGGGGGAGAGCTATCACATACCACTTCTCGTTGATTACAACTTTCAATGCAACCACAAATTTATATAGCGGTTCAAAAGAGCTTGGATTTAGCCCATTATCGCTTGGGTCATTCCCAACTTTTGAAGCAGGGTGGCAAACCCTCTAATAATGGGTAAACAAAAGTGAGGAACTATACTTATTTTTTGATCCTCCCAAATCACACAAAACGCAAGGAGAGAGCATATTTTCGTGTCTTTGCCTCACACTCACATAGGGTTGATTTTAGGCACCAAATCTAAATATGTGGTGTGATTCAAATGCAAAAGAGGTGTTTTTGGTCACTCAAGATCGCCTAACGACATGAGAGGAGAGCATACGCACTTTCTAAGACACTTGTAAACCACCAAGCACGAAGAACACTAGTTAATTTTAATCCTTGCTTATTATTTGAAGACACTTTTTAAATTTTAAACCAATGATGTGAAATGCAAGTTCGTTTTAATGCCCATGAGTGTAAGAATGCAATTTATAGTTCTTTTTAAATCCTTATGAGTGAGATATGCAAGTTTTTTTACCCTTATGATCTTGATGAAAGTTTTAATTGTTCATTTTAGCCTTCATGAGTGACAATGCATGTTCATTTTAAAACCCATTAATGGAATATGTAATTTTTTTGTTCATTTTACCCTTCATGAATGATGATGCATGTTCATTTAACCTTTATGTGTGTAATGCAACTTTGTAATTGTTTGCAAAATGAAATCAGATGGAAATGGTAAAACCAACTAAGTAAATGAAATGATAGGGCAACAAATAATTATGTTTCAAAAGAAACTATTTTTAGAACTCCCTCCAAGTTGTGCCACATGCTGAAAACAAGAGATTAGTAACAAAAAAAAAACACTTTAATGATAATAGAAAATTAAAACAATGATAACTTTCTCAAAACTTAACAAAATTTTAAACCGTTTGAATCCATGGAAAGTTGAAACTCAAACC
The DNA here is from genome assembly GCA_007115665.2 of Sequoiadendron giganteum. Lineage (NCBI taxonomy): Eukaryota > Viridiplantae > Streptophyta > Pinopsida > Cupressales > Cupressaceae > Sequoiadendron > Sequoiadendron giganteum. The sequence continues at coordinate 576,425,170 of CM021108.1, read as the reverse complement.
TTCAAAACCTAGAAATTATTTTCCAAGATTCTGCACAAAAAAATTGTTATAGGCAAAAGAAAATGCGGGTTTTAACAGCTAAAATTAAAAAGCAACAAATACTAAAACGACCATAACTTTCCCAAATATTAACAAAATTTTATATTGTTTGGAGTTTTGGAAAGCTAAAAGTGAGGCCTACAAAACCCAGATAATCATTTTTTAAGATTTTATGTGCCTATTTTTCTGTGATCAAAAGAATATGACGAGATTTTGTGCAAATTCTTGGTTGTAACCTGCAAAACAACAAAAGAAAATAAGAAAATAAATGGATTTCTCTGCAAAATTGTAAGATTCACACCGGGTTCGCCAAATGTAAGATGGGTAAATCAACCTAGCTTAGATAAAGTGACAACCAACACTTCTAAACTATAAACCCAATCTAAAACAAGAGAATACAAACAAGAAGATAAATCAAAATGCAAGCAAATGAGATAAAACACTCCCCATTGAAGTTGATTCCTTCTCTTATCTCTCCTTCTTTTGCAAATATGCCCTTAGATTTGTAGTCTACCTTATGAAAATACTTATAAATTGTAAGAAAGAAAGTTGGAGATAATGGTTGTTCAGGTAAAAATGGGAGAGAATGGCTTCTTTAATAGATAACCATTCAAACAGACAGACGAGATTAATCATCTAGAAAGATTCCAAGATCGATGGATGGGGATTGATGAGAAGGAGGTTACGAAACGGATGGTCGAGATCAATTTATTTTTAGTTCGATCAATGGTTGCAATTAATTGAGACAAGACGGGACGAGATAAGATCGGGAGTGAAAGAGCAAGAGGAAATTAATTGAAAAATCAATTAGTTCGAAAAGGAATTTGCATCTTGAAATAATGGAAACATTATCTCATTGCAAAAGGAAAAGATGAGTTAACTTTTTGGTTTAAATAGAAATTTAATTCAAAAAGTGAGAGAAAAGATGAATCATTAATTAATTTGTGACAGAAAAGCTAACAGTGAATAATTAAATAATTAATAGAATTATTTAATTATAGTTGAAAGTGGAAACAATTAAATAAATAAAGTTTATTTAATTATAGAGGAAAGACATTAGTGGCGTAATTAAATAAATATAATTTATTTAATTAATCAAGGAGGAATTAAGATAGAAATGAATTAATTAAATAATTAAAATTATTTAATTAATAGAAGACTTATGACTTTAGAAAATAATTAAATAATGAAAATTAGTTAATCATGAAGAGTGAAAGGGGGAAATGATGGAGAAATCGGGAGTTGCAAGCCTAAGATAAATTTTAGTGTCTACAGTCACAATCCCTCGAGGAAAACCTAGACAAACTAATCAATCCAAGCGCAAGTATACCCCCTTTGGTGTACCAATCGAAGCCATATTTCATAAACCTGTGCAAGAAAATTTGATAAAGTTTCCTATGACTAAGCCTTTTGATTAAAACCAACCTAAGCTTGTATGGTATAAGGACAACGAATATTAGGAATACCATAGGGTTAAAGGTAATAACACATCTAAGTGCATGAAGTTGAAAAATCACATACAAGAACTTATTGGTAGGGGAAAAATTAATGTTGAAATCCAAACACATAATTCCCCCAATGAACAACTAGGTATTTACACACAACCCTTCCCATCACATAATGAAGGAAAGGCTTCCACATCCTATAATGTCGTACCATACTCATGCGTCAACTCTATTCATACATCATCCCATGACTCCATTATTGATCGTATAGAAGAATGTAACATAATCACTATTAAGGCACCTAATTGTGCCATCACCACCCACCGAGGTCGAGTGACAATACAAGGGGCATCCTTCTCATCATCCCCTTCCATAAACAATAAATATAACATCCTAGATCATCTTGACAAAACTCCAACCCAATTTTTTATCTTAAAATTACTTCAAACATCTTCCATTTATTAAAAATGACACAAATTACTAATATAAAAAATACTCCAACATATTTACATAACATTTAAAAAAAAAGCAATCACATGAAAATCAAGAAACAATCATATTAAACCATGTGCAAGCACATGAAAATAATGTGTAACATTGAATTAAACATGACTTGCTCCAATGAATCAATACACAAGGTGACTCTATTAGTCCAATGAATCAATACATAAGATGACCCCATTAGGAATAAATCATAGGACGTAAGCACATTAGACAAAGTGCAAGGCATGTAGTGGCAATACATTTTAAAGAAACTTCATGAACTATAATGAAGAATAGACCATGCAAAAGAACTCTTGGAACCATGTGTTTAATGACCAAATCAATATCCGCTCCAAGTGCAAAGGATATTAGTAACTACCAGATATTATCAATATGCCATTGGTTTCATAGGACAATACTTAGATCCTTCAAAACCCTCCAATGAACCACATTACACCATTGATTAAAGGATAATGGAATGTTATATGGTGGGACCAACTAATAAATTAATAGTTATAATCATTGTCTTAAGACATTAGCATTCCCTTGAGCTAGAAATGAGGACACTTTTTAAAATCATTGATACATAGTAATGGTGGGGCATAATAACTTTTAGAAGATCACTTCAAAAATCATTTGCCCAAAAATAAAATGATTCAGAATTTCAATTATTTAAAGTCATTTTAGCAAAGGATGAAGGTGTGTCGTGTGGTACTAAAAAGGATAAGGATCTATATATCAAAATCAAAAGACTTTATTCAAACACATGTAAATAAAACTTAAGTAATAAAATAAAAGGTGAATGGCAATTATTCAAGAAGATTGATTTCTAGGAAATATAATGTAAAATATCATAATATTTATGAAAAGGAAAATAAAGCAAAAGTTTATTAAAAGTAAATAATATTGTATAATAATTTTTTAATTATGTTTTATAGGAAAATATTATAAAGTGAGAGTTTTATTATTCAATTATAAATAAGTTTATGAGAGAAGAGGAAGAGGAGAAATAAAAAATAGATAATATGATAAAAAAAAATTGCTTATAAGAAAAAGTAATTAAGAATAACAATAAAAGTAAGAATTGAAATTATTCCATATAGATGTTCAACATGTAGAAATTCCAAAAGATTTTAGAAATTTAATTCTTTAAATTTTCTTTATTTTTTAGGGTTTTGGTTGCTTCTTTTTATATTCTCTTTTTATTTTGTTTCTATAAATATGTAATTTATTCATTCAATGAAAAAGTGTTTACTAGAAAATATTGTTGTTTTATATATTTGGGCATGTAAACTTATGTTTTGTATTAATATATGAATCTATTGTGGCACTTAAAATTATCCAATTCACCTCTAAAAATTATTGATACATATATGTCTTGCAAATGAATAAGGCATAATGTTTCTTGTGCCTTCAATGATTTTGCCTACTAGCACTTGCACCTAAAGGAGGTTCAAGGATTACACTAATAGAAAATTATATGTAAGTTAATATGTTTGAGAGTGTGTGTTTGTGCATGGGTGTGTATGGATGTCATGTGCTACAAATTCTAGTTGTATGTGGTTGGATTAAACAATTAATAATAAGTGCTAAATAATGGAATAAAATAAACTTAGACAAATCTAGATTTTTTCCTTAAAGAAATTAAGTATTATTTGATTTTTAAATGTTTGCATATAAATTTAAAACATAAATCAATACAAATGAAAAAGAAAGTCGTCATCAAATTGACAAAAAACATTGCAAATGGAAATATAATGTTCCCATCCAACTAGAAAATCAATATTTATCTAGAGTTTATATGATAAGTGAGATTTTGGACGCTTTTACCATTAAATGGTAGTTGGTTTATCATTAAACAATAGCTAAAACTTGTTTTCCAATTACTCAACATGGTTTGCATGCATGAGACTTGTTTCAGGCTCAAATCTTGCATTATACATGTAGCCTATCGACTAATAATTTCATCTCTACTTATATATTTTATATTTGTAGCCTTGACCCATGCATCCAAATCTATTTGACCTTTTATACATCAATGATTATGCAAACACTTTTTCCTTCATTGATGTGTCTATGTTGAATGATTTCATCAACCATTGAATCCCATGCAAGTCAATCTTATATAATTAGAAAAGTTTGGTTTGGCATATCACCTATTAAGATAGGTTTTAATTTTACTCTTATTTTTATCTTTTCCCCTACAAGTGTGGAATGAAATCATTGAGAACCTCATGAAGAGTCAACTTCTAAAATCCTAGAGATTATTTTGTAAACCACATTTGATATTTACAAATATGTCATGTTGGTGTAGGTTCACAAGCAAGTGAAGATTTTAAAATCAATAGTCTTGACATGCCTAGTGCAAAACAAATCAAATGTCTTAGTCTGCATCTCATTTCATTAAATATTTTTCATACATCTTATGATTTTGGTCTAGTAAATAAAAAAATCAATTCTTAGAACCATGAAACTTCCATCTAGAGACCCCATGAGAAATTTGTTATACCTCCATACCCTTTTTGAATAAAAAAATTTCTTCTATCCTCTTATCAATACCTTACATGCTCTTATGCAACATGTGCAAACCCATATATTTGATAGATATATTCATTGTTCCTCTTCAACCTCAATGCTTCCTAATCCCAAATTTGAGCAAGAAAGTATAGAAGAGAATAAAAATATCAAATGGATAGAGTAGATGGTTGTGATGAGGAAAAGAATGTTGAAAATCGACAAGATGAAGAAGATATTATTTTTCATGCAATTTTTCCAAGAATTCATAGTCATCATGTGCAAGTAAAAGGTGTAAAAATTAGTTGCATCATTAAACCCTTTAAACTTCAACTCATTTGATAAATTTTTTGATGTATTATTTAAGGAAAGTAAGAAAATTTGCATACTTGTCAAGGTCTAAAACTTCAAGAAAAAAGAATAATCTTCTAAGAGAGAGAAATAAAGTATCAAATATTTTATAAGAATGAAGACATGAAACATGCATTTTCTTCCTTAGAAGATGATTATATGTATTAGGAATAAAAGGATACTCCTCTCTCTTAGTTTGAGAAACAAGTATGAAAAGATATAATCAATGATCCCTTACAATAGGAGGAGGTTGATCTTTTCAAAGATTTACCTATTGTGTGGAGGAAGACACTAATGAAACTAATGGGGATTATTAACATCTTGTTCAAGAGGAGCATACGTACATGCAAAAAAGTGAAAAGAACTTAGAGGGAAAAGATTGGGTCAGAAATGGAGTCCTTGTTTATGTATTCTAATAATGTCAAACTTTTATTTTAGCACTTGGTGAATTAGAGGAAAAAATAGAGTGTGGTTAATATCATCTAAAGTTTTGAGTGTGATGAATAATTCTTGGATAAATACTTTGATATAGAGGATATTGAAGAATCGTAGCAAGATTGTATCTTCAAAATACATACAAAGAAATTTTGAACAATTCTTGAGAGCATAATTGCAACAAGTCCAATCTTGATGCTCTCTCAAGCCATGTGGATCAAAAAATTCTCAAGGTGTATGTGATGAATGATAAGGTCACACATGTTCAAGTGCAAGCAAGAACTAGTTCTTCATCAAATTGGCATGTGTTTGTAACCCCATCCCATTGAAGATAGTTTCGTGTATTAAAGAAAACTAAAAAGAGGATCAAAGACATGACCACTAAAGCATTAAAAGGAAAAAAGGTGTCAGTTTATCCTATTTTTATTTATGTATTTTTTTAGTCCACCAAAATTTTAAAGTTGATTACATAGAGTAGGATTATCAAGTAGAGAAGCTATTTTTTGGTCCCTATGAATAGGTATTATTCCCTTTTAATTTGTGTATGTAATGGTTGAGTTTCAATCTTTTGAATAGGTTGTGGTTGCAACAATAGTTCTTATGTTTAGTTAATATTTTCAATATACATAGTGTTAAAATATCTTGAAGACTATTTTTTGTTAAAGGTTGCATATGGTTTATAATTGTGTTATTGAGTTTATTGTAATGCTTGTAGCTTTTTAGTTATATTCATAGTAGAGTTTGAGTTGGTTTGAGTTCAATGTTTTTTTAGTCTTGTTCTTATTTCATACCAATTATAAAGAAATGGAAGGGCGATGTGTAAAATAGTCATGCGATATATATTTTTTAGTTTATAAGAGGAATGGTGATTTTAATTTATTGCCTAAGGAATAGAGATAAATCTCTAGGATTCAATGTGTGTAAGCACACTTCTCCTAAGATTCATAAATAATGTTGTATATTTTTTATGCACCATTTCAAAAAAAAAAATCAATTAATGGGTGGATGGAAAAATATTTGAATGTATTAGTGATGTTTTAATATTACATAAAGGAAGCATGCAAATATTTTTTTTAATTATTTGTATAAATTGTCAAATTTAAAGTAATCAATAGCCAAATAATCAAAAAAATTGTGAGTTTTATTGATGAAGTCAAGAAGGTTGTTAGATCTATCTTGATCTTGTATAGCCTCTAGTTTCTCTATGCAAGCTTTCAAATAAAAAAATTCACACTTGTTAAAATTGGAAAAAGAGTAAAATTTTAGAATTGTGTCACTTTTGGCCAAGAAAGTAGTTTTATGTGAAATAATTTTTCCCTATTCAATTTCAAGAAAAATAAATTCACCCTAAATAGTTATAGGAAAATTGGTTTCACCCAAAACTACTTGGCACCTACATGACAAAGAATTTTGGAAAAAAAAACATTTTTTTCCAAAACTATTAAATTGACATAATTTGATTTTAAATTCAAAGTAGTTTAAATTTATAAACAATATTTTGATTCAAACATTATTAAGTGAAAGAGTTTTTGTTGAAATTATCCATGTGGTAGCCTGACCCTTCTTTTAGGGAAAATTTAATAAAAATTCAACTTTAACTCAATACTTCTCCAACCAAGGGTACTCCAATGAAAAATGGAAAAAACCTTTTGTTGGAATATGAAATCAATTTTATTATCATTCCAACAGTGACGAATAATCGACATTGATATCTACTTTATTATTTTTTCAGTTTGGGACTCCCTATTTTTGGTAGTTTTGACAAATGTTTGACATGTAGTTGTATGAGTTGCACTTTCTATTTTTGTAAAATTTTGTTCGACAAGGACTCTACAACTTGGATTTCTTATATTCTATTGAAGTCATGTTTTTTGTAACTTTTGAAGATTGTTGTAATTGTGAATTTCCTAAGAAATCAAATAAGAGAGATCTTTGCCTGTGGTTTTTTCCTAGTATAATTTTACCAGGTTTTCCACGTAAATACTATGTTAAAGTTGAGCTTATTGTTTATCTCTATTTTTTGCACTATCAATTTTCTTATAGTTGGTATCAAAGAAAGGTTGTTTGTGCAAAAGTTATGTTTTTGAGAAGTAAACAATGGTAGGAAGCAAGATTACCGGATTTGAGGTGCAAAAGTTTGATGGTTCTAATTTTGCTTTATGGAAGCTAAAGATTCAAGTTTTATTGGTGAAGGATGGATGTTCCCTAGCTCTCAAAGGGGTAGTGTCAAAACCTACAACCATGACTGAGGTATATTGGAATGAAAAGGATAGCATGGCCAAAGCAACAATCTAATTATCTCTAGTAGATTTAGTACTATTCAATGTTGTAGAAGAGAAAATTGCACATGACTTATGGACTAAGCTCAAAAACCTGTATGAGACAAATTCATTGGCAAATAAAATTTTGTTACATAGGTAGTTATATAGTTTGAGAATGCGAGAAAATTAATCTATCATAGATCATTTGAACGATGTCAACACATTGACAAGCAAGTTGGCTTTAGTGGGGATGAAAATTGAAGAAGAGGATAAAGCAATAATTTTATTGTGCTCATCACCTAAAACTTGGGATCAACTAGTTATGGCTCTTAGTAACTTAGCTCCAAGTGGGAAATTGGACTTTGAAGATGTGGTGGTTGTTATAATCTTTGAAGATTCTAGGTGGAAGACATCTCAAGTATCTTCCTTTAATGAAGCCCTAATTGCAGGAGGTAGAACTCAGGAAAGAGGAAATATAGAGTGTGGATAAACCAAGTCCAAATCCAGGGGGCGAAAAAGAGTAAAATACTAAAACTGTGGCAAAAATGGACATGCCAAAAAGGATTCTAGTCTTCCTAAAGAAAGTAAAGAAAATTCTACTTCATAGGAATCTGAGATAAACATAGTAGAATTTCAAACATAATTGGAAGACAGAGAGTTATTAATTGCTAATCTGATAGGTTCTTTACTTCATGTTTGGATTCTTGATTTTGGTGCCTCCTTTCACATGACTCCACATAGAGACTGGTTTTCTTCTTATCAATAATATGATGGAGGTACGTTTACATGGGAAATGACAAACCTTGTGAAGCTATTAGTGAAGGTGACATAAGAATCAAGATGTTTGATGGAATGGTAAGGACTATTTAGCATGTCAAACATGTACCAGGATTAAAGAAGAATCTATTGTCACTTGGAGTTTTTTATTCAAATAAGGATACCAATTCAATGGTGAAAATAGTTGTCTCAAGGTAACAAAGGGTGTGTTGGTTGTGCTAAAGGGAGAAAAGTTGGCAATATCTGCAGGCTAGTTGGGGTGACTAGCAATGGACAAGCTACATTGGTGTCTGATGTAGAAACGGATTCAGTATCAACCTGACATCAATGGATAGGCCATATGGGTGAGCGTGGTCTCAATGTACTATTAGACAAAAATATTCTCCCACGTGCCAAATGTAAAGATTTAAATTTGTGTGAACATTATTTTTTTGGAAAAAAAAAAAAGACTGATTTTTTCTAGAAGTACTACCAGAAGTAAAGACGTGTTAGAATTAATTCTTTCAGATACTTGGGAAGCTCCTGTTACATCTATTGGGGTTTCATCATATTTTGTTTCATTTATAGATGATTTTTCTCGTAAGGTGTGGATTTATCTTCTCAAGAAGAAGTTTGAAGTTTTTTCTTATTTTAAGAAGTTTAAAGCTCTGGTAGAGAATCAAAAGGGTAAGACTATAAATTTTTTAAGAGTAGATAACATAGAAGAATTTTTTCAAGAGAGTTTAACCAATTTTGTAGTGAGTATGGTATTGCAAGGAAATTGATGATTTCTAGGATACCACAAAAAAATGGTGTTGTTGAATGCATGAACCATACAATTATAGAGTGATCCAAATGTATGTTGAGAACTACTTTTTTAGAGAAAAAAAATTGGGTAAAGGTTGTTTCTACAACTTGTTTCTTGATCAATAGATCACCCACTATAGCTCTTGATAGTAAAATCCTTGAAGAATTATGTGTTGTAAAGACAATTTTCATTGCACAAAAAGATTGACCTATTAATGCCTAATACAACTGCCATAGTTAATGAATCCATGGGATGTGATTAAGCCATGTCACAAACCCAAGTGTTGCACTACACAACACAAGGAGACCAAGGGTGAACACCTTGCAACAATCCTCCTAGCGCAAGTGATGGGTTTGAACCTGTGACCCAGACTTTGATACCAATTGTTGCAAAGACGGTTGCCATTGCACCAAAAGTTTGACATGTTAATGCCTAATTGTTAATGCCTAATACAACACAAGGAGACCAAGAGTGCACACCTTGCAATAGTATGGACAGGTAAACCTGTTGATTATTCCTTTCTTCGTGTATTTGGTTTTGATGATTATGCTCATATTCCTAAAGAGAATAGAAATAATTTGGACGTGAAGTCCACAAAGTATATTTTTCTTGGCTATGTAGAAGGTACAAATGGATACATATTGTAGGATACTGCTGCCCAAAAGGTAATAGTTAGATGAGATGTTTATTTTAAAGAAAAATCAATGCAATGAGGTAAAGAACAATATAGTATAGAAGTTATTCCAGTTGAGGTGGAAAGTTATGATGATAATCCATAGGTACCATATGAAAATCAACAAGGTGAACAACAACCAAACGAGCCATAGGGTGATATATTACCCCTTGTAAGGAGATCTACTAGAGTATCCAAAGCACCTGAAAGGTACTCTCCTACTTGTAATTTTTCTTATGGATTACTAACTGATGTTGGTGAACCTATTTCATATCAGGAGGCTTGTGAATCTGAATGTGCAAGCACATGGAGAGTTACCATGGAAGAGAAGATGGAAGCTCTTCATAAGAACAAGATATGGGAGCTTGTACCATTTCCTAAGGGGATAAAATCTATTGGGAGCAATTGGGTCTTCAAATTGAAAAGGGACATAAATGATAATTTGGAGAGGTATAAATCTCGGTTGGTGGCCAAGGGGTATGCACAAAAGTTTGGTATTGATTTTGAAGAAAAAATTTCACTTGTGCGGTTAAGTACTAGTAGAGTTATTTTAGCTCTAGTTGCTAGTCTTGATTTGGAGTTAGAACAGTTAGATGTAAGAACAACCTTCTTGCATGATGATCTCTCAGAGGAGATTTATATGTAGCAACCAAGAGGTTTTGAGGAAAGAGACAAGGAGAATCTTGTTTCTAGGTTGAGAAAATTATTGTATGGTTTGAAATAGGCACCAAGGTGTTGGTACAATCAATTTGATTTCTTCATGATGATTTTGGGTCTTAGCAAATGTGAGGCTAGTCATTGTGCCTATTTTCAAAGGTATGTTGATGACAATTTTATTAGTTTGCTTCTATATGTTGATGATATGTTGGTAACAGGTCCCAACATGAATAAAATCATCCATTTGAAATCTTAGCTTGCTAGGGAGTGTGAGATGAAGGACTGAGGTAGAGAAAAATAAATTATTGGTATGAGGATACATAGAGACAAAAATAATAGGAAAATATGGTTGTCACAAAAACGTATGTGGAGAAGGTTTTGCATTGCTTCAATATGCAAAATGCATAACAAGTTAGTACTCCATTAATTAATTTTGCATGCACTTTATATTTTTGAATGAAATTAATTTTGATCAATTTAAGATTAAATACGCTTCATATCAACCCTAATCATTTCACATTAAATTCCTTTCTTAGTTCTTGATATTAGCATCTTTTTGTTGTCAATGATATCACAGTGATCCATATTCTTTTAGGATATTTTCATAGAAGGTGTATTTGCTCCAGAATCATGACCAACCAAATCCCCCTAAATCAATACTCTTTATTTAGTTATCGGAGGACTCATCTGCACCATGCTGAGGTAAAAATTATTCTTCATTTTAATTTCTTCCTTCTACCAATTTTTTTGCATCTTCTTCTTTTGCTGACTAATGACAAACTTCTTTTGAGGAGCAGAAGATCTTACACTCTTTCCCTTGTAAAATCTAGCAATGTGTCATGGTTTATTGCAATTGTAGCAGGTGATACTAGCTTGCAGAGAAAAACTTCTTCTCACATTAGATCTACAATCAACTCAAACTTATTGCATGTGTAGTAGGAACCATAGAAATATTGAGAAGTCATAGCATTACTATTCCTTATCATTTTACTTTTACATTCATTAGCCTTGTGTCTAAATTTATTGTAGGCATAACACTAACCATGAAATGATTGAGTGTTCATAGCATTATGCCTTGGAGACTTGAAAGATTTCTAACTCATCTTGCTTCTGCATTCAACTCCCTTATGACCAAACTTATTACAAGCATGGTAATTTCCATTGAACTTGGTAGGAGTAGTTTGCTTAGGAGCAAGCTTCTTGAAGTTCTTCTTTTTGCTTCAGACATGAATGAATCCTCCTTCCTTTCTACTGTTATGATTTGTCGTTGCATCTCCAGAGGATGTTTGCTTAGGATTTTCAGTGCAATAATTTTCCTCCCTTGTTTTATACTATCCTTTTGCTTTGAATTTATCATACAGATTTGTAGATGCATTGACCATGGGCCTTTTCCCTTTTTCAAAACCAAGTCTGGATTTCTCTTTCGAGGGTTTTTGGGAGTTAATTAACTCATCAAGAATTTCAAAGCCTTCTCTTAGTTTTAGACCTTTGTCAATTTTATCTTTTTATTTTTCATTTTCTTTCCTCAAGGATACAATCTCTTCCTCAAGATTTAAACATTCAGTACTTTTTCATTGAGCTTTGTATTCAGGCAATCCTCAATATTCTTGCCTTCTTCAATTTTAACTTTTAAATTTGAAATCAAATCTTCAGCTTCTTTGGCTTTCATTTCACATCCACTTCCTCCTTCTATTTGATCTTTCAGTTTTCCAATTTCTTCTTTTGATTCTTTAGCTTTTGCCTTCAATTTTTCAATTGTCTCTTTTGACTTTTCCAGCATGCATTCATATTTTATATTTTGTATTCTTGCTTCATCCAGATCTTCAAGAGCAGACTGAAGTTCTCCTTCAAAGTCTACTTCACAATCCTTCAGATTGATGTCCCAACATTCAGGTTCTATTGATTCTAGATCTAGTTTTGGAATAAACATATCATTGATTTTTGCAACAAACCCTATGTGTTCAAGAGCAAGATCAACCTAAACCGTTAAGCTTCTCAAGGCACTTGGCTTTGATACCAATTTTTGAACACAATGTAGTGCTGGCAGGGGGGTGAATCAACATAACTTAAAACTTAATCATTTCCATTTTTAGATTAACAACACATCACATATATTGAAAAGGGTAGAAGAAAACTCATGCATCATACAAAGACACCATGATTTTTACATGGAAAACCCAATGAGGAAAAAACCATGGTGAGAATTAACTCACAATATTTGTAGCTCACTGCTAACAAGAATTATAATGTTGTTAAGGCTCACTGCCTATGGACTTGCAAACTAATATGTACAACCTTAGAGAAAGATACAAAAGGAACTAATGAGACTCACTATCTCAGAGTAAGATACATGAAAATTAGAATGAGAAAAAGGATTATGAACTGCTATGAAGAAGCATCTAACACATGCTAAGATTACAGTCACTTTTTCACATAATTAATCCTTCATACAAACTTCAGACACTTCATCCTTTTTATTCTACTTAAGTCATATTATCTTTGCACATCATCACCATCAAAAATGATTTTTTCTTCTTTATATATCTTGTGCAACAACTCATCACCACAAATAGGTTGACACCAAGATGTCCTTTAGATGAAACAAATGATATTGCATGAGTCGACTCCAAAATGTATACAATATGAAAGAAAAAATGTTGCGGACCAACACATGGCATGTTAGGACCCAATTACATCACAACACTTTCTAAAAAGCAAGATTAATTAGTCAGGATCAACTACTGATGGAGGAAACAAGTCTATCGGCCCAAATAATGACAATACCATTAAAAATGCCAAGTGCACAACTTTACACCACCGAGGAGAGATCAAAATCACCATGTAGATCAGAATGTAAGCATTGTATTCCATGTACAATATCTCCTCAACCTTCTCTTGAATAAACTAATCATCATATGCTAGTGCAAGAGGAGAAAACCACTAAATATACAGGAACAAGGCATCCTAGACAAACTATATCAAACTAATATTTGAAAACTAATCTTGTGAACAACCAAAACACTTGATACTTGCAAGGACGAAATAATATACCTCAGTGAACATATCCCTAAGTCCGCACAAACACATATGTCTTATTGGAGAAATGTGAAGCATCCTATTGGTCCTTCATCAATTCTTTATACTACCAAAGTACAAACCAAAATACTATCAACTGTAACACATACTGTAGAAGGTTTAAAGATCTAAAAACTTGGAAATAACACCTTCACAAATCAACCATCTTGTCTTCTATATTGCAAGACAAAACCTTATTCTATAGAAGAATGCATACCAAAACATCTTGACTATGTCTTCGAGTGTGCATTGTGAATGCCTTAACAAAGACATTTTCCACCAATCTACATGTGTGTTACAACACAATAGAATGATATCAAATTAAACATATTGTATTTACATCAGGGCATGTATACCTACCTCTGCAACATACTTAGACAACAAACAAATCATCATTTCATCCTTATACTGCACTACAAAGTTGTACCAACAAATATAACATCAGAATAACTATCTTTGGAGTATGTACATTATTCAACATCTCATCTGACTCAAATGACACCCCATATTGGGTTGACATCAATGACAACACCTATTTCCAACAATGACATGGTACCAAGACCATGCCATATGTACAAATTCCCATGCCTTTGTGCATATTGGAGGATGTGGAGGATTTGACTAAGGTTAGAGATGTGCAAGTGGATGATTAAGGGATTAAGTGGATTAGCCCACTTAATAAAAGGTAGAGGAAATATTGAATTAAATAAATAGATTGTTTTATTTTAACTTTTGGAAAAGGGATATGAGACAAGTAAATAAATAATTAGATTTATTTACGTAAGGTGGACTATAGGAGGAAGATGATAAAGTGATTTAGACAAAAATAGGTGCGAGTGAATAGTGATTTTATTAATTAATAAATGGATGAGAAAGTGATTATTAATTGAATAAATAGGGTTGTATTCAATCAATTATGGAAGAAATAGTTAAGTAATCACGATGTATCAATTTTAGTACAAATATAGTTATAGGGTTGTCCCATGTGATTGATTAATAAGTTTGATATTTGATTATAACAACACAAGTGATCTATTTTTAATTAAGCACAAAGGATAATTTCAAATATTCTCTTATAATGAAAATGTTTTGTAGTTTAGGGATTGGATTTTTAACTATGGATATATAGTGGGGCTGAAATTATGCAACCACTACTTAATAAAAAATATGCACATGATTACACATATTTACTTCCCTACTATTTTTCATAAATGTTTGTTTTTTTTCAAATTTATATGCTAAAAAAAGTTACAATTTTATAACTACTTCTTATAAGAAGAAAAATAAAAATCATGGGACACTCCACAAAACTCTTAAAAAAATTGGGCAATTGAGGCTAATAAAATTAGCTAAGGATGTGGTCTCATGGAAGGGGATTGGGCTACTTTATTTATTTTGGGGGCAATCCTTACCCAATAAATTTGAAAAAAATCAACTACAAGATTAACATGAATCTTTCCCTATAAAATATGAGCCCCCATAATTATAGCTACAAAATTTAAGCTAGGATTAAAAATGGGTGAAACTTTCCTTCACCAACTTAGAGATTTTTTTTTTGGCGAAAAAGGTAATTATATAAATTTTTGAATTTGGAAAATTACATATAAATTTTCAAACAACAATAGTTGTCATTAAAGCCCATAGAATAAAAATCTAAAGAGATTTAGTGCAAACCCACGACCTCTAGGACTTAGAAGAAATCACAAAATCAAAATTTAGACAACTTAAACACAAAAACAAACTATCAATCTATATCATTTTGAAGAAGCGTATGAAATTGTAAAGGTTGGGTTGAAGATAGAGATCCCCAAACCATAGCATTCTAGTTACAACCAACATTAGAAGCTCATTTAGCCAAACAACCAGTAAAAACATTCTACTCTCAAGGAACATGAATAAAAGAGATGGAATCAAGATTTCTTGAAAGGCAAAGAATTTTTTCCACATACAAAGCCAACTTCCAAGAAGACTTTGAAACTTTTCCATCATTCAATAGAGAAACCAAAACCATGTAATTCATCTCACATATAACCTATTTCCAACCAATGTCATAAGCTTTCTCCACAACCACTAGGATAGCCCAAGCCTCCATTTGATTATTATTACTAATCTCCATAAACTAAAGAGAAGAAGTGAATTGACCTAGTACTATCCCTTCCAACTCTACCAATCCCTATAACACCTAGATTACCTCGTGAAGAATCATTATTATTAATTTTAAAAAATCCCAATGGAAGAAGAAACCATTTACCGGCTCTATTCACCTTATTTGAAGATCTAATCTTAGAACTAAGATTAGTGAGAATAATCATATGCCCCAAATCTAACTTCTATAAAATTAGATTATCAAAAGATGAGAGTCATCCATAGAGTTCTTGGCCAATGAAGTTTCTTTAACCAAATCTAAAACCTTTTGCCAAATACACCTAATCAGGCTTTGATAACTTGAAAGATTCAACAATTTTTTTCTAGCCAAATTTGTCAAATAATGAAAGTAGAACATATATCCTAAGCAACTAACAAAATAGAGGTTGAAGTAGGAGGTTGCCCCATACTAACCCAAAATTCAAATAACATGAACAAAAGATTGATTCCAAATATGCCACTACTATCTTCAAAGATCAAAAAAAAAAAAAAAAACATTGAAAGAAAGATGAGACTAGACACTTACACTAACCCACAAACAAACACATTTAAACAGACCTTGAAAACCTCTTTAACAACTCAGACTTTAATATTTATGTAATAAAATGCATAACATGTATTTTTAATTTTTATTTTTATTACCATTTAGTTGCTATAATTTTTTATTTAAATTTTTTCAAAACTTCTATCTAATTTTTCTTGACGACACCCCACTTCAAATTTTTAGGGGAATCCCCTCCACCAGACCACAGCCACATGAAACGACTGTGTGAGTTTAGGAAAAGGTTATTTTCCTTCACAAATATCCCACTGTTTCGGGTTTAGGAACTTTTACCAGATAGAAGCAGAGATCTAACTAAAAATATGCAACGTTAGAAGGGAAGGCCGTATCATCGTTGAATGGAATTATTCTGCAGCTTCGGGAGCCTGGTATTTGCCTGAAATATTCTAGGCTTTGCGGGTGCTCTACAATTTATGACAGGCACATTCTAACCCTTGTCTGTACGCTCTTTCTACTGACAAATTTAGAGAGCTACAAATACAGGATTTCGTTTCAAACGTTATTTCTGCCCAGTGTACACCCAAATGTTTTTTTTTCCTTGTGAAAGTTGTTAAGGAAACTTTCCAGTGATTTGTTTGGCAAGGTTCCTGTAAACAAATTCAATTTTGGATAGATTTTTAGATGACAATGCAATTACCTACTATTCTAGAAAGTGCAAGCTTGTTCAATATAGTTGTTGCAATGTGATTTGACGATCCGTCAAAAGCCGCCGGCAAAAAAAAAATCAGACAAAAACAAAACCCTAATTTGGGCACCCTTATAAACAGCTGCAAAAGCAGGAATAAATCATGCAAAATGATAAATTTTCAAATTATTTAGGGGCTCAGAAGGGATAAATGTTGAAAAATTTGTTCCTTTCTACGTTCACGGTTCTTTACTGAAATCCATTTCTTCAACACCCCATCTTTGTTTGAACCCAGTACCGTTTGGGAAAATAAATTCAATCTAAGAACCCTAGAAGAAGCAGCAATATCAGGAAAGATGCCTAGAGTTGAAATGTGCATACCTTTTTCTTTCGGTTGCCAACTGCGTATGCCTTTTTCTTGAATACCCTATATTTGGTCAAACCCATACTGTCTGAGGAAAAAATACTATAATGAAGCCGTAGACATTGTATAAAAAGCAGGAAAGAGAGCCACCGATGAGAAATGTATACTTGTTGTCTTTTAATTTTTCCTTCTTCCGTTCAATTGCTCCTAGTGAAACTCAAAATCTTGATTACCTCATTTTTTATGTAACTTAGTACCATCTGAGGAAAAATTCCAATCTTCAGCCCTAGAAGCAGCAGCAACAGAAGGAAAAGGGGATAGAGTATGGTAAGAAGTTCAAGCCTTTACGGGCTAAGAGGGGATGCAGTTGAAAATGACATTACTTTTACTATTTAATTACCTGGTGTTGGAACTTGATGCACGTTCCTTGACTACCCCATCATTGGTTGAACCCAACTCTGTCTGAGAAAGGAATTCCATTCCCAAAATATTAGTAGCAGCAGCAGCAGAAGCAGTAGTAGCAGGAAAGAAGTTACATTATGATAAGTACTCCAAGTGTGTATGGATTAAAAAGGGCCACTGCTGAAAAATGCACTTTTTTTTTCACTCATTTGCTTACTGCCAGTGTCCATTGCTTGAATACCTCATCTTCATCTCTATTTGGGCAAACTATTGTTTCTTCTTCTTCTGTAGGAGGCCATGAAAATGTTGCGAACATGATTTTGGAGAAGAGAAATGCCCAGGAGGCCCTTCGGGCTTTTCGATTGGCAGAAAGTCAACTTGGATTTGTCCACAACTGTCTAACTTACAGGATCCTTATTCACAAGCTTGGACTGCAAAGAAGATTCAAGACTGTGAAAAGAATTCTCCATGAGATGCAAACGCAGAGAAATTGCCCAGCAGATGAAACCATTTTCTGTACGATGGTTCATGATTATGGTCGAGCTAAAATGGCAAATGAAGCAGTTCATGTATTGGATGTAATGCAAGAGCTTGGATGTACACCAACTATTAAAGTTTATAATGCAATTCTGAATGTTTTAGTCAAGCACGATTTTTATGTTGCAAAACAGTTTTTTAGAAATACTATGATGAACTCTGGGATGAGCCCAAATGTTTACACTTTTGGTATCCTGATAAAGGCTCTTTGTCTGCTTGATCGCATTTGGGAGGCATTCAGATTACTGGAGTCAATGAGGCATCAGGGTTGTGAGCCAAGTGTAGTCATATATAACACTCTTATACATGCATTCTGTAAAAAAGGAAAATGGGATGCAGGTAAAGGAGTTATGATGAAAATGATGCGGAGTGGATGCGAGCCCAATGAGGTTACATACCATACACTGATAAGTGGATATTGTAGACTGGGAGAACTAACAGAGGCACTTGAGCTTCTTGAAAGTGGAGTGACAAAGGGCTACTTTCCTGATGTAATCACAATAACAAAGTTGATTAATGCACTATGTGAGGAAGGTAGGGCAGACGAAGCTGCTCAATTGATGCAACGAATGGAAGCAAAAGGATGTGTCACTGATGTTATAGCTCACAATACATTGATCAAAGGGTTATGTAAGGCAAAGAAAACAGAAAGTGCCCACAAAATACTCAAAGGAATGGCAAGTAAGGGCACTACTCCAAATGTAGCCAGTTATAATACATTGATCGGTGGTCTTTGCATGGATGGCAAGATAGATAGGGCTGCTGCTATGGTAGGTGAAATGGAAAAAAATGGTTGCACCCCTGATGCTGTCACTTATAATACTTTGATTCATGCCTTTTGTATACAAGGTAAGGTGGAAGAAGCTTTTAAGCTTTTTGACATGATGAAAAGACGGGAATGTACCCCTGAGCTTGTTACTTATTACATGCTTATATATGGTCTTTATAGGCAAAGTCGGGTGCAGGAGGCTCTCAAGTTCATAGATGAGATGAAGTACAAAGGATGTTTTCCTGATACTGTAATTTACAGCCTACAGATTCATGAGCTGTGCAAGCAGAATAAAGTGGCAGAGGCTGAAGATCTTTTGGGTGAAATGTCAATCAGAGGCCATATACCTGATGTTGTCACCTACAGCTTCCTCATTGATGGATTTTGCAGAGGAGGACATTTAGTGAAGGCATTTGATTTACTGAATCGCATGCTGGTTAGTGGTTACTGTCCAAACGTGTTAACATTAAATGCATTGGTATGTTGCTTTTGCAGGGTAGGCAAAGTGCATGGTGCCATTAAACTAAAAAATAAAATGATTGATAAAGGCTGTTTCCCGAATGCAGCTACATATGATATTTTGATTGATGGGCTCTGTAGGGAAGGCAAGTTGAAGGAAGCATCTCAGCTTTTGGGAGTTATGAGTGGTGAAGGATTTTCCCCAAGTTTTACTACATGGAATAGTTTACTTCTGGATATAAACACAAAAATGACTTTGAAAGATGCTATTGACATTATGGATGATATACTATTTCCTCTGCAATATATCTCACACGGATAAGCGTCCATGATATGCAGTTCAAAACTTGTCCTGTCATTGGGGCCGTAAAGGGCAAAAGTCTACTGTCGCTTTGGATGGAGATGAATTGATATGGTTGAAGGGGACAATGTCTTCAGCCATGCATTTTTTATTGAGTTTTCACATTGAAAGAAATAACCTCCACTAATAAAATGTTAACCATAAAATATAAAAGCAGCAACAGTGCAAAAGTATGAAATGCAGTTTATCAAGATATTCCGTTAGTGAAGATCAGAAATAAGTTGAGTATTTGTAACGGTTGGTAGAGTAAATGTAAGCACAAATGGACTATTCTTCCCCAACATAGAGGAAGCAGTTGAGTTTGCTTTTTCATTTCAGATAGCATCTGATGACAATTTAACATTGCATTTAGCATATGTCCCACGTTTCCAACAAAAATTGGCTGTCATACTTGTTCCTTCAATATTCATAATGAAGTGGGTTGTTTTTTAAAATTCAATTTCAAAAGAAATTTATTGCTTTCTCATGTGTTCATAAATAGCTGAGCTGGCTTGTTATCAGTCATTGCTAAGGAGTTTTTAGTGAAGCTCACAACCAAAAGCTTTTATACTTTAGCTGAGACCTGATGTGATCCGTTAAACTCTAATTATAGAATTTAGGAATCAGAAGAATTTATTCTACTTGCTACTTGCTTGAAACAAATGAAATAGCTTGAGAGGTAAGAATATTGTTAGCATAATAAAGCTCTTAGTAAAACAATCATGGAGACTCATTGATTTTTATCCTAGAAATAAAAAAGATTGGATGAATTTGAACTTAAAATTGAAGAGACCGGATGAAATTCATTCAAAATTATCTCCTTGAGTTGGAGAATGATTGAAAGTTAATATCAAAGGAATTTTTAAGTAAAAATAGAGAAAATATTTTCGTATCCGAAACTTTTCATTTTTCTATTATCATTATTCTGAGAAGAGAATAGGGTGGCTGGAAGAAAAGATAACTGAAAGTACTAATCAAGGAGCTATGGAGTTATCAAGGGGTTCAACAAAGATTCTAGAAAGCTTTTGAAGATGAACTTTAAACTATTTTGTGTTTGATAATGTGCATGTTATGAGTTTGGATGAATTCATGTGACAATCTGATTTACTATATATTGTTATCAATCCATTTGATTTTGTTATTATTATTGTTCATTGTTATGACAACATGTAGGTATTATATGAGAGGATTTGTTGAGTATGTGATAGAATCCATGATTTGTGTGATTTACCTCGGCTAGAGAAAACCACAGTATGCTTAATAATGGTTAGACACCTCATTATAGATAACATCAATTATAGTTATCTTTGATAAATAAGTTGGTGGGTTCTTATACTGGCTATTACGAAGTAGAATCTTTAAGGAGATGCTTTTATAATTCATTGGTTGTTTCATTATTAGCGTGTTAGCATTTTTGACAATTTAGGGATAATATAATATGATCTATTTGATGAACTATAATTTCCTTAGATTCATGTTCAATACATTTCGATCAAGAGCACTAATCAATTGGAATGATTATTTAATCCAAACTCCAAGGTAACACAAAGAAAGTAAAAAGTTTAAACATGGTCGACTGGTGCTATTTTGGTAGTTCATTCAGTTGGGCTTAATCATCTTTGAAGTAGTTTCTCGATATTGTTTGTTTATGGAGTAAACTACCAAATAAGAGAATACAATAGGCTTTTTCAAACACAAAAGCTCCTTATTGGTGTGCCCAAGGGGATTCACTCCATATTTTTATTGGTGTGCCCAAGGGGATTCACTCCATATTTTTAGTATGTAATACACTAAAAACACATTATTTTAGTATATAAATGCCATTCATATTAGCAAATATTCATCAAATTTCTACATCAAATTGTTCTTTCAAATCAAATAAACCATTTAAAACATTTATTGATTTCCTATTTTATGTGTTAGCTTTCCATAACAATTTAAATTACTACAATTCAATAATCTAATTGAAGATGATATTATTGTTTTAGTAACATTATCTCAAACAATTGTAAAGAACACTAAACTACGATAATGAAGCTTTCTTGAACTAATTTTGTTTTGGCATTTAATATTTGAGAATAATTTTGAACTTAAGAAGTTAGAATTGTTGACAAATTGGTTATTAACAATGGAATATGACACTTATTAACATTGTATAATCAAATTATTAAGAATAACTTATTAGATTTAATAAATGTGTGAATACAACTAATAAAATGGATGGGTTAAACGATTAGCAAAATGGAGTGGGTTGATATTATTTAATATATTTGCATATTGTCTAATTGGATATAATAACATACTCATGCATATAAGCACCAATGAATGATAGTGGATAGTAATTTATTGGAATATTGTCTAGGATTGTAGTTAATAAAGAAATGGATACATAACATTAAAAAGTTTACCAAGCGCACTGCAGTTTATAGGGGGTCGTGCTACCCGATTCTTGTAGTCTAATAAAAATAAATAAATTAATTAAAAAAAAAGAAAAAAAAGAAAGAAAGAAATGGATACATAACTATGTCAGTTGTGATTGGACCTCGGTGTTTAGTCTTTATTATATTGTTGTGTTGTCAATGTAAATAAAATATGTAGTTATGTAGTTATTTTGGAGAGTTACATGACCCTAATGTCCGTTGGTAAATGTACACAATCCACTAGAATTGGGTGAGCTTACTAAGATGTTTGTTGTTCTCTTTTCACTAGATAAGTAGTTAATAGTACATGCCACATTAATAGATATTTGTGTACATTTCATAGTGCTCATGAGGTATATGTTTTGATTTTTGCATTATAGGTTGTGAATGAGTAGTTTTGGTGAATGATGATATGTAACTTAATTGATTTCTAGGAATTCATGATGTACAATATGTTAGAAATTAGTCATGACATAATAAATTAATAAGAATAAAATAACATACTAATGTTAATTTATTAAAAAAGATGTTAGTATTTAAATGTTAGTTTTGAGAGTTATTCTGTCTTAAGTGGTCTTGAATGGAATAGGAAGGCTTTATAAATCCAACATATATAGTCATGAAAGAATGTGATGGTGATCAATGAAATTTCTTCTTGAGAGTAATTTCAATTTTCATTTCAATAACATTCTAATATTCTAAAAAATTTGATTAAATGTTGGCATGATTTATGTAAGTTGTGTTAGCTTCATTATACATTTTCATCTTAAAATACAAATTATATTAGTGTTGTCAATATAGTAATTATTGAATTATAAATTTTATTTTATAAACCTTATGTGAGACACATTCACTATGTTGGATTTCACATTGATAGTAACTTGTTCCTTTACATTCTTTCTAGGATAACTTAATTGAAAATCATTCATAGATATTTTGAAAGAAAGAAAATTATAATGAATATATTAGGAAATCAAGATCTTTGGAGATGTAATGAGGATTAAATTGTACAAAAAAATATATAAAGAATATGAACACATAATTATGATGATGAAAACTATTAAGGTAAAAAATCCACAAGCATAGTTATTAAACCTCTCATATGCAACTTTTCAGAATAATAATTTGTTCACAAATTTAGTTATCTCATATCACACTTCCCTCAATAGGGATTCCCTGAAATATAGGGTAGATAGATAATTAAAATAAAGGTAACTATTTTTATATTGATTAATTAAATATCTTAAAATGTGCCTTATGCATACAATATTATAAGGTTCCACCTTATATGCCACCTTTGTTGACTAATAACTTTGGTGCAGTTAAAACATGCACTCAACTTAATGAATCAAGATATCCTCTATCAAGCGACTCACTACTTATGAGGGTTACATTTATAATATTAAACTGGGGGTGTATATTCTTGGAAGGTGTTGGTATTATATG
This sequence comes from Sequoiadendron giganteum, assembly GCA_007115665.2. Lineage (NCBI taxonomy): Eukaryota > Viridiplantae > Streptophyta > Pinopsida > Cupressales > Cupressaceae > Sequoiadendron > Sequoiadendron giganteum. The sequence continues at coordinate 576,401,604 of CM021108.1, read as the reverse complement.
TATCATTCAAGGATTTATGGGAGTTATCTTAAGTGGTTGAGTATAGAAAATAAATTTGTAATTCAAAAAGGAATTTATGCCAAAAAATAGAAATTCTACATCAGTTGCTATAGGTTAATTCTAATGTTGCAAATCCTATTGATAACAACAATCAACATTGCTACAGGTAATAGTTACCTTTACTATCAAATACCCAATGTTCTGAACTTAAAGATATTGAAATTACTAAATACTAATGTTAATAATATAGTCATAATGTTACCTCGAGTAGGCCCATGCTTGGGTCATTGTACTCTTTTACTTTACATCAATGTCAATTAATTGTTATTATAATTCATTCATTCAAATTCACATCAACATCAATTGATAAAGAACTGCTTTAGATTGTTTTTCATAAAATTATACAAGTGGTGGGAAAATCAACATTGTTTGATTTACAAAAACCTTCCAAATACATATAGAGTAATTCTAACTATCCTTGACTAGTTGGGCTACTAACAACCTAGATTACAACTATCAACTCATTCCCAAAATATAGGATGAGGACTATTTTGTTTTAAAATATATAATAGGAAACTTCAACATAATTAAATCTTCAAGGAATAAAATCCTAATACAACTCTTTAATTATGATTGGAGAAACATAATTATTGGCATGTACAAACAAATGGATAGTGTGTGCAATAAAAGAATCACTACAATTTCTACCATTATCTATTGTTATGGAGTTTCTTCCCATTTTTTATAGCATAAATTATTGTTGTTGATGGATTTTCGATGATTGAAATTACATTTGCATGTTTTAGCTCCATCAACTGCAAGCATCCTACTTCCTTGGTTACAGGTGCTCAATACCTTGGCTACATGTGGTCACTTCTATGGTTGTGGGTTCACAACAATCTGTTGGCTACGTTTTGTCTGTTATCTTTTCTACATGGATGGTTAATTTCCCCCAAAACACTTATATGCTAAGATCACAACAAGCATCATAATATACTACCATATTTTTAAAATACTAATCTAAACACACAGTCATTTATCAAAACATCATTTATCAAGTTTAGTGTATATGCTTCAAATATTAATCATAGAGTCTAGGAATATATAAGGAAATGTTTCATGGAATATGAAATAAACACATTCAATAAGAACAATTATTGGACCCATCACTCCCCCAACTTAATGGGATGCTTGTCCTTAAGCATGTGAGGGCCTTTGGTTGTATATTTGGGCCATCATTATGAAATCGTCTGAGTCATTTCTCCCCTTCTCCTACCTTAGATAGAAACCTTTTTGAGTTCCAATCATTCCAATTGTGCATTTTCATCTACTGACTTGAATGTGCTTTTCCCTTGCTAGTGTGGTATAGGAAACCAAAGAAGTGGGAGCTAAAAGACTAGTGGTAGCCAAGTAATCCCATGCCTTCTTGCTATCTCAATGTACTTGTGTGCCCTACAAATTGTTACAAAGTAATTAAAAATAGAGTGGGGTTCCTTCCTTCTAAGTTCCTTTATTAATTTATTCCACCTGGATTTACAAAATTCTAATGCTTTCCTTCGTACTTGGGTAGCCAATAGTTTAAAAATTGTATAATCAATGTTTTTACTCTATAATTTTCTTCTCCTCTTAGTTTGTCCACTAATGTATGTTTTCCTTGCTAGTGTGGTATGGGAAACCAAAGAAGTGGGAGCTGAAATACTAGTGGCAGCCAAGTAATCCCATGCCTTCTTGCTATTTGAATGTACATGGGTGTCCTACTTGTTACAAAGTAATTAAAAAAATAATGGGGTTCCTTCCTTCTGAGTTCCTCTATCAATTTATTCCACCTAGATTTATAAAATTCTAATGCTTTCCTTCACACTTGGGTATCCAATAGTTTAAAAAATGTATAATCAATTTTTTTATTTTTATATAATTTTCTCCTCCACTTAGTTTGTCCACTAATGTGATCCATTCTACCAACATGTGAATATTTTTCTTCTCCCCTACTCTTCAAGTGATCTGATTTTTCTCTAAACCTTACATTGCTACATCTAGAGACCCCTATTCTTTTCATTTTGGATGAATGATGTTAGAGATTTTATTTGGGCATCACTTACATAAGGTAATGGGTTTCATCTAGTTGTAAAATTCACAAAAAATGCATATAAGTAAAACTCGCAAAGTTGATTATATAGCTCTAGAGTGGAATTGCAAAAAATAGAGAAAATTTTCCTAGGTATCATCATAGAATATGGAAGATCACAATAGTTTACATGAATTGAAAACTCAAAAATATTCTTGCAAAAAATTGTGTATAGTCTCCTACATTTCACAATTTTTGTTGTGATTGTGACCACCTATTCAATTTTCTTCTTTAGTCTATTTATTTCTTTATCTTTTTCTTTTATTTATTCTCAAAATTTTGCTACATTTTCTCAATTTCAATTGTCCAATTTCTTTTCATTACCTTGATTGCCTCAATCTTTTTCCACATCATTTCAAGGGATGACCAAGAAACTTGTGGAAAGATTACTCATGAACTCAAGTGTTGTGCAGGCCTTGTGTCTCCCTTGTTCATGTTTGCAACTACCATTTGGGCTAATTTATTGAGTCCATTCCCTTATTACTAATATGTTTGAAGTCATTTTTCTAATTCTTCTATTTTCTTCATGACTACTTGCATCGGATTGACTTGTTGACTAATCTCTGGCATAGACTCTTTGTTGGAGAATTCCAAGATCAAAGAGAGCATGAGAAAAATCCCACAAGTGAATAATATGTACAATAGTATGTCTATTAAATATGAAATTAAGAGTTTATAATACAATGATCAAACCTTGCATATATAGGCAAGGATGAGGAGGTGAGAAGGTAGGAGTGAAACTATGACTACCCCTCCAAAGATGGGACACTTGTGAACTCACTTGAAGTGGGTAAGAAAGTGTCAAAAGGTGCCTCAAGTCATGAGGACACATGTCTCAACCATATGAAGTGAGACAAAAGAAAAATAAAACCTAAGTAAACTCAAGCTAGGTGTGAATAGGTCAATCCTAGAAAGGTGATATCCTATCTAGATGGTACTCTATTTACAAACACCCCCTTAAGTGCAACTTAGGAAGTAGCATATGCACTAATGATGAGTCTTGGCTATGAGGCCATGTTAAGTAATCGTGTATAAATATCTCATAAAGTGGAGTAAAGGAGAAAAGCTCTGTGGGAAATGAAAAACCCTCTCCAAAAGAGATAATGCAATGAAATTAAATGTACAAGTGAAGAAGAAAATTGATAGATGGAGGAGTCATGATGACACCCAAGGACTACTTCTAGCACAAAGTACAATGGATGTTCCCCCCATAGGAGAGAAGGTGATGTGACCCCCTAGAAAATGTGAAGTGATAAAATTGATAGTAAAAGATAAACCATGCAACCTCCATTTAGAATGATGCATGTAGTGTTGGTAGATGTTTGACATTGGATGTTGAAGGTGATCCACAAACGTTGAACATTACTCCCTTTGGGAAGAAACAACACCAAAATGTGTACAAGATGACTTCACATTCTAGATAGGAATATGTAGGAAGTAAGGCGAATGTCTTTGAATGATACACATGATCCAAAGATTGAAATTATGTTAATGATGCCTTTGAAAGATGCTCAAAGATCTCCAAGACAATGTTGGTGTGACGACTACTAATATGATGGATCAGGTACCATAGGTGATTCTAGAACAAGGAACATGAATGTATGGTTATGCCTTCACTAATGTGAATCAAATATTGCTACAAATTATAATAACTCATGAGCATTTGCACAATTTGTCACAATAAAAGCCGCTGTAGGCAAGGAAAGAGCAATATCCAAAGATGGAAATGGTGATGCAACTTCATCAAAGTTTTCACCAAATAGAAGATGAATGTCCTCAATAGTGTCATCAAAATTTCCAAGGTGGGATTTTACAAAGATGTGATGTTTGGTAGATATGCATCCCAATGTGATGGATATGGAATGATTATAGCAATGTCCTAATGCAAAGAATCATAAGAACTCATGGACGAGCCAATGCCAGATTCAAATGTAGAAACAAGTGATATGAGAGATGATGATGTTTGAGTGATACTGGATGATTATTCTTCATGTGTTGGCACTATAGGATTAAGGCAATACCATGCCTAAGAATAATTTGCTCCAATTTCTCAGTTTGATGAAACTGACATTCTTCTATTGTATGTATTTTATTTCCACAAGATCCACATTTGATTTTCCATTGATTAAGAGGATTATGAAGAATACTCAAATGGAAGGGATTTAGTGTGAGAAATTATCACATGAACCAACAAAATCAAAATAAAAACACCTAGATTTCCTCCCTTGATTCAGAGAGCCCTCCCAAAAAGATTAGTGTTGATTGTAGCCCTCTAGAACAATGTGCAAGAAAATTTTACAAGTTGTGAAGATCAGATGCCAAAATATTTTTTTTCTAACTCAAGAATATTTTTACAATTTTTATGAAAAATGGCAACCCAGATCTTAATTTTACAAGAAAAATCAAATTCCTTGTGAAATTATAATAGAAATTAAAAAAAGGTCGCAAAATTTTGATTAAGTGGGTTGAAAATTATGCCCCATTGAGATTTGCTTACAAAGTTTACTTTAGATGTTAAAATATGCAATGAAACAACAGAAAATCGAAAATGTCTCAATACTAAAATGTCGAGCTTGGAAACAGCTTTTCGGTGACTATTCACAATCAAATATTTGACCCCCATTGGCAAGATATTGCAAAATGAAAATAACACCCCCTTATAAGCACTTTATGGTTAATTGGCAATAAATTTTTCAATTTAACCATCATTTTGTAGTTAGCATTAAATGTCATGTTTAAAGTGAACATTAAATAGAAAAAACAACTTTTTGAATTAGTTAATTCCAAAGTGTTAATCGTTGGAAAAAAACTTGGTCAAAGGGATTAGAATGCTGAAATGGCTTCTTGTGAGCCAAATATGGAATATCATGTGTTGGTGTGGGTGTGTGTGGAAGCAAACAAATGGTTCTTTACTATATTTTGATCATGCATGCCTCTCAGTCTAAGAGGCACCAACTCTCTACACATGCCTATCCCTATGACAGATCTTGCTACACCATCTAGGATGAGAGAGGCCAAGAGTCAAATGGGAGAGGATGCAAGTGTGAGGAATGTAGGAGGCATGAAAATATAGGTGCGCTGAGGTGGAGAACCTCAGAGAGGCCATGTGTGATGGAGTTGGATAGGGCATTTGAAGATGACCTGCTAGAATGGTTCAATTGGGCGCAACAAAAAATAATTAAATGAATTGGGCATGGCTATTGATGAAGGGTGTTTCTTATATAGACTATGCAATAAAAAGCTTGTAGTCCGCATTTTTTTAGCAGCCATTCAAATACAAGAAAGTTACAAAACATGTCGATGTGTAACATGCTAATTTTTCATGCAAGTAAAATTCTTGAGTTTCACTTTCAAATAAATAAACTATGTTTCAAAACCATTTCCATAAAAAAATTATTTTCCAAAGGATAAGAAATGAGTATAAATGACAACCAATTTCATTCATTGATTTCATTTCCAAAATAATATTCCACATATTACAATAATTCCAAAGGTTGTATTCAAATACATACGTAGCTCAACTGAGCTTCAAAGCAATAGATATACACGATCCATGAATCTCCTTTCAAATCTTGGTTTCCTACTGAGGAGAAGCATCACTCAAGCACGTTTTCTCCAACCATAGACTCATATGCAGTCCCCCGCACATCTATCATCTGATAGATGGCCCTACCCTTCGACAAAGATATTTGTAGAGTAACCTCGTAATGAAAACCACTCTAAGCTTAGTGTTGTGCCCTACACAACTAGAACTTGTAGACACTACAATCTGAACTAGCATGCATAAAAGGAACATGGTGAATTGATAGTGGAGCCAAAGGCATTCACACTACTTTGGCCAAAGTATTCTCACTTATTATCTCAAGTGACAGTCATCCTATTCACATACACTACTCTAGCTCGATTTGAAGTTAGGCCGTTATAAAATATGCATAGGTATTTCCTTCAATAGGTAGTCATTAACCTCATAAATAACCTATTCCCTTTTCCCAAAACACAAGTGTACCTCTACCCATAAAGTGCAAGTAAAGCATATGTTACCCCTCTAATGGATATCATATCCCAGGTATAACATATGAGCTTTCTAAGTCTATAAATTAACTTGCATAAAATAACTTAACAAGTTATTCCCATTTTGTCTATCCTAGTATATAACACTAAAGATTAAATTCAATTCCTCCTTATTATGGAGTAAGTACAAGCACATATAAGAAAATTACAACAATAAGTCTTATCCTTTCCTACAAGAAAAATAGTTTCTTTCTCTATTTCATGCAACCTATTGCAATTCTACTTTTAACACACAAGGCAATCAATCTTTCATAATAAAGACAACATAAAGAGAATAGGATCTCATGCCTAATAAATTCTTATTCCAATTGGCCCACTGGATCTCTAGCTTAGCCTCCTCTTAGAATCAACTTAACATCAAACCCTCTCAACTCCTCTCACTAAATTCCTCACAATAACTCACATCAAAAATAAGAATTATCTCAATGGAAAATACATCAGAATGGAGTAGCACAATGATGCAAAGAAGAATTGTGTGCAAATGAGGTGATAATGCTTCATATTTATACCCAAAAACTAGCTTCTATAGCCTACATTCAATGCTTAAGCAATGTCACTTCTTAGAAATATACTATCAACTCAACTTCACAAAGAAAAGGTGGCACTCCTATCACATTACTCACCAAAACTATACAACAAATCGACTATATGCTTGCCACAACAGTGACCATTTCATAAAGCACATGCTTCATTCCATAATTGAATTCCAGGATTATAAGACTTCTAAAAGACATACAAAATTCATATCATGTTGCCAAGTATTCCACACATTTCCTAATCGCAAGCTCGTGGTTTAAAACAAAGAATAAGTTAGACTCCTCATGGCTACGTATCAAATAGTCGGCTTGGTCATAGACTTGGCAATCAACATCTATTAATGAATCGACCTCCATATTAATAAAATTGTTAGTTCTTTGACTCAACATTACTCTTATCATAGTTCACAATATTTTATTCCATGCGCTCAATAATCTTACACAACATATTTAATATTTATGTTTCCATCGACTATTATGCATAAGGATAAATGTGTTTCATTGCTTGGCATTGTGCTGCTAAATATAGCGCTACATTGTTATTAAATCACCCATGGCATTTATACTTTAAATCGACCATTAACATATTACACACACACACACACATATATATATATCATTAATTAAATAGCATTCAACGCTATTTACATATATTATTTGACAAATAAGTTTGTCTAAATATTCCACTTGATATTCAAATGAATAAGATCAAGTTAATATTTCATATACAATAAACTTTATATATATGTATACATGTATCGACATATTCATATGGGCTTTCCCATTCGTCAACACATACACATATATCAACATGTGTATAAATATGTATATATGTATATATATCATATATATACATTTGATTATACAATCAAACATATTAACAATTGTTATCATATCAATGGATATATTTATATAGGTGTACCCATGAGATATTTTTCCATGAGTGTGCATAGGTACATCTACCTACGTACTCCGATGCACACATTATCTCATGTGTATGGATTATCATTGACATGCACATGTATATATATATATACTATGTATATATCTCTCATCAATCAAGTATAGTAATATAAAGATGAACTCATATGCACCAAACACATAAACACCATCCAAGAATTCTCTTAATATAAATCAAGATCCTTCCTAATACAAACACATCATACTAAAGGATGACTTGCCAATTCTGAAAACTATGACTTAACTCAACCATTCTGTAGTGATTTTTTGTGTAAGCTTAGTTAGGTTTCATTATAGGTTACCTGACCAAGTTCTTCTCCTAAGTGATACTTCCCTATGCTTCTGGATGATTGAATATGAACCTACATGCAACTTAACACATTTTCATGGTAGTCAACCTTTCCTCAAACAAGAATCTACATAATAATTTTCATAGTTAGAATATAAAATTCAATAACCATTCATTCCATATATGCATTCCATCACATAACATCAAATGAAATAAAAATTCATTCATAATTCTCTAATAAATAGAGTGCAACCATATATATTTCCAATCAGAATTCCAAATACATTCACATATGCACTAATTTACCCTAACATAGTAATAGTAAATAGGTACACACAATGGGGTGTGACATACTCCCCCCCTTGTGAATCATCATCCCCAATAATTTTATGTAGCAAACATAAACTAAACAACAACTAACATTATTTTTCAAGCACTTAAAAAAACATGTAAGACATGCAAAAATAATTTCTCTATCTCAGCATAGTCTTCCCAAGTGGCAGAATCTTCTGCATACTGGTCCCACTGGACTTTGCACTACAAAATTCCCCTGTTATGCAAGCATAGCTTACGCATTCCAAGCACCTTCATAGGCTCGATTGTTACCACTCTGGGGCATTGTACCTGTAAATCATTCCAATCAATTACATGATTATCGCCTAGTATATACTTCTTTAGGTAAGAAACATGAAAAATGGTATGCATTCGCACAAGAGCTAGTGGTAACACAATTCAGTAAGCTATATTATTCACTTCCTGAAGAATCTCAAAAGGTCCTACATAGCACAGAGCTAGTTTGGATGAATTTCCAAACTTGATGAAAATTTTATGAGATTTTACCCTTAACAATACCTTATCACCTACTACAAAATTCTTGGGTACTCAGTTTGCATCTGCATAACTTTTATTTCTATCATTGGCTTCAACTAGCCTTTGCTTAACAATCCTAACCCGTTCTTCCATTTCAGCCAACATCTATAACCCAAGACTCACCCTATCCTCAAGTTTATCCCAACTTATAGGGGTCTGACACTTTCATCCATATAATGCTTCGAAATGATCCATCTTTATTGGCAAATGATATGAATTGTTATAAGAAAATTCCACTAAAGGAAAGTAATCTTCCCACTTGTATTGTCGATCCATGCAATACATTCTTAGTAGGTCTTTGACTACTTGGTTCACCTTTTTTGTTTTTCCATCCATTTCCAAATGATATGTTGAACTTATATTTATTTGAATCCCAAGTGCAGAAAACAAGGTTTTGCAAAACCTTGAGGTTATATGTGCATCCCTATATGAGATAATCTTCTCAAGAATTATGTTGGCGTTTCAATTAGCACCTCTGGAGTATTTATTGGAAACAAACAACTATTGCAAGTGTTATAGTACTGCTCTTCAAATTATAGAGAGTAAGATATATCTTTGTTGATGTTCTATGTAAAAAAGGGGTACTAAGGTTCCTATCGTTTTTACTTAGCAGTAGGACACAAGGGTGCATAAACACAATGCGTCATAGCTAAGCTTTTCTCTAGTTTTTGCAGATCTTAACTACGACTAAAATAGCTTCTAAACTATCCTACCTCCTCAAGATAAACAGAGCATGAGGGAATAGGAGAAAAATGGATGGGTGGGATCACTTGAATCCTCTGTCTCCGTAGAACATGGTCAAGGCTCTAAACTATCAGAAATACGCTTGGGATAAGGTTTTATGCAAGTGAACACTCTTTACGGTAGGTTGGATCAGAGACTTTCCAAGGAGGAGGAACTCCTATCCGAGGTATAGGCTTGGAAACAACAAGGTACAATGATTTGGCTAACAATATTCCCAAGGAGGTGACGACACCTATCCAAAGTGTAGGTTGAAAGACAATTCATTAAACAACATCGAATGATAGCAATTGATGACAAAATATCCAAGAAGGAGGAACCTCTATCCGAGGAGGAGATTGAAACAATAAACTATTGAGAACAAAGATGTTGGATGAACTCAAAAATTAGATAAAAAATGCATACACCATATGACTTTCTTCTTCAAGCTTTACCAAAGAATTACAAAGGTTAGGACAAAAAAGGCACGAAATCATGCACAATTATGATCAATCAACAAACTCTCATCCAAGAGTGAACAAATACAAACAAGAAAACTCTGGCAACAATGCCACAACAATTTTGCATAGTAAATAAAAGTTCAACAAACAATGAGCCCAAGGCTCTTATTTATAGAAACTCAAAGGAGTAGGCAACCCTAAAGTCTCCTTGAATTAACAATTAGTTCTTGCCAATCAACAAGATTTATTCCTATGTCTAAAATTAGGTGAGCAAGCAATTAATGGGAAATCTACTTTAGTTAACTAAAACTAAACAAAAGTCAAACTAGAAGTCTACTTCAATTGACTGACAACTAACTAAAAGTGAACTTAAATTACAAATGTGTCTCCAAAATAGACATTCATCTTTAAAGGAGATCTGAGATCCACAAATCATGGGAGTCAATTAGACATCCTTGATTAGTGGGATCTGACATGCATGATCTATGAGGATATGGAGTCAACTTGGAAAGGGGCATCAAGTTGACTTCAGTCATAGTTATTTCTAGTTTGGAGGGTAGGACGTCCTTCTTGAGGTGCTTTACACATCTTCACCACTGGTCAACAATGTCTCAATCCATTCAGTGATCTCTTCAGCCCCTAGGCAATTAATGCTTCTCAAGATGACAACATGGCATCTCAACATCTCTTCACCTATCAAAACTTGTTGTTGATAGTCTATGCATTTGGAAACTGCTTCATCCAACTTGATAGACATGGCTGCAATTTTTTCTAACTTTCAACCATTGGGATCATCAAGGAAAGTGCTATGGATGACGTCCTGAAATTGTTTTTGCACTATTCCTAGCTCAATGTATTATCCTCCCTCATGTTGATATCATATGTGAGGGAAGGATATTACCAACATTCTTGCGAAGTTGATAATATTTTTGACAATATATGTGTATTCAATCAGCTCCACAGAATTGGCATTGTAGGCTTTCACCTTGTATTCCAGTTGTTCCTTCCAGTCGAAAAGATGGCATTTGTTTTCTGTGGTGGTAACTGATTGATATGCCAATTGTAAATCAACAACTGTCACTTCATCTCCTGGCCTCTTTTCTACTCTCCTCAAGTCTGATTGTTGGATCTCTACGCAGAGTCCATGTGCTCTATCTCTCAATTGGTATGCCTTCGCCAATACACATAGTCCTCTGAAAACAAATTCATCCACTTGACTTCTCAAGTGTTTGCCATATGTGATCAACTGATGATGGTTTCTCTCTGTAGGGAGATCTAGCAACTCTTGAGGTAAAGCTGGGGAGTTGGGAGTATCATGCATTAAGCTTGAAATATACATCCTTAATTTCTGGTTTTCAGCCTTTAGGGCTGCTTTGTCCTATCCATCCTTAGTCATCCTCTCTTAGATGCTCGCTAAGGAAATTCTGAGAAGGTCTGCCTCCACCTAACAAGTGGTCTTTCCAATGTTCACCTTTGATAGCATGAAATCTTCAACCCTCACATTATGTATATCTTTGTCTTCAGGTGAGGTGGCAATCTCTATGATGACCTTGTTGTCCGCATTCCTTCCTACATGTGTTTTCTTCTTCAACTTCTTTGTTGGAATGCCTTGAGGGACATGGTTGAATTTTATGAAGTCAAGCTAATAGGACGACCTTTCCCTCTTCCTTCCAAGAGAACTCTCAAGCTAGATAGAATCCCGACAAGTTTCATTAGAAGGAGGAGCATTAGGTCCCTAAATGTTGGATGAATGAGACTGTGTCATGGTGATGTCTCATGGTGGCGAGTCCAAGTCAATGGGACTTTGTGATCGTTGTGATGGTGGTGAAGTGGGTAGCTATGTTTCTATTATAGGCACCATTTTTGCTGCAACTACTTCCGCAATGGGTTCCATCTCTATTGTAACTATCTCAATCACTGGCTCTGGCTCGGCTAGACAACTGCCTCAACTATCTCAGGTAAATTGGTGGTTGTCTCCACCTATACCTCTTGTTAATCTGTACCAGCAATCCCTCTTCTTCCCCATGTGTTTCCTGAAATCCACATTCCTTTGGGAAGGATAATAATCTTCTTTTGTCTGGGTTTTTTCCTAGATGTGGAAGGTAGTGTAGATTGAATCGTTGGTGGCTCTGTTCGAGGAAGTACTACCCTCAATTTATTTTTTCTATCAAGGTAGACTCGATTGTGTTTGACTAATCTACTCGTTCTTTCCTCTATAGACGTACTCTCTTTCACATACCAATCCACTTTGTTGAGTGGTTCTAAATCCACCTAATCCATGAAGAAGGAGGGAAGAATGACTTCTTCCTCATCCTCAGATAATCCCTCAATGTCTTCTGACATAAATTCAGCAATTTGTGAGAGCTTGAACCTGCTATAGTTCCTTCTTCGCACCTCGAACTCATCCTCACATTTGACCCAATAATCTTCTATGGAAGATTCATGTGATGAGTGTTGCTCGAGATGTGCTGCATAGAACCCTATTGTATGATATGATGACCTCCTCTCAATGAGGTACTTGAGATCAAATCTCACTATTTCTTGGCTCATCAAATTAGCATCAGTTGTTGTCTTGCATCTATAGAGTTCCATCTAAATGGGAAATTTCACAAATGACTTCTTCTTTTGGCATAGGTAAGAGTGAACCTTGGCCAAATACCTCAAGAATTCCATGAACACTATCTTGTATGAAGGGTAGTGTGGCATCATGTCGGGGTGACAATTGTAGCCATACACATGTATGTAGGTGAAGGTAGGGAATTGGATAAACCAATCCACCATTTCCTCCTTGGTTGTTGGTGATATACGTACGTGCATCTCATGGTCGAGCTCTCGCAGGGTGTGCATGGTGAAGAGGTTGTTTATCTTTTTGAAGTGTCTTTCCGCTTAAGTAAACTCAAGATGTGGAAAGTATTCTTGGACCTTCTGCACACCTAGGGTCCCCACAGTGTTTATTATTCTAAATTCTCCTTGGAAGGCAATCAAGTATACTAGGTAGTAACACATGTGGAAACTATGAGCTTCTAGAAAGCTGGTAAATTTTTGGTGGAGTGTGTTGCTGATTAGAGATGCCCAATCGTAATGTTCTTTCTTGCTGATAATTTTACCAATGATATAGAACATCCATAGCTGAAAATGATTTCCCTCTTCATGTCCAGTGACTCTGCTGAGTAGAGTGATTAACACTATGTACTCATCTCTGAATTCTCCTCATCCAACCAATTCGGGAAATTTTATCTTCTTCACCTTTAACCATTGTTCGGCCATTTTCAGCGAGCACTTGTCTTTTGAAGTCTCAAATGCCTTCCCGCATTTTGTCACAGATATGACCTTACTGGTAGGGCATGGTGGAATTGCAAAACATGTCTCAATGTCCTTTGTCTTCAAACTACATATCACTTTTCCATCCACTGATAGGATTTCTCTTGTGGTGGGGTTGTAATGCTTAATGCAAGTAGTGACAAGCTCCACACTCTATAACATTATAGGAATTGATGCAGCTTGAAACAACCTGGATTCTTCTATGTTATGCAATGTAATTTGATTCATGCCCTCCAAGTCCTCAGAATTGACCTTCGGGTTCTTTTTCCATAAGTCTGTGTCAATCGTTTTAAGATAATCATGGTACAAGACCATCTTGGTCTTGTATTGTACCTAGGCGTACTACATTATGAAATATTTATACATAGACTGTGCACTTGACCTTGTTCTGACACTTTCCGGAAACCCTTAAAAATAACACCTGCCGAGAAGTATTTTTTCGAAAAAAATCTACCACATGGCTTTTGTTCATGCTTCAAAGCTGAACAGACACAGTTCCTTAGATTTTTTATTTGTCAAATTTTTTGGAAAGATCCCTAAAAATAGGGGCAGCAAGTTTGTTGATTCTGGAAAATTTAAAAAGATGGGTTTCACTGGAAAATTACGTTGATCATATCTAGTTGGCCAGATCTGAGGTGGCCTATTGTTTTCTGACATTAAAATAATTTTTAGATAGAAGAGAGGAAGTAGAAAAGAGGTGGATTGGAAGTTATAATCTTCCCTTTTGCAAAAATCTGCCTCTAGAATCAACCTCGGAGAAGAAAACCTTTACTATCATTGATCTTCAAAAATATCGAAGAACTGTTCAAAACCTCGGCCATATATTAAAAATACATTCTTGGGAGAATTTTTTTGTTTTATCCTTCAACCTGCAAAAGAATAAGTGAAAATGGGACGCCTATCTTGAATATATAATGATTCAAGTTGAGATCCACCAAGTATGGGCACCAACTCATGATTTAAGCCTGATTTGGAGTTCAAAAACTAATTTCCACTGATTGTGGAGTGTTTGAATTCTTTTTGCCTCCAAATTTTCTTAACTCGAGTCAACATATTGCTTTTTGAATTTCTAGGCATCAATCCTTGAGTTTTAGTATTTTTCATCATCTTTTTAGGTTGAGGTGCCTCCTTTTTATCTTTGATCTTGGTTGTCCAGTTGATATTTGGCAGCTATTGATGGACCTATTGTCAAGATGGGACCATACTGAAGAGATATTACTAGTGATCGTCAAGTTAGAAACCTTATTTTGAGCCTCCAGATAAAAGGGCGCCTTTCTCCAAGAGGTGCGCTTTTGGATTTGCTTTAGTCAATTTTCATTGATTGTTCTTTGTTTTGGCCTTTTTAGACCCTCTGTACTTTGATCTAACGTTCCCATTGATTGAGTATTTGGGTAACTCTTCTTGATTATGTGTCGGGTAACCAACTCAGTGTTGCAAAGGATGATTGAATTTTCAGCTGCTGATAGCAAGTTTAGGTCCTTTGAATCTAAGGGCACCCCTGGCCAACAAGGGTTCCTTTAGCTTGTTGATTGATTTTATCTACTTTGAAAATTGACTGTTTTGATCTCTATCATTAGATGATTCAATTTTTTAGATTCCTTCATTGACAGTCTTGTTGTCGAGATTGGTCATAACTAAGAAGGTCACCCTGGAGGTCAGTGAGCAATTAGGCTACATCTACATGCTCCAAAGAAAGGGTTCCTTTCTTCAAGAGGGGTGATTTTCCAATTTACTTAGCCAATTTCTTGGCACATCCTTTCAATCTTCTCCTTTGGCATTTTGTGCTTGATCTCATCATCCGACTATTTGGCGTGTCCTTTGAACGTGGTGTCAGATTGATCATGTAGCTGGGAGAGAGCTGGAAAAATGTTATGTATAGAGAAACCATTGATAGATTCATTAGATTCCTTGAACTGAGGGGTGCCCGGGTGCCCCAGCTAGCAGGGATGCTTTTTCCATGAAGTTCTCTGATTTTCCTTGTTCATTGCTTGTAGACTCTTCATACATCGTTGACGTTTCACCAATGATCCTTGAATCAGATGATCTCGCTGATGGTTTCGTTGATTAGCCAACACAAATTTGAAGAAGATGATTTCTTTGAAGATGTTAGGTCATTGCATTTTCCCTTTGAGATCCAAGGGTGCCTTTCTTCAAGAGGGGCAACTTTTTAGCTGTTGACTTCATTTTTGCCTTGTTAGCAAAACGTTCATCTTTCAATGTTAACCAAATTTTGGATTTTTTCATTTTAAGAATCTCCTTTGTTCAACATCTTTTTCAACCTTTTTCACCATGGCTTCTTCGTTAGAGCTTTTGAAGTTTATCTTTCAGCACCTAGTACTAGCCAATCTGCCAATAATGGTTGTAGAGCTCCTAACTTTGTTCTTGAAAAACAAATAGACCCACCAGAGTAAAACATGTCTTTTGATGATTCTAAGTTGATCAGTGTGATCGTGAAGCTGATTAATCCTATCAAAATCATTTTCAATCATTTTTGGGAAGGTCCTATTTTTGGGGGTTTCCCTAAAAATAGGGGTGTGAAACCCTAATTTTTAGTTTTTCAGAATTTTAACCATAGGTTCCTTGACAGAAACCCAGAAAAACCTTATGTTTGGTTTGACCTAAAACAACATTTTGATGACATTTTTACATGATTTATCTCAATTTAAGCAGAATGCAAAAAAATTATTTTGGGAACAACATTAGGCTTCGTCTGGTGACCATGTCGAATACCTACGACATAAGAGAACTGATAATCTCAAGTTTCGTAGACCAGTACTTTATTAGTTGGGTAACAAAGTGAGGAATTATTTCCTAATTCACATAAGACTTGAAGTTCACCTTCTTTATTGAGGCTCACCTATTTATTCACCTAAAACAAGACTACCTATGAAATCACCTAAAACATGACATAACAATAAAGAAAATAAATTACAAAATACTCACCCCATCCCCGAAGGGATAAAATTCTTCAAAACTTCCTGTTGTAGGGTAGCAGAAAGAGCCTCCCATCTGAATGTGAGAGAATTTAAGAATTCTCTCCTATAACATCATGGATCAGGAATGGGCCCAACCAAAGGGAGTCAAATTTTCCATGCATTCCCTTTGGTTCGTGTCTCGTGTCCCACAGCAGGACTTTATCTCCAGTCTTGAAGTCCCATTGCTGAGCCTTCTTGTTGAAGATATTCTTCACTCTTTCTTGATGTTGAGTGATCTTATCAACAACCTCCACCCTCTCCTCTTGTAGATGTGTCAGACACAAAATGCACTTTTGGATTGGATCCTTGAACTCTTCATCTTCTTTTGCAGAATCCAGCTGCAAAGCTGACAACTCCAAAGTAATGGGTAGCATCACTTCAATGCCATACATGATAACAAAGGGGGAAGTGTCTATGGCTCTCTTGGGTGTGATCCTATTAGCCCAAAGAGTGTCGTATAGCTTAGTGTGCCAATCTCGTTGATTGGATTCAACCATTTTGTGCACGATCGTGACTATGTTCTTATTAGATGACTCAACCTGGTTTTTGCCTTATGGATAGTAATCTGAAGAATGGGACAGTGTGATGATGTAGTCAAAAAAAAATTCTACTAACTCCTCTAATGAGAAGCTGGTAGCATTTTATATCATGATCTTTCTTGGTACTCTTGAATGTGTGATTATATTTTCTTTGAGGAAAGTGCACACGACTTCGGAAGTAGCATTCTTCGTAGGAACTGCCTCAACCCATTTGGCGAAGTAGTCAATCAATGTAAGGACATAGACATGTCCCTTACTAGAATGTGGGTTTATTGGACCTATGAAATTGATACCCCATTTTTGAAATGGAGCATCTATTATTATTGGCCTCAATGGAATGGCTACTAGCTTGAGTTTGCCAACGAAATGTTGGCACTGTTGACATTGTTGCACCCATTCATATTCATCGCAGAACAAAGCTGGCTAGAAGAACTGTGCTCATATAATTTTGAACATTGTGACCCTTGATGAAAAGTGGCCACAACATGCCTCATTGTGAAATACTTCCAACAACCATCGTTGTTGGTCTCTACTGACACAAAGCAAGAATTTTCCATCAAGCCCACGCTTGTATAGAACGTTTCCTCATAGCACATAGTTTTGTGCTCTTAACCTCAAGGTTCTTTTCTACTATTTGTCCAAGTGGGTTGGAAATTCTCCATAGGTTGCATAGTACCATAGCTCTAAGTACCACTTCTTCGCAGAATCAACTAGTAAGACCATTGGAAGGTCTGCTTCATTTTTTGTTCCTACCTTTCCATCGATCGTCTAATGCTTTAGATCACCGTATTCCTCCATGAGCTTACACAGACCTCTCTCATGGATGAGTTTGGTCGGCTTGATATCTAAGTCATATTCTTGGACCTTTGCAATCTAGTTTCCTCTTTTAGTCCCCATCTCCTCTTGAGTTAGAATACTCTTGACCGCAGGCTCAGTGACATACTGTTATGTGAGCATTTAAGATATAAAATCTAAATTTTTTTACAACTCTCACAATAGCATAGGTGTTCTTTTCAATATGGGAGTACTAGAATTCATTGTCTTTGAAACTATTACTCATGAAAGCAATTGGTGATTTTGTCTCCTCGTTCAACTTCTGAGCTAGTATGGCAGAGAGAGTGTAATCCGACACGTAACAATAAATAATTAATTCCTTATTGAAGTCAGGTCGGACTACCACCGGTGCTTACTGATGGATTATTTTATCTCGGAGAATGCCTCCTTTCCTTTGTCAGTCCATTTGAAGGCGATTGTCTTCTTCATCATTGTTG
This sequence comes from Sequoiadendron giganteum, assembly GCA_007115665.2. NCBI lineage: Eukaryota > Viridiplantae > Streptophyta > Pinopsida > Cupressales > Cupressaceae > Sequoiadendron > Sequoiadendron giganteum. Next base: position 576,383,466 of record CM021108.1, on the reverse strand, counting down.
ATATATCTTTAGTCAGCTCCGAGAAATCAGGTACAAATCTTCGTATGAAATTTACCTTTCCAAAGAAGGAATGCACTTGAGTAGTATTATTTGGGAGAGATAGGTTCATGATTGAATCCACTCAATCTGGATCGATCCGAGTTCCCTCTTTGGAGATGATATGGCCTAGTTGTTTTCCTTCCATCACCACAAAGATAGATTTCTTTGGCTTCAAAGATATGTGATGATACCTACATCTCTTGAACACTTTCAGTAAGTGTTGAAAATTATCTTGATGCTTCCGTGAGAAAGTGGTAAGGTCATCAAGGTAGACATCTATCACTTTGTTCTATAGATCTCCAAACGCCAAATCCATGGCTCATTGAAAGGTGGCACCAACGTTGATGAGGCCAAAGGGCATCCTCTCATAGGTGAACGTTCCCCACGGGGTGGTGAACGGTGTCTTGATTTGATCCTCCTTAGCCACTGCAATTTGATTGTATCCAAAACATTTGTCAAAAAATGACAACATATCTGATCTAGTAACCATCTACAAAGTATGCTCCATGATAGGTAAAGGATAATTATCCTTTGATGACAATTGGTTGAGGTTCCTGAAGTCAACGCAAATCTGGATCTCTCCATTTTTCTTGCGCACAAGAACAATATTGGACACGCAGGTAGAATGATGGATTGGAAATATGATCTTGGTGTCCACCATATTTTGTACCTTCGCGTAGATTGTGTCTTGGACACGTGGGTTGTAGTACCTCTGCTTCTACCTAAAAGGCTTGATATCTAACTTGAGTGGAATTGTATGAGACAATTCTCTTGGTGTGAAGACTTTGAGATCTTGATAAGTCCATGCAAAGACATATTTTTACTATCTGAACAAGGAGATAAAGTTGTCGCTTTCCTCTGTAGTGCAATAATTTCGCAAGTTGACAAGTCGAGGCTTATCTTTGGTGCCTATGTTGACCTGACTATAATCAGTAGATGTTTTTTTGGCTAAATTTCTTTGATCTTGCACCTGTTTATCATGTTTGTAAAATGTCCTCCAAGGATAGTAGACCCTTGGGGATGTTGTTACCTCTTAGCTAGATGATGTCAGATTTCATTGCTTCAGAATCTTCCTTTATAGACTCTTTGAAAGGAGAAGCGCTTCCTTCAAAGAATAGTTCTTTGTAATTTTCCCCCATGCAGAGGAACTCCTTGATGTCATCATCATCATCAAAGATCCGCCAATTTTCACAATTGTCGAGGACATATGGCATGTACATGAGCTCAATAGCGAGGGAATTCAAACAAAAATTAGAATGGGGCATGAAGAGTGTAGCCAACACCACAAGAGCATCCGCTCTGCTATTCTACTCGTGTGGAATGTACTTGATGTTGAATGCTTCAAAGAAATCATAGAATTCCACACCCTTTGTCAATAAGCCTAAAGGAAACCTTTTCTAACTTGATAGCGCTCTCTGACCTATTGTACGATCATCTTTGCATCACCTTTGAGTTCAAGGTATTTTACACCCATATCCCTTGCATTCTTGAGGTCTAATATGAGTGCCTCATATTCTACAGTGTTTTTCATGTTATCGAACTACAAGCGATATGCAAATGGGTACAACATTCCTTCAGGAGAGCTAATGAAAACTCCTACTCCTAAGCCTGCAGTCGAACAACTCTCATCAAATTGCATTATCCACATCTTTGATCCTTCATTCGATGTACTTGTGAAAAATGCAACCTTCTTCTCCTCTTCAATTACCTCAGACAACATGGCATATGTACCAGGATCCATAGTTTGATGTAGCACTTGTGCTTGGGGGTTCTGAGATTTCACCACCATGAATTTGAACTTAGCCTTTGGTTCCAACTTGAAGCTACCTTTCTTTAATAGAATGGTTGCGTACGACCAATCCAATTGAATCTCACCTCTGAGATCCTTGCAGATGATTCAGCTCAATAACATCCCACAACTGATTGGAATGTCAGCTATGAGGATGCTCATCATGATATTCTTCTCTAGACATGACACTAATCTTACTTGTGCATCTTTTAGTTCGCCGACTAATGGCACCAGTTTTGATTCAAGTGAGTAACACTTATCATGAGTCTCGGTGCACAATAGTCCCAATGCGTTCATGATTTGCAATGACATGACGTTGTCTGATGCTCCTGAGTTGATGATGCAATTTTTGAGTTTATAACCTCCCATATAAAGAGATATGTAGAAGGGATTTGGCTTTTCTCCCGCTGGTACGGAAGATTATAGCAACGTAGGCTAGATGATAGCCTTCTTTTGTACTACTTTGAGAATCTGATCCATTTGATCAAGATGATCTTGGAGATACTCCAACTGTGAGATTTGTACCTTCATCTTCATCATAGACATCACAATGTCAAAGTTCATCGAGGACGGGTCTTGAGCATTTGATGTGGTGTTCTCTAGTGTAGACTTAGTATTAGAAGTGGAAGCTTCTTTTCCCTTTTCATTTGGATTATGTCTTTCTTCTTCGTCTTTCTATGCTTTGAAATGTTGAGCAGGTGTGAACACAGTCATCGAGATATTCTCGTGGTTGACAACAAGAGAGTACTAACAGTATTCCTCTTCTTTTTGATTTTCAAGTTCGCTATGAAAGTATTTTGTTGCGGAGTCGCCATCAAAATTTTCCTTTTGTGGTGGAGCAATGTTCGTATTTGAAGGTAAGAAACTTGATATTTGTGCTTGATCTCTGGCATATCCCATGATCTTTTCCATTCTTTGATTCTTAGGGCATGTGGATTCAGTGTGTTTGTCTGTATCATGGAAACAACATAACACATTAGAATTTTTTTCCTCTGCTCCTCTTTGTGGAGGTCCTTGATTTCGAGGCTTGTAGTTTTTGGAAGGTTAGAAATTATTCATCTTTGGTTTGTATGGCTATTGAGGTTGGTACTGCTATTGAGGCTGATATTGTTTTTTTTGTTGATACGACAGTGGTGTGGGCAGTGCTTGCTTCCCCTGATTGGGTGATTGTCTCTTCAAGATAGTCACTTCATTTGCTAAATTTTGTAGTAATGGATCTGTTGATGCTTGGACCAGCCATCTGATAGCATCACCCTTCATCTTTCCCATGGTCATTATTTGATCCTCAATCTCGATAGCCTTCTCTTGTGCAATTTGTAAGTCCTTTTCATGGCTTCCTTTGATGAAAAAGGCTATCTTTAAGGGAAGGGAATTGATGAAGCTTCTCATCAGGATCTCATTAGATGGGTTGAGTGTGTGAGAGAGACGTGTAGCTAGGAAATTAAACCTTCCTATAAATTCCCTCAACGGTTATGTAGGATCCATCTTAGAGTTTGATAACCAATAAAATAATTGGTGGTTGTCTTTGGCGGGTTTGAATCTCCCCAAGAACTTCTCACTCATGTCCTCCCAATTTCTGATGAATCTTGGTGTTAAGTGATGGAACCAATTAGAAGAATTCACCTCAAGAGTTTTGACAAAGAGTCAAACTATGATATATTCATGTGGTATGAACAGAACGGAGCAAGCCGCTGTGAACACTGATATATGCTCATCGGGGTGTTTAGCCCCATCACCAAAAAAACTTAGGAAGTGCTTTCATGATCCCTTGGGAAGTTCATGATTGTCTTGTAGGGCCAATGGTCTTATGTTGCTACCCCATGGCAAAGGTGTCGGATGTCTCACATCTCTTGCATTACGGCCATTTCCAAATAGATTGTATCTATTGTCATTGCCGCCATTTCCATTGTCGCCATTTTCGTTGTTACCATTATTATGACCATTGACGTTATTGCCAATGTCGTTGTTATGGGATTTGTCATTGTAGAGGCAGTTTTCTGCCATTACTTGAGCTAGAGGTTCTTGTTCTTGTTCTTCTAGAAAGTGTTCAGGAACCTCTTCAAACATTTTTTCTATATCAGATGCTTCTTTGATGTCTTCTTGAAATAGAGGATTATTTCTCCTTCGTACGTATACTTGGTGAGCCAGGATGCTTACTACCACATGGGTGGTGGTAACACTGGTCTTTGTACTGCAAGATCATCCTTTCTTTCTTCCTCATCTAGAGTAATAGTTGTGGCTCTCCACTAAGCTAGTGATGTATTCTTTTCGAAGATGAAAGTACGTAAGCTACTAATGATGTTCGTCTTCTCTCCTTCAATGAATGTAAGATCTAGTTGGAGAGTTACTAGAGAAATATCAAGTTGTTCAACTAGAGCCCAAGGATGTTAGATGCCCATTTTCATGTCATAAAAGTGTCAAGATTTTCTTGAAGTTTTATGTCTCGTTGCCCCATGGTGGGCGCTAGAAAACTGTTGGCATTTCAATTAGCACCTCTAGAATGCTTATTGGAAATGAACAACTATTGCAAGTGTTATAGTACTTCTCTTCAAATTATAGAGAGGAAGATCTCTCTTTTCTGATGTTCTACGTAAAAAAGGGGTACTAAGGTTCCTATCTTTTTTACTCAATGACAGGACAAAAGGGTGCATAAACACGATGCACCGTAGCTAAGCTTTTCTCTAGTTTCTACAAATCTTAACTACAACTAAACTAGCTTCTAAACTATCCTACCTCCTTGAGATAAATAGAGGATGAGGGCATAGGAGCTAAATGGATGGGTGAGATCACTTGAATCCTCGGTCTCCATAGAAGATGGTCGAGGCTTTGATTTCTCAAAAATATGCTTGGGATAAGGTTTTATGCAAGTGAACACTCTTTATGGTAGGTTGAATCTAAGACTTTCCAAGGAGGAGGAACTCCTATCTGAGGTATAGGCTTGGAAATAGCTTACTGGAAACAATAAGGTACGATGATTTGGCTAACAAGATTCTCGAGGAGGTGACGACACCTGTCCAAAGTGTAGCTTGAAATACAATTTATTAAACAACATCAAATGATAGAAATTGATGACAAAATATCCAAGGAGGAGGAACCCCTGTCCAAGGAGGAGATTGAAACAATAAACTATTAAGAACAAACACTTTGGATCAACTCAAAACTTAGATCAAATATGCATACGCCATCTGAATTTCTTCTTCAAGCTTTACCAAAGAATTACAAAGGTTTGGACAACAAAGGCATGAAATCATGCACAATTACGATCAACTAGCAAACTCTCATCCAAGAGTGAACAGATACAAACAAGAAAACTCTGGAAACAATGGCAAAACAATTTTACGTAGTAAATAAAGATTCAACAAACAATGAGCCCAAGGCTCTTATTTATAGAAACTCAAAGGACTAGGCAACCCTAAAGTCTCCTTGAGTTAACAATCAGTTCTTTCCAATCAACAAGATTTATTCCTATGTTTAAAACTAGGTGAGCAAGTAGTTAACTATAAATCTACTTCAGCTAATTGAAACTAAACAAAATTAAAATGGGAAGTCTACTTCAGTTGACTAACATCTAACTAAAAGTGAACTTAAATTACAAATGTGTCTCCAAAATAGACATCCACCTTTAAAGGAGATATGAGATCCACAAATTGTGGGAGTCAATTAAGCATCCTTAATTAGTGGGATCTAACATGCATGATCTGTGGAGATCTGGAGTCAACTTGGAAAGGGGCATCAAGTTGACTTCATACATATTTATTTCTACTATGGAGGATAGGACATCCTTATTGAGGTGATTTACACCTCTTCACCACTGGTCAACAGTCTCTCAATCCATTCGTCGACCTCTTCAGCCCTTGGGCAATTAATGCTTCTCAAGATGATAGTGTGACATCTCAAAATCTCTTCACTTGTCACAAGTTGTTGTTGATAGTCTATGCATTTGGTTGCTACTTCATCCAACTTCATAGACATGGCTACAATTTTGGCTAACTTTCAACCATTGGGATCATCAAGGAAATTGTATGGATGATGTTCTAAAATTATTTCTGCACTATTCCTAGCTCAATGTATTATCCTCCCTCATGTTGATATCCTATGTGAGGGAAGAATATTACCAATGTTCTCACAAAGTTGATAATATCTGCAACAATATGCCTATAGTCAATCAACTCCACAGAATTGGCATTGTAGGCTTTCACCTTGTATGCCAGTTGTTCCTTCCAATCAAAAATATGTCATTTGTTTTCTATGGTGGTAACTGATTGATATGCCAGTTGTAAATCAAAAACTATCACTTCATCTCCTGGCCTCTTTTCTGCTCTCTTCAAGGATGACTGTTGGATCTCAGTGCAGATTCCATGTGCTATATCTCTCAATTCGTATGCCTCTGCCAATACACATTGTCCTCTAACAACAAACTCATTTACTTGACTTCTCAATTGTTTTCCATATGTGATCAACTCATGATGATTTCTCTCTGCAGGGAGATCTAGCAACTCTTGAGGTAAAACCGAGGAGTTGGGATTTCCATGCATTAAGCTTGAAATATACATCCTTAATTGTCGATTTTCAGCCTTTAGGGCTGCTTTGTCTTGTCCATCCTTAGTCATCCTCTCTTGGATGCTTGTAGAGGCAATTTTGAGAAGGTCAGCCTCCACCAAATGAGTGGTCATTCCAAGTTTCACCTTTGATAGCGTGAAATATTCAACCCTCACATTATGTATATCTTTGTCTTTAGGTGGGGTGACACTCTCTATGATGACCTCGTTCTTCGCATTCCTTCCTAAATGTGTTTGCTTCTTCAACTTCTTTGTCGGCATGTCTTGAGGGACATGGTTGAATTTTGTGAAGTCGAGATGATAGGATGGCCTTTCCCTCTTCCTTCCAAGAGAACTCTCAAGCTAGATAGAATCTCGACTAGTTTCATTACAAGGAGGAGTGTTAGGCCCCTAAATGTTGGATGAATGAGACTGTTCCATGGTGATCTCTCGTGGTGGCAAGTCCAAGTCAATGGGAATTTTTGACCATTCTGATGGTGGTAAAGTGGGTGGCTCTATTTCTATTAGAGGCATCATTTCTGTTGCAACTACTTCCGCAATGGGCTCCATCTCTATTGTGACTATCTCAATCACTGGCTCCGGCTCGGCTACAATTGTCTCAACTATCTTAGGTAAATTGGTGGTTGTCTCCACTTGTACCTCTTGTTGATTTGTACCAGCAATCCCTTTTCTTCCCCATGTGTTCCTTGACTTC